>OX411805.1:19471054-20721054 GCA_948253155.1 Leucoma salicis
TCCACCCCTGCTCCCAGAAGAACGCCAACAGCCCCTTGGTGTTGCTGGTGATCTCCCATCCAGAACCGTCTTTCTTACAATTAGGGGAGCGTGAAAGAGACAGTGCACTTCTTCCAAATAACAATGAACATAAAATAATGGTCCCTTTGACATACAGGGAAGGCCTTTTGTTGTAGTGTTTGTTCATTTTTATGTCGATAAATAATATTGAATTGACTTTTATTATATTATTCATTTAGTATATCATGTATACATTTAGTTTAGTTCATCAAACCAATCGTAGTCGAAGTCAAAGTCATTATAACTAAGAGGTGATCCATTTCGAGGTTCCCTACTTTTTTAAAGAAAAAAAGCGTTGTGTGGGAAGTGGCACCGTCTTGCTAAAACCAAATGTCACCGAGATCACGAGCTTCAATTTCAGGCATCAAATAGTCTGTTATCATGTCACGATAACGGTCGCCATTGACGGTTACGTTCGCACCGGCATCATTTTTAAAGAAATATGGACCGATGATTCCACTGGCCCACAAACCACACCAAACCGTTGTTTTTTCTGGATGAAGTGGCAGTTCTTGAATCTCTTCAGGTTGCTCTTCGTCCCAAATACGGCAATTTTCTTTGTTTACATACCCATTGAGCCAGAAATGGGCCTCATTACTTTGTTGTTACCAGTTGAAATGCTCGAACGAGTCATCGAAAATTAGACTCAACGGATGGACCATCTGCGACGTAGCAACGGCCAACATTTGATAGACATAATCTTCAAAAAATAAATGCCAAAGAATGTTCTTTCAAATGATAACAAACATTCTCCATTAAATTTGAATTTTCTGTTTTTTTCTTTAAAAAAGTAGGCTACCTCGAAATGGATCACCTCTTATTACTTAGTTATTAGTCACGCCCCAGCAAAGCGGTAGCGACTTTACTGAAGCTTCTATGAAGTTTTGGAGGCAACACGAATAAAGAATTTATGCCGCATTACATCACTTGCCAACACTTATGCACATACACAAATAGCTAATAAGCTAAAGGCCACCACTTTTACACATTAATACTTGAAGTAACGCAAGTTTAGGAAAATAATGCAGAGCGGTGACATGATTCAATTCTTTATTGCATTCCATAATGTGAGATTGTGTACAGGCAGTAGGCATGAGATCGTAGATACAATTATGGACCCAGTCGGGCACACCAACATAGTTCCGCAGAAGAGAGGATGAGGACATATATTAATTTGTACTTAATTTTATTATAATTTAGCATTAATAAACAAAAATGCAATTATTGTTTGCGATTTACTGATATCATGATTTAGGAAATTTTTTAAATTGTTTATGTTAAATTATCAATTTATCAACTTATCAACCCGTCAACTTATCTTCTCATCAACCTATCAAATTACCAAATTGTTAAAGTATTAAATTATCAAATTGTTAAATTGTCTAAATGACAAATTGTCATATTGTCAAATTGCTAAATTGTACAATTTTTAAATTTTTGAATTATTGAATGATTTAATTTTTGATATGTTGAATTATTGAAATATTGAATATATTGATTATTAAATGATTATATTATAAAATTATTATACTATTATATTATAAAGCTGTAACATAGCTATGCCTGTACATTTAAGATATTTTAGAAAAAATTACTGTAATAGGCTATAATACGAGTATATGCGTGTTAAACACAAGTTTTATTTTTTATTTTTGTCTGTTTGCTCACGCATTACGCAAAATCTACTGAACGGATTTTGATACAACTTCTTTATTTGATAGGTCTTGATTAGACTTAAAAACTAATATACATCTTATCCCGCTACTATATCGGGAACCTGAGATATAACCTAAAAACTAGCTTTTGGCTGCGGCGGAGCCGCGGGCAAAGGCTAGTACTATTATTATATTATATTAAATTGTTATAATATTAAGTCATTATTTTATTAAATTATTAGATGATGATCTACTTTATGTTCCCGTCAAAACTCCTAATAGAACATTGTTCACTGAGGGGAGAAAGTAACAGATCACCGCATGAGGGGCGTTTTAAAAGTTGTATATTCATGTGACAGTAATGATGTATAGTAATGATGTACTTTCCTGTATCAGCACAGAATAAATACTAGTCCTACGGATAGAAACGTCACTTCCATTAAAACTTGTCCAAAATCTCTCTATAATAGCCTACAAAATCTTAATAATAATACTAATTGTTCGTAACGAGAAGAAATGTACCTTATATACACAGACATACAGTTGAGATTGTTTTGCCCGCCGCATGATCCTCGGGCAACCGCGTCATTCAACAAATGCGCTACGGTTGCACCTATGATGATTTTACTACATCACATCTCCCTTACGGGGTAGGCAGAGAGAACAGAGAGACAAAAGGTTCTGTTCTTGCATACATCTCTCGCTTCCTCAATATTCATAATTCTCTTCATACACTCTCCGGTTTCCGCTGGCCGGTTTCGGAGACTCCTGACTCCACCGACAGCAGCAAAGCTGTCGTTTATAAAACTTAAAAATTTATTTTTCTAGTAGCTTGTATTTGATTACTTTTTATATCATTTTATTAAATGTTCAAGTCGGATTATTTTTTTATACATTTTTTTTGTTGATCATATGCGTTTAGTTTTAGGTCTGAATTTTCGGTTATGAAATTTTATTGCCGTAATACCCTAAATCGCGTAAATAATTTTATTTTAGTCAATACAACAAGCGCGAGCGCATAGGCGCGCGTGCGAGTCTTCAGTCGGTTGTACCGTGGTCGGTACGCGAAGCGGTAGGCATATAACTCTGGGCCTTGAGCGAATGATGTACGCCTGGTATAAGTTTCAAATAAGAAAGAAGGTATTTTCCGAGCAGGTAGTAAAGTTTATAAACAAGAAGTAGCTGCGCATGTCAAGTGCTAAAATACAAATCACGAATATATAAGTGTACCTACTTAATTCTTTGCTAAAGTATTTCTCTTTACTCTAGTTCTGTGTATACAATTGCCACTAAATTATTGAAGAATCCATCCCAATAAACAGAACTGACTAGGCTTATACTGATAATTGGGCACGGTGTACCAGATAATTAGGAAAATATGATTTGGTAAACTGTGAAAAGAATACCAGATCTTATCCACACTTGTTTAGTGAGCGATGACTGAGGGATCAGCACTATCGCTAGACTATAGAGCAATATTATACTATGTTAAACTGACCTTTTTTCTGCTGTTGTTTCTTATTTGTGCCCAATTGTCCAGATACATCTTGTAGCCTTTTTTCTAATTCTTGTTTCTTTTCAGCTATTTGTTCATCCTTAGATTTGCCAGACACTTTTCGATCTATAAGAAAAATTAACTTCAGTTATTTGTGCTCTTAAAAAATTACATATAACAATGATTTGGTTTCACCAACATTATTTGCCAAAGGATTATAAAGGAAAGGAGTTATATACAATGCTTAAGGGTACTGACTATACAGACTAAAAGGTGGTAGTTTGAAAAAAAATTTGTATTTGAGATTCTAGACACTAAGTGAGGTTGTGGGAAATTGGGGAGGAATATAAAAAAAAATCTTCATAATGTTCTTAATAATTTTTGCATGCTGTGCTAACAAACAAACAGATATTAAAATGAAAATTCTAAGTGTTTTGAGTTCAGACATGCTTAATCTCAGTCACTTTTTCTGAAATATCTCTAACATACAGACTAAAGACAGCTTTGTTACACTGCTTTGTTTATAATGTAGATTGAATTTTAATCATGAGTACAGACAGATTTTATGTGTCCATTATCTGGTGTGAATATTAAACAAAAACATATTCTAGGAGTTGTGCCAAAATCATCACGTAAATTTGAAAGGGTTTGATAATTTTCTATTTCACAACTAAAATTTATTTATTAGAAAGTTTAGCATAATCAAATTAATAAAGATATTGTTTAACCTTTCGATCAAAAAACAAAAGAGTGCAACAATTAACAGTAGGATCTTAAATCATGATAAATATAACAGATTATTACGCAATAGAGATTCGAAAATTGGAAAAGTGCAGATGGAAGATAATCGTTATTTTATGAAAGAAAAGTTCCGAAAGGACACGAAATGACATACAAGGATGAGGGAAATAATGCTGGCTCCACTCACAATACGGCTTACGTGTCTTTTTCCGAAGACATGATGCAACATAATTTTCTAGTTCCCGAAGTGTAGATGGCTTCAATGTTTCAAAATCAATCTCAATTTCATCAGGATTTGAGTCTCGCAATGAAGGTTCTCTATTCTGTATGATGTGCACTACACGGCCAAGCTTATCGCCTGTCAAAAATTTAGGATTAAATTAGCTTATATCAACATATTTTTGAATTGTTAAATTGATTGGAAGCAATAAGAAAAGCAAGTCTCTTTGACACTGAACAGAATGACTTTTTGTATATAATTTTCTAGAGGAAGAAAGTTGTAATAAACCATCGTAGCATTATTAAAAATCGCTGAGAATATCGAGACGATACAGATTCGCTCTAAAGAAAAAACATTTTCTCGATGACTGTAAAAGTAAGACGAGAGGATGTAAGCAAGTGACATACCGGGCAACTTGTTGATGTCGAGCGAGAGCTGGCGCTTCTCGTCGTAGGACATGGGCTTGGCGACGTCCTCGTCGTCCGTGTCGGGGTGCGGCGGCGGGTGCGCGAGCGGCGCGGCGGCGGGCGGCGCGCCCTTCTTCTTGTTGCCGCCCGCGCGCGCCGCCGCCTTGCCGCCCGCGCCGCCCGCGCCGCCCGCGCCCGCCGCGCCGCGCTTGCTGGCCTTGCCGCGCGCGCCGCCGCCTGCTGCGCATCAACATACCGTCGGTATTACACCTACGTCGCCCGATACAAGCATTAGGCTCCGATCCTATGCTGACTAGCTGAGCGTCATGATACTTGCAAGTCAAGGACGGCCTCTTCGCAGCGTTTATATTTATCTGTTTATCACTGACAACATCAAATCTAGTCAAGTTACCCTACGAGAAACCATTCATTTGCAGTCATTAGATCGTATAGTCAGCGGTTTAGATACCGGCCTCCCATTCGAGTGTCCACAAATGGTTATTCCGAGTCTGGGTGTACTTAATGTTCGTGAAATTTTGTTTCACAAATCCCCGCGATACAAGGATTATTGCTTAATACAGGGTGTTATTTCCTTTTCTATCTTAAAAAAAACATTGTTCGGGATAATAATTATCCCAGGTACCACATTAGTCCAGTTTCTCCTCTATTTACCTACCAATTCTGTTCAGTCATTTAAACGGAATTGACGGACTACCATCTAGACATCTTCACAAGCTTGTGTATTTACTAACTAACCTTTGCCCACAGTTCGGCCACAGACAAAAGCTAATGTTAAGTTATGTTATGTTTTTTTAAGGTTAAATATCAGGTTCCCGACATATTAACAGTGATCAGTCACAAAACAGACGGTAGTACTAACCTGCTTTTATCAGATAACAAGTGAGTACTCCCACTTGATACCCAACCCTACCACAGTAATGCAATGGGTGATAACTGCTTACTTCGCTTAGTCACCTCGTACGCCACCGTGTGAGAAAAAATGGAGTGGTGACACTGGTATTCTCAGTCTGTCACCACAGTATAAATGCAAATAATGTTAGCCATAATAATAAATATAGTATACGCACCTAAGGGCTCACTAATATTGTTCGCTTTAGCCGCGTATGTTGTTGCTACATTAGCTTTAGGTACGGTATTATTTGGTACTGATTGTTTCTTATTAGTCTTATCCTTAATTTTTTTTTTAGCCTTCTTTTTAGTATTAGATTCTTCTACTAATTTTCTCATTTTTTCTTGTAAAGCCAACAATTCTTTTTCTAGGAGCTTAACTTTATTATTCCTTTCCTCCTCTGAATCGTCCGATTCAGAGTCGGATTCAGAGCCAGATTCTGAACCAGATGTAGAACTACCTTTATCCATATGGGGCATTCCAATATGAGCAGGCTCATCAGGAATCTTAGCATACCTGTGATAAAATGAATATGAAATTATATACTATTCATAATATATATCATAATATATAACAACAATTATGTTAAAAATTATTAACTGTCACAAATACTTAAATTGTACCAAAATTTTACTCATATTGTTTTAAATATCATATTTAATTTAAAATATTCATACTACCCTACCTCATTTCAAATACATCTTGAAGTTTTCGTGCCATGGCAACAACATCGTGGTCTGGTGGATTATATTTATAGCAGTTTGTAAATATTAAACGTACATCTCCAGCAAATTCAGCTGCTGTTTTATATGCTCTACTGTCCATTTTGTACTTAACAGTACCAAGATCCATTGGTTTTTTAATGATATCAAAATAATCATGAAGCCCTAGTAACTCAGCATCAACTGGTTTGTAAAACGGCCATGCATAACCCTGTTATGAAAAACATTATTAATGATAATGGTCAAACCGAAGATATAATTATATTTACAACTTTTTAAAAGAACTTACTGAATGCTTTTTGGAAAATAGTTCTTTTAAAATTTCATTACAACATTTCAATGCATCAGAGAGTTTCTCTTTATTTTTAGCTAATTGAGGAGTTATTGCTGAGTGGTGGGAAGCACCTGCTCCACTTGGCGATAGCCCACCCATTTTGAAGCCATCGTCACCTGTTCTGCTCGCCTGAATAAACAAGATTACAAATTACAATCAATCAAAAATTGTCAAGTGTCAAACTGTCAACATTTGGGAAAATATTACAATTTAATACTTTTATATAGAAATATCACAAATTTACATCCATCCATCTATTAGAGCCACTTGAGAACATTTTTGTCTTGGTCATGGTCACATAATGTCTCCTCGTCTAAGAACAGTTAGATCGGTGTCGCACTCGCGTACTGAACTCGGACGGATATGATGAGGTTTCTATACAAGCACTTCCACGCTTCGATGTATCAATAGTCAATTTGGCACTACTGAAGTGTGTCTGCAGTACTACCCAAATTTCGAGCGAATCTCGAAGGCTTTCTCATAGTCCACAAACGCCAGACACAGAGGTCGATTATACTCCTCTATCTTTTATATAATCTAGCTTACTGTATATATGTGGTCTATGGTACTATTATAGCCTTCGGCATAATCGGGCTGGAAGTCGTAGAGCCTGCGCGCGAATCGATTTGTAATGGCCCTCGATCACAAATTATAGACGTTTCTAATTATTCATGAGGGTTCTGTAACCCTTATTGAAGAAGAGCACCACCACACTTCTGGTCCAGGAGAGTCCGGAACCGATAGAATTGAACAACTTCTGAAGGGCTTTTAGGGCCGGCTTTCCTTTCCTACCTTCATAAGTGATGTGGTGATTCCGTCATCTCCCGGTGCCTTTTCGTTCTTTAGTTGTTTGAGAGCCATTCTGTTTTTTTACAGGCTGACTTCAGTAAAGTACCGAAATAGCTGCTTGGATCTGGGATTTGTACACATCACAAATTGTCAATGGGATAAAATAATCTTAGAGTATATAAAACTAACATTTCTTTTCAACAATAAGTAGAATTTAGTTACTAAATCACTTGTTTTAGCAAAATTCAGAAGGGTCTTAGAGGGGTACGCGGGACACGCGGGGCAGGTTGTCTCGGCACGCTATCAACCGTCATTTTTTCTTCACGATGAGGTAGTGTTGTACCGCAATTAATTTTACACGGTATTTTTTTAATAGTGTAATTTTATATAAAAATATTTTTTCTGTCTAATAAATAATCTGGTGATTAAATAATATAAATATAGGTAATAATATAATAATTAACGCTCTTTAAGGGTCAATAATGGTCTACCTATGATCTAGTTTGTTAATTCAGAAAAAAGTCGGTTTATGATTTTATAATTTAATAAATTACACCTACCTTTTTTAAATTATTTGTAAGTATTAAATACCTATCATAGCAAACCGACAAATTTATTCTTCCAACCCTATTTACTCAGATTGAGAGCGATTTAGGCCGTAGTTCACCACGCTGGCCCAGTGCGGGTAAGCAGACTACACAAGCACGTAGCCGTGGAGTAAATCTCAGGCGTGCAGGTCTCCTCATCCTCATCCCTCACCGAGCAGTAATAACTTGTAAATAAATACACACATAACTTCGGAAAGTCAGAGGAGTATGCCGTACAAAACCTCGGGCTGGAAATTGAACTCGATAAAACTGTCTTTGCAGTCCTTGGTTTTACCGCTTCGCTATTTATTAGAATATTAAACATATAATTAATTAATTCCTAACTTAAGTATATTCCCGGCAAACAATCGATATATTTGCAGAAATTACGTCACGCATGGAACGTCACTATAAAACCGCTATACCATAGTTAAGTATCTATAACACATTTGCCTACAATTGGTACGACTGGACCGAAGCGATACGCGCGCTCTATAGTTTTTATACTCTAAGATAATAATGAACTCCAGACCGTACTTTTCGGTTACAGCAACCAGTGTCCAGAGCCACTAGTATACGCAGGAGATATTATGGTACACGAGTGTGTGCGCAAACACAAGTGCACTCTCTACCGTAGTCCCTCGCTCACATAGTCCGAGAGAACGGCGTTCTGACACGACCGAAGGAGGATCACGCACAGAACAAGAGATTTACGTACTTTGCTTTGGCTATGCTTACGGCCGGTACTGCCATCTTTTAACTGTGAGCTGCTGTTGATCATTTCGATTGTCAAAATTGACGGAAAATCTAAGAACTTTTTGTTGGCGCAGCCAGGGAATCAAATACGAGACCTAATTATCCGTAATCTAAATCAAATAAGAAAGAGAGGAAAATGTGGAAGATGCAGAAGATTATTACCGCGCGCGGGGGCGAAATGTGGGTCACGGAAGAACGTTTTATGGCAATCCGTCTGCCCACCCCTCCAAGAAATAGGCGTCACACATCATATTGATAAAACTGGAAATCTGAGGATAAACCAGACACACCTTTTTCTGGCGTCCACTTTCTCTTCTTGTAGATATTTTTGCAGGCTTAGGACCACTCTGTTGATCAATTGTAGGTGTGGTATAACCACCTTCAAACGAGCTGCCCATAGGTGTAGTCGTATCGGCTTTTCTTTTAACGCCTTTTTTCACCTATATCATAAAATTAATCGACTTAGTTTTTTTACAAGATATTATTTTTATAAATGAAAGTTGACACAATTGGAATAATAATAATTACCTTAGCTGGTTGTGTTTGCGATAGCGTGACTGCTGGTATTGGCGTAACGGGAGGCGGAGCAGGTTGTGTGACGTGGAAACTTGACGGTTGTGTCGCGACCTGTGAAAAACCCATCTTCTAAAACTTCAAAAATTAACACAAATTAATAACCCAACACCTTCTAATAAGTCCAGAACTAGAAACAAGTCTTAGGAATCAATTTGAGAGCAAAGTTTTAGCTGGTGCTTGTAGTGGTGCATAGTCCATTAAAATGTATAACATTAGACAAAAAATTAAAAGGTTATATATACACACTTTATTACAAAGAACAATATAATAGGAATTTTGTAATGTAAGATGTTCCAATTTTAAAGTCTATGAAATTTTACTTATTAAAATTTCACTGACTTTTTCATCTGGAACTTCGCTTCTTTGTCCAGTTTTTGACATTTGGTTCGTAAATGTGTAACATGTTACAGTTTATTTTTTAAAGTTTTATTGTTGTCTCTACAAAGCGTTACATATTATTAGTTAAATTTCTTACGATCATTGGTGCAGGCCCAAATGGCTTACAATATGCATGTTTTCTAAATCTAACTAAAATCCACAGCAACAAAGATGGGTCCCAAACTTAAGTAGGTAAAACAACATATTAGGCATTTTTTCCTGCTCGTGACTGTTATTTTCGATTTCACAATTTTCACTTTGTGTTTAACATATTAGGCGCTAAAAAAAGAGAATGTATATAAAAAGCATTCATAAAATTAAAATTATTCGAAACTGGAAATAAGATATTTGGCACCTCTTGAGTGATGACTCCCGTGCCTCTTTTTCTAATGTAAAAATATTTAGCCTACAGTCGATTTGGTTTAGGATCCACCTAACATTTCCGAATATGATTATAATCAAAATGGAAACTTCGTTAGGAGCTTTGTTTGAAATAAATAATAATACAGTTGTAGCTATCGTTTTCAAAAATATTTGGTTTTTTATATTATCATAACTGTTGTTCCTAAAAAGATCTACAGAAAGTGTTTTCTTGATGTATGGACGATTCCGCCCGAGTGGCCTACAACACAAGTTCTGAGTCTAACCATTGTCGACCAAAACATGACCTCAACACTTATTATGATGATGCAATAAAATAAATCTAACATGTGATTAAATTTTTTGGAAGTTGTCTTATAATAACACCATTGGTGATAGCAGATTTTTTGATGTTTACGTGGAGTATGGAAATAATCAGTCCTTATTACTTTTGGATCAAATCTTGTATTGCGTAGTTTTTGTTCTAGGCGGCACTACAGTCCCACCGAAGGAATGTAACATGGTTCCAGTGGCCAGCCAATAAAGGCGGAGAGACGGCACACGGCGGGTTTCTTTAGTGGGTGCAGGCCCCACACTACCCTGGTCGTTGCCCCGAACGATAGGGTGTGCGGTTAGGAACATTTTTTCCCGCCATAAAAAAAAAAAAGGCGGCACTACAGTTAAACAAGTAATTTCGTGACTTGGAGATGAGTATAAATCTAGGGTTTTATTCCCTAAAATGAATATGTACACTTAAAGCATTTCTGCCGTAACTAGTTACGGAACGAAGTATCACCACCGTTGCTGTAACACGTTACCTGTTGTGGCAAGCCAGTGTGCGTGGCGGGCGGCGTGACGGTCGGCGTGGTGATGGCGGGCGTGGTGGTGGTGTTGGTGGAGCCGACGAGCGCGGGGTGCGGCGCGGGCGCGGGCGCCTTCACGGCGGGGCGCGGGGCGGGCGCCGCCGGCGTGGCCGGCGCACTGCCGCCGCCCGGCGTCGCACCCACGCTGCCGCCGCGTTTCTTCACTCCACCTTTGGCACCCTTCGACGGCGCCTCTATTTCTTTCTCTTCCTTGTCCATCTGTGCTATCTACAAAACACAAAAACTTGTAAATTATTTACTAGATCATACAATTACTCTAATCCGAGTATTAGAAGAGTGATTTTTTATGATCTTCATAAAAAATGTAGATCCGTTAATTTATACGGATACGGATCATTAGTCTCTAGATCCGCGAATACGAGTATGGACCTTAATTTAGTTTCCCTTCCTTAGGCGTACTGCCTTTCTGAGCAGTGAATGAGCGTCAAGCTCGGGTCGATGACGCCGAACACGATCTAGATTAAAAAAATATAGTGAAAATCTTTCTCCTACGGATACCCAGCACATCATTAGTTCCGACATGTCGTGGTTAATACAATAACATAATGTCGTGGTTAATACAATAACATAAACTGAGTCTAGTGTCAAACCTCGCAATCACTCTTAACAATTCCCAAATGGGTTGATGCAACCTCAAATGATTTGCAAATTCGTATTAACAAATTGATAACTGAATCATATTTACTTATTCCTTTATACCCTTAACTACACATTTTATAACAGCTTACCCGGTTCAAGAACAATTTCTCCAGTGTTTGTGCCATCACCACGACATCCTCGCCTGGTTTGTTGTAGACATAACAGTTTGTGAACATGGTATTAAAATCTTGTATACATTCCTGTGCTGAATAGTAGTAATTGGACTCCAGCCTCTTTTTAATTGTTCCTAAATCCATAGGCTTCTTAATTATTTTATGGTAGTCCTACAAACAGAAGTTAATTTTTTATTAAAACTGTGTTCATTTTACTATTCCGTAATTAATATTATGTATGGTGTTCACATATACATACTGGAAGGTTTAATTTTTTTGCATCTACTGGTTGGTGAAATGGCCAGGCGAACTGGTGCTTCCATACTGCCTTCATCACATTCTTTTGTAAAAATTGCAGCTGATTCGTAATTCGCCCCTGCCGACGCGACGAATCATCCGGAGGGGCACCATTAACGGGCTCCGCCATTGGCTGGTGAGGGAAAAACACGTAAAATGTTAACATAAAATTTAAGTACTCCCTGTAATTAATTAATTAATATAATATAATCACTTACTGTGCTGGTAGTAGCAAGAGGATCGACTGCCTGCTGCATTGTGCTGGAGTCAGCAATCTACCTACCAAGGATACATCACTACTGTAGTATTTTATAAACCAATATGATTTCTAATGTTGCAGAAGCGATAGCTCTCACCTCAATAGTAACGAGAGGCTCATCCAATTTCTGACGAAGAGGCATCAGCTATATCCTCTTATAACACTAAACCATTCTATCATAATATAAATGTATCGGTGCTTTTGCACCTAAAGGCAGGTCATCCCATGCAGATGTTCAACCTACCTGAAATAAAGGTACTTCATCTTAATGTTATTGATAACCATAGTTATGAGATTAGAGATAAGAGTAAGGATTTTTTATGAACCACTGTTCATAAAACCTCTACTTGTCCACTTAATATGAGAAAAAATTATGGGTATTCAACAGATATAAGCTTAATACGATACGATTTGTACTGCACGCAACTTGCGATTAGAATAAATTAAAATAGAATAAATTGTTATTACATAAAAAAGAAAATTTATATGTCGCTTCGGCAGAATCAATGATGATGACATGGAGTGTCTTTTCAAAAGAGCTTATTTCTCATTTTGGAAAAAATCTTTATTTTCATGAATGTTTTTTTTTATTGCATATATTGGCACATGAGCCACGGCCCACCTGATGGTAAATGGTCAACATCTCATGGATTCAACTATACCGAGAGTATTGTCACCATTCCATTTCACAGATATGAAATGAAAGAATAAACTGCAATCTCCTGCTACAACCAATACACACCAGTGTGCTTCTTGGCCAGTCACATGGGAGATGGTGGTACCAACCCCCGATAGCAAGCAAGTACTCCCTTGTTGGTACCCAGCCCTACCACCAGTCTTTGTAGCACTCATAACAGTTTTCACATTACCTTGCATTGGGTAGCAGAATAGTTAAATATTATTATAAAGCACCAGAAGCAGTAATAAACTTTTGAGTCTTCCTTCATACCTGTAACAAATAATTAAAAATAATTAATTAAAGATGCACATATTATATGCCTTTAGATGCAAAATTTTGTTTGAGCATTGTGGACTATGAAAATTTCAAATATTATGGATATCGCTGGTTCTCTATTACTTATGGATATCTTGTACTTGATTTTAGAAGTTTTGATTTCAGAAGTTAGCAAAATTAATTCTCCCCAATATTTATAGACATTTAATATTATCGCAGCCACAAATTCATCACCACCTATGGATGTTACAAAAGGAAAAGACAAAATTATTTGAGTTTTTTTAATCAACTAGCTATTGGACTGTCTCATACCTAATATAGTTCAACACAGATCAAGCAAACAAGAAACTAGTTTTTGTCCATAGGATCAATCTGTATCAAACAATTTCATAGAATACCCAAACTTGCACAACTTGTTGTGTGATCCACAAATATTACTCTAGAACTATAGTAGTACCTATCAACATTGTAATACTAACAACACTACAACTATTTATGTGGGAGCTTAGCTTCAAAACACTGTCACATTTTTTAAAGTTGTGTATGTGAATGGGTATGGAAACAGATTGGAGTAATAGTGCACTTTTTTTTTATAAAACGCTACTTAGAATAGGGACTTTGGTTTTGTATTTCACCAGCCAGATTTTGACCAATTATTATTAAGCATTATGTTATTATTGAAATTAAACCCACAACACACTGCACCAGAGATTAGTGCAAAACTTGAACAGTGAGAAAATATTCAATTTCTTTGCTGTACATGCTGTTAGAGAAGTAAAACTTTGAGCCACTAAACCTAAATTAGTGTGACATTCTGAAATTAGTGATAATATCAAGCAAATATATCATATAGCCAGCAACTCCCCACTAAATCTACTATGGGATGCAGATAGATATTCAGTAGCACGAGCCCATATATGACAACAGTATTTCACCCCTTATTTTTATTAAAGCAGAAAATATTAACAGTAGTGTTAACTAAATATTAACAGTTAGTTAGGTGCACAACCTCTCAAAAAGCCCACCCATCACACCATCTTTTTGGCTATGATGATAGACCACTGGAGCTGTATAACTTTACTTCAGGGGCACTCCCTACTAGTGAGGATCAAAATTTCACAAGGTTGCTATTACCTCCTAATATCTTCTAAAATACAAAACTTGATTTTGTATTGTAAGCTTTACTATATGTGTAATGATGGTGCAATATATTTTAGAGACATAAAATCTCTTTGGTTCATATTTATTGATGTTGATCAAAACAATGTAAATGAATTATTTATTACATTGATAGTATCTATTTCAGTAAGTAACTTGCCAAAAGGATACTACATTCTTACAAAGTTTAATGTCAAGAAGCTCAGTGTGAAATTAACACATGTTAAAATATGTAATCAAAAATAACAGTCATGAGCAGGATTTGAACCTGTATCTCCAGATGCTTTGCCGATTCAGCCATTGTGACAATTGACAAATTCACAGTCCCAAGCAATTGCTTGGGACTGTGAATTTCGATAACACATTTATTCTTAACATCTTGGGTTAAGCTTATTGAAATAAAGGGGAAAACAAAAAAAAAGGGGGGGGGGGCTCATAACGTATTAGCAGTTCCATGTATTTTTTATTTAGGATGCCATGTAAACAACAAATTGCCAGACTCAATTCACTGTTTAATTACATGGAACATTTTGCAGCAGAAAGAATTTTATTTGCAGCCACATTTAAGAGTGCGAGTAGGTCTGGAAAAAAGTATTGGTCTAAAGATGCAAAACAGAATGCTCCAATGGTTCAGACATCATGGAAAGGATTGATTAAGAAGATATTCAATGCGAAAGTGTAAGGATGTAGGTACAGGGGGAGACTGAGACTAACCTATCTAAACCAAATCAGTCATGTATTGAAGGTAGGTATAGTAATGTATAGATGCTTTTTGGCGCTCTGTTCTCTCTACCTATCCTGCAAGGGAGATGGCGTGATGATAAATCACCATTAATTTAGAATTAATTTGGCTTAACACAAATTTGCTGTATACTATAACCTATGTCATCATATAAATACCTGAGTTTTAAATGTATTACTTTTTCATAGACTACTGGTTAGGTTTTTGATATGGGGAATCCCTATACAATATATGCCTATAATATAAATCTTCAAATAAAAGTGAATAAAGTTGAACAAAATCATTCACTAGGAGCAAACAAGCAAGCTAATAGGATAATGCTGTATTATAACAAGTGGTACCATCATCTTTGCCTTTTGGGAAACAGGTCTGAGTCTATCTAGGTATATATACATCTTCAATTGGAAAAGCATCATATTGATTCAAGTCTTATATTAATAAAACATTTAAGATTTTCTTCTTTATAATTCTTTATTTTAGATAATTTAGAGGCAATATACACTAACAGCACAGTAACAAATTTTGTTTAAATATGACTTGAGTATGTTTACTTGCATATCTTCCGAAGTTAATCAAGTAGCAATGCTTTGTAACTTAACAATTGGTGAAAAAGAACTTTTATATTACAATGATGCCAGCAAAGAAGAACACTCATAATGGTGAACATTTAGCCTTTTCAGTAAAAAGACCAATGCTACCTTTTTCTTTTTTTTTCAATTCTATGTGCATCTTTAGACAATAAACTGACCTTGACCAATTTAATGAGGCACCCATATTAGAACAGCTCCGTAAAAATAAATAAAATTAAAATATTATACTCATAACTTAATACTGTAATATGTCAGACAGGCTAACAATCATTATATGTAAAAGTGGGGACCTTGAGCTCAAACGGATTGACAGGATATTGCAATAACTTAGTGAAAAATTTTTGTTTGATAACTGTGACTATCTCATTTAAAAGGTGCTATATATAAATCTAGTATCAGTATAATTGTTTTATGTAGGTGTGCAATCCATGTCATTCTAAATCTATTATCGTTTACAATGCTCATACTTAGGTTATGTAGGTACCTACCTATTCTTCAGGGTGTCAAAACCAAAAGTAATAAAACTGTTTTCTGATATTATCTAGGATATGCAACAAATGTCTCTTGAACTTTTGACATGCTTTTCATAACAATAAAGCTCTTATGTGGTAAATATAATAAAGGGAGATTTTCAAATAAACAATAGAGTCACAAGTAATCGATTTACATAGGAGCATGACGCCTAAGAGAATGCATAACTGATCTAGAACTTTCTTTCGGCGTTAATTTCAGTGAATTGATGTATAAGGTAAGCAGGCTAACGTTTAATAAAAAATAACAGATTTATCACGAATATATATTTGAAAATAAAGTCAAATATCAATTTAAAACGTACAGCTTTAAGACTTATAACTATTTCATTTCTTAAGAAATTAACATTATTGAAGTAGAAGTAAGTACCTATCTACAAAATTGTGTGTAACACAAACAGTCAAGATCACTAATGAAATAAACAAAATGAGAGTTCTTTGAGATATGATATCGTAAATTCATCAAAAATTTAACAATGCTAGTGACTAGAAACGGGAGAAAATAGCCATAAAGAGGCCATGAACAAAAAAGTGGAAATATTGCTCTATAAAACGAACATGCACACAATACTGTAACATATTATTCAGCCCTATGAATGCAGCAAAAAAATTATATGAAAATTACATCAAATTATTACCAGTAAAGCTAGAAATTATGAAAAAAGACTTACGAAGAAATATTAACGCCAATATGGCGGATGAACTAAAAATACGATGTTAGAGAACTTCTTCAAAGGCAAAATATATCGATTCGCATCCAGTGTTACAGTCACTCCACACAATAAACTAAATCATAATTATTTGATGATTATATAAATTCATAGTCATATCATAACTTAAATCACTGAAACCTTAATGCATTAAAGAGTAGCACAACACAACCTCCGAAGACACAACGAACTTCAGACATGGCGGCCAAACAATACCCAGAATGATGAGCGTCTGTAGGCATAGTAAATTTTCATATTGAACTGGAAAAGAAAATTCTAAAAATCAACATTAGAAATTATACAAATGTCGTTTATTTTAATTTTTATCAACTATATTTTGCAGGATTTCATGTAATTCATTGGATTGATTATGATAGCGCAGCAGTTAGAATCTTTCAATTTTTCATATCGGATCAGTCATAGACAATTAATTTTAACCACAAAATAGCATATAGACATATTAGACGTATATGATGTTACAAGTTAAAAAAACATATGTTTGTCTCACTGTAAAGTAATTTTATTTTATGTGATAACGTCAAGGTAGTTTCACAAACAATGCATCAGTCGCCATACATTTTTCGGAACGTGACACTTTTTCATACGACCAGCCGGCGTCCATCGATTAACCCGTTAGTCGGAGATAGCCCTGAAGTCAAGCTACAAGCAATTATACTTTTTGTTTTAGGATTGCCATCGGTGTGAATACAGCAGACGATTTTATATTTTTTTAAATATTTCCTGATTTGCTCATTCATTCGGTCACCATTGCAACAAAGTAACATATTTTAATGTAATTTGTTTTGTATCTGACTCCTGGATACTAGTATTATTATATAGGATTACTATATTAGACATTATTAATGTAAAATACTGTTAAATTTTACATTTTAAGCACTTTGTAAATAAATCTTTTTATTTATGTCAAAATTTTAACATTGTCTGTGAAAAAAATGTACTATGCTATAGCTGCCCATTATCTTAAAAACATGCCTAGTTTATGAAGATTCTAAAAAGGTATTACACATGCGCACTTTAAAAGAAATATTAGTTACACAAGCCAATGATATTGTATATAAAAAAAACCAGATGTTTAAACACAAAGTGAAAAATGTGAAATCGAAAATAACAGTCAGGAGCAGGATTTGAACCTGCATCTTCTGGATACCGTCCAGATGCTTTACCAATTCAGTCACCCAAAGACGTTAAGTATGATGTGTTATCGAAATTAGCAGTCAGGAGCAATTGTCAGGATGGCTGAATTGGTAAAGCATCTGGACGGTATCCAGAAGATGCAGGTTCAAATCCTGCTCCTGACTGTTATTTTCGATTTCACATTTTTCACTTTGTGTTTAATGTATAGTGCTAAGCATGTCAAATGCTACAAATATATATAAATATTTATAGGGTTTGCGTCATTATTAGGTAAAAATCTTAATTGTAAAATTAAGTTTACCTGGTCGGTATAATGTATGAAAATACGTCCGACAGATGGCGCAGGCGTCACCCAAAGACGTTAAGTATGATGTGTTATCGAAATTAGCAGTCAGGAGCAATTGTCAGGATGGCTGAATTGGTAAAGCATCTGGACGGTATCCAGAAGATGCAGGTTCAAATCCTGCTCCTGACTGTTATTTTCGATTTCACATTTTTCACTTTGTGTTTAATGTATAGTGCTAAGCATGTCAAATGCTACAAATATATATAAATAACCAGATGTTGCGGGACGTCTAGCAGATGTGAAATATTGAAATTATTTTGTAGAAATAAATTGATCGTTACTTGACAAAGCACTCCTCAAGACGAATCAAACGAGTATAAACTCGATAGGGTTGCAAAGTTGCATTACAGAATTACTGTGGCAACCTTCCAGCTCCATCGTCAGACCCTGGATACCATCTAGAGACAAAGTACTACTCAAGACAAATCATACAAGCCCAAACTCGATGGAGCTATGTCGTTTTATAACGGAGTTCCTATGGCCACCTTCTAGATCCATCACCAGACCCTCGATACCATTTAAAGATAAAGTACTCGTCATGACGAATCGAATGATTCCAACTCATCAAACCCTGGATACCTTCTAAAGACAAAGAACTCATCAAGATGAATCAAACGTGTCCAAACTCAACGGGGTTGCGTCATTTCATTGTAGAGTTACTATGGCCACCTTCCAGCTTCATCATCAGTCCCTGGATACCATCTAGACACAAAGTACTCGGCAAGACGAATCATACGAGCCCAAACTCGATAGGGTTGCGCCGTTTCATTATAGAGTTCCTATGTCCACCTTCTAGCGCCATCATCAGATCAGCTCCATGTCATCATAATATTGCATTGTCACGTGATATACACATGCGTGTAAAATTTCAGCTCAATCGAAAACCGGGAAGTGTGTCAAATTTAACTTGCAAGATTTGAAAGGAACATGTAGGTACATAAAAGCGTCGCCATGCTAACAAACGACTTTACCCTCCCTCCGCATTAGATGTTTCACATCAAAAGAGGCAGATATGTTACAAGCGCGCGTTTTGTGAAGACTCGAAAACGTCCTAATTAGGACGTTTTGACTTTAGTCCGCGTCAAGGCGTCAAGCAGCCGACGAGAAAACTCATGCGCTGTCATGTGCATTGAGTAACAAAAATAACAAATATGGCATATTTGTGTTTAATAAGTGTACAAATTACGATACCAAAGTTAATAAAACACAAGGGATCTCCTATCACATGTAAGTATATAGAAAATTATATTTATAACTATTGGCATATTTCAATAAAAATATTTTTATAAATGGCTGTCATGAGACCAGTGTTGCCAACCCCAGCATAGAGCAAAACTGTAGATATGCTTCAAAAAACTGTAAATATCAAATTAAAAAACGGTAAATCTACATTTTTATCTTTATATTATGTTTTGTATAATTTAATATTAGTAATAAATAGAATAACATTATAGGGAGGGCATTAATAACAAGAAAAATCATGTAATTATCAAAGCTTTAAATTAAAAATGTTAAAATCAAGTCTCAAAGTTGCAATATTTCCAGTGCCTACATGCTAGATAGTATCACTAGCTACTATTTCATTTTCAATTTGTAAGTCTTCTTGATTTTCCGTTTCATCTTTACTTTTATTGAAATCGCACATATTTTATTAAATTTTTTTGAAATGGTCATTTGTCATAGTGAACTCGAAACAATTTTTAATTTCTGACTTATTGTTGTCGTAGTAAGTTTTATTTCTTAGTTTCGTTTTCATAAAATTTTAGCTTCTTCTACGTGTGGCGGTCGGTAATAGACGTGTCGCAAATATTGTTCTTGTGCTCACACTTTAAAATAACGTAATTAGCACATCGATTTGAGTCTTATTACATACATCTTAAGTGTGGAAATTCCGCGCCGTGTCTATTTATAACTATTATAAAAGAAGCGTACCTACAAACTATGAAGCCAGCACATACAGCAACTGGAAGCGGCCTAGTTACGGCGCGATGTGATTCGCAACCTAATTTATCAACAAGTGAGCTGTTTTCAGAAAGTGTGGACCCACGGAAGATAAATACGCGTAGTAAAAGGAAATATATAGACGATGAAAATATATTAATACGAGACCAAATTTCTGAATTTAGTAAGCAAATGAGTCAGATGATGAGTATGATGGCAGCATTTGAAACAAATCAAAAGGAGTTCATGGAAAAGATTGCAGTGGATGTAACTTTGATCAAAGACCAAGTAAGTGAACTTAAAACTTCTATAAATTCTCTTACCAATGAACAAATATTACTAAAATCAGATATAAAAACTTTACAAAACAAAGAAATAGTAATGATGGATAAAATTAATATTATAGAAGCTGAATTTGATCACTTTAAGAATAATACCGATATTCATCCGAATCGTGTAGATAATAAAAATATATCTGAAGCTATAATTGCTGAATTTCGGGAGCGCGAAGTAAGATCTAAGCATATAATAATTGCTGGACTAACTGAAGTAACATCGACAAATAAAAGTGATAGGAAGATTCAGGAGAAGGTTGAAATCAACAAAATATTAAGTAAAATAATCAAGAACTGCCCTGAACCTGAAAATTTTTATCGCCTCGGTAAATATAACCCAAACAAAAATCGAGCGATTAAAGTGTGCTTTTCGTCTAGAGATTTAGTTAAAGATATATTAAAAAACAAAAAGCACCTGGATGACAAAAACATTAGGATCTATGCTGACCATACAAAACAACAACAAGAATACTTGAATGAGCTTAACGAACAACTGCAGCAGGAAAAAGAAAACGGAAAAACAAACTTAGTAATAAAGTACATCAGAGGAACACCAAAAATAGTACAACAAGATATGCCTTCAAAAAACTAATTTTATCCGAAACCTATGATTGTAAAGGATCGTGATATGATAGTTGTGTTTCTTACCAAGTAGTTGACAGTTACAATAGCATTAATAGCTGTAAAAAATCATTGCGGTTTTTATATGCAAATGTTCGTAGTATTGTAAAACCTCAAAAACTGGATGAGTTAAAGTGCATAGTGAAATCTTTTCAAAATCCATTGCATGTTATTGTACTTACAGAAACATGGATAAAACACGATGAAGAGGCTATAAAAATACAAATACCTGGTTACAAACACTATTACAGTTATAGGCCTAATAAACGAGGTGGTGGCGTTTCTATTTTCGTTCTTAAAATCCTACAGCACAAACTGATAGAAGAGCAAACTTTGAATGACAATCATTATGTCTGGATACACTTAGAAAACGATTGCCTCGATGTTGGTGGTATATATAGAAAACCTGATAGTACTAACTTCGATGCATTTCTAGACTCTTACAATCGTCAATTGGAAGTAAGGAAAAGATGTATAATATTTGGAGATTTTAACATAAATTTACTGTCTGATAATCATGCATGTATTTTATATAAACAAATGCTAAAAGAAAATGGTTTGCAAACAATGAATAACATTAATGAGATGTACTGCACTCGAGAAACATCGTCACGTAAAACTATAATTGATCACGTATGCACCGATTTAAAAGAAAACAAATACTTTTTTACTATTATTGATACACCCATGTCTGATCACAAGCAAATCTACTTTGAAATCAAGAGAGAACCTAAAGCACCTCCTAAAAGAATACAGTATGAATCAATTAACTATGACAAGCTTTATACAACTATAGCAGAAGCTGGTATTAATGAAGAAGAAGTTTCATATCAATTTCTAGAAGAAAAACTTACAACTAGTATTAGAGAAAGTAAAGAAATAAAAATAAAAGTTCAAAATAGACCTAGACAAGACTGGATAACAAAAGAACTTATAAATGAAATAAATATAAGGAATTCCCTGTGGAGAATTTATAAAAATAACCCAAATAATACTACTAGCAAAAGGATGTTTATTGAAAAAAGAAATAAAGTGGCCGAAAAAATTAAACTGAGAAAAACTGAGTACTATAAGAAGATGTTTACAGATTGCAAAAGGAAACCTCGTAAAATGTGGAATTTGATCAACAATATTACCAACAATAAGAATAAACATACCCTAATAATTCATAGGCTAGAAACACCAAACGGCTTTATTACAAGCTTAGAAGAGATATGCGAACATTTCAATAATTATTTTTGTAATATTGGTTCATCTATAGCGAGTCAAATTCCTAAACAATATCAGGACAATCAAGTTTATACCAGTTTGCTTGGAACGGGTGTATCGAGTCATAATACACTTACTCATTTTAGACATACCACCACGGACGAAGTTGCAAAAATAGTTCATGGTTTAGATTGTAATACCAGCACTGGGCTAGATGGTATAAATACTAGATCTCTTAAATGTATGATCCCTATAATTTTAAAAAATCTCACCAATTGTATTAATAAGTGCTTGGATCAAGGATATTTTCCTGATAATCTCAAGAAAGCCAAAGTCACACCTATTTATAAATCTGGAACCAAATCTGACCCGAGCAATTATCGTCCTATCTCGGTTCTACCTGTTGTATCAAAAGTCTTTGAGAGAATTTTATACTATCGCCTAGATGAATTCTTAAGTAAACAAAATTTCCTTTACAGAAAACAATATGGCTTTAGGGCCAAGTCAAACACCCTCTCAGCAACTTTAGATTTAATAACAAAAATTAAACAAGCATAGATAACAAGCAAATAGTACTAGGAATATTCATCGATCTAAAGAAAGCATTTGATACAATTAGTCACGATATCCTCCTAAAAATACCTGGCGCTTTTATTACATTTTGGTGTTTTTACTGGTGGCTAGTATAATTTAGGGTTTGTCTTTTCTGTTGTGTTCGTTCTTATTGTGTGTTACTACTGTTGGTTAGTTTTCAATTCATTTTATTTACGTGGGTAATGCGGGACGACCATGAAGGTTGATGATCGGCCTCCTGGCCGCCCTCCAGATCCCAAAACCCCGGAAAATAATGAAACGATATTTACCAATTCTAACCACTCCCTTGTACTCTTTTGAGGCTGTTGAAGCCGCTTTAAGGCGAAAGCGTGGAAAGAGCACGGAAGTACCTGAAGATGCCACAGCCCCAAAACAACTGAAACAATTAACTCCCCAACGATTCAGTCGTACTCGTTACTCTACTCGGGACACTGCTCCTTACTTGGTTCACGTCTCACGAACTGAGTCAGATCCTACTGGTGGCTCTACTAGTCATCCCATCAAGTTTGGCCAATTATTGTGCAGACTAAAAATTAAAAATATCCTAGAAGATGGTATAAAAAAAATCGGACGCAATAAACTGTCTATAGAGTTCAAGTTACCGGAGGATGTAAACAGCTTTTTAGCAAACGTAGAACTTGACGGCCATGGGTATACCACATCAATCCCTTCGTATAATATCTCCAGGATGGGTATAGTTCGAGGAGTTCCAAATGAATGGTCTGAATCCGAGGTTAAAGAATATTTAAAAACTCCCATGGGGTGTGGAGAAATACTGAAAATAAGGAGACTGAGCCATAGAGTTATGAATGAGGGCACAATAGAGTGGAAGCCTACTTCCTCTGTTGTAATTACGTTTGATGGCCGGACCCTTCCCAAAAGAGTATTTTGCTGTTTTAACTCCCTACCAGTGGATTTATACATTTACCCTACCATCCAATGCTATAGATGCTGTAAATATGGCCATACTAAAACACAATGTCGGTCAAAGCCCCGTTGCTACCGTTGTGGCGGAGAGCATGTAGGTGAAAGTTGCACTGTGGACGACATTAATTGTTTTTACTGTTCAGGAGCACACTGTGCTAATAATAAGAACTGTCCGGAATATACCAGACAAAAAAATATTAAAATAACTATGGCAGAGAAAAAAATGTCATATTTAGAAGCCTCTAAATTATTCCCAGCTGTAAGTAAATCTTATGTAGAAATATCTGCATCTCCTCCTTCTCCATTCCGTCCCTACTCTAATACACAGCACAACACTCCTTCTTCATCCTCCTACAAGAAAACAGTTACATCTAAACACAAAACTCGAACCCCACTGATGCCTGGTTATGATAAAAATGCCCACAGGGAATTAACTAATAATTATTCCTTCTCTCCCTCCTCAAATGGATGTGCACTAAATAATTATAGTACTAGCCCAGACACTGCTATTGATAAATCTGATACATTAATATCTTTGTTAAACACTCTGCTTGAACAAATAAACTTACCTGACCACGTTGCCCATGATATCATTGACACTATATCTTACTTTAGTAAAGTTCACTCTGCTGCAATGGAACGCCAGGAGCGTCCTACCTAAGAAACATGATATCCTCCACCTAATAAGCACTTATAAGCCTGTAATTTTTGCTATAGATGAGACATGGTTACTGCCTCGTCTCCAATTTAATGTTGCTCAGTATTGCACTTACCGTAGCGATCGTGATGATGGCTATGGTGGTGCTGCTCTACTGGTTGATAACAACTATCCTCGCCTCCCTCTTTCGCTACCACTACATAACAATCAGATTGATGCCGTTGGCATTAAAATATTTGGTATCAACATTATATCCATTTACCTCCCTTCACCTAACACTTTGTGCTTATAATTTCTTAAAGACTTATGTAATTTGTTCAAACCTATTGTACTCTTAGGTGATTTCAATTGCCATCATCCTATGTGGGGGTCTGATCATTCAGATTCTTTTGGAACTGAGCTAGCTGATCTAATGGATGAACTAGACTTATGTGTCCTGAATGACGGTTCTGCTACCAGACTTCCACGAATAGGTCAAAACAAAAGCTGTGTAGACCTGACAATATGCTCATCAAGCTTAGCATCCCAACTTGATTGGAAATGCCTTGATTTAACTTATGGTAGCGATCACTACCCTATCCTCTCCACCTTGATTGATAGGACAATTCCGAGACATAATAGAACGCCATTATTAAAGTACCGCATCTCGGATGCCAACTGGGATATCTATCAGCAGGCATTGGAAAACAGAATCCTTTCTCTTCCCAATATTTCCCCTGTCAATCTGTGTTCTTGTGTGGACCAATTGTGTAAAGCTGTTTCGGAGGCTGCTGACATGAGCATTCCCACAAAAATTTCTGCTTCAGGCAAAAGAACATCTCCACCCTGGTGGGACAAAGAATGTACCCTTATTATTAAAAAACGAAATGAAGCAGAACGAAGGTACATATCGCACATGACTGTCAGCAATATAATAGAATATAAAAAAATCTTAGCAAAGTCCAGGAGACTATTCATAAAAAAGAAATATGAAGGTTGGAAGAAATTTTGTTCTTCCCTTTCCCCGTCCAGCCCATCCTCCCTAATTTGGCAAAATTTAAAAAAAATTAGGATGGGCTGTTCCCCTCAAAATTTCAACAGTATCCCCCAGAATATAGCTTTGCAATTTCTTAACAAATTGGCCCCTCCATATGTCCCACTTTATGATGAATGCTCCTCATTACCTGACAACTTTCCTCTTACCAATGAGGCACTTGAACAACCATTTTCCTTTGACGAATTGGGGGTGGTACTTAACCATGTTCAGGATTCCGCCCCAGGTTTGGATGGCTTTCCATATTCTTTTTTTATATTGACAGGTCCGCAAAGCCGCCTGTACTTACTAAATCTAATAAAATCATACTTTAATATGGGATTTATCCCAGAGATATGGAAATCCCAGCTTATAATCCCTATATTGAAGCCAGGTAAATCTCCTGATAGCCCCAACCATTATCACCCTATTGCTCTCTCACCAGTTCTGGGCAAGATTTTTGAACATTTAATAAGAAATATATTGGAGTGGTATGTAGAACGCAGAAAAATAATAGCAGAATCATAATTTGGATTCCGGAAAAGCCACAGCACCATGGATGGCATCGGTACTTTTATGACAGACACGCGAATCGCCTTTAGTAAAAACCAGTCGGTGGTTGCATGCTTTTTGGATATTTCCTCGGCATATGACAATGTTTCCCTTTCAGTACTCAGAACTAAGTTACGTGAGCTGAGTATTCCTGTAAAGATTATACGTTGTATCCTCAATTTTTTGGCTGTTCGATCTGTGTCTCTTCATACACCTGACAACCAAGGTGTACAGACTAGAAAGGTTTGGCGAGGACTCCCTCAAGGTTCTGTATTAAGCCCGCTGCTTTATAATATATATACCTCAGACCTCCATCTGTCTCTCAATCTAAACTGCCGAATCCTACAATATGCAGATGACCTATGCATCTATGTATCAGACCCAGCCATAAACAAGGCTAGGGAATCTTTACAAATATCCTTAAACTCCCTATGTAATTGGCTATCTACCCACAATCTTGAGTTATCACCTTCTAAAAGTAGTGTTGTTGTTTTCTCCCGTAAAAGAACTATACCGGATATACGGCTGGAGATAGAAGGAATCCCAATAAAAACTGAAGATAAAGTAAAATTCCTTGGTGTGTTACTGGACTCTAAACTGACTTTTACCCCCCATGTTAACTCTATTATTAGTAAATGTGAGAAAAACCTTAATATGCTACGGGCATTTACTGGGGTGTGGTGAGGTGCTCATCCATCGTCATTAAAGCTTGTTTATAATGCCACTATAAGAAGTCTCCTAGATTATGGTACATTTCTTATTGAACCATGCAACAAGTCTGCTTTATCAAAATTGGACATAGTTCAATCTAAATCTCTCCGTATTGTCCTCGGCTGTATGAAATCCACTCCCGCAAATGCTATACAAGTGGAGAGTGGTGACCCCCCTCTGCAGCTCCGTAGGCAGTATCTTGTGGATAGGTTCATTTATAAGGTTTTCTCTCTCAAGAACCACATCCTATTGGCTAAACTTACCCAACTAGATGAATACTGTAGACAGGCAGATTACTGGAAACATAAGGAGGTAGGTAAGGTAAGGAGGTACCCCTGATCATAAAAACATTTATGAAAACACGCGTGGTTCAGGAAAACACTCGCATTAACCAGTTCGATAAGTTCCCCCTTTATGACTTGCCCTATGAAACTGCTCAGTTTGTCCCAAATTTCTCTCCTATCATTGAGTTTGGTATCGTAATGGACCAGGTCAATGCTCATTTCCGCGATGCAGTCGATAACAAGTGGCGAGAACATCACAAATTTTTCACAGATGCATCAAAAATCTCCACAGCCAGTAAAACCGGTATCGCTGTTTAATATCAGAATTCCCGAATCATCCTTCAATTCCAGTGCCCGCCTGAATCATCTGTATTCACAGGCGAGTGTATAGAAATTCTTGAAGCATGTGTTTTTATTCTTTCGCATAATAATATCCAAAAAGCAGTTATCTTCTCGGACTCCCGTAGTGCTCTAGAAGCGATAGCCAAAAGCCCCTTCAGGGATAAACTCCGGAGCCCATTAATAGCTGAGATAAGAAATCTCTTATACACCTGCTCAATAATGAATGTAGAGGTTGTATTGGTATGGGTTCCTAGCCATTCAGGTATTATTGGCAATGAATTCGCGGATATGTTGGCCAAAAACGCAATTAACAGTGAAACAGTGGATCTCAAACATTATTCTATTCAAGTTTATGACTTGCTGCATCAAGCGAAGATGAATTTATTTGAATCATGGCAATCTCTATGGATGATGTCGAGTAAATCTAAAGGAGCCTTCTATGCTTCCATCCAACAGGATATCCCCGCAAAGCCTTGGTTCAAGAAATACAAAACCACCTCCAAAACAATAACATCGGTGCTCTGCAGGATTCGTCTTGGACACTGCTGTTCTCCAGTATTCCTCCATAAAATTAGAATTCGCGATAATTCCATATGTGAATGTGGCCTCGATGATGGCTCTATCGACCATATCTTCCTTAACTGTCATCTAAATAACGCGTTCTCCCTTGATCTCATAATTGATAAACTGAAAATTCCTCGACCTGTTAACATTCGTCATTTACTTTCATTATTTCCAGACCCGCGTATTGTTAGAGCCTTTATTAACTTTATAGACATTAACCAAAATAAAACTATAATAATACTATCGATTCCAAATTCTTATATATATATATATATATATATATATATATATATATATATATATATATATATATATATATATATATATATATATATATATATATATATATATTCTCAATCCATATAAATATCTCTATTATAGGTACTTACTAACAAAATAACCATACATGTTTGTGCTTGTTCCAGGCCCTTTCACTGACTCCACAATTTTTGACTTAATCTGTTATCCAAAATTTTCTTGTTCAACAAGTTACGAGTATATCCCATGAGTAGCCATTACACGACACTGGCAGTAATTGCAAAATTGCTAAAAGCAACAGCAGTTTGCCATAAATAAAAGAAGAAGAAGAAGATAATTCCGACTATAAATGATTATATTTAAGGCTATCTAATTTACAACCTATTATTGATGTGAAACATCATTCATTTTGATAAGTACTTTAGTCCTAGATGATATCGCCTTGAATATGATGATTTATGTCCATTTCTGTTATTTTACATGTCATAATTAAAAAAGTTATGATCATTTTATCTACGCATTATTTTTACAAAATAATTTGGATGTTTTCACATCATATAGATCAAAATATTTGAAAAATCACGACATCAAATAGTATGAATTTTAATTTCAAAATTAAACTTACTACATTGGATGAATGCATGTAAATGCATTGCCGATAGAGGGCGTTGGTCGTTAAGACAAATGTGATGAGGAAATTCGGTATTTCTAGAAATGGTACGATAGCTCAATGGATTAGAGCACTTCCCCGGAAAGGAAGGGACGCAGGTTCGATTCCCGCTCGTACTAAAATACTCTTTTTCCTTATTCACAAATTGTAATTTGTACTATAAATAAATAATTATTCATAATAATTATTTATTAATTAGTAACCGCTGTTTACTTTATAAAAATTTAATATTTTCGTTTTTTTATATTAAAACAAAACTTATAATAAAAGAGCCTAGATAGTTTTCTCTATTGGCAACCCGTGCGCGCTCGTGCAGCTATCGCCATTTTGTTTATCTTGTCATTCGGGTTCATTCTCCCAGTCTAACTTCACGAATATCTTGTTTCATTGCGAATCGATATTTTGTTATTTTGTTGGGTTTTTGTTAAAGTTTTGTTACGTTGTGTTTGTTGTTACGTTTATAGTTTTTTGTGAACTTTTAGTGAATCTATTTGTTTTGGTTTTTCATCAAAATGGATCCTCAGCCAAGTACATCACAAAAAGACGTGGATGTTTTCTTATCCCCAAGAAAAAAACGTCCACGAAAAGCTTTCACTGTTACTGAAAAAGTAATGATCCGCAACGCCTACAAGTACGTGAAAAATGAAACTTCTGCGCAATTGGAGGCCTTTGAAGTTGTGGAAGAAAATGAATGTATGAGCAAAGTTGCTGACATATTGGGAATAACCTCACGCTCTGTTTGTAACGTTTTGAAGGAAGTAAATAAAGGTGCGCCGCCAACTCCTCCTAAAAAAACTGGACCAAAGCGGAGTTTCAAAGATAAAATTGATGAATTTACATTCTCCGCAATACGAAGAATTGTTCATCAGTTCTTTTACCGAAATGAACCTCCAACCATTGCAAAGGTTAGTCAATCAGTCAGACAATATTATTTTATACCTACATCTTTTATATATAACTAATGATTCCAAACTATTATAAAATTTACTATTTTAGATTTTACAAGTGATGAACGATGTTCCTGAAATGCCCAAGGTTTCCAAAGACACCCTCAGAAAAATTTTGAAGCATCTTAATTTTAAATTTGTTGCACGGTCACGCAAGAGCACACTTATTGATCGAAAGGATATAATAATATGGGATCTTGGGATCTTGGGATCTATATGTCAGTTTCGACGAGAAGGGAGACATGTATATTATCAAGATGAAACTTGGGTTAACGCAGGTAAGGCTAACATTTTGAATTTATATACATTTTACATTAAATTTAATAGTAATATTGAATGTTCATGTACTGTATTTATTTTTAGGTCATACTGTAAAAAAAACTTGGGTGGACAAGAAAGTCACCTCGGCAAGCGTTTTTAAAGGGACTGACCACTGGAGTAAAAAATCCATCTGGAAAAGGCAAACGTCTCATAATTAGCCATATAGGTAGGGAAGAAGGCTTCCTAGAAAAGGGGCTCATGATTTTTGAAGCAAAGAAAAATTGTGAAGGTTACCATGATGAGATGAATGCAGTTTGTTTTGAGGAGTGGTTCGCTGGAGTCTTACCAAACTTAAGACAAAACTCAATTGTGGTGATGGATAGTGCACCTTACCACTCCCGAAAATTGGAAACGGCACCAAAAATGAGCTGGAAAAAAGCTGCAATTCAAGACTGGCTTTTAAATAAAAATATTCATTACGAACCAGATATGGTTAAAGCTACGCTTTTAGAACTGATTCCACATAACGAGTATTTTAATAAGTACGCTGTAGACGAAATGGCAGCACAACATGGGATCACGGTTTTAAGACTGCCCCCTTACCATTGCTAGTTGAACCCTATCGAATTGATATGGGTTGAAAGGGGCATGTAGCTCAAAATAATAAAACCTTCAAATTGACAGACGTGAGAAATTTATTTGAGGAAGGCATTCAAAATATTACGGCTACCGAATGGTCTAAATACGTATCCAATGTTGTCAAAGAAGAGGAAAAAATTAGTAGGCTAGATATGTTAATTGACAATATGACAGACAAATTTATAATAAATGTTACAGAAAGTGATAGTGATAGCGATTACGGCGACGATTTATAAAATAAAATATTACCATAATACATCTATTTGTTTTATTTCTCATGTTCCTTCATGATCACATTTTTTTATTTATTTCACACACAGAATTATTAAAGAAAACTCTCAGATCCTTAATAAAATTAATCGTCAGAACTAAAGTATCCGTTCAGAAATGTTTAATTTCCTGATATACTTAGTTTCTATTAAAGTAGTAGTTGTTTAGATATACTACTATAAACGAGAGGAATTGATCCGGAAATATTCCATTTCCGTATCGAATAATTTCGCAACGTTACTATTTAGTACTTGTCATAACGTTGCAACACTGAAATTGTCAAATCTGGAATCGAATTAAAATTCCGACTATAGTTATAAAATTGTCAAATGCTATCTTTATTTACATTTCGCAATTTGTGCTCAATATCTCCTTTCACCAAAATCGATTCAGCAATTTAGTTATGAAACCATAACCATACTTGTAATTGTATTATGTATGTTAATAATAGTTAATATTGTTGTTATCCGACCATCAAAGTCGATATCAACAAATAAATCAAGGCCCAAGGTTCGCATCACTAAAAATGAGGTCATTAATCTCCTCATATTTTCGTATTTGTAATTTTTCAAATATGACTGTTTCGTGTACCCCAAATTATTGTAATAATATAATAAACAATTTTCTCATAATATTTTCTCCAAATCTGATACATTTGCGTTACCATTATTTTGAATTGAAGATAATAAACAAATAGTAAACTAACTGGTAAAATAAGAAATCCTGTGGATTATCATTCTTTGAACAATTACAACCTGGTACTGCACAAGTAACCATCGCTATAACGTTATTATAATACTGGTAAAGACTTTAATTACAACAAATAATCGCCAAATCATGCACGCGTAAACTTGACAAGGCCGCTACAGGCCAATAACAAATAAATTTAGGTCTCGTTACAGCATCACTCTCTCTCTCGTTCTAACACATCACAGTACCATTAGCTTCGGTGGGTCTCTTTTACTCTTATAGCCTATCTATGGAGTATATCCTAAATCTATGGTCATTGCATTCAAGCCTCAAACTATGGAGCTCAGACTAACTAGACGGTGCCATAGCGTTGGCGCACTTGAAACAGCAATATCTTTTTTAAATGTTGCCAAGTTGAAAATATTTAACCATATTTGGGCAAAATAAACGATAGTTAGATTGAGGTCTGTAATTTGATCGTAAATAAGAAACTCTTCGTAACAACTATTTAATTGAAAATCACAGCGTTTATCAAAATAATTATTTAAAAGTAAATCTACCACCCCTTCTATTCATCCAACCATTAGTCTTTAAACGTCCACTGCTGGACATTGGCCTCCCCAAGAGAGCACCAGAACTAGCGGGCTTGTGCTGACTATATCCAACGGCTCTCTGCAGCTTCGACCATATATTTGGTCCATCTGGTGGGAGGCCATATTACGCTGCGCTGTCCGATACGTGGTCGCAACTAGAAAACCTTTTTCCCCAACGGTTGTCAGCTCGTCGAGCGATATGGCCTGCCTATTGCCACTTCAGCATGCAAACCTGGCAGGCTATGCCGGATATTCACGTTCTACGGATCTCCGTAATAAGAATTCGATCACGTAAGGAAATACCAAAACTTTGAGCCTTGATGCAAGGTAATTATTGCTGCTCCATAAATTGCCGTTCTGTTCGATATCTCATCTGGTAAATAATAATAAGTTATATTTAATAAAATAATAGTACACAAGAATATAATTAAATTATCTTTTATTTCTTTTCTGGGTCAAATAAGAAAATAATTATCTTTCTTCCAGCGCTGATTTAACTAATTGAATAAGAACTTAGAGCAAATCAGTTTCTCTGAATTCTAGATTATGACTACAGCGGTAGTCATAATCTTGAATTGAGATTTACTTACAAAGATGAAATTACAACTGCCTCTGTGATGCAGTGGTAGTGTAAGCGTCTGCTGATCACGAGGTCTTGGGTTCGATCCCCGGGTCGGGCAGCGTTCTTGAGATTTTTCAAAACAAAAAGAAAAACTGTTCAGTAGCAGTAGTTTGTAAATGTGCCCGGTATACATAGCTGGCAAGTCGTGGGTGTGTAATACACCTCTACCTACCCCTTCGGGGAATACAGGCGTGATGCTATGTTTTTTTAAGTTACAAAGACTTTAAGAGCTATACTTACATGAACATATTCACTGGCAATGATTTTGCTCCCAACGTTACTATTTTCTTATTATACAATGAAACATCAACAAAATGTCGTGGAACATATTTTGGGTATTTCGTGGGTTGCCTCGTTTTCCCGTAGCATACACCCATTTCGATCTCACATCTGGATTAGAGGGAATCCTATAATAGTAAATATTTATCATCATCTCATAAATTACATATAAATTTAAGTAAAGTGAAAACTGGGCAAATCTAATTCGCAATAAGGCAACACCGAAACAATTCTCAGTAATATAAAGTTACTTAGAAAACGCGTTTTGCGATTGTATCTTAGTAACAATTATTAATTTTGAGTAAAAAAGCCCACTTTATAGCATTCAATCATTAATTTTTTTCATTTTCGACTACGTATGAATGAAATGTTATACCTGTATTATTTCGCTTGCTGTAGCTTTTGTAGCATAGTACACTATTTTACAACCACTATTATCACGTAGCCTTTTTTGTCAAAGCACTCATTAACACAAATTAACATTAAATTTTAATTAAAACCCGAATTTTTATACAAATTTTCGATTATGTCAGTTGAATCGTGACATACAAAGCATTTTGACATCGTGACAATACTAAAAGCTGGCCACGGCGCCAAAGACAGAATCTATGACTTTGTCTGTTTTTTGCACTAGTAAATTGTATCTTACGTTCTCGCTCATACATGTCAAAGAATTTTCTTCGCTCTCTCTAGGACGTATTTAGTCTGAGCTGTGGAGGGTAGAGGTAAGGAGGACCGACTCTGTGTGTAAAGAAGTGTCGGTAAAACAAGGGCGAATAAAGGTGGTGCTATTGTAGAGTTAGTATCAGTTTCAATTTTAGGTTTACTTTTTATTTACTATGGTTTCATTAACTACTCTAGTTGCCTGAGATACCCCGAGATACTTAATATTTCTACTCAGCACACTTCACTTTGTCTACAACCGCTAAGTTCGTATTGAACCTAAATCTACACAAGCGCCATTCTGGTCACTTTTTGAACTGTTATTTGATGCTTTCAGCTGGACACTTTTTCAGTTTGTCCCCAATATGACTCAGTCCTCCTTACCTCTACCCTCCATACCTCAAACTAAGAACTACTAGACGGAGCCATGGCGTGGCCGCACTTGAAACAGCAATATTTTTTTTAAATGTTGCCAGGTTGACGGATATCGCCATCAAATAGTATGAAATTTAATTGCAAAATTAAACTTACTATATTGGATTAATGCATGTAAATGCGTTCCAATAGAGGGCGTTGGTCGTTAAGACCAATGTAATAAGGAGTTTGGGTATGTCTAAAAGATAGTACTGTAGCTCAGTGGATTAGAGCACTTCCCCGGATAGGAAGGGACGCAGGTTCGATTCCCGCCTGTACTAAAATACTCTTTTTATTTATTCACAAATTATAATTTGTACTTTAAGAGTAGCTGAGCATGTTAAGTGCTAAAAATATAGATCAAAATGTTTAAAAAAATCACGCCTTCAAATAGTATGAATTTTAATTGCAAAATTAAACTTACTATAGTGGATAATTGCATGTAAATGCGTTTCCGATAGATGGCATTGGTTGTTAAGACAAATGTGATAAGGAATTTGGGATGATCGAAGGATCTGTACTATAGCTTAGTGGTTTAGAGCACTTCCCCGGATTGGAAAAGACGCGGGTTTGATTCCCGCTAGTACGAAAAATCTCTTTTTCCTTATTCACAAATAATTTGTACTTTTTAAAGGATATTTAATATACCTATCAATATTTTTTAAAACAGCGATATATCGATAGTTGTTGGTTCTTTCTGCATCCCTAATCGACAGCTGACATACAACAGATAAAGGCCTTGTTCCGATATAAACTGCGAGCACTGTGATATCACGTGATCAACATCTTCCATAAATATAACAACGCACTATAGAATATTATTATTATTATTGAATATTGTAAATCAAAGATACCCGAACATGGCAAAAGTAAAGAATTTGTGTTTATTGCAGTGTAAAACCAATACTTTGTATGTAATGAAAGTAATGACAGATCAGTATACTGGACTTTATTCCGTTATAAACAGTAACCATTATAGCTAACTATAAAGGAACGACTTTACGGTATACTAAATTGACATCACACAGTGCTCGCAGTGTATATCGGAACACAACCAAATTACGCTGTCATTGTAACTATTAAGATGGCGGACGACTGCCGAAGTAATTCACTTTTACTAGGTATATGAAGATTAGGGCGACTCCCCCTTATTAGAGCTCGATGGGTGTTACCCCATTTACAACTCAATGGGTTTGAGCAATAGTTATTTATCTATGGGTTTGAGTTTGACAAAGGTTTGGGAGTTTTGGCGGGAACACGAAGAAGATCATGTCGTCGCTCTGCATTTTATTCCTAAACTTGTGTTATTTCAAGTATTAATGTGTAAAAGTGGTGGCCTTTTGCTTATTAACTATTTGTGTATGTGCATAAGTGTTGGCAAGTGATGTAATGCGACATAATGTGTTTTTTCCTGTTGTCTCCAAAACTCCATAGAAACTTCAGTAAGATCGCAATCGTCTTACTGGAGTGGGAGTTTGACTTGACTGACTAATTTTATATTACTGACTTCGACTATGACTTGTTTTATGAACTAAACTTACGTGTGATGAGAGAATAACTATGTTTGTTACTGTTAGGCTGATGGTTCTTCCAATGCCTTAAACAAATTAAAATAAAATAAAATAAAAATTGACAATGGTTTGACATAATAATGTTGTATACATGGTTTTTCCATGACATAATCAGATCAGCTTTGACAACTAGGGTACTAGACTTTGACTTGTGGCATTTGTGCATTTTTGTGTTTTTGCTAATACAGACAACTTAGATAAAAGTAGAAGTACCTATTATCTAAGACAGACAAGAAAGAAATGACTTAAATTTTATTTAACCATCATATCCTACACTTGGTTTAGTTCCTTATTAGAGCAGCTTCCTGTTAAGTGCCACATTATTTATAATATCCGTAAGTGATTATGACAATTTATTATATTAAACTATTTTATATGTGGTAGTAATTACTTAAAACAACATTGATGCTCATAATGTAATCAATTCACATAAGTTAGGCTAATTCTATTCCTATACCTACATAAATGCTGTGTAGGTACTCTATATTTTACAAAATGTACGTGCATCAAGGCAATCGCTTGCCATAACAGCAACACGTAATCAGTAGCCCTCAGTTATTGTAGACTTGACTTGAAAGTTAGATAGTAGGAGTTGAAGCGTCGTTCAAACTGTAATAAGGTTATTGTAGTTCATTATATTTCAATTAATAATATTTAAGTAGTAAAATCACTTTCACTTCTAAAGGTCAACAAAAATATGGTATATCTTTAGTACTTACCATGAGGTGAAACTAGAGATGAATATTGTTGTTTTATTTTGCCTGCAATTCACTGTATAATTGCTTCAATCTGTTGCTATTGCAGAAGTAGAACTAGCCAGGTGGAATATTTGATAGTATCTTGCCCCAAAGGGGTTAAAAGAGGTGTAATACACTGACATCTTGCCTATGTAATTTAAGCAGACATAAAAGGAGCCTTCAATCACAAGACACCAGATACAGTTCCAGAGTTGATCTTGCTATGTACAATTCAATTAATATTTGCTCTCTTGTGTGCCTAGATCAATGAGGAAGTCTGAACTTTATATTGATTTATGAACCTACTGTAATAAAATGTTCCCTAGTATAATGGACAATTAATAAAATAAGTTCATTAGGTTCTAATGTTATCTTAACAATTATTAATTAGGATGTTATTACTCTTTGTCATTGTTTTCTTACTTGGTATCTACTTAATGTATTGTTTGTAATAGATTGAATCAATACTTATACCTATCTACTTAAATAATTTAAACATCTTTAGAGGTTGACTTTTACCCAATAATTACCAACTATGGCTTACTACTATGAATCATGGCTTGACCTATATAAAGACATACTTAATTATCTTTCATAAAAGAAAAAGTCAAATCTATTTTTAAATAACTTGACTATGTTTTGAAAAATTCAATGTATAACACTGGCATTTGTGTTTCAGTACATTTTTTTATTTATAATTTATGTTATCCTTAGCCTAAGAAAACTAGCTATTAACATAACAAAATTTGTTTTTAGATTGTACTCAACTGTGTTTTATAAACTTACACTGCATCAGTTGATACATCTTTTACAACGGTTTAAATACTTTTGGGTGCTAAATGTTTTACATATATTGAGGTATTGTGATGATCTTAAAGTTATCTTCAAAGCTATGGAAACTTCACATCATATGAATATGGAACATTCAGGTCATGACCATATGAATCATCATACAGACCACCATGTCAACCCTTACCCAGATGTCCATGATATGTTCGAGAATAGTACATTTAACAATGTAAGTTCAAGTTTACTATTTTATTAAGTAACATTCTAAATATAATTGTTATGTACCTACTTGTTGCTTATCTTGATGTTGTTTTATTGTAAATGCTACTCCACTAGTAGCATTTACAATACACTAAATAATAACAATACAAAAAATTATTGTTGGATAGCTATTTTTGCATAAAGATAACATTATTATTAACATGCTATGGAGTGAGACCGAATTTTAAAGTTCATACAGTCAAAGTCGGAGGAAGTAGCTATATTTCTATTACTCACACAAATATATATGTCAAAACCATAATGTGGAAACCTTCAGATAAACAAAAATGAAGCAATTTATTGTGACGGACCAAGTCTATGGATTGTCATAATACATCATGGTATCTGAGGAAGTAAAATCGAGCAGTACTGGGCGAGACAGAAAATGTTGGCTGTTTGTTGCTGTTTCCATTGCCTAATGGACACATGACAAACAGAAACATGAATAATATTAACTTGCACACATACTAATAAAATACTGTGATGTGAGAAATAAAAGTATAATAATGTTATTGTTGGTCTTTTTGTTAATATTGCATATTTTCAGGTACAGAACATTACTGCAGAATTACTTAATATGGCCATCCCAAATATACACAATCCTGATCAGCACCATATAAACCATGGCTTACATCATGGTTCAAGCCATGCTTTAAGTCATGGTAGTGGAGGCCATGATATGAAAATGACTGTAAGTAATGATGTCTTCACACTGGTTCTGTGCTATATTTATACTTTATACAAGCAAGCAAATAGCTTACCTGATGGTAACCTGTAACCGCCTCGAGGGCTCTCACTCAACATACAAAACACAATAGTAGAAAAATCTACCGTTATTTTGTGCTCATTTTTTGTGAGAGGGTATTGTAAACGCGGGCTTATTTTTTTCTGCAACTCGACGTCGTAAGTGCGCCTATTTTGCATGACGGGTTGCTGGCACTACTCTTGCCAACCCAGCATCACCAGAAAGCCTAGCAGACCCTTGACGTTGCCGAGCGATCTCGGAGAGCCGAGGTATAGTGCCCGGTATTCTGTCACTCTTCTGTGTCTCTGTGAGAGGGTAGTACTTCTCTGATCGAGCCGGCTAATTCATGCGGGGACAAAGAAGACTACCAGTAGGGAAAGAATTTTTACTACTAGGGTGACAAAAAGACGCTAGGTACTCTATTATTTTTCCACTCCACCTTCTATCGCTATCCCTGTAGTTCGTAACTCTCGGTGTGAGCTCTTATTGTCTATGGTAAGCAGTAAGCTTATTTGTATACGAAAATAGCCATCCTTGAAGTATAATAAAATGTTATAAATTAGAGCTGTAGGCAATATACGCTAATTTATTTTAGTTTCATGGAGGTTATGCTGAATATATACTATTCTCATGGTGGAAAGTGACAGACGTGGGAGAATTTATTGGATCATTCTTTGCGATATTCATAATGGCATTATTATATGAAGGGTAAGAGTGTTAACTTCAATTTATTAGATTTTTTTTAACCCTTTTCCTGTTCCACTATTGGGCATGGGTCTCCTCTCATGATGAGAGGGATTAGGCCATGGCTCACCACGCTGGACCAATGCAGGTTGGCAGACTTCACAAGGCATGCAGCCTGAAAGATTTTCTCGACAGCTAGCTCACAAGGTTTTCCTTTGCTGACTAGTAATAAATTGTACACAATTGCGTAGGGGAAGATCGGGTAGCATCGGTGGAAGTTGGTGTTGATGATAGGACACTTCGAGTGAATTGCAAATAAAAAACAAAGGATCGAAATTTCTGTCTTTTTTTTTACTTAAAATAAAATTAGGATTTCTATAATATAAAATTAAACAACACTAATAAATTATCACACTTTCTAAAGAAATATACTGAAAATAAATTTGGTCAATTTTGGGGCCTCAAGAAACGGTGGGTAGCCCAGGACACAGTGATCTATGGTGTCCCAAACGTTTTTTGACATCATAATTTTAATAAAAATCTATGTAAACACACTCTTCATAGGCCCAGTCTTTGCATCCCTTGCTTCTTTCAATTTATTTTACCCCATTTTAATCTTTCACTGGTTCTTCCCTGCAATTTTGGAGATACGTTCCATGTATAAGCAAAATGAATTATCATATAGCAATATTTTTATTTAATATTTTTAAAAAAACTACAATCCTAATAGTATTGTAGTTTTTTAAAACAATATTGCGAAATTCAAAACATAAATCCATGTCTGAGGGTACCCGACATTAGCACGTTCGGGGGTACCCGATCGTTTTTATGAAACATTTTCAAACATCTCTCAAATTGTAGAACAATTGTTGTAAATATTGTTAGAACCTTTAAATATATAAAATTTCTTAAAACATTGAACGATATAGAAGAATGCACACTTTTGTATTGTAATTTATCAATTACCTGTAATAAAATTTTGACAAGATCGGCGAAATTTTATTCTCAGGAACAAAACATTCACTCATGACTAATTTTCTCGGCGCTAACGTTGCAACTGAATTTTGTTTTTTTCTACTTTAAAGGGCACACATTTACAATAAAGAATTTTGTATGCAACACATTTAGTTTCTTAGAAATTGAAATGTTCGGGGCTACCCGCCGTCCGGGGCTACCCGACTCTCCCTTACACACATAATTTCGAAAAGGCAGAGGTCTGTGCCGTAAGAGGTCTGGATCTTGGATCCAGACTGGACTGGGAATCAAACTCGATACTACTGTCTTTGCAGACCCTGGTTTTACCACTGCGTGGTAACACAAGAGCAATAAAGTCTGGATATCTGTACTTTATAGTAATCTCCGACACTAATCAAAAAAAATATTTTAATAGTAGGTTTAGAATACTTTCAAAAATCCAAAAGTGCACGCCTCATAATCTTCATGTTTCACAATAAAATTGATTACCTATTTGATAAGTAACTAATAATGTATTGGTCTTACGAAGTAGTTTTCAATAAATCACATAGATAGCGCTAATTTCATTAACTACTGTGGTTTTCATGTCTTATACGCCATCTAGCGCTAATTTTAAGAAGTACTTCTATATTGGTCTATAGAAATAGTTCTCACGAAATAAGGATAGCAATGGTTTTAGTGTCGCGTCGAGCGTAAATATTCACTATTTTTTGTTTATTTAATAACAATTAAACCACATCGAATCAGACCGTGAAAAGTGATAGGGCTCTATTCGTAGTTGTACTGTATCATAAAGAAAAAGAAACTAGATTAGTAAAGTATTTCGGTCGTTATCGTGTTAACATACATTACCTACAACAAACGGACGTCTAAGACGGAACTTTTTTAAACAGTTTTTTAAAAACATAGTTTCACCCCTGTTTTTCCCGAAGGGGCAGGCAGAGGTGTGTTACAACACCCACGACTCGCCAGCTATGTTTAAGTCCCACGTAATAGGGGGCGAGCCTATTGACGTCTACCGGGCAACATATGATTATATTTCAACAGTTTTTTAACTAGTTTAAATAACAAAAATGGCATCAAAAATATCATGAGTGTTAAAAATAGTGTTTTTTCTTGATATGTGTGTGTAAATATTATTTTACAAGTGCAATCTATACTAATATTATAAAGACGAAATATTTGTATGTAAGTATGTTTAACGAATTGGCTCAAAAAGTACTGGACTGATTTAAAAAAATCTTTTACCATTTGAATGCTACATTATCACTGATTAATATAGGCTATTTTAAATGCAAAAAAAAAAAATAAGGATCCCTACTAAAACTACAATAATGATGAAAAAATGCCTATAAAATATCTAAAACTATTGATGATAGAACAAAAAAATGTTCCACAATATTAAAGAACATATCAATATCTACAAAAAATGTCGCAATAGCATGTGTCTAACTATTGCAGTTATGTCACTATAAATATGTGATAATAAGTAGGTACTTATATAGGCATTCATCCATCCATCAGCCTTTCAACGTCCACTGCTGGACATAGGCCTCCCCAAGAGAACGCCACAACGAGCGATCCCGTCATGGGGGATAATGCCGTAATGGCCACGCTTAGCAGGCGGGTTGGCGATCGCAGTGGATGTTGTTAATACTCGAGGGAGTGCTGCTGCCCACTCCCCCGGTATCCCTCAGTGGCCTCTTACGACTTCCGTGGGTAGAGAGGGGTGGGACAATTCTAAAGCCGGCCCCACTCGCTTTATAGGCATGGCATACATTCTCTTATATTATCAGACACAATTGCTTTCTTAATCACTACATATGAGTATTGACTGTAGACTGTACAGTAATAGTAGGTATATAATGTATCTAATTATTATTAGTATACCTATACTATAAACCTCAGTAAATGTTTTTAAAAATTAACCGTTGTCATTTATTCTGTTATCATTTTGTTTTCAATCATCAAGTCCCGTACCCAAAGGGAGCCAGCGATACACTATTACTAATAATACATTATTATTTAGGTATGTCCTGCATTTACTGAACGTTTATGCCAAAATGTTTAAAAATTAAATGTTCACCAGTGCGAAACCGGGACGGGCCGCTAGTATATGATAAATAGATACATTTTAAGTTTGAAAAATCAGCGTGAAACGACAGTAATACACACCTCAAAGCTTCGCTTATGAGGCGTGCAATAGACTTCTTGGAATGTCATACGCTTGGTGATTATCCTGATAAAAATAAAAGTGGTATTATAGCAGAATTTCAACAATGCATTATTTAATGTAGATAGGTACTTACTACTTACATAATCTACGTAAATTTCACTAAAAAAAACTGAAGTGTCTGTTAGAAATATTAAAATAACAGTTCCTTTATTAATGCATATACTTACCTATATATATATATGATTGTTTACACAGGCACTTATACCATAGAACCAATTCTAAAAATGTCCGTTTCTTTTTGTTCCACTTATCTCCTAAACATCTGGCCGATTTTAATGGTCTTCTTCACTGGGAGATAGGACTTTGTAAGCTTTATTCTAATAAAATAGGGCTCTACGGATGGAAACGTGGTTGGTAGCTAGTAAATTATACCTATAGTATTATAATATTATAATTATTTTTCAGCCTTAAGTATTATAGAAAACACCTATTGTGGAAAACATATACAGGGCTGCAGTATTGTGCGGTAGCACCACCAGATAAAGGTGTCGCGAATCTGTGCGCCCCGGACGAACCTCAAACGATACAGTTGAGTATAATTGTATTATTCCAAGTGCCATCCAACGCGCCACCATGAACAAGATTGTCACTGTTCAACTTAAATAGTGTCTTCTAATGGTTCCTATACTCGACCCGATAAATATATTCTTCTGTAGCTGGTAACATTAGAATGCCGCCCCTGATATTATTGGGTATGGTAAGGGCTGGGAGAATGATGGTGGTTCATATTATTGTCTAGGTAAAGTTGGATTTTCAAACATAACATCTTTAATATTGTCAGTTAGTGCACCTAAATGGTGCAACTCTTATTAATCACCAAAGGAATTCATTTATAATTTGGCAATTTTCCTTAATCCTGAAAAGTTTGTCCGTGTGGTGGCGGACTAAGAATACAAGTGTCACCACCCCATTCTTTCCCACGGGTGTCTTATGAGGCGACTAAGGGAAGTAAGGAAGTAATTATCAGCCATTGCATGACTGGTGGTAGGGCTAGGTAGGTACCAAGTGGGAGTACTCACTTGGTATCAGACCCGAGCGAGATGAAGTGGTGAGCAGCGGCTTGACAATACTTTCGGTATAGATGAGTCCATGAGCGATGGTTACCATTTACCATCAGATGGGCCGTGGCTCGTCTGCCACTACATGCAATAAAAAAAAAGAGTAATCTATGGATTTCGATGTATAGTGCTAAGCATGTCAAATGCTAAAAATATATATAAAAATATCTAAATAGTAATCTATGGGTTTTGAATGATTTCACAATTTAATTTGAAATTAACAAACACAGTAAGTATTATAGAACCTCCTCACGCCTTTATCCCGAAAAAGGTAGATAGAGATGTGAAATAACTACGTTTGTCCATGTCCATCAGCCTTTAGACGTCCACTGCTGGACATAGGCCTCCCCAAATTGGGGGTATAGTGCCGTAATCGCCACGCTAGGCAGGCGGGTTGGCGATCGCAGTGGATGTTGTTAATACCTACTCGAGGGAGTGCTGCTGCCCACTCCCCCCGGTAATCCCTAAGTCGGCTCTTACGACTCCCATGGGTGGAGAGGGGTGGGACAATTACCGGCCACACACGGCTACGTTTAACTAATGTAATTTAGTCCCAACGTGATAAGAGCCCAATGCCATCAACTGAGCACTGGTCCTAATTACGTGATGCTGTTGAGAAGTTTTCGACAGAAAGCTCAACAACATGCTCAATCGAGCCGAAGGCCTTACCATCAGTAGCTGTACACTATGCTGCTAGTGTTTTAACTGCAGAACAAACAAATGAATGGGTTAGGTATCTAAAATCACTATGTTATGCATCTGTGCTTTGTCGTAATATGATTGTATGTACGACGATATGACGTAATGGGCAAACTGGTAGGCGGCATGGATCTTTACATTTAGCTTGGTGCAGGTTTACCCAGGTTCAGATGCTTTTACAAATAGATACCTGCACGCGGTTGCTATGAAGGAGGCAAGCTTATTCTGTCACCACTAAGCGTCACAGCATCTCCCATGCATAGGCATTAGTAGGAATTCGACCGGGGGGCTCCCTCTACAAGAACATAATTTTGCAAAAGGCGGTGGAAAGGGCCAGAAAACAAAACGTCTTAACTGAACTAAACTGAATTCGCTGATGGTTCGCAAGTGCGCTCTTTTGTGTCTAAGGGCGGATTCGCCCAAACACGAAAATATGCAAGCATAACTATACCGAGAATAATCTATTCCACGATTTTATTCTCTAGATAATCAACAGTCGTTTTTCCACGCAATCTGACGTATAGCTATACTTGGAATAGCTATTCGCGAATAGCGAAATGAATGTAATACTTACCCGGCAAAAAGAACAAACGGGACGGTGTATATCTTAACTCATCTCAACTCTTATTATAGATGTGTAACATTGCTCTGCGCTGGGTGTTTTAAACTCACTTCTAAAAAAATGAGTTGGCGCATAGCGCAGGACCGGGAAATTCGAATATCGTTTTTTATACTGCAACTCCGTGAAATGTAAATGGAATTATACTTTAATTTTTTTTGGTTCTGGCGGGGGAAAATGTTAAATGTCTTCATTTTGATGCGCCATGGCGCAATTTTGAGTTAACGCAAGGATTTTTGCTGAGTTACCCATGTGTAACTCTTATTTGTCGTATTATAGGGTGGGAAAGTAGCTGTCACTGTATAGTTTAAAAGTTTCGAATTAAAATTATAGCACAAAAAAGACGACACCCTTTTTTATTTTTGGAATAAATCCTTATTTGATACTTATCGGTAGTATATAGTTACTATACCCGAATACGCACGCTATTCTTCGAATTATTGTTGTTGGTAAAACATAAAATTGATTTATTCTCGAGTAAATAGCACTCTACTCTAGGAATAAAATTTGTTTGTGTTTGGTCGAATCTGCCCTAAGGCGTGTCTAGGTGTAGAATGGGAATACGGTCGCCTTCTTCTGCGAGGTGAAAACTTCGTGGAAAGAGGCAGTAGAGGCCTACAGAAGATATATTAATGAGTCTATTCGCTGTTGTCGCGAGAGACTGCGCAGAGGCGCTCAATTTTGCCTGATTTCACCCTAGTTGCGGCAGAAATGCGGCAAGCATATAGTCTATTTAGTGGGTGAAGCCTCCACTCTACCCCATCATCGCCTTTTGCAGAATATGCCATCATATAAGCAAAATGGCATATTAATTGAACCGTTTCCAATCCAGAGATTGGTTTGGTAGGTATTATATTTAAACATAATTATGAAAAACAAATTAAATAACCCCATACACACATATATATATATATAGGGACCTATTAGATATAATATATTATACCGGCATTAGAATCGACGTAAACTTGACTTACTTGCTGGTATAATTTATATCTAATGTCTCAATGTCACGATAATATCAATACAATATACGTTTTTGTATTTACGTATAGATTACATCGTAGGTACATTATAAATTTTAACAACTGTTTCAACGATATTAACATAAAAAGACAATATTATTAACATATTTATTGTTTCTTTTAAGGCCGGTGCCGCATATGCTTGAAAGAAATGTGTAAGTATTAGTACCTATATAATGTATCTAATCTTGCTATAAATATTGTTACAAGGACAAGATCTTCTTTCTCTATTGCTTAAAAGGTTTATTACTGTAGTTTACGTTAGCTTATGCAGCTCATTCAAAATTATCTCCATTAGCCTTAATACAATTCTTTAAAACGTTGAGGCTAGGTATGAATTGATACACATACTTTCTCTTCTTCATAACATTATTCACTGCCAATTCTACCTATGGATTGCTTTAGGGACTACAAATTATCATGGCGTTTAGAGCATGTTCTACTCTATAAAACTGACCATAAATCATAATCCAGCGGATTAAGATCGGGTCTTCAGCTCTGATGAAGTCAGAAATGTTCGTTTCCAACCATGCTTATGTCAATCGAGCTTTAAACGCGTCGCTGAACGTATCATTCCTGGTTTTAGAACATGCTGTTGTTAAGAAAGGCTTAACCGCCTTCTCAAAAATTATATCTTGATACACCTGTGCCGATGTTTTGACAACTTTTTCACAAAAATGTGGCTCACTCATTCCTCGATAGCTCGGTGGGGACGAAACCATCACTGAAGTCGGACAAGGCCCAGGTTGTACTCTGCTAATTAATTGAGAAGCTTCTATAGAGCTTGGAGCATAAACTCGGTCATTCAGCTTGAGCAAATGTTGCTCGATAGTAAACCTGTTATTGTCATTATTTTTTTTCAGCAACCCTTTGCGTAGGTAACGCTTACGAAATGTTTTGATTTTACCACCCTATACATATTTTTATATTCATTTTAAATTTTCTGTTAATCAGTGCATCTCTTATAACCTGAAAGTCCTACCTAAGTAATTTTTTCAAGTACCTACCTTACCTACGCTACATGGTTCTAGGTGCTATATTCATTTCCAGAGACTTGTTTTCGGGCAGCATTTCTATGAATTCTTTCCTTACCTACCTAACTACTTTGATAGCCTTTTTATTAAAACGAATAAGTAGGTACTACGTCGAGGGCCAGACGTTTTTCTCTAATAAACATCTGAATCTGAGTGTCCTAAACAGAATTGTTACACAAGCTGTACCTACCTACTTCATACCGAGACAATGAGTTGTGCTATGCTTGTACAGCTCCGCCCTTAATTGGAGTAGGTACTGCTCACTTTTCTGGGCAGTCGTGCCTAAATACCAGCTAGAAAATCAATTGAAATTGTCTATAATATCAATCTCAAGGACAGACTTCAGACGTTGGAGCGTTGAAACGGTCCCTCTGCGTGCTCTAACTAGGGATTGATGTGATTAACTGTTTGAAGTGGTTCCACTGTCACCTTTGTACCACCACAGTCCACAGTACCTACTAAACGTCGCAGTAGTCAGTCGTTCATCAATGCCATCTGGAATCATTTGTTTTAAGCGCTTATTTCTACTACGTGCATTTAGACTCTGGAATAAAAAACTTTCTGCTGCAGTGTTTCTCCAGTTCTATCCTTTTTTAAACAAGGTTTGAGAAGAGCACGTGGCAGCGGCTTGGCTGCTGTGCCCCTGCTGTCACTAATAAAGCCCATCTAGCGACGGTTACCACTTAAGGACCGCCGTATCGTCTGCCGCTTCCCTATGTCAGTTACTCATGCAAGGGATGGGATTACACTATATAAACATAGTGTAAAACCGCTACCCGCATCTATTTATCCGTATTCTTCTGAATCATGCAAGTGATTTTAAGCATAAGAGCGTCCCGCATCCGATTTTGTACCGCGGTACCTACAAGCACATGACGGTCGAGATGTTAAAATAGTTTCTATTGTGATTTCTCAGCATTTGCTCCTTTCTTTCTCACACAATTCCTGTCTTTTCGTTGGCCTACAAACCGCTCACCTTCCATCTACCTTACATGAAATTCATCCCTCATTACATGCCCATACTACTAACTAATTGCGTTCAACTTCTCTGTCACTGGTGCTACTGTTATACTTCTCCGCACACACACATCCATCTCAGCATTCTCTTCTCCGCATGCCTGCACTCTATTTTTATCTATCACTTTTGTCACTCAGCATTGCAAACCTTACTTTAAATACGTATTGTAATAGAGTTGAAGTTTGTCAAAGATCCTAGATATTTTCAATAAACTAAAACAGTGTGAAAATGTAAAATCGAAAATAATAATAAGTTTATTTTGTAATTCAAATGTTATTACGGGACTTACACGTATCAAATACCTTTTTACTTCCGCCGTTTCGACTGGGTTTCACCAGACGTGGTCACGGGTCGGCATGAAATACATAGTAATGAAACGCGATAGTTTAAAATCTTATAATAAGTTTATTTGCAAAATAACAGTCACGAGCAGGATTTGAACCTGCATCTCCTGGAATAGGTACCGTGCCAGATGGTTTGCTAATTCAGCCATCGTCACAATTTCTCGGGACTGGGAATGTCGATAACACATTCATTCTTAACGTCTTGGGTGACGCTACATATTATATAGCTAAGCACGTCAAATGCTAAAAAAATATATCAAAATATTTTCAGTAGTCAATTGCACCCATGCAAAACGAGGGTGGCTCATTTATACTATTATATTTAAACAATATTGTATGAACTTTACAATAAGTCTGATTATTAAATATTATTTTCAGCCCCACTATGTTGAGTAGAGCACATGCATGGCAGACTGTTCTGCATGGTTTGCAAGTGTTTGTGAGTTATCTACTGATGTTGGTGTTTATGACGTATAATGTGTGGCTATGTGCTGCTGTCGTCTTCGGTTCTGCAACAGGTTACTTCCTGTTTGGGTGGAGAGAATCGGTTGTGGTGGACTTCACGGAACATTGTCACTGATACTTACCAACATATCATAAACCTGACTAGTATTGTATCCATTATTTTTATTAATAAACCAGGGGTTTCTTAATTTGAGGTCCATGTCAGATAAAAAAGATTTTATATACTGCTTATGATCCATTTGAAAAGAGAAAGCATCTATCAATCAGTCATTAGAGTATTTGTTGAAAATGTTCCACAAATATTGAGAAAGGTACTAAGACTATAAAAAGGTTAAGGAACCCTAAGTAGACTTCCTATTGTTGAGCTCAAAATGCTTTTATAAAAATAGTATTGTTATCATGTTATAAGAAGAAAGCCTTGTTGAATAAGTACTTTGGGCAACACTGATACCAGTTTATATACTTTTTAGGATCATATTTATATTGTATACATCGGTTATTAAATAAAAATGCTTTGGACTTGGATTATGTATTTTATTTATTTTACATCTTTTCTAATTTGTAATATTACATAGATTATTTCGAATTAATAGGAGCATAGCAATCTAAGGAATTATAATAATTATGACATTGTATATAACACATGTCTTATTGTACAACTCTACCTTAATGAGATCATTGAGACAGCTAATTACATCAAGTCTTAATACATTGGCAGTTATTAGAAATACTGGAATGCCTGTGCAAACAGTGTTTCTTTAGATTTGAACTGCTATTGCATTTGTAACTGCAATATACACACTGATACGGCCTCTCAGTTGTATGTGTCCGTCTATGGGCTTTCAGGGAATTGACAAAGTTAGACCTGAAACTACATTTTTCACAAAGGTATGGTTTTTCATTTGTATGAACTCTCTTATGTTTTATGAAATTTGATGAGGATTCAGATATATAGTCACACTTGGGGAAATCACACACAAATACTTTAAGATTTGTAGCATTCCTGAAACAAAAATATTCATATGAATAGTCACAAATAAGTATTATCTTTTGCATAAATAGAATTGTAATATGTGCAATAAAAAAGTAATAGAGCTAATAGTAATTATAGCAGAATAAACACATATGAAAAGTAAAATAGTTATTTACTTATGAGAGCATATATTCAGTTGAGACTTGTTAACTTCCGAAGCAAGTGTTGGTTCAACTAAGATTACATCATTTACTTTTCTTCCTGACAATTCACTCATTTTTCCTACAGTTGGTTTTGGCTTAAGTTTGCTACTTATTATTGCGTCTTCGCTTGTTGTGTTTATACATAATGATATAGTTTCCTGTTCAGAGTTAGCAACAAGTATATCAGGGGATTTATCAACAGCTAATGAGTCTTCCTTACGAGCTAAACATAGATTATAGTTTTTATTAACATTATTGTTTTTATTTGATTTTAAATCACTCAACATTTGCGCTACAATCGATTTTGGTTGTGGTCCAAATTTAACAATGCTGTCAATCTTTGGCCTACCGCTTCTATTTGAATAGTTTTTTTTAGTTTCAGATAGTAATGGTAAACAAACTTGTAAAGGATTCTCTTCAACCATGTTTGCTATATTCATTCCTTGAGGATTTTTGCCTGGAATCTATAATTATTTTGAATTAAGAAATAATTATCCAAGGTGGTATACTACAGGTACTTTCCCTTTCATTTGTTGAGATGTCACTTTAATATCTAGAATATCTACAAATAACAGCAATACTGTTTAATAAATTTAAAAATAATTAATGGCTATACCTAACTTTGAACACCTTTTAATAATTTCTAATAATATTTTCATTGCAATATTTTGAAAGCTAAATTTTATTATTTATTAATTTGTTTAAAGCATTGGCAGAACCGTCAGCCTAACAGTAACATAAACATCGTTTTTCTCTCATCACACGTAAGTAATTCATAAAACAAGTCGTAGTCGAAGTCAGTCATATAAAATTAGTTTATCAAGGCAAAGTCCCGCTCCAGTAAGACGACGGCGATCTTATTGAAGGTTCTATGGAGTTTTGGAGACAACAGGAAAAAACACGTTATGTCGCACTACATGACTTGCCAACACTTATGCACATACACAAATAGTTAATAAGCAAAAGGCCACCACTTTTACACATTAATACTCGAAATAACACAAGTTTAGGAAAATAATGCAGAGCGACGACATGATCTTCTTCGTGTTCCCGCCAAAACTCTCTTGAAAGCTAAAAGTAAAGACCAAAGAGTAAAATAACTAATAATCACAGAACAATTTCAACCTAAACGTACTAAAAATAAAGGAGCAGAGAGCCAAAGAGTAAAGTAATACTAGGAGAAAAGAGAGCCTACTTACGGATAAATTTACCGCTCATTTAGAAGCGCCATCTGGATTTCTGCCCCGCAATTCGCGCTGGTAGTTAATTTATCTCTATCTATCTATATAAATATAAGCGATTTACCACTCACTGACTCATCACGATATCTCCAAAACCATACGTCCGATTGACTTGAAATTTTGCATAGATGCTCCTTTCACGACGTAGACGCTCACTAAGAAAGGATTTTACGAAACTCCTATCCAAAATATATTGTTCGGACTTCGCCTTAACTAAGAACATCGCCTTAAGTGATATCAGTGCTGCCCTCTACACACATTGGGACTAATGGCACATTTAAAAATTTTACTGCTAACTTTCGCACGACTAAATGTACGCACACCATTTTTTTGTAATTTCGCAATAAACCAGTAAAAATCAACAAGTCTCGACTACATAATTTAAAAAGAAACCCTCCCTCAACACACACAAGAGCCGATTTCAACATATATATTTTTAACTGCTATCATATTAAGACTTTTAGACTCATTATCACAACAACACAAACTACACATGTCATGTCAACCGTTGCTATGGTAACTATTGATGTGGTTAATTAAGTACAATAACATCGTGCTATTAGTTGGTTTTTAACAAAATAATTTTAGTTATGTTTATGAGTTAAAGAGTATTTGGCATTAGTTTAATAGTTTTTTAAAGATTTATTTTAGAAATTCCGATTTCTATAAAATATCAATTGGCATTAGTTTAATAGTTTTTTTAAAGACAACAAATTATTTGTGAGTGTGGAAAAAGAAACCTTTAGTGCGAGTGAGATTCGAACTGCGTCCCTTCCAATCCGGGGAAGTGCTCTAAGTTGCTAAGCTATCGCACTGAACAACGGCCATACCCAATCTCCACATCACGATTGTCTTTACGACCCACTCCAACTATCAGATGCAACGTATTTTGACCAGATCGGAGACGATCTAAAGGAAGGCCAGGTTAAGAGTACTCGAAACCAACGAGCATGCATGAAAGCGCTGATAAAAGGAGATGAAGCGAAAGATGTGTGTCAGGATCGTAGCAAGTGGAGAGAAGTGGTCTCTGCCTACCCCTACGGGAAAAAGGCGTGACAATATGACAGACATACACATGATTTTATAAAATAATAACAACTTATAACCGCGTGCGTGAGCTTAATGACACTATTCAGAAAGAACGAGAGAAAAAGAGACAGTCAATGAGTTTTCAAAAGAGATTTTGGTATTATTAGGCATATTGATACGTTGCGGGAAACAATACTAAATGTAATGAGTGCAGGAAAGGGATATAAGTTTTTCGGCATCGTTGTTCGGTAAATTTGGGGAAAGAGAAGGCGGTAGGGAGGAATTGTTAGACATGAAAGTGGATAGTAATTGGATGAGTAGCTGAATGATAGAAGATATATTGTTAGAAGATGATAAAGAGGAGTTATCCAGTGCACATCCATTAGGTTGTGAAGATTGGGGAGATCTAACAATATTTCTATGACTAGTCTTATCATAGGAGGGAGAAAGAGGAGTATGTGACTTTGGTTTAAGATAAACAGTTTTTCTATAAGACTGAGTGGAAGGAGTAGGTGCACTCTTTGTGACATTAGCGTAACTTCGGGAAATGGTAGGGATTATTTTGCTAGCCTCAGAATAAGAAACCACTTTCTCCGCCATCACAGTTTTGATGACTCTCTGCCTCCCAAACTCCGGGCATGACTTGCTGTTAGCAAAATGATTCCCAGGGTATAGGGTGCAGAAAGCATCACTTTCTGAAATATCACAACCATTGCCAGGATGATCATGTCCACATTTAAAGCAACGAGGTTGGGATCTACAAATAGATTCAACATGCCCAAACCGACAACACCTGTGACACTGTATTGTCGGGTATTTGTACTGCTCCACTGGAAGGGACGTATAGCAACAGAATACTCTCTTGGGTAATACCTGGCCATCAAAAGTAATAACGCAAGTCTCCGTGGGCTTCCATTCTGGTACACCATCCTTGAAAACCTTTCTGTTAATTCGCCTAAATTTAAGAATTTTACCACAGCCAGTAGGGGCAGTAATATATTTAATAGCTTCCTCTTCTGTCATGTGAGTTGGTATACCCGAGACTACTCCCATCCGGGTGACGTTAAACGAGGGAATATTAGCCGTAAATTTGTACTTGATTAGGATATTGTTGGTTAAAAAGGAATAGCATCTTGATGAGATGCAAACTCCACGGACACTCTGTTTCTGCCTACTTTTTTCACTCCATCCTGTACAATATTAGCAATATTATTTTGGAAAAGAAAAAGTCCGAAAGAAACAGGATGTAATGATGTTCCAGCCTGAGGGTCTGTCTCAATACGGGATACGTGAACAATGAATGGAGATCTATCATAATTACCGTATCTTTCTCTGGCAACCGGATTTTTTGGCTGCTTTGGAGGCCTAGTCTGTTCCGCATTTGGAGTTACGTCGACACCATGACGTTTACGGGAATTAATGATCTGCATTTCAAAATCGTTGATACTGCAAACCACCTCCGCAAATTGCGTTAGTGGATTTGTGTTGGGAACATCGGGAAAGAAGGGGGGAGTGGAGAAATAGGAGTAGTTGGGATGGAAATGTCCGGAGGATCTGGCGGTTTTGTTTTATCCGCCATTATAAGTAGACGCAATTGGAAACACAAAAACTAAACTTTCTCCACACAAATAGGACGTAGGACAGACACACACAATACCAAAACAAGTCACATAAGTCACTAAATATGGTAATAAACGCCGAAAAATTCTAGACACACGTGATAGCCACCACACCTGTCAGCAGAATCCAAACCAATCTATAACGTTCCGCGACATTCATGTACTCCTGTTCATCTAGCCAAAATACGGGTTAGAGATTCATCATTGTGCGAATGTGGACTGGACGAAGGAACACCCGACCATATTTTTTTTAACTGCCCCAATAATTCTCATTCTCTTTATGATCTTCTTCCTTCATCTATTCCTCTTCCTTCTGACTTCAAATCTCTTTTACGTTATGTTGACTCTCCGTTTATACATACACTCAGCGATTTTATTATCAACAGTAACATTAAATTATGATCTTCTTTTCTACGTCTGCATTTTCGATTTATTCATGATCTTTCACAAAGCCAAAGCTTAAACAAAAAAATATATTTATCAATTCAATAAAATTAAAAAAAAAAAGAAAAAAACCTGACTTTGGCGAAATCATCGGGACCGCCAGAATGAAGAATTGAATTGTCAAAACCTTTATCAGTTTGACAATCAACTAATTCGTCTGTGTTGACAATCATTAGCACCCATAGACTAAGTATACTATGCTGGACGGAGCCATAGCGCTGTTGCCGTTCTGTATTCATTTGTCAAACACAGTATTGTTATTTCTGTCTATTGTTAGAATTCTCAATAGGAGTAAAAAAGATAGCTTATATAACTTTGGCAATCAATGACGTACTGTATGTGAAATTCGTGTCATACGCTGACCGACTAGTAGGTCAAAACATTGCGATTTGGTGCATTATAAAAGTGAAATACTAGAGTCCTATTGAAGTTGTTAAATATCTTGTGCGCTAGTGAAAATATATCGTGTGTGGCTGTCTTTTGTTCATCAAGAACGACGCAAGGAGGTGTAAAGAATCCAAATTTGTAATTTCACACGTAAGTCTATATCAGCTATTTTTACCTTAAATAACTACGAAACCCAATAAAATTCGATAGATATTGGAAGATTTAGGTGTTATCAATATGATTACATTAATATAAGTTTTTATACGTTTATGAGTTAAAATTAATAAAATAATATCAATTGTTTTAGGCGCCCTTTGTAGTGATGTAGACAATAGTCATTTACACTTTATCGATAGTTCAACCAACTGAACTAAACATTTGCTTTTTTATGGTTTCATAAAGTTTATTCTCTTTTATAGGTTTTCAAAATATCCTGAAAAGCGTGTATCAAGTCCATAAGAAGAGAAAACTGGGAGCCAAATAAATATTCCCGCCTATGCTCTGAGCATTTTGAACAATCTTGTTTCATTTATGATTTAAAAATAATGAAAGTAAAATCTGATGCAGTACCAAGTAATATACTTACTAAAGGATATCCTAAATATTATATCTAACAGAGTGCACGTTACACCATCCATCCATCCATCCATCAGCCTTTTAAAAGTCCACTGCTGGACATAGACCTCCCCAAGAATGGGGGATAGCGCCGTAATCGCCACGCTTGGCAGGTGGGTTAGCGATCGCAATGGATGATGTTAATACTCGAAGGAGTGCTGCTGCCCACTCCCCCTGGTATTCCCTCTGTCGGCTCTTACGACTCCCATGAGTGGAGAGGGGTGGGCCAATTCTAAAGCCGGCCCAACACGGCACGTTACACTAGGATCCTATACTATATATACACTTTTATAAAGCTGTAGGCAATATAGGCATCTGAATACAAAACAACCTTTTTTTAGTTTTTTGTCTGTTTGTTCTTTCGCGCATCACGCAAAATTACTGAGCTGATTTTGATGCAACTTTTTTTTATTTGATAGGCCTTGCTCTCCTCTCAACTTTTTTTATTACACTTAAAACTGGTATACATTTTATCCCGCTACTATATCGCGAACCTGAGATATAATTATGTAGCTTTACCACTATGGAAATAAAATTAAAAATTATTGGTTTAATCTAACTTTAATCAGGAAGTAAACGTACAATAAAAGATAGTACTGGTAGTCTGGTAGTCTGGTATCGATAATCGACATCGTAGCGTCATTCTCCACAACACTAGATTACGCACACAAAGGCAAAACGTCAAACGCACATATAAAAAATTACACGCATTTGAAGCTAAGACTCCTCAGACTAACTAGACGGAGCCACGGCGTGGCCGCACTTGAAACAGCAGTATTTTTTTTAAATGTTGCCTGGTTGACAAATATTTAACCATATTTGGGCAAAATAAACGATAGTTAGAATTAGGTCTGTAACTTGATCGTAAATAAGAAACTCTTCGTAACAAATATTTAATTGAAAATCACAGCGTTTATCAAAATAATTATTTAAAAGTTAATCTACCACCCCTTCTATTCATCCAACCATCAGTCTTTAAGCGTCCACTGCTGGACATTGGCCTCCCCAAGAGAGCACCAGAACTAGCGGGCTTGTGCTGACTGTATCCAACGGCTCCCTGCAGCTTCGACCATATATTTGGTCCATCTGGTGGGAGGCCATATTACGCTGCACTGTCCAATACGTGGTCGCAACTCGAAAATCTTTTTCCCCAACGGTTGTCAGCTCATCGAGCGATATGGCCTGCCCATTACCACTTCATTATGCAAACCTGGCAGGCTATGCCGGATATTCACGTCCTACGGATCTCCGTAATAAGAATTCGATTACGTAGGGAAATACCAAGACTTTGAGCCTTGATGCAAGGTAAGTATTGCTGCTCCATAAATTGCCGTTCTGTTCGATATCTCATCTGGTAAATAATAAAAAGTTATATTTAATAAAATAATAGTACACAAGAATATAATTAAATTATCTTTTCTTTCTTTTCTGGGTCAAATAAGAAAATAATTATCTTCCTTCCAGCGCTGATTTAACTAATTGAATAAGAACTTAAAGCAAATCAGTTTCTCTGAATTCTAGATTATGACTACAGCGGTAGTCATAATCTTGAATTGAGATTTACTTCATCCATCATCCATCCATCCATCAGCCTTTCGAAGTCCACTGCTGGACACAGGCCTCCCCAAGAGAACGCCACAACATGTGTTTCGCTCATATGGGGGATACTGCCGTAATCGCCACGCTTGGCAGGTGGGTTGGCGATCGCAGTTGATATTGTTAATACTCGAGGGAGTGCTGATTGAGATGAGATTTACTTACTAAGATGAAATTACAACTGCCTCTGTGGTGCAGTGGTAGTGTAAGCGACTGCTGATCATGAGGTCTCGGGTTCGATTCCCGGGTCGGGCAGTGTTATTGAGATTTTTCAAAACAAAAAAAAAATTGTCAGTAGCAGCCTGGAGTTTATAAATGTGCCCGGTATACTTAGCTGGCGAGTCGTGGGTGTGTAATACACCTCTGCTTACCCCTTCGGGGAATACAGGCGTGATGCTATGTTTTTTGAAGTTACAAAGACTTTAAAAGCTATACTTACATGAACATATGAAGGGTACAGGCAAAGAACAGGGAATGTCCTAATGAATAGATTTTGAGAAAAACGCAATTAAAAGTTTAGAAGTGTATATATTTTTATTGAGATCGGCGTATGTATTAACTTTTACTTAAAACTAATTAAATGATTATTAATTAATATAACTGTGTAGTTATGATGGACTATTTAGTTACTAAAAATAGTAATATTTAACAAAAACTAAATAAAACAATCTTGGAAGAACTGAAAACAAGGAATGTCCAAGACAACATAAACAAGGAATGTCCAATAATTCAGTCATCAGCATCTTTAGTTCTGGAATAATTTTTCTTTTGCTGTCTTTTAAACTGCAATGACTTAATCTTCCTTTCAAAGAACTAATGTTTCAATACTTTTTCTTTAATCTTTATTTTTATATGATTTTTATGCTTTCCTCTTTGATCTACAGGAGCTCTCCCTTTTATTTTTAGGCTTTATGTAGATATTCAACCTTTCCTTTAGTGATACCCTGTAGTGCAATGAACGCTTTAAAACATACAGGCATATCTTTCATGGCATTATTATTTTCTTCTTTTACTTCCACTCTATAGCTGTATGTTGCTGTATGAAAATCAGTCTCATCTTCTAACTTTCTGCTTATTCTTCTTCGGTGAACACATTAACATTTATAAGCTCCGACAAATATAGGTTCTGCTCACTGACACTACCCATTGAATAATATTTTTTCGATTATTTTCATATATATTTTTCAAAGCCTTGAACAATTACACGGAGGCACCGTGTAATTGTTCAAGGCTTGTTCATGAGAAGAAAGTCGCTACTTTTTCATAACATCTTCGGTTCGACCGGTCTTTTTTTCGTTTTTCTCGACCTTTTAATAATAATTTGGTTGTTTTCATCATTATCGGAGTCAGAAAAGATTTTAAATTTAAAATTACATCACCGCAAACTTTGTAAAAATTCTAACCTCCAAATCACAACTGTCACTTTGTTGAACAATCCTTCTTCTTTACCGGTATGTCGTGGACATTCCCCGTTCTTTTTTCGTAAGCCATAAACAAAAACGCCTTTTTAGCGCCATCTGTTTACTATTTTTAAAAGTTAGTGATTGGGAAATAAACTACCATAGACAAAGATTTGTTTTCAATAGAGAATAGAAAAAATAAAAATTGTGACATTCCCTGTTCTTTGCCTGTATCCTTCATATTCACTGGCAATGATTTTGCTCCCAACGTTACTATTTTCTTATTATGTATAATGAAACATCAATAAAATCTCGTGGAACATATTTTGTGTATTTCGTGGGTTGCTCGTTTTCCCGTAGCATCCACCCATTTTGATCTCGCATCTGGATTAGAGGAAAACCTAAAATTGCAATTTTTTATCATCATCTCATAAATTACATATAAATTTATTAGTAAAGTGAAAACTGGGCAAATTAAATTCGCAATAAGGCAACACCGAAACAATTCGCAGTAATAGAAATTTAGCTAGAAAACGTGTTTGTCGAGTGTATCTTAGTAGCAATTATTAATTTTGAGTAAAAAAGCCCATTTTATATCACTTTATAGCATTCAATCATAAATTTTTTTCATTTTCGGCTACATATGAATGAAATGTTATACCTGTATTTTTTCGCTCGCTGTAGCTTTTGTAGCATAGTACACTATTTTACAACTTCTATTATCACGTAGTCTTTTTCTCAAAACACTCATTAACACAAATTAACATTAAATTTTAATTAAAACCCGAATTTTTATACAAATTTTCGATTATGTCAGTTGAATCGTGACAGACAAAGCATTTTGACATCGTGACAATACCAAAAACTGGCCACGGCGACAAAGACAAAAATCTATGACTGTCTGTTTTTTGCACCAGTAAATTGTATCTTACGTTCTCGCTCATACATATCAAAGAATTTTCTTCGCTCTGTCTAGGACGTATTTAGTCTGAGTAAGACTCCGTCCAGTGTATTATTGGTCCAAGTTAACACCAGCGATCAAACGCAACCTAGCGGGGTAAATTGTCAGTGTGTCTTCCCATTGCTAACTATTTTACCCCGCTAGCTAGTGGCAGCACTTCTCTATGATGCCATACTAGTAATGTCATACATGCCATTTGTCAATGTATTTTTTTTTTGCATTCTTCAGTTAGGGAAATATTTTTTGCTACAACAAAAGGAAGAAGATATTTTTGTGTGATAATAAAATTATATAAAATGACCCATCAAGAAATTTCCTGTGGTTTAGAATATATGACAACTTCTGACCTACAAGGATGTTTATTAGAATCATTACGTTCAAATTATTCATTTATAATTTCACCGGTTGTTCACCCACGTTTTCGTAGACCGTTTAGTAACGCTGACAAGATTGGTGGCTTTACAAGATCTGATATGATACTATCTCCTCAAGATTGGACCAGCCGAATTGTTGCGAAAGTTTCTCCATATCTACATGTAGACTCTCCGTCGCCTGTAGTCCGACAGCGACATCAAGACTGCTTGATTGAAGAATTGAGTTACTCTAAAGGTCTTGGAGTACCTGCTATTATGTTGTCATTACATGGAAGAGAAAATAATAATTTAGCGAGGATAGTTCAGACATATTACGAAAGGTAACCTTCATTATATTTGTATCAAAATCTATAATATCAAAGTAGTTCTTGGCTTAGATAATACACTGTATTATTTGAGATGTTTAATTTTCTGAAAATCGACAGTGGTCTTAAAACGGTTTTTCAAAACTTTTATAGTACTATATGCTCGGACATATTATTGGGTATTGTAGCAGAACGCAAAATCGGGGACAGGTTGGAGGCAGCTACGCATCAAAAGGTACAAATGATATTGCTTTGGTATAATTTGTACTAATCTTGCTGAAAAGTGGTTTGCTTTGAATAGTTTATAATATTTAATTTTAAAAATAGGTGTTTTCTTGTTCTGAGGTATATTTACAAATACATACACAGACTTTGGTGCACAAACATGATATTTTATGTGATGATAAAATAGTAAAGAAAATGCCCCTGAGTTCCAGTTATGGAAGCGGCACTTTTATTCTTATGATAATTTCTAATATAATTAAAAAAAATATTAAAAAACACATTTATTTACCAAACACAAAAAACACGTTTAAACTACACAAAAAATGCTTACATAAGAACATTTTATAACCCATAGGCCAAAAAGATATCCTGTGGTACCCACACTAAGTGTACAGACACTTGTGTCGTAGGCACCGAGATGGTTACCGGTTTACAAAAGGTTTGTAATATTGGGCCTCCGTTAGGCAACATCATATTTAGGCACAATACACAGACAAAAACAAGATAAATGAAATAAGTATATATTACACGTGTACAACATCCAGATATATATATACATACACCAATATTGCTATAAACAGATGACGAACAGTCAACACATTAATGTCCCTGTAAACGTCTACTGTAGCATACCGGCGCGGCTTTTTAAGCATAGTTTTGAGAACTGCTCTCTGTGCACACTCAACTTGTATTTGCCATGATTTAGAAGCACCACCCCAACTAGTTATGCAGTAGCTGAGCAAGGACTGACAAAGAGCAAAGTATACAGTTTTTAGGGTTTCAAAACTTGCAACGTCTCTTAAGTTTTTCATAATATTTATGATTTTACGAGTCTGGGCCGCTATTTCTTCTATATGTAGTTTAAAGTTTAAGTTTTCGTCAACCACGACTCCTAGATATTTTATGGTATGTACTCTGGAGATTTGCTTACAGTTACAGAAAGGGACTTCCGGAGCACAGTTGTGTATTTTGACATGTGAAATTGGTGGAGGCTTTGAAGACGCTGTTTTACAAAAGCAGAGATAGTTGGTTTTGTGGGTATTCAGTGTTAACAAATTATGTTCTAACCAGAGAGAAACCAACCGTAAGCCATTTTCGGTATCCTGAATAACCTCGTGCCAATTTTCACCACTGAAAATAATAGCCATGTCATCAGCGTAACAAATGGCATCAACGTGACCAAGAGGTATATCGTGAAGGTTGTTCATATACAGTATAAATAATGTGGGCCCCAATATACTACCTGTGGCACACCATAGTTAATAGCTCTAGGTTCACTCAGCTGGTCTCCAACTTTGAGATACTGTTTCCTCTCGGAAAGGTAGCTTTCAAACCATTCTAACGCTTTGCCTCTAATGCCATAATTCTGCAGCTTTTTAGGAGAATTTTAGCGGAAACAGTATCGAACGCCTTCGACAGGTCCAGAAACACACCAATACAGGTTTTTTTTATTGTCGAGATAATTTGCAATTTTAGACACCAGAAGTGTAACCGCTTCATCAGTGGATTTGCCGCGTCTAAACTCGAATTGTTTATCCGAGAGAATATTATTAGCCTCCAAATAATTCATTAGCCGAAGGTTAACAATTTTTTCTAAAATTTTTGAAAAAACTCCTAGTAATGAAATAGGACGATAGTTGTCAGGAATATCGCGTGCGCCGTCTTCATAGATTGGACATACCATTGCCAGTTTCCAGGCGTTTGGGAAAATTCCTGTACTCAGACTCAAGTTGAAAAGAAAGGTAAGTGGCCAAGTTATCGGGTCTTTTATTTCTTTTATAAGGGAGTTTCTTAATCCATCAATACCTGGCGCTTTATCATTATCTAGTTTTGATATAATATCGTCAACTTCATATATATCGGTTGGATGCATAAAAAAGGAATTTTTATACTGTTTTGAAGGTTTTATTTGTGAAGCAAGAGTCTCCTGTGAAACTTTTAAACTGTTAAGTGTTGTGTCTGCTAGTTTTTCTCCTATAGTTGAAAAATAGTCATTACAGATGTCCAAAGACGCAGTGGCATCACGTCCGCCTTTTGCAGAAAGCAGTTCCACTGGGTCATTGGTCACTTTGCTATATGAAAAATTTCTCTTATTGCCTTCCACATTTTTCGGGTTACTTTTACTTTCAGTAAGCTGTCTATTTTTATACTCTCTCTTAAGTTTTATCAATAAACCATTACAGAAATTCCTATATCTAGTATATATCGCACGTTTTATTTTATCTCCTGGACTACGCCTTGTCTGCATGTGCAGGCGGCCGCGATTTCGCATGCAACGAATTAAGCCAGACGTAATCCAGGGCTTTATAATGTGAGATGATCGACTAACAGTAATTTTTTTTGTGTGATTATTTATAGTTGAACTATGTCATCATGGGCCATATATAAATAAATATAAATTCAAAAATAAGACACATCAGTATCATCAGGGAATTATAAAACTGCCACCTATAGGTAATATTAAGCAATACTCTGATTTCTTTGATATAAATACAACAGAAGCTTTCAAAGAGTAATACACTAAAGCAACTATATAAATGATGTAACAGTATTAGAGAGTTCATTATTTTCGGCGCGAGATTCTTTAATTCCTTAAGAAACGAAAGTCTTATGTTGCATAGGCATACAGTATTATACAGGTGTATAATGTATACATGGGTAATTTAGAGTGATAACAGAAAAGTATGAAAGTATAAACAACCATTAATAATAAGAATAAAATAAATAGTAAGTATATGCATACAGAAATAGTATAGTATATAACAGGTATTAATTGTTATTCTGAGGTTTAGCGCATGGCAGCTATGTGAATTATCTGTGAGATGCACTTTTTGATTGGTGTAGTAGCTAGTTAGACTTAGCAGACTCCATTAACATTAACAACAAAACATAGAACATGACATGTGTGCAATATTAAATTTATGGGCTAATATTAGTTTAATACATTTTGAGTATGTGTTTTTATATGTTATTTGTTTGCAGCATGAATTAACGTTACAAAATACTTGTTGTATATAAGTATAAGATAGATGGGTATAATAACCATAAGTCACCATATCATTCTTACATAATATGTAAACATTCAGTTCCACACCTTTGTGTTTATCCGTAACATATGCATGATACATGTTTTTAATACATAATAACTGTATATTAATATAATAAGTACAAAATAGATAAAAATAATAGATATATATCAGAATTAAAAATATAAGAATTATTTTTTTTTAGTACCTATATGTGTTGACAATATGTTGTGAGGCCCCAAAATATATTCTCAGCATATGCGGCAAATAAATGTACTGGTGCATAATAAGTACACAGTAAGTAAAAATATTGGATATTATAAATCAACATTAGGCTACTACATTCCATATAATAATAAATGTGTTTGTAGTTAACATATCTGCCTAATATAATAGTAATAAATGCCCAATAACTCTTATTTATAGCATATAGTAATCTTAAATTCACTACATAGGAAATTGTTACTGACTGTATGTTTCTTAGCAAACACATGCAAAACCAAATCTCACTATAATATTTAACTAGCATTGTTGGACATATATGGTACCTCGGTTGCACCAGCAGTGTGCAAAATCGTATCTTTTTGATAAGTTGCGAGTTTCTCGAAATAAAATCCGATTATCTTTTGTTAACCGTTCGTTGAAATATACCTTGCGGGGTGCACCTTGGATATCTAGATCAGTGCTTTTTATATTACCCCGTAATTTTGATGATTTTAGGAACTGGTCACGTTTGGCACGACGTATGAATCGCACTACTATAAGGACGTGGGTAGCTTCGGTAAATCCAACTCACTAGCATTTAATGGCTTGCGCGAGCCCACCCGGTTTATCCAGTCAATATCCTGCTCACTTATATCGACAGCCAACTTACAGCCAGCCACCAAAACCAACTGGTATAGATTCTCGTTTTGATGTTCTTCTATACCCGCTATTTCTATTTCATTTTTAAGATTATTTTGTGCTTGTGTATTTAGTTCGTCTTTAAGCACCTCAATAGTAGCTGTCAGGACATTTGTGTCTGTTGTTTTAGTTTCCAGAATAGCAATACGGGTCTCGTGCAAACCAATTTTCGAGCCCAATTCGTCCAGGCGTTGATTGCATATAGTTAAAGAAATAGTAGCCTCCTCAAGCTTCGATTTAAGAACAGATATTTCTTTTGTCAGGCAGCGATTTTCCAAAGTGAGCTCTTGCACCTCCTCAATTGCTTTTATCCGGATATCAGAGCTGACGCTAGCCGGTGAATGCAATTTCGCGCTCGGCGAGTCATAATAGTCTGGTTCCCTTCTCACCGTTACATTTGTCGAGTCACTGGATGACCGGACTGGGGTATGGCTGTTGTCTCCCCCTTTTTTGAGTGCCGCACAATCAGGACATTTCCAGAGCTTCTTACGGTCCACAGGCATTGCCGCTATATTTATGCATGGAGAACAAATACACTTGCCACACTCTCCAGACGAACATATTATTTGCAACGATTCTTGTTTTAAAATTTTAAGGCAACCGGCGCACTTCATTTTTTATGTCACTGTATTTGCCTTGCACGAGAATGTAAGCTATTTGAACGCTACTAAGTGTAAAAGTCCTGTGCGGTGTTAAGTACACTATGGCAAACTGTAGTGTGTTTGTAGTAGTTTTGTTATTTAGAAAAAATATACTAGTTATCGATATTCACAAGTCACTGAAACTCACAATAGAATGTTTATTAACTATACTAGTACATTATATGAATTAATATCGAAGTAAAAAACTTTTAACTGGTTTTTTGTAATTCTAAAATACGAGCGTTTGCAAACGATGTTAACCTTCCGGATACCCAAAGAAAAAAAAAATGAATTTGATGTGAGTGTGTGAATAGACCCGTGCGAAGCCAGGACATGCCGCTAGTATTATCTAAAGTGACTTTAGAATAGGATTTTAGATTATTAATTTGTTAGAAAAAACTATTTCTACATACATAGCATCACGCCTGTATTTCCCGAAGGGGTAGGCAGAGGTGTATTACACACCCACGACTCGCCAGCTATGTTTAAGTCCCACGTAATAGGGGCCGAGCCTATTGACGTCTACTGGGCACATTTCCAAACTCCGGGCTGCTACTGAGAATTTTTCTTTTTAGGAAAAAGCTTAATAACATTGCCCGACCTGGGGATCGAACCCGAGCCTCATAATTAGCAGTAAAACTATTTCTATGTTATTAAAAGCCTGGCTGTGGTCACTAATGTGATACACAAATAGTAAGTGATACAATGGATAAAACATATTTTGACATACCAATGTCTTGTTATTATCTTTCCATCATCATAGAACACCTAAGAACACACACATATATATATATATATATCAATTGAGTGACAGTATACTGGTACTATTGAATCAGTGAATTAACTAGTTAATAATTACTCTATCTATAGTTTGAAATTGGATATTTATTAATAAAATCTAGGTAATCTGAGATTTTAGTGTGATTACTGACCTTTATTATCAATAGCTATATTGGACCTGTATTAAAAATATTTGTTTAATTGTACAGGCTGAAGCAAAACTCTACCCTTGAATCTCTCTATAGAATGCTTATGCTTGGTCCACCCCAAATTTTTTATTTTATTATTTGGACCTAATTTTATGATTTGGCATAATATATGTTAGTAATTTTTTTCTACGCTAGAAATAATTTATATGGCAAAATAATGTTTGCCAGGTCAGCCTGTAGATATATATTTCTTTCAAAACTTATGATACCTATACATTTCAAACATTTAATGGAACATGTGCAACAATTAAAACTGTTTTCAGCCAACATTCAAGTCTCTTATGGGTCCGTGTACCAATGGCATGTAGTAAGACGTTAATAAACTTTAAAGATCACAAAGACTGTGAAGATGATGAAGAGAAAGTTTTTGATGAGACTTGGCTTTGGTGGTCTAAATTTCATGAATGCTTAGATTGGGATAAAAGAATTGGTGTAGTACTTGAGATTTCTGCTGACTTGCCATCACAAGAAATCATTAATAGATGGCTAGGAGAACCCGTGAAGGCCATTATTGTACCTACATCTATTTTTCATACTAACCAAAAAGGGTGAGTGTGTAATATATAATATATTATTGACAATAATTATCAGTGGTGATTATATTATTATCTTTGCTTTTACAATAAAAAAAATTGTTTTGGTTACCTGATTATTAATCTAAGAAGCATTATATACTTATATTAATTGGAACACAATAAAATTTTATAGATTAATCTATTTTATTGAATTTATTAACAGGTCTAACTTTGAGCTTTAGAATTTACTAATTCAAGAATATATTACAGATATCCGGTGCTCTCTCGAGTGCACCAACAATTCATTGTAAGCATGGCTGAACATGAAGCTCAAGTAATTATTAGTGGTGCTAGACGGTCAAATGTAGAGTTCTATTTCCAATACATAAGCAGAATATGGAAAAGACGTCCCTATTTTGGTGATGACCCTATGTTAAGCTATGCCAAAGGGTAACTTTCTTCTGTATTTTTATGTCCCTGTTAGAATTCTCGTTTGCTGGTTGTGTATATATAAGTGTTACTTATAGATGGGAAGATTATCTCCAACATCCACTGCAGCCTCTTGCTGATAATTTGGATACACATACATATAATGTTTTTGAAAAGGATCCAGTGAAATATGATCAGTACCAAAAAGCTATAGCTCAAGCTTTATTGGATTTACAGAAAAAAACAACTAAAGGGGTATTTATATTGCTTATATTTCATAGATATATTGCAATTATTTCTAAATGAATATAGTATTAATCTTTTTTTTTCAGGTTACAGATATTTTTGGGGATCATGAGAGGACTATAACAGTGATGATATTAGGTGCCGGTAGAGGGCCCTTAGTTAGAGCTACATTTAATGCAGCTGACATAACCAAAAGTAAAGTAAAGGTAAAAGAAGCAGTAGATACAGATGTAGCCCATGAAATATATATAATTATATATATATATATATATATATATCTATATATCTAGAAATATATAATAAACATCAAATAAATAGATAGATGCCTATTGTATATATATATATATATATAATTATGCCAAGTATGTGAGTTTGATAAGATGTCAATCTTCCGTGCCAAGTGTGTGAGTTTGGTTGCCACACAGGATAATTGTTTGTGTGATCCACACAATTGTTCTTAGTCTGGGTGGACTTTCAGTCTGGTAATTATATATTATTAAATCTCCCACCATACAGGAGATTATTCCATACTTTATAGATAACATTAAGTTCCTCAGTCTGCTTCTAAAATTGCAGTCCAGCTTTATGTGTAGCACACATATTCAACATACGCTTAATTCATATTACAGGTAGTTGCAGTAGAAAAAAATCCATGCGCCGTAGTTGTGCTAGCAGCACAAGCTCGAGAGGTCTGGCGTGGCCGTGATGTCGTCGTCATACCAGGCGACATGCGATATATCAACCTTTCACCAAAAGCTGATATTATTGTGTCAGAATTGTTAGGTAAGTGAAACTAACTCATTACTCGTTGGGAAGGATGGTTAAATTAAGGAAATCGTATTGGGAATGAATATTTCAGTTCCCACATATGACTAACATTCAAGTTTAAGATGTTTATGTTTTTTTTTTATATATTAGCATTTGACATGCTTAGCCATATAAATGAACACAGTGTGAAAATGTGAAATCGAAAATGGCGCAGATGCCACCCAAGACGTTAAGCATGAATGTCTTATCGAAATTAGCAGTCCCGAGCAATAATCAGGATGGCTGAATTGGCAAAGCATCTGGACGGTATCCAGGAGATACAGGTTCAAATCCTGCTTGTGACTGTTATTTCCGATTTCACATTTTTACACTTTGTGTTAATGTCTATGACAGATCATAATGATTATATACCTATTTTTGTTTTAGGTTCATGGGGAGATAATGAACTCTCTCCTGAATGTCTGGATGGTGCTGCAGGTTTGTTAAAGCCCGGGGGCATATCCATACCATGCAAATACAGTTCATATGTGGCACCTATATCTTCACCTCGATTATGGGCAGCTGCAAAAACTTCAACCTCTACTATAGACAAAACTCATAAAAAAGATATCAATCTTGAGACCTTATGGGTTGTTTACATGCAGAATAAATATAATATAGCAGAAGCAAAAGTAATAAAATTGTTACATTAGTACAAGGTGTCTCAAAAGAAAGTTTATATTCAGTGTATTAAAAAAGTAAGCATCTATCGAAAAATTTTCTATTAATTATTAAATTACACAACTTGGGAGTTTATTTCTTAAAAATAATATCGTCCACACGTAAACCCTCGCGTTTGCGGCACTCATTTATTTGAACAGTAAAATTTGTTGACGGTTTGGCAGGTAGACTCCGTGATGGCTGGATCCATTAAAATGAAAATGAGCCTAAAACAAGATGTTAAACGTTGAAAAGCGCTCATATGATAATCCTTGTATAGCGGGGGACTTTAGAAACATACAATTGCACGGACACAAAGTACACCCAAAATCCGTAAGACCATTTTTGGATCACACAGAGTTGTACTGTGTGGGAATCGAAACCACTCCGCCATCTGTGTCTAAAAAGAGGAAAGGTTATAATCCTCACAAACAGACTGGTTAACACTCTTCAGGTTTTCTACCGTTCTTGATCGTACGGATTTTGGTTTTGCCAATGTTGTACTGGTGTCTTCAAACTTATTATAATACCCATTTTCGACTGAGGGGTAGGTTTGGTGCATCATTTAACTGACTAAAACCTCGAATAGTGCAGAATCTTTTAAGTGCTACAATAGTTGAATCAGTGTTTTTGTAAAACTCGTACGCACAACGTGTAGTCCGGTCTCGAGAAACACTCCATAAGTGAATAAATTTCCAAATTTAATTCTTAATTTCGTCGTTGTGTTCACGTAGTAAGCTTAATAAACATAAACTTTCTTTTGACACACTTTTTATTAGGCATACAACCACATCAATACCATCTAAGTTTATTTTTGCATAAATCAATTTTCTTTAATAAAAGTCGAAAAGTGAAATATTATAATAAAACTAACGATGAATGTGTTTTTCAAGAGAAATTGAAAAATAAAGCTAAATAATTCCGTTTTTTTGCAATTATGCGAAAAGTCAGTGGTCAGTACCTAAAACCACCTGATGAACGGTCCTGCAACGTTTTTTTATGCTTTGAATCAAGTTATCAGTCTTGCTGCAGGACAGTCCCAGGTGTGCTGGAGTACAAAGCGGTCCTCGAGCATTAAGGTTAGTTTCATGCAGGCTTCTCACAGTTTGGTCACTCACAGGCACAGGCAACTGGTGCTCTTGACTGAAGCGTTTGAACCAACTGCACGGCCGTAACATTTGGTTCTTTTCTCGCGGCAACTTGCAAAAATTGGTCTCGTCGTTAGGTGGTTATGCGCTTCCCGCCTGGATGTCTTACAGACACTTCACCAGTAGTACGATAACGTGAGCATAAGCTTGATATCAAGTTTTATTTTGTTCTCCTCATCTCTTTTAAAATACTCTGCTTAGTAGAGTTAGCTTGGCGCATGCCTACTGTTCTTAACATTTCCTCTCTCGTTAAATGGCTCTGCATGATGCATACAGTGGCATTAATTTTAAATTAACTGCTAACTTGCTTTAAAACTTTAATGTCACCAAAACGTAACATCGGTAACAGTTATGCCGCGCAAATCTTTTGTTTTTTTAACTTATTTTTTCAAATTCAAATAAGCTTTCTTCAAAAGATTTCAAACTGGCCAGTATTTTTTTAAATTAAGAACTAAGTATACAAAATATCTCTGGACAGTGTTGATGTGTGTATGTGCCTAATATTTAATTCCACGATTAATCAAATCCTATACATTTATATAAAAACATCATATTTCGTTTCTGTTGTTAGGTTCTATTCACTTTTGAGCATCCAGCAAAGGGTGCCAAGGATGATGAAGGTCAAGAAATGGTTGACTATAGAGGGTTACCTTTGACTGATAACAGGCGGCAAGAGGTACTTCTATGGAATGTGGAGAAAGATAGTATTGTTCATGGTTTTGGAGGATATTTTGACTGCTCATTATATGGCAATGAAATGATCAGTATAGTACCTGCTACACACAGTCCAGGAATGATATCATGGTTTCCTGTGTTTATACCTATAAAGGTATTACTTTTTTAAATATTGTACTTAGTTAATGTTTTATGCATATGCCGCTTGTTTTATGAAATGCATAGACAGTGTAAAGATTCATCCATCCATCCATCAGCCTTTAAACATCCACTGCTGGACATTAGGCCTCCCCAAGAATAGGGGATAGTGCCGTAATCGCAGTAGATGTTGTTAATACTCGAGGGAGTGCTGCTGCCCACTCCACCGGTTTTCCCTCAGTCGGCTCTTACGACTCCCGTGGGTAGAGAGGGGTGGGACAATTCTAAAGCTGGCCCCACACGGCTATGTATGTGTAAAGATTAAGTAAGTAATACTATGAGAGTTGCAGAGAAACTTTAAGAAGATCCTATACTATAACAAACCATCTGGATAGTGTAGTGCATTAGACCAATTTCTGATATCGTTTCATTTTCATGCCCGAAAATTAGCCATAATATATGGTCTATGAAAAGCTTAGCTGGACATTTTATCGTTGTGTTTTTGTATAGTTACTAAATTAAAAAAACTTATAAAAGCAAAGCCTTTACTTTAATATTTTTTTAGTTTTGATGTATTGGTATGCTAAAATTTAAAACAACATAGTAACTTTTCAAGCGAGATGGCGTTATAAAAGTATTGAAATAAATAAGCTTTTTTAGGAGTATACACATATGTGGGCTAATCTAATAAGTAAATACGTCGTTGACATCCTGCCCCTTAGAATGTGATTGACAAAATAGTATCGACATTGTATCGTCTTATTTGTGATTGGTAGAGACATAAGAGGCGTGATGTCGATAATTGTTCAACCAACCCGATGATCTCTCAAACAACGACAATGTCACAATGCGATGTCGATACGATTTAGAATGTATATTACTAAATCGTATCGACATCGCATCGTCGGTTGAGCGGTCATTATGATTGGCTGAGGCATTATTGCATCATCAGGCGTAGATTTCTCTACCAATCACAAGCGACACGATACGATGTCGATACAATTTTATGATTTACATACTAAGACATTTAATAATAATACATTCTAAGTTTCTAATACATTCTAAGGCTCCAGATATCAGAATTGATCACTCCATGTTGTGGCCAACCATTTCATGATTTTTTTAGCTCGGTTTCATAAAATTGTTGGCCATTTCATTAAGTGGCTAATTCTATGATCTCGCTACGACATATTAAATGTATAAAAGTTTAAAGATATTAGATTTTCATTTAACATGTTTGAATTTCAGACCCCACTAAGAGTACACAAAGGTGAAACCATAACAGCACGATTTTGGCGTTGTGTTGACTCCAGGAGAGTATGGTATGAGTGGCTTGTAGAAGTAGGCAACCGCACAACCAAACTACATAATGCTAATGGTCAAAGTTCAGTGATGTATTTGTAAATATAATAAAATATAAGCTTAAGTAAGACAAATAAATGGTTTATAATTTTATTTTTAATATAAATATCAACTATGTATCTAAATAACAATGTCTATTCTAAATATAACACTAGATCTATCTATTACAATACTGTAAACTTATACATACATCCATCCATCCATCCATCAGCCTTTTAACGTCCACTGCTGGACATAGGCCTCCCCAAGAATAGGGGATAGTGCCGTAATCGCCACGCTTGGCAGGCGGGTTGGCGATTGCAGTGGACATTGTTAATACTCGAAGGAGTGCTGCTGCCCACTCCCCCGATATTCCCTTAGTCGGCTCTTACAACTCCCATAGGTGGAGAGGGGTGGCACAATTCTTAAGCCGGCCCCACACGGCTATACATAGATACGTACAAATTCAAATAATACTGCATTGAAAGCAGCTAAAGCCAGCCCATGAATCAACAGATTAGAAAACATAGAGAACAGAAAAAGTTCCCATTAAACTAACAATTTATTATTTATTTTTTAATAAATAATAAATTGTTAGTTTATTGTATTTTAGCACTTGACATGCTCAGCTACTTTAAAGAACAAATTATTTGTGAAGGTGGAAAAAGAGAACTTTACTGCAAGCAGGATACAATGAAAGACTGAAAACTAATAAATCATCCCAAGACCTACAGAACTAAAAATTTACAAAGTGGTGATAGAACTAACCCCTCACTGCAAAAGAATGTTAAACTACTTTTTAACTAGTCTCACAATGTTCATTTCTTTGTGAAAATCCTCTATATCTTGCTCCCAACGTTTTTCGAAGAAAATACCTGAAAGATATATTTATTAGATTCATGGACACTATATTATTTTGTTTTTGACTTTAATAGCTTACCTTGCATGAACTTTGCTGTGTTTCCAGTTTTAATAGCCCAAGGTAAATAATATCTTAAATACAATTGTCTGTGTTTTGGTTTCAATCTGCCTGCTCCCCAAATTCCACCACTGATACACATTGGGAGTTTAGTTTGTATACCTTCCACCCATTTAACTGTCACCTGAGAATTAAAAAAATAAAAATGAGCAGCATCAAGCAGATAATTTTTTCAAAATCACTAAATATTTGTAAATGTAGTTAAAATTAATAAGAAAATACAATAACAGATGACTCATTATATTTCCACTTACTGCTTGTAACTGCTACTTATAACATTTTTGATGCAAAATAGTAGTGTATCATTTAATTTTATACTTCAGTTTTTTTTTCATATTGAAGGGTAGTTTGGCATGTCTGTTGTATGTATAAGACAATAAATCTGATGAGATTATATGTCTGGCAAAAATTCTGTCCCACTCGTTATCATTGTAACAAATGAGACAGAATTTACATACTTTATACTCATTGCAAGCCTCACATGTATGCTAACGCCTTGTTTTCTGTCCATAAACATTTATGTATAAATAGTATAAACTTAGATACCTCTCCCAACATTGTGGTTTTCATGAATAAAGTAGCATGCACTAAGTCATGGACCTCTCTGTACCTTTGCATTACATAAGCTAGTTCTGGGTCATCAATAAACTGAACAGGTAATCTTGAATCCGCTGTAATATTGTTAGCCTTCATGAAGTCTACATAAACACGACCTAATGTATTTTCTGGCATTTGAGAAAGTTTATCGAATAACACCGTTTTAGAGTTTATTCGGGGTTTCTCGTGAAGTATTTCAGTGCCTTCATTGGTTTCAAGCATTTTTTGCCGCATATACTTTAATGAGTTTTCTCCAGTTACTTCTCCTAAGCAAGCAATCATATCTCCACGATGTGGGTTAAAGAGAGCAATAGCAGCAGACCCACACGACAGTAATATTTTTTGTAAAGGACTTGTCGGGATAAAGTTTTGCTTCATATCTTCTAAGAAATTATTTATAGGTATGGCATTAGTAGAACATCTTCGAAACATATTAACCGGCCTCATTTTAAGCCACAAAAATAATACACAGAAAGATTAGGATTAGATACTACGACTTTATAATTTTAATCCACTAATCCACTATAGTCAAAGAGTAGTATGTACCGTAGGTATTACATTATCTTTGGTAGTATGTATAATAGGGTAAACCACCCAATAGTTGGCACTCCTCCAATTATTGGCACTTAAGAGTTTAGTTTAAAAAAATAAGGAATCTATAGACTATTCAAGTTCAGTATGCAAAAGTAAAATAGTATTATTTTTCTGTTAGAAATTGGTAACACTGGTCCAATAACCAATACGGCGGTTTAGAAATAACAACTGACATTTTATGCTAGTGATTTGGAGTAGTTATTTTGGTTTATTCTTAAGGTGAGAGCTTTATTAATCATAGTATATCGCAGCTATTTGGCTTATGAGCCGTGTGGGGCCGGCTTTAGAATTGTCCCACCCCTCTCTACCCACGGGAGTCGTAAGAGTCAACTGAGGGAATACCGAGGGAGTGGGCAGAAACACTCCCTCGAGTATTAACAACATCCACTGCAATCGCCAACCCACCTGCCAAGCGTGGTGATTACGGCATTATCCCCGTGACGGGACCGCTCGTTGTGGCGTTCTCTTGGGGAGGCCTATGTCCAGCAGTGGACGTTGAAAGGCTGATGAATGGATGGACGGATTTGGCTTATTGATACTTTCGAAATAATTTTATATACTTAATTATACCTCTAAGCAGTAGATTCAAAGATTATTTTTTAATTTTTTTAGCACTTTTTGTTTATTTCATGTGCCAACGTATAGACCAATAAATTCATCAAAATCCTTTTAATGGCATTAGTGCCAATATTAGGATTTCTACGAATATTGTCAACAAGCGAGTTTCTGATCTATTTGTAAAGGTTTTAAATTAAATTATTGTTTGTCCATCAATATTTTTTCTTTAAATAGCAATTTCCAAATTTTGGCACACTGTGCCATTAGCAAAAGCTAATTATTGGCAGTAGTGCCCATAATAGAATATAGAGTGCTAACAACGTATGTGTGTGGTTTTTATTCATATAGAGTAAGTCGTAAACAATAAAGAAACAAAATAAAAAATAAAGAAATAAAAAGAAGTCTAGAGGAAAAATAGAAATAAGGAAACGAAAACATTATAGCCAGGAAAATATAAAAAAAGCTTTAGACGCTATTTAAAATTACAAGGCCAAAAAGCAAGAGCGAAACAATATCAAGTTCCTCGGGCTACATTACAATTTCGGATTAAGATACCAGATCATAAACAGCTGAGCCTTGTCCAAGTCCAGTGCTTAACGCAGACGAAGATAATAAGATAAAGAATTGGTTAAATGTTAGCCATGCGAAGGGTTTTCCTAAACGTAAAGAAGATCTTTTGAATAGCGTATAAGAAATTATAAAAAAAAGCTGCCGATCTAACCCATTCAGAGACAACATTCCAGGAGATAAATGGTTTAAACTATTCTAAAAGTGACACTTTGATATTGTTGTAAGAACTCCTGAAGCAGTAACTGCGACAAGTGCTGCTGTATCAGATAATGACATAAAAACATGGCTTCAGGCAATTGAAATATTTCTAAAAGATCACGGTTTGTTTGAAATTCTACTTACTTATCATCACGCCATTTCCCTTGCGGGGTAGGCAGAGTGAACAGAGTGCCAAGAGGCTCTATTCTTGCATACATCTCTCGCTTCCTCAACATTCATAACTCTCTTCATACACGCTTACCGGTTTCGGAGACTCCTGACTCCACCTTCCTTCAATACATGACCGATTTGGTCTAGATAGGTGAGTCTCGGTCTCCCCCTGTAGCTACATCCTTCCACTTTCGCATTGTATATCTTCTTAACCAGTCGCTCGTCCGGCATTCTTTCCACATGTCCGAACCATCGGAGCATTCCCTTTCGCATCATTACACCAATACTCTTTTTCATAACTACTCGCTCTCTTACGTCGTCGTTACGAATGCGGTCAGTCAGCAGTCAGTGTTGAAATTATATTGGACCCAGAAAGAGTCTTGAATGGTGACGAAACCAATTTCGTTCTTTGCGCAAAGACAGGTGTGGTCTTGGCACCAAAGGGAGCAAAAAATGTTTACGAGATCGACCACGCCCCAGCTAAAAGTTCACAAACAGTGATGTTTACTTTTGCTACCAATGGCGAATGGGCCCACCTATAGTTATATTCTCGCACAAGCGCTTGCCAAGTGAAATTGCTTTAAAGGTACCACCAGATTGGGGTATAGGCCTAAGTGACAATGGCTGGATGAAAAAAGAAATTTTCTCTCAATATATAGAAAAAGTGTTACATCCGCATCTTGTGCGAAATCAAGTACCATTCCCGGTCATTTTACAAATAAAATGGACACAAAACTCACCTCACTTACGCCGTCAGTGAGCTTTGTTCCTCATTGGATATTGTGCTTATAGCACTTTATCCCAATTGCACTCGATTGCTTCAGCCTTCAGATGTCTCAGCTTTTAGACCTTTAAAAGCTGGTTGGCAGAAGATGGTATTAGAGTGGCGGTGTGACAATCCATCTCAAACTCTTATAAAAGTCGATTTTGTACCGTTTATTACACATAAAAATGATTATAAAAACAAAGATTAAAGTATTTTCTTTGATTCTGTCACATGTTCTGTCTACTAGCCTTTTCAAATGAGATTTTATGGTAATTTAATTTCAGACTGACACGAAGCTCACTCTTAAAGTGCCAATGATTGGGTTGTTTACCCTATATAAATATAACCAGAAAACTATAGTACACATCCAAAGAGTATAAAATATGGTATAACCAAAGAGTAGAATAATCTGAAAAAAGAAGGAGACCCCAATCTTGACATTTTTTTGTCAGCCACATTGAATGGTGTCGCCATCTGATAGCATATCCCTTAAACTACTTTTTTTTACTGTATAGGTACCTTTTTTTTTACTTGGTACCTTTTTTTCTACTAGGTACTTTTTTATTGAGACTGGAGAAAATTAACGATCGGTGTAACGAAAAGGATAGTGAGGGGGCCTCACCAACTGATTAAACCCAACATGTGCCATCTCCTCGCCTGTACTAGCGGACCACTGAAATTGGAAGACTTCTGTGTTTAATAATAAGGTGCCTAATTAGTTATATTAAAACGAAATAATTTAATGATTGAATGCTATAAAATGATATAAAATGGGCTTTCCTACTAGAAATAAATCATTGTTACTAAGATACACTCGCAAAACAAGTTTTCTAGCTAAATATCTATTACTGAAAATTGTTTCGCTGTTGCCTTATTGCGAATTTAATTTGCCCAGTTTTCACTTTACTAATAAATTTATAATTATTTAATTTATGAGATGATAATAAAAAATTACCATTTAAGGTTTTCTTCTAATACAGATGCGTGATCGAAATGGGTGGATGCTACAAGAAAACGAGGCAACCCACGAAATACCCAAAATATGTATCACGATATTTAGTTGATGTTTCATTATACATATTATGAAAATAATAATGTTGGGAGCAAAATCATTGCCAGTGTATGTCCATGTAAGTATAGCCTTAGAAGTCTTTGTAACTTCAACTTTGTAAGTTATTAAGACTACAGTGGTAGTCATAATCTAGAATTGAGAGAAACTGATTTGCTCTAATTTCTTATTCAATTCATTAAATCAGCGCTAGAAGGATAATTCTTTTGATAATTCTTTTGACCCAGAAAAGAAAGAAAAGATAATTTAAGTGTATTCTTGTGTACTATTATTTTATTAAATATAACTTATTATTATTTAACAGATGGGATATCGAACAGGACGGCAATTTATGGAGCAACAAGCATTGCATGCATCAAGATTCAAAGTCTTGGTATTTCCCTACGTGATCAAATTCTTATTACGGAGATCCGTAGAACGTGAATATCCGACATAGCCCGCCGGGTTTGCATTCTGAAGGGGCAATGGGCAAGCCATATCGCTCGACAAACTGACAACCGTTGGGGAAAAAGGTTCTCGAGTGGCGACCACTTATCGGACAGCGCAGCGTAATATGGCCTCCCACCAGATACGGACCAAATATATGGTCAAAGTTGCAGGGAGCCGTGGGATGCAGTCAGCACAAGCCCGCTAGTTCTGGTGTTCTCTTGTTGAGGCCAATCTACAGCAGTGGACGTTTAAATACTGATGGTTCGATGAATAGAAGGGGTGGTAGATTTACTTTTAAATGATTATTTTAATAAACGTTGTGATTTTCAATAAAATATTGGTTACCAAGAGTTTCACATGTGACAATGATATGAACGGGTCAGGGCTCAGACTAAGAACTAGACAGAGCGAAGAAAATTCTTTGACATGTATGAGCGAGAACACAAGATACAATTTACTGGTGCAAAAAACAGACAAAGTCATAGATTTTTGTCTTTGTCGCCGTGGCCAGTTTTTGGTATTGTCACGATGTCAAAATGCTTTGTCTGTTACGATTCAACTGACATAAACGAACATTTGTATAAAAATTCGGGTTTTACATTATATATACGTGTTAAATCAGTGTTATAAGAAAGACTACATGATAATAGTGCTTGTAAAATAGTGTACTATGCTACAAAAGCTACAGCGAGCGAAAAAATACAGGTATAACATTTCATTCATATGTAGTCGAAAATGCAATAATTTAATGATTGAATGCTATAAGGTGATATAAAATGGGCTTTTTTTACTCGAAATTAATAATTGCTACTAAGAAACACTCGCAAAACACGATTTCAAGCTAAATTTCTATTACTGAGAATTGTTTCGGTGTTGCTTTATTGCGACTTTAATTTGCCCAGTTTTCACTTTACTAATAAATTTATATGTAATTTATGAGATGGTGATAAAAAATTACCATTTTAGGTTTTCCTCTAATCCAGATGCGAGATCGAAATGGGTGGATGCTACAAGAAAACAAGGCAACCCACGAAATACCCAACATATGCTTCACGATATTTTATTGATGTTTCATTATACATAATAAGAAAATAGTAACGTTGGGAGCAAAATCATTGCCAGTGAATATATTCATGTAAGTGCTTTTAAAGTTTTTGTACTTCAACTTTGTAAGTAAATCTCAATGCTAGATTATGACTACCGCTGTAGTCATAATATAGAATACAGAGAAACTTAATTGCTCTCTCTCTATTGTGGACACCTGCCTGGGGTTTATGGGTTTCAAAATAAAACCTAGGAGTAAAACAAAATTAAATAAGATATATTCACACCCCAAATGTTAGGTGGCAACACAAATTTTTAAGGTCGTGGTATTCGTCCTAAAGCTAACTTCACCACTTATAGTACTCTCTCTCCCGTGGGACTGGCCATGAAGCATATCGTTGCGATTTGGTCGTAGCAGGAGACCGTTTATTCTTTCATTATATATCGGTGCAATGAAATGGTGAGCAGCGGCTTGATAATACTCTCAGTATAGTTGAGTTCATGAGCGACAGTTGACATTTACCATCAGATGGGCCGTGGCTCGTCTGCCACTAAATGCAATAAAAAAGTTCTTATTCATTTAATTAAATTAGCGCTGGAAGGATGATAATCCTTTACTTATTTGACACAGAAAAGAAAATTTAATTGTATTATTGTGTACTATTATTTTATTAAATATAACTTATTATTATTTACCAAATGAGATATCGAACAAAACGGCAATTCTTTGAGAAACAATACTTATGCATCAAGGCTCAAAGTCTTGGTATTTCTCTATGTGATCGAATTCTTATTACGGAGGTAGAACGTGAATATTTGACATAGCCTGCCGAGTTTGCATGCTGAAGTGGCAATGGGCAGGCCATATCGCTTGACGAACTGACAACCGTTGGGGAAAAAGGTTCTCGAGTTGCGACCACGTATTTGACAGCGCGGCGTAATATGGCCTCCCACCAGATAGACCAAATATTTGGTCAAAGTTGCAGGGAGCTGTTGGACGCAGATAGCACAAGCCCAGTAGTTCTGGTGCTCTCTTGGGGAGGCCAATGTCCAGCAGTGGAATTTTAAAGACTGACGGATGGATGAATTGAAGGGGTGCTAGATTTACGTTTAATTAATTATTTTGATAAACGTTGTGATTTTCAATATAATATTTGTTACGAAGAGTTTCTTTTTTACGACCAAGTTACAGGCCTCATTCTAACTATCTTTTAATTTGCCCAAATATGTTTAAATATTTGTCAATCTGGCAACATTTAAAAAAAATATTGCTGTTTCAAGTGCGGCCACGCTGTGGCTCCGTCTAGTTCTTAGTAGGATTGTGCGTTATAGTAAATAACTAATAAAATCACTTGCTATTTATAAATAATCTATAGCCCCTTTATTTATTTCACCAGGCAAGCGTTATTATCAAAAATTTAAGCAAAAATGTCATTGGGTCAGTAGTTATGAACATTTTAGTGTATAAAGTGTATTAGTAAGGATTGACCCAATTCTGAAGTCCACGCAGACGAAGCCGTGGGCAGAATCTAAATACATATATCTTAGATCACAATTTCAATTCACTTAGTAGACAGTAATCTATTGTTAAAATTGTTAACTGCTCAACGCGCCTACATAGCTTTATTAAATAACGTAAACTCAAATAGCGCACGATGTACTATACGACAATAAACAAAAGATATCGTTTAATATATTAAAGCGTAAAAAATAATAGGCGTTTTAAAATAGCACATCGTTATTTAACGTTTTTAATAAATAGCCGTTGCGAACACTTCTAGTTCTTAGTCTGAGGGTCAGGGTCATTCTGTTCTGTCCCTTTCTTTCGCGATATGACTGACTGAAGTGACTGACTGTTCAAGTGTGCATGTGACTGTAATGTTTTGTTAGTGTAGTAGTGTAGCGTCGACGTCGTGGCATAGCGGTTGTGGTAGCTTATGTAATAAAAATAATCGCTCAACAAAAATAATGCCTGCCTGGTGTAATAGATAACGGGGCTATAGATTATTTATAAATAGCAAGTGATTTTATTAGTTATTTAATATAAATAAATATTTACGGACATTTTTCACACAACGTCCTCTGGTCCCAAACTAAGCTTAACGCTTGTGCTATGGGTACCAGATTACGGATAAAATACGTATACTACTTTTTTTTGTAAATACGTACATATAATACATAGAAAACACCCAAACGCAGTACAAATATCTGTGTTCATCACACAAATAATTGTCCTGAGTGGGAATCGAACCCACGACCTCGCGCACGGAAGTCGGTTACACTACCGACTACGCCACGAGGCCCGTCAAAAATATAACGAACACTCCTAGTTTTAATATAGTCGGTGATTATTTAGGGCTCAGACTAACTAGACGGAGCTACGGCGTGGCCGCACTTGAAACAGAAATATTTTTTTTAAATGTTACCAGGTTGACAAATATTTAACCATATTTGGGCAAAATAAACGATAGTTAGAATGAGGTCTGTAACTTGATCGTAAATAAGAAACTCTTCGTAACAAATATTTAATTGAAAATCACAGCGTTTATCAAGATAATTATTTAAAAGTTAATCTACCACCCCTTCTATTCATCCAACCAGAACGTCCACTGCTGGACTTTGGCCTCCCTAAGAGAGCACCAGAACTAGCGGGCTTGTGCTGACTGCATCCAACGGCTCCCTGCAGCTTTGACCATATATTTTGTCCATCTGGTGGGAGGCCATATTACGCTGCGCTGTCCGATACGTGGTCGCAACTCGAGAACCTTTTTCCCTAACGGTTGTCAGCTCGTCGAGCGATATGGCCTGCCCATTGCCACTTCAGCATGCAAACCTGGCAGGCTATGTCAGATATTCACGTTCTACGGATCTCCGTAATAAGAATTCGATCACGTAGGAAAATACCAAGACTTTGAGCCTTGATGCAAGGTAAGTATTGCTGCTCCATAAATTGCCGTTCTGTTCGATATCTCATCTGGTAAATAATATTAAGTTATATTTAATAAAATAATAGTACACAAGAATATAAATTATCTTTTATTTCTTTTCTGGGTCAAATAAGAAAATAATTATCTTCCTTCCAGCGCTGATTTAACTAATTGAATAAAAACTTAGAGCAAATCAGTTTCTCTGAATTCTAGATTATGACTACAGCGGTAGTCATAATCTTGAATTGAGATTTACTTACAAAGATGAAATTCCAACTGCCTCTGTGGTGCAGTGGTAGTGTAAGCGACTGCTGATCATGAGGTCTCGGGTTTGATCCCCGGGTCGGGCAGTGTTATTGAGATTATTCAAAACAAAAAAAAAATTATCTGTTGCAGCCCGGAGTTTGTAAATGTGCCCGGCATACATAGCTGGCGAGTCGTGGGTGTGTAATACAGCACTGCCTTCCCCTTCGGGGAATACAGGCGTGATGCTGTTTTTTGTAGTTACAAAGACTTTAAAAGCTATACTTACATGAACATAATCACTGTCAATGACTTTGCTCCCAACGTTACTATTTTCTTATTATGTATAATGAAACATCACCAAAATGTCGTGGAACATATTTTTGGTATTTCGTGGGTTGCCTCGTTTTCCTGTAGCATAGAGAGAAACCTAAAATAGTAAATATTTATCATCATCTCATAAATTACATATAAATTTTAGTAAAGTGAAAACTGGGCAAATTAAATTCGCAATAAGGCAACACCGAAACAATTCTCAGTAATTGAAAGTAAGCTAGAAAACGTGTTTTGCGAGTGTATCTTAGTAGCAATTATTAATTTTGAGTAAAAATGCCCATTTTATATCACTTTATAGCATTCAATCATAAATTTTTTTTCAATTTCGACATATGAATGAATACATATGAATGAAATGTTATACCTTTATTTTTTCGCTCGCTGTAGCTTTTGTAGCATAGTACACTATTTTACAACCAATATTATCACGTAGTCTTTTTCTCAAAACACTCATTAACACAAATTAACATTAAATTTTAATTAAAACCCGAATTGTTGTACAAATTTTCGATAATGTCAGTTGAATCGTGACAGACAAAGCATTTTGACATCGTGACAATACCAAAAACTGGCCACGGCGACAAAGACAAAAATTCGTCACTTTGTCTGTTTTTTGCACCAGTAAATTGTATCTTGTGTTCTCGCTCATACATGTCAAAGAATTTTCTTCGCTCTGTCTAGCACGCATTTAGTCTGAGATTTAGGGGAATTAAATTCTTGACATTTTCACTCTAGAACGCATACTCATGTGAAGTTATATATATTTTTTTAATTATATCCACTGAATAATGTTAATTAAGCTACAATTTAAGCTTGTATATAGTAGTCGTTTATCTAGTAGACTCAATATAAAAAACTTATAAAATGTAAGAAAAATATGATTGTCTATGACGTTTGCAATCAGCAAGCAAAGAGTATAGTAATAAACCGGAAATCAGCAAGTAATCAGACAAAATGGCCGATGTTCTTGTAAAATAGTATAATAGTTTTACGAGTTTGAAATCGTTATAAGGAAATTCTTGTTTTAGTATGTATATTATTAAAATTAACTAGTTTCTTATAATTTTTAAGGTTTTTACTAATTGTTGTTTGTAAATTCTTTATATTATTCCTTTGTTATTATTTTATAGTCTTGTAAATAACAAACATAGTTTGTTTATTCTCCTGGATAAATGGAATTGTTGTCTTATGTTCTCTGCTCTTGAAAGTATTACAGTAGTAAACCTATGTGCGTTTTAAAAAATGGTACCATTTTATAAATAAAGACTTATTTCATGTTTAAAAATATAATTGAAGGCAGAATTGCGTTGTTTGTTTATGTTTTATGAAATTACAGTAAAACTAGATAACCACTACAGCGCTCTTTATAACGAAATTATATTGTTTTACAGAAATCGATTTAAAATAATGTCTAAAAGAGACCAAGGTGATCGAAATGAAAGAAAGCTGTTGGACCCGAGTGAATACGAGAGCATTTTAAGCCAACATAGCGCATTTGAATCGTCTCGAACTAAAAATCAGGAGCTCCCTAGTTTTCCTGGATTTTCTAACGCTGAAACACAGACCAAGTCCAGTGACCTAAAAGAACAACCAGTACACACAGGATTGGGAGCATGGCAATACAATCCATGGTGGATGCTTGCCAGTACATCTCGGAATCTGCCTTCACAGGATGATTTTTCAGATAACAATGATAATACTAAAGTTAAACAGGAGCCAACTGGTGCTGGGACTCCTGATAGAGACTCATTACAAACAGATTTAGAACCCTTCCATGCGGACACTATCACTCCTCCAGTGGGACTTGATTCATTTTGTGATGATTGCTCAGATCCATTTTGTGACTCGAGTAATAGTATTTGCCGCAAACTATTCCATTGTCCACACTGCAGAAAGAGCTACCCAACCATTTTAGAATTTAACACGCACTTAACAGGAGTACACCCAGCACAAAAACCATTCAGATGCCAGATATGTTTGGAACCTTTTCATAAGAAATCCCACTTACGAAGACATTTAGATGCAAATCATACCAGAAAAGATGTAAACAAATGTTCAGTATGCTCAAAATATATAAAAGACAAAAGTAATTTACGCAAACACATGCAAGTTCACACAGGGCGTGTACCCCAGAAACAATTTAAATGTGACCTTTGTAATAATAAGCGTTATATGTCACTAGATAGACTGAATAATCACAAAGTTGTGTGTACAGGAGAGAAAGTGTTAAAGTACTGTGACATGTGCACCAAAGTGTTTGATAACTCCAGATCTTTAAACAGCCATAAGAAAGTACATGCTAGAGAACTGAAATGTGAAAATTGTGGAGAGCAATTACGTTCCTTAGAACAATTTACAAATCATAAAATGATTTGCCATATGACAACATCTGAAGCAGGGGGCAGTCACAGTAGTTCTGTTCACACAGGAGGTAATACTGTGAACCGCTGTTGTACTCAGCCAGGTTTATGTGAACATGACAAGCCAGCTTACTTGAATATACCCGGGTATGCTACAAGCAGAGTACTAGATGCAACTTTATCATCTTTAAAATCTGAACTCAACTGATTAATATAATCTGAAAGGCAAAGTAACTAATTAAAACATATAATTCAGTTTCTTTTTGACAAGATTACCAAATAGACAAGTAAATAACAGCAATGGTTTTCACAATCGAGAATTTCACAAGACTGATGCAAATATCCCGCCTCACGACTTGCTTTATTATTACCATTTAAATGTAGTTTTTAGTTTGTAGGGTAATAAAACTAAAATTAAGTAAGATAGCTATTTGGCCATATTCTTATATTTATGACTGATGTATTTGAATGTGCTTAAATAGTTATATAACCATAATTAATTTAAAAACTGTTCAAAGTGGGTAATATAAAATCCAATTGAAACAATTGTATGTTTAACAAAAATCTTAGTTTCTTTGATATCTCTTTTATTTACCGACTGATTTATAATAATAATTGTTAATGAGTGTGCAGTATTACAAACATAACAATTTTTATTTTTCTATTTTGAAGGAGAGTATAATTTTGTATTTGTAGAGTATAACATTTTAATTTAAGATTACATACCTGAGTTGTATGTCATTATTAGTCTATGGAGATGTTCATGGAGCATATTATATTATCTTGTGCTCTTATCTACTTGATTCTTCAAAGACAATATAATGTACCTACCTGTAATTTTGTATACAAATAAAAATTGTGTGTAGTATTTATAATATCCAAAAACAATTTTGTATGCATAGCTATGGGACATAATGTTCATACTAAGATAGTTTAAGTGAAACTATGAAGTGCAATGTATTATTGGCATAGCCTGGCATTATGCTTACAGTAAGCATTTGTTGTGTTCTTCTTACATAAATTTGTTTTTGAAGTGTTTATTGTACATGGAAAAAATATTACAGTAATTTAAAAGTTATTGTGTGTAAGATGTTTTTAATATATAGTGCACCCTAATTATAAGATTGAGGCTATATTAAGTTTATTATTTTATGTCATAGGAGTTTCTATACTCTTAAATTTTATCTTTCATACTTATATTTTTTTAACCATTATTTCATAATTTTATTTATTTTGTTCATGTTATGTGGAAGAAGTATTTCTATTTCGAGACTTTTTATTCATAATCAGTTGTTGCTATTTACAAATGTTTTAATACTAATAGCTTAGTATATATTTAATTTTATGACATAGTTAAATTAGTTTATATTATGAAGAATTTTAATGTTTAAGTTCCATGTTGGGAATCTTGCTCTTAAAGCCACCGAAAATTTATATTGGGTTTTTATTACCAAATTGTTTTATATAGTTATTTTAATGGTAAATTTTGTTGAGGCATTTTTGAACGATTCTGGCTTAAAGATATAGTGTGACTGCTATGTAAATCTTTTGTCATTGTGTTGTAAGTTTAGATTTGTCTTTAAATGTACCTAATGTGTATATTATACAAAAGAGAACTATATATTTTATTCTTTCAAATTATGCCTGTATTCAGAGCTGAAAAAATACATTTAAATTCACTACTGAGAGGTATATCTCTATCGTATTTCATGGTGTGTTTCAATCAGAGATGTGCTGTGTTATGCTATGAAATCGTGATAGATCTGCCAATAAAACTGCTTCATTTTCTTAGCCTCTTTGGCTAGATAAGTTAGGCTAAGAAAATCAAGATATCTTTATGCTGGGTTTAAGGTCTCCTGAACTTATTACACCAGATCTCTGGTAAGAATGCACTACGAATAATGTGTATTGAGTAAATCTTTGTTGTGAAATTATGTAAAACACCACTGAATTCTCATTCATCTTGTTAAACTACTTATAATAATTAAGGAAATATCTTTGATTATAGATATGTGGAGTATATTTTATTATAAAGTATTAAATTTATAAGAAGTTAGTGTAGAATACATTAATTATTGTGTACCGAATTTTTTTATTAGGATGGCAAAATTTGACAATAATGTATCAATTATATTTTCAGTAAGTACCTAAAAACTCTGAAGGACACGCCTAATAAGTTGCAAAGTTGAATTCGGTGTGCAGGGGGGTTAGAATGTATGTCACCAAATCGTGTTGACATCGCATCGTGTCATTGTAATTGGTCGAGAGATCACCGTGATTGGCCGAGGGATTATTGCGACATCGTATCGGTCGGAGTTACATTTTATGGGCCCAGTACATTTACTCGAATGACTCTTTACATTAAATATTAAGTATCAAATATTGTTTCGACATTAATTTTTAAATAAATTTACTAGATATGATACCTATAATAATAATACCGGCATGCTCATTATCTCATCGGATATACTCGAAACCCGGGTCGAGGTTATCGATCCTAAAATGAGAGTTACTTGACGGTATCATTATAATATACTCTGTGTTAAATTCATTCGAATTTAATACAAAAACTGTATTTTTACAGTGATAAAACACATTACCTACATGTAGACAAGCAAAATTAATAATTTAAAAGACAGCATTGAATAAGAGTTTAAATCACAGAATAGTCTAAATAAAAGTTTGAACAACACGTCAGCTGCTAAATGCAGTTTTGTACAGCTTGCGTATCTGCATCAAAATTATCAACCGGGTCTTCGCGATTGTTTGTAGTTAGTGTGTAGTTTCAAAGACGGATTCAGCTTACCAGCGGAGGGTCATATAGTCAAGTGTAGTGAGACAGACTCCGAATTCGATTAATAATAAAGTACTTATAATAACAACAGTCATGGGGGTCATGACCCCTTCTCTGTCCTTGGTTTCATTAATGGTTTTGCAGATTCTCTATACTCGTCAGACCATAAAATAATGTAGCAGAAACAAGATTTTATTATCAGCATAATTATATGAACTGGAAATCACTGCTTTTGTGTAACTGACTGCTTTCCTGAAGCTGTTTTTTTTAAAATATATTGGTTTTAAAATATACTTACTAAATATTGACAAATCAAGAGGTTGGTTCGGTTTTTATTTATTAACTACCGACATTACGACTGATTATACGTTTTATTTGGTCTATGGATTGATATTATATAGTAAACATACCATTAGGTACCTAAATGTTTTGTCTTTGTAGTGTTTAGCATGGTGTGTAACTTTTGTAATGCACTTAGGTGTAAGTAAAAATGTGTTCATAAAAATTTAGTTAGGTGCATAGAATATAGTTCTTTTATTTCATTAGTAGACTGTTAAACAGTGTAATGTATATTACTGTAAGAACTTATTTTCAGAAAAACCTTCAGAACGCGTAATAAAGCCAAATATGTTTTGTTACAGATCGGTCTTGTTACGATAGGGAGCTGATGATTTGAAACATTGCAACCTATATAACTATGACCATTTTTATTTATTACCTACCCATTTGTAGAAAATAATGAACACAAGTAAAAATAGCCAAATGCATACATACCATACCACTACTAATAAAATTTATTATATGACATTTCTGATGAAGGTTTTATTTAACACTTGACGCTATGTCTTGTATTTAACCAGCATCACGTATGAAAAATAAACATGAATAAAAAAGCAAGTTTTTTTAAAACAAGCTAGTGGTTGTTAATAAAAAAGAACTCAAATTTTAAAAATAAATATTTGTGTATGTAGGTACTATTCGCAACATTACGTTTTATTATAACACATTTAACGGGTCTATAAGCGCATTAAACTTATCAAAATATTATTATTTTGATTAACCTCGACGTTTCGGCTGAGTTGCACCAGCCGTGGTCACGAGTAGGCTGGTGAGAGCAGGTGTTCGTCGGTTATATTGTGTGAGAGTATCTTCAACTACCACCCTCACTTTCTGACCGCAAAGTAAAAATCGGTACCGTTTTTCTGAGACAAAAATCGCGACGCCGACACTTTGCCACTACGGGGTTTCACCACGGTGGGACCAAAACGGTCGACACTGTTAGTGTTGTGTGTTGGGACCTTAATACTTTGCGGTCAGAAAGTGAGGGTAGTTGAAGATACTCTCACACAATATAACCGACGAACACCTGCTCTCACCAGTCTACACTCTAATTAGTCTGTGAGTCTACTCGTGACCACGGCTGGTGCAACTCAGCCGAAACGTCGAGGTTAGTCAAAATAATAGTATTTTGATAAGTTTAATGCGCGTATAGACCCGTTAAATGTGTTATAATGAATATAAAACGCGAAGGTTTAAAAAGTACTATTACATTTTAGCAGCAAGAGAGAAAAAATAAAGTGTAACACGCTTTTATTTGAAAAGTTGTACACAGCTATATTATTTTTGAATTTTTATTTCTTTTTATTTTGCTGTTGAAACGATTTATACGAGCACCAACCAGATGGGTTGTGAAGTTTAATTACAGAGTTCCCATAACTACGTTCCGGCTCCATCATCAGAACCTGGATATCATCTACCTACTTGTACATTGTACTTGTCAAAGGCGAATCAAACGAGCTCAAACTGGAGTAGCGTCGTTTTATTACAGTGATATAATATACTGACTGCACAGATGGCGGATTTGTACTTTAAGAGTAGCTGAGCATGTCAAGTGCTAAAATATATATCAAAATGTTTAAAAAAATCACGCCAAAAAATAGTATGAATTTTAATTGCAAAATTAAACTTACTATATTGGATTAATGCATGTAAATGTGTTCCGATAGAGGGCGTTTGTCGTTAAGACAAATGTGATAAGGAGATTGGGTATGTCTAAAAGATAGTACTGTAGCTCAGTGGATTAGAGCACTTCCCCGGATAGGAAAGGATGCAGGTTCGTTTCGCGCCTGTACTAAAATACTCTTTTTCCTTATTCACAAATTATGTATTTAGCTTTAAATGAGCACAATGTGTGGAATTTTCTTCTAGGCGGCTAATTACCTATCTTACAAAAACTGCAATGACAATATTTCTAAATTGTACGTGGTTACGCCTGTTGGCTTAAAGTGCATAAGTAATTCTATAAGTGTTAATATAATATTCAACGAGGGAGAAACCTCAGCTTGAGATCGTGATGATCTTCTACTTCTGGTGGAGTGATTCACCTCTTGTATGGGCAATACTCGCCATACCGTACTGAGTGTGGCAACATTGAATGGACTGCTATATTGCATATTTTGAATTAACGTAACGCGCGCGCGCACGGGACTCAGTGCCTATTATAATAACTTTTTCCTGTGAATCTCCATGACCAACGAACTCTTCTGGTGTTACGGTAAACCTCGAGGACTCCTCTGTGATATACTGATATCTGGTGATTACATCGAAGCCCTAAGGAGCGTGTCTACTGCTGGATTTAGGGTGAGTTGCGATCCAAGCTTCCATATTCATCGTTGAATATTACTTGCATTTGTATTTTTTTCAAAGTTGTTTACTAGCCAGCATAATAATCATACATTATAAAATACAGTCCACTAGCTTATCCAGTACGTTAATCAATTATGTTTTGGGAGCAGGGTGCCCAAGGACCACCTCTGCCACCATAACAGGCCTGCGTTATCAATTGACAGCATCTTAAAAATGTAAAAAAAAACGGTATGCTAAATCATTTGTTCGTGTCTGCCTCTTGGACTGATGGTCAGAAACATCTTCAAAACGAGGAACATCGAAGTGGCTGACGTCCAGCCCTCTGACTTTTTAAGTAATTAAATATTTTTTTATGATTTAAAAATGTGTATATGAAATGTTCACTTGGCAGACCCGAATTGTTTGATTAATGAAGATATAAAAAACCATAGAAAAATAATCTGCCACCATGGTAGCGCTGCGTTTTCAATTGACAGCGCTTCAAAAGTGTAAAGAAAAAATGTTAGCTAAATAATTTATTCGTGTCTGCCTTTTGGACTGATGGTCAGAATCTAATAAAATAATAAAAGAGGCTCCTCTTTATGTTTTTCATAAATTTAATGATTTTTTTAATTTGAAATAATATTTGGAGTCTAACGAAACCCACGATTTATTGGACATCCAAATCCGAGGAGGTCAGCCCAATGACCACGTGATTTGACTTGGAATGCCCCATAGAAAAACCCCAAATACCTGGGGAATTATACCGTTGTCACTCTCTTCTCTCTAAGATATAAAGAAAGAAAGAAAGACAGTTTTGAAAAAAAATAAATATTAAAATGGTTTGGTCTTGTAAAACCTCTGGACTGTCTGAACGTCTGCCTCTTCGATATTTATCGTTTTAAGGATGATTTGACCATCAGTCCAAGAAGCAGACGCGAACAAATTGTGGTAGAGCCTTGCTTATCCCAGCATGAATGGGCCTGCTCGAAAAGGAAACCTCTCACAGAAGATCAGCGTTAAACAACGGCTGATACTAATACTGTTTTATCTCCTCGTTTAGTCTCCACCTCCTATCCCTTTTCTTGGAGTTACAACGTGCGAGTGATTGGTGTTGCTAGCGTCTATTCTATAGGCTTCCCGCACCGCTTACCATCAGTTGGGCCGTATGCTTGTTTGCTACCCGCGTAGTATAAATATATATATATATATATATATATATATATACTCGTATATATGCTATTAACATAAAACGCTGTAATATAATGTATTACGCCTGCAATACAAACATTCTCTCCAAGAAATAAATACATAGTAACTAAGAGAAATTACAAAATTTATTCTCAAACATATACATATAATATTTATGACAATCGAAATGTACTTACAACTTTATGTTCACATATACTATGTATATGTGAACATATGTATGCTTATGTTCACATATACTATGTATATGTGAACATAAGGTTGTTCATTTCGTTAGTTAGAGATCTCTCTCTAGAGTTAATCGTTGTAGATTAATGAAAAATTATTAGTGCCAACCCTACACAAAAAAAATAGGTTGGAAATGTCGTCAACAATAGCCCAAAAACATACATGTGACTTTGCCCACCCACATATTTTAAAATAAACTCGTTTTTTGGCGGCAAATACAAATTCAATATTATTCATTTCGTATGTAATAACAACGACAAAAAAATTAATTACCTGGTGTAACTCCAACTATCACTTTTTGGTAAAGTTTTTGTACTGGTTTTTGCCCGCGAAAAAACACTACCTGTTTGCACAAGCTCTGAAAGGCAACTAAAGTGACATTCGTGGCACAGAGCCCCGTAGTGTTGTCCAAAAAATAATGAATTATTCACCATACATAAAACAATATTTCTTTATAAGGCCAAATTTGCTATGTATCCATTTAACCAAAAAGTACACGACTGGGCAAAGTCAAACCTCAAAGGCAAAGTTGCCATGTTCTACGGTACGTCTACCAGATGTGAAAACATCGATTATTTTGTAGAAATAAAATGACCATAACTTGACAAAGTATTCCAAAAGACGAATCAAACGAGTATAAACTCGATGGGTTTGGGTCATTTCGTTACAGTTACTGTGGCCACCTTCCAGCTTCATTATCAGACCCTGGATACCATCTAGAGACAAAGTACTCGTCAAGACAAATCATACGAGCCCAAACTCGATGGAGCTGTGTCGTTTTACAACGGAGTTCCTATGGCCACCTTCTAGCTCCATCATCATAACCTGGATAAAGACAAAGTACTTACCCATCAAGACGAATTAAACGATTCCAAACTCGATGGGGTTGCGTCATTTCATTTCAGTTACTGTGGCTACCTTCCAGCTCCATCGTCAGACCCTGGATATCATCTAGATCTGGAGTACTAGTCAAGACATTTCAAACGAGTCCTAACTCCATGGAGTTGCGCCATTTAATTACAGAGTTTCGAATGACCACCTTCCAGCTGTATCATCAGACCCTGGATACCATCTAGAGACAAAGTACTCGTCAAGACGAATCATACGAGCCCAAACTCGATGGGGTTGCGCCGTTTCATTATAGAGTTCCTGTCCACCTTTCAGCTGCATCATCAGATCAGCTCCATGTCATCATAATATTGCATTGTCACGTGATATACATATTGTAAAATTTCAGCTCAATCGGAAACCGGGAAGTGTGTTAAATTTAACTTGCAATATTTGAACAGGACAAGTAAAACAAAAGCGTCGCCACGCTAACAGCAGATTTTACCCTCCCTCCGCATTAGATGTGTGAGGTGGCCACAGTAACTCTGTAATGAAACGACGCAAGCCCATCGAGTTTATACTCATTTAATTCATGTTGACGATTACTTTGTCTAGATAGTATCCAGGGTCTGATGATGGAGCTGGAAGGTTTCCATGGGTACTCGGTAATTATACGTGGCAACCCATCGTTTTAGGGCTTTAGTTTGAGTTATCTTCAATAGTACCATAGTCCTAGATGATATTCAGGGTCTGATGATGGAGCCAAGTGGGCATGGGCACTATGCTATAAAACGCCGCAATCCCATCAACTTTGGAATCGTTTGATTCGTTTTGACAAGTACTTCGGTCCTAGATTATATCCAGGGCTTGATGATGATGATTTATGTCCATTTCCGTTATTTTACACATGTCATAATTTTATACAAACACACATTGAAAAAGTTGTGATAATTTTATTTCTACTCATTATTTCTACAAAATAATTTCGATGTTTTCACATCTGGTAGACGTCCCACGACGTCTGTTTTTTTCTCAATAATCTTAAATGTACAGACAGCTCTGTTACAGCTTTACAATATTACTAGCCTTTGCCCACGGCTCCGCCGCAGTCAAAATTAGTTTTTAGGTTATATTTCTGGTTCCCGATATAGTAACGGGATAAAATGTATACCAGTTGTTAAGTCTAATCAAGAGCTATCAAATAAAAAAGTTGCATCAAAATCTGTTCAGTAGTTTTTGCGTGATGTGTGAACAAACAGACAAAAATCTAAAAAAAATCGTTTTGTGTTTAGACACACCTATAAGTATAGCCTAATAATATTTTTTTCTCAAATATCTTAAATGTACAGACATAGCTCTGTTACAGCTTTTTAATAGTATAGACTAATAAAGACCAGCAATAAATAGTTGTTATCTTATTTACGATTGACGCCGAATGAATTTAAATCATCTTGTCTATTTTTGGCCATGCGAGGCACAACAATTATTATTTGCTTTTGTTTTTTTTAGACTTCCCTGCACTAAGGAATTATCCTTGTATCGCAGGGCAATTTACAAACATACAATTTCACGGACACAAAGTACACTCAGACTCAAAACAGCCATTTTTGGATCACACAAAGAGTTGTCCTGTGTGGGAATCGAACCCACAACACTCGCGCGGGAGGCCGGTATCTAAACCACTCCACTATCTGTGCAGTCAACTTTCCTTTATATATAAATAATAATGCATCAAAGATTACATTAAAATAGTTTATTATGCTAAATCACTACACGTCCTCTTTTCACAGACTGCTTGACAATTTTAGATTTCTTTTCTTTTTTCTTTTTAGAAATATTTTCCTTCCGTTTCTTTTGTCTTTCTTCTTTCTTTTGTTCAACATTTTTCACTCTGGCCTCCCATTGCTTCTTACTATGCTTCTTTTTTTGTTCCTATAAAATAAAATGCAATATAAATTATTATATAAATGATTAAATTATTAGATATGATTTTTGTGCTATATATTATTATATAAATTCCCTGTCGCAGTGTTTATCCGCGATGAGCTCTGAAAGTCTTTTTTCGAAATGTGTGATTTGATCCACCTCACAAGGGCACCATCCAATCCCGGGCCTCGTGGCGGAGTCGGTATTGTAACCGAGTTCCGTGCACGAGGTCGTGGGTTCGATGCCCACTCAGGACAATTATTTGTGTCATGAACACATAGTACTGCGTCTGGATATTTTCTATCTATTATATGTATGTATATACAAAATATATATATATACTATATCCGTAATCTGGTACTCATAGCACAAGCATTAAGCTTAGTTTGGGACCAGAGGACGTCGTGTGAAATGTCCGTGTATATCCGTGAATCCCGATTTTTATTGCACACCTCATAAGCGAAGCGTTGAGGTAGATACTATTCTCGTTTTACACAGAACAACTGATTTTTCAAACTTAAAATGTCTCTATCATATATTGCACTTGTAAAACTATACACACACATATCAAGAAAAAACTCTATTTTTGACACTCATGATATTCTTTATGCCATGTTTGTTATTTAAACTAGTTAAAAAACTGTTTAAAAATGTTCTGTCTTGGACGCCCGTTTGTTGTAGGTAATGTATGTTAACACGATAACAACCGAAATAATTTACTAATCGAGTGTTTTTTTTCTTTTTAACTAGAGTATAACTACGAATAGAGCCCTATTACTTTTCACGGTCTGTCTTTTTTAATTTACAACACTTACCATTTTTTTGATAGATTTCTTTAATAATGTGGGATCATCTTTAACTTTATGTCCCTCAGCTTTTTGAAGAACATTTTTCCAGGCAATCTTTTCCTTTATTACCTTGGCTCTATCAACATCTTCTGTTTCTTCTAGCTCTTTAATTTTATCCTCTTGTTGCTTTAAATTTGCTAGAATCTTTTTAGGGTCTTTATCAGTTTTATTTATCCTATCTGAAATGTAAAAGAATTCACACGTGTTATTATTACAAACAGTAAGAGAACAAAACTTATGGGATTTACTGTTAGAGTGTTATTATGAATGTACATATCCACTAGTACGAAAGGAACTTTGGGACATTTTGCCGGAGTATGGTATTAACGGTAAACTGCTACAAGCGGTGCAGTCCAACTAAATGGACTGCAGAGCTTGTGTGCGGCTGGATGATGGAATGTCACCCTGGTTTGATGTCAATATCGGCGTTAAACAGGGTTGCGTTCTATCAGCCAGACTGTTTATCATATATCTGGATAAATGTCTACAAAGGTTGAATGAAATGAATGTGGGAGTTCAGATGGGCGACTCAGTGGTTAACTCTCTGTTATATGCAGACGATGCGGTCCTACTAGCGCAGTCTGCGACTGACCTGCAAACCCTAGTCGACGTAATGGCAGATTGTAAGAAAAGGGGCCTACGTGTGAATGTGAGCAAAACCAAAGTAATGGTTTTTGAAAGAGAAGAAGCCAGAACAGATGTTAGAGTAGCAATAGGAAATGGTGTGCTAGAACAAGTAGATGAATTTGTATATCTTGGATGTGGATTCAGTCGGGATGGAAGGTACACCACTGATGTAAAGAGAAGAGTGAATGCGGTAAATAGAGTGATCGGAGCATTGGAGCATTGGGACAATTTCTCGACAGCCACCACCTCAGCCAGAAGGCACGTGTCGCAATACACAACGCAGTGCTTGTCCCAACGTTATTATATGGAAGCGAGAGTTGGGTATGTAAAAAGGAGCATGTGAGTAAAATCAACGCCGTCGAAATGCGATCTCTGCGGAGAATCTGTGGAGTGAGGCTGACTGACCGCATTCGTAACAATGACATAAGAGAGCGAGTAGGTATGAAAGAGAGTATTGGTGTAAAGATGCGAAAGGGCATGCTCCGATGGTTCGGACATGTGGAAAGAATGCCGGACGAGCGACTGGCTAAGAAGATATACAATGCGAAAGTGGAAGGATGTAGGTACAGGGGGAGACCGAGACTTACCTACCTAAACCAAATTGGTCATGTATTGAAGGAAGGTGGAGTCAGGAGTCTCCGAAACCGGCGAGCGTGTATGAAGAGAGTTATGAATGTTGAGGAAGCGAGAGATGTATGCATGAATAGAGCCTCTTGGCACTCTGTTCTCTCTGCCTACCCCGCAAGGGAAATGGCGTGACGATAAGTTAGTTAGTTAGTTTCCACTAGTGTACATCGATAGCCACTTCTCAGGTGTTAGGTGTAGAAGTCATGTAAAATATTACTTAGCCAGACCAATGGTAGAGGCCAAACTTGGAGGAATTTCGCTTCTACGATTGGTACGACTGATAATATACTGGTGTTTAAATTTGTATAAGTCGGAATTATAATTCGATTCCACATTTGACATTAGCTACTGTCGTTTTGTAAAATAATGATACCACATATTAATAGTGTAGTGATGAACACAAAAATCGATAAACAATCGTTACTTGCGATCTATATGTCAGTTTCGACGAGAAGGGAGACATATATATTATCAAGATGAAACTTGGGTTAACGCAGGTAAGGCTAACATTTTGAATTTATATACATTTTACATTAAATTTAATAGTAATATTGAATGTTCATGTACTATATTTATTTTTAGGTCATACTGTAAAAAAAACTTGGACAAGAAAGTCACATCATCTCGGCAAGCGTTTTTGGAGGGACTGACCACTGGATTAAAAAATCCATCTGGAAAAGGCAAACGTCTCATAATTAGCCATATAGGTAGTGAAGAAGGCTTCCTGGAAGAGGGGCTCATGATTTTTGAAGCAAAGAAAAATTGTGAAGATTACCATGATGAGATGAATGCAGTTTGTTTTGAGGAGTGGTTCGCTGGAGTCTTACCAAAATTAAGACCAAACTCAATTGTGGTGATGGATAATGCACCTTACCACTCCCGAAAATTAGAAATGACACCAAAAATGAGCTGGAAAAAAGCTGCAATTCAAGACTGGCTTTTAAATAAAAATATTCATTACGAACCAGATATAGTTAAAGCTACGCTTTTAGAACTGATTCCACATAACGAGTCTTTTAATAAGTACGCTGTAGACGAAATGGCAGCACAACATGGGATCACGGTTTTAAGACTGCCCCCTTACCATTGCGAGCTGAACCCTATCGAATTGATATGGGCGCAGGTAAAGGGGCATGTAGCTCAAAATAATAAAACCTTCAAGTTGACAGACGTGAGAAATTTATTTGAGGAAGGCATTCAAAAAATTACGGCTACCGAATGGTCTAAATACGTATCCCATGTTGTCAAAGAAGAGGAAAATATGAGTAGGCTAGATATGTTAATTGACAATATCACAGACACATTTATAATAAATGTTACAGAAAGTGACAGCGATAGCGATAGCGATGACGGCGACGATTTATAAAATAAAATATTACCATAATACATCTATTTGTTTTATTTCTCATGTTCCTTCATGGTCACATTTTTTTATTTATTTCACACACAATTATTAAAGAAAACTCTCAGATCCTTAATAAAATTAATCGTCATAACTAAATTATCCGTTCAGAAATATTAAATTTCCTGATATACTTAGTTTCTATTAAAGTAGTAGTTGTTTAGATTACTACTATAAACGAGAGGAATCGATCCGGAAATATTCCATTTCCGTATCGAATAATTTCGCAACGTCACTATTTAGTACTTGTCATAACGTTGCAACACTGAAATTGTCAAATTGGAATCAAATTAATATTCCGACTTATAGTGTTATTTTAATTTTAGTTGGGAGATGTAGTGATACACATAATATATGTTGAAAGTTCATATGAAAACTACACTATATCTCATACATTATGTTGCTCAGTCTTTTCACATGATCTGATATGACCGACACGCCCCTGAAACAGGTATCAACCTGCCCAATAGCGAGTACTCTCAAGTGAGTGAGAAGTGGTCCCCGGCCTTACCAGATAGAACTAGAATATGCAGTGTCACTACACCATCTCATTCTAATATATAACTAAACATAGCATCACGAAAGTATTCCCTAAAGGGGTAGGCAGAGGTGTATTACACTGCTGTACCACAGTAGTAGTTAACTAAAATTAAACATTTCCTTAAAATACCCGCACTTTGGTTTAGGGTGGGAATACAGCTTGCAAATTATTTCCATAAATTACTGAGCTTATAACGAAAAATGATGCAAAAGATTTGGTATGGAGTATACTCTGATGAAATGTCTATAATTAATAGCTGGAGACCTGCTATTCATTGAAACATCTGAGATGTAAAGGGATGTAAGGATATAGGAGAATTGATCCTTATTAACTTTAACAGAATTTAAAATGGATCATGCCTTGAGTAAAGAAAAACATTACCTTTTTTGACAACACTAGCAAAATCAAATTTAGAAAATACAAGCTTTCCTTCATTATTGAAAACAGGTTTAGCAATATTTGCTTTTGCTTCTTTGACATCCACTTTAGCCATCTCTGAAAAAGGTCTATCTACAACTGGTTTTACTGTGGTCTTTTTGATTCTTTCACTTTTTTTAATTTTTTTATTCAATTTACTACTCAAGCTTTTCTTCTGTAACTTATTTTTAAAAGTTAACTTATTTTGAGCTTTAATCTTTTCCAATTTTTCTTCTAGTTCGGCTATGCTGTGAGCTCTTTTAGTCACATCTGTTTTTTCATTGTCTTTTTGACTGTCATTTACAATTTCTATATCCATATTTTCATCATAGTCACCTAAAAGTGAAAATAATTTCAGTCATTAAATATTCACGGTCATTTTTCACACAAGATCCTCTGGTCCCAAACTAAGCTTAACGCTTGTGCTATGGGTACTATACTACTTTCTTTTCTAAATACATACATCTAATAGATAGAAAACACCCAGACGCAGTGCAAATATCTATGTTCATCACACAAATAATTGTCCCGAGTGGGAATCGAACCCACAACCTCGTGCACGGAAGTTGGTTACACTACCAGCTACTCCACGAGGCCCGTCAAAGTCATTATAGATATACATCTTTCTATTAGTAATTATATTAAAGCTCTTATTTCATTTTATATACAATATGTAAATAGGTGATGATAAAACAGTTGCAATTAATTTTAAACAATTATAAGAGCAACAGGATTATAACTCGTGAATATCACTTACCTTTTGTTTGTAAAGGCAAAGACATAATTGAGAATACATTCTTAATAAAATGGAGTTCTTTCGTTAGCTCTGCTTTTATCTTTTTTATTTTCAGGGGTTTCTTCATTTTTGATGCTGGAATACATTGGTCAGATAGAATTAGTAGGTAATAGTTTGCTACCACCAAAGGAATGTAACATAGTTCCAGTGGCCCCTCAGTAAAGGCAAAGAAGGCTCACGGCGGGTTTCTTTAGTGGATGAAGGCTCCACACTACACTGTTTGTTGCCCCGAACGACGGGGAGTGGGTTAGGAACCTTTCTACCCGCCTTAACAACAAAAAAAAAAGGTAATCGTTTGCTGGTTTGTATAGGTTTCACAAAGGTGGGTTCAGAAACAAAAGATTACTTATGTTGCTGAATATGCATGTCAAGTTACGACAAGATCACATTGCTGCAAGAGGAATAAAAATTGAAAAATAAATTTGCTTTATTTATCACTTGGTATCACCAGCACTCTAGTGAATCTAAGCATCTACTCGCCTCCACAGAATTCCATTCATCATAAAACTGCCAAAGCATTTATGTTGAGAAAGATAATGGCTAAACTCATCTCCAGTCTTTTTTGGAGTGTAGTTTCTTTACGGTAGCTAGCGACTGCTTAATTCGTGAACTCGCGACATGACATGGGTTGCAGGTTTGCAGGTAATATTACACTCAAGTCAGAAATAGTTAAGACTGGTACATATATAAACAAATATTTACTGTATGCAAGCACGGCACGCCGCGTCGTATAGTGTACCGTCCGTAAACAAATTAGGAATAGAAATCCGAATAATCCAAGACCGAAACCGAATTTATCCTAACCTAAAAATCTCTTTAGTATATATATACTCTGTAAAAATCTTCTTTAGTCTTTACCAAAGAGTATATACTGAAGAGAGTCGGAACTTCCATACTTTGTGATCTATCGGTCTAATGACGATGATGAATCACAGAATAGTTAGAGATACTACCATAGACTAAGTATACTACTGGACGGAGCCATAGCGCTGTTGTCGTTCTGTTTTCATTTGTCAAACAGTATTGTTATTTCTGTCTATTGTTCGAAGTCTCAATAGGAGTAAAAAATATAGCTTATATAACTATGACAATGACGTACTGTATGTGAAATTCGTGTCACACGCTGACCGACTAGTAGGTCAAAACTTTGTGATTTGGTGCATCATAAAAGTGAAATACTAGAAAGTCCTATTGCTAAATATCTTGTACGTTAGTGAAAATATATCGTGTGTGGCTGTCTTTTGTTCATCCAGAACGACGCAAGAAGGTGTAAAGAATCCAAATTTGTAAGTCTATATCAGCTATTTTCACCTTAAATAACTACGAAATCCAATAAAAAGTCGATAGATATTGGAAGATTTTGATGTTATCAATATGATTACATTATTATACATTGGTATAAAAACACGTTTATTAGTTAAAATTATTAAAATAATATCCATTGCTTTAGGTACCCTTTGTAGTGATGTAGACAATAATAATTTACACTTTATCGATAGTTCAACCAACTGAACTGAACATTTGCTTTTTTATGGTTTTATAAAGTTTGTTCTCTTTTATAGGTTTCCAAAATATCCTGAAGTTAGAAAAGCGTGGATTAAGTCCATAAGAAGAGAAAACTGGGAGCCAAATAAATATTCCCGCCTACGCTCTGAGCATTTTGAACAATCTTGTTTTATTTCTGGTTTAAAAATAATGAAAGTAAAATCTGATGCAGTACCAAGTATATTTAAAGGATATCCTAAATATTATATCTAACAGAGTGCACATTACACCATCCATCCATCCATCAGCGTTTTAAAAGTCCACTGCTGGACATACGAGCTCCTCAAGAATGGGGGATAGCGCCGTAATTGCCACGCTTGGCAGTCGGGTTGGCGATCGCAATGGATGATGTTAATACTCGAAGGAGTGCTGCTGCCCACTCCCCCTGATATTCGTCGGCTCTTACGATTCCCATGGGTGGAGAGGGGTGGGACAATTCTAAAGCCGGCCCCACACGGCACGTTACACTAGGATCCTATACTATATAATTATATACTTTTATAAAGCTGTAGGCTATATAGGCGTCTGAACACAAAACAACCTTTTTTTAGTTTTTTGTCTGTTTGTTCATTCACGCATCACGCAAAAATTACTGAACGGATTTTGATGCAAATTTGTTTTCTCAACTTTTTTTATTAGACTTAGAACTGGTATACATTTTATCTCGCTACTATCTTATCTTCTTGTTTAATGGCTCTTGTTGTGGCAGTGTGAGCACAATTTCGCCAATATCGAGTATTAATTTAAGGTAGACCGTCAAACGAAGGAAATTTGTTCGGTGAAAGAGAAATAAACGGTGAAAAATGAGTCCAACACGACGGATTACCATGAGATATACACTGAAACAAAAAATACAACTCTAACTACATGACATAAAACTACTTATAGGAATACAATATAAACAAAACCGAAACAATTTTTTTTAATAACTAAATACCCTTTACCTCTATAATATGTACATACATTTACAATTTAATCTTATTAACTTTTATGAATTTACAAAGTGTTTTAATAAATGGAGTAAATGCAAGAGACAAAAGAAGTTTAAAAGATGTAGGACGAGAGATTTCAGTTGGTAAAATATTATATAAAGAACAGTTTAATTTAGGGCAACAAAAGAATATATGGTTTATATTTCCTTGAGCCAGACCACATTCGCAAATGGAATTATCTCTAATCCTAAGTTTAGCAAGGAATACCGGAGTGCAAGAATGGTTTAAACGTAACCGACAGATGGTAGAGGTGGTAGCCTTATCAGCCTTTTTGAATTTAGAAAACCAAGGTTTGTGGGGAATCTCAGGTTGAATATCACCATAAAATTTCCCTTTAACGTTTTTAGAAATATGCCATTGTTCAGTCCAATCCTGAAATAGGACTGATTTCAGGGAGGCACAGATGTCATATGAATATACATGAAAATGATCAAGGGAACCTACAACTGCTGCAGACTTGGCACACCAATCAGCTGACTCATTACCTAGGATACCCATATGACCAGGAATCCAAGCCAAAATAATATTAATACCAAGTTTATGACATTGGAACAATTCATCTTTTATTTGAAAAATAATTGGAAATTTTGATTTAGACCTGAAAGGATTAGATAATATTGTTTGTAGACAACTTTTAGAATCTGAAAATATTAATGAATTATTTAAATTATGTGATTTCACAAATTTAATTGCTTCTAAAATTGCTATTGACTCTCCAGTAAATACTGATGAAGCAGATGGACATTTGTACTTTAGCATGATTCTTGTGAAAGGTATCCAAACTGCTACACCTACTGCATTATCTGAAGATTTAGATGCATCAGTGTACAAAGTGTACCAGTTCTCAAATTCACTTTGAATTTTTTGTTGGAAAACCTTATTGGCCTCAATTGTATCTTTATCAATGCCAAAATTCAAAATAATGTTGGGCTGGAAAATCAATGTATCATAATCAAGAGAATATAATGGTAGACTGGGATTTTGATAAACTGGATTGGCAAGATTGTTAGATAAACAATAACTGCGGAGAATACAAGGGAAAAGGTGAGATGATTGTGTGTTATGAGAGTTATAAAGTTCAGACAACTGTCTCAATTTAGGGATAAGGGGATGATCAGACCATTGAGTTAATTTAAAAAAAAATCTGTTGGCAAGGTATTGCCTACGTAGTGAAAGAGGAGGTTCAACACACTCTACTTGCATCGCATTAATAGGTGAAGACTTCATAGCCCCTAATATTATACGTAAACATTTAGCTTGAATTTTGTCAAGTCTCTTAAGAACGGATTTATTACAAGGGTCTAAGATAAAAGAGGCATAATCCATATGGCTACGGATTATGGCATTATATAATAATTTCTGAGTAAAAGGATGAGCACCCCACCATACCCCAGAAAGAGAACGGAGGATATTAATGTTCTTTTCACATTTCTGTATAACATAATAAAAATGAGAAATACCAGATAATTTTGAATCAAGCCATAATCCTAAAAATTTTACTTTGGTCTCTTGAGGTATCACATTCTCATTAACTCTAACTGTGATATTAGGAATAATCCGTTTTTTAGTAAATATCACTACTTTACTTTTAGAAGCTGATATAGAGAGACCATGCTCTAGGAGCCAGTCAGATAAGTACCTTAGAGCAGAGTTTAATTGGATTTCTGCTTCTTCTATAGATTTAACTGAAGTATAAAGAGCTATATCGTCCGCATATTGCAAAATTTGACAAAAAGATAGTACTGTAGACTCTAAATCACTGGTGTAAATACTATATAATAAAGGACTTAATACAGAACCTTGCGGTAAACCTTTCCAAACATATCTAGGTGGAAGGAAAGAATTTTGATGTTTGATTGAAATGGATCTTTCCATAAAAAGATTACATATAAAACGTGTCAACTTTGTGGGAATATCCAAATGTAGGAGTTTATTTTTAAGCACAGGCAATAATACATTATCATATGCTGATGCAATGTCAATAAAAACTCCAACTAAATACTGTTTTTTTAAAAATGATATATGAATATCAGTAGATAGTATACTAAGACTATCTACTGTACTCATACCTTTCCTAAATCCAAATTGTGATTTTGCTAATAATTTTTTGTTTTCTACCAACCATTCTAAACGATGCTTGACCATATGTTCAGAGATTTTGGATAATACAGAAGAAAGGGCTATGGGTCTGTAACTATTAAAATCTGATGCATTGCATCCAGGTTTGAGCAGGGGGATAACAATTTGATTTTTCATGTCCCGAGGAATTATACCATTTTCAAAACAGATGTTAATGAGGTCTAGATAATATTTCTTTGTATTTGGGGAAGCATTTTTTAAAAAAGAATAGGGAATTCCATCCATCCCGGGTGAGGAGTCTATTAAACCCTCTAAAGCGAGACTGAGCTCGGAAAAAGAAAAAGGTGATTCAAAATAATTAAAAGAGGGAAGGGAACATGGAAAAGAGGGAAATACATTTAAATTTGGAACAAAAGGAGGCGCCAACTTATCTGCAAATGCCTCGAGCCATACGGAGGGATCATTGGAAGAGATATTGTTATTTTTAAAGGATCCTCTAAATTTTTTAATATGATCCCATACTAAAGATGATGGAGTTTTCGGAGACAATTGTTCACAAAAATGTATCCAACCTTGTTTCTTTTTCTTTTTTAGAAGTCTAGAAGTTTGTGCAGCAATTTTTTTATATTCCAAAAAATTTTCTGTTGTCATATTCAAATTGTAACGTCTTTCAGCTGCTTTCCTATTCTTAACAACTTGCGAACATTCAGGATCCCACCATGGAGGGGAAATTTTGAATTTAGATTTTTTTTTCGACTGAAAAGTCTGATCAGCACTTGAAGTAATTGAATAAACAAATTTAGAATAAATATCAACAATATTACTGGAAGATACTGGAGGAAGGGATACTACTTTACTGTCAAGTGAAGATGCATAAGATGACCAGTCTGCATTTTTTAAACGGTATTTAAAAGAAGGATTAAAATCAAAAATTGGAGTAGATCTATTACAGATGTTGATAAGGATAGGAAAGTGGTCACTACCATAAGTGTGATCCAAGACGTTCCAAGACAGAGTGGAAGCAAGAGAAGGGCTACATGCGGTAAGATCCACTACACTTTGAGGGTTTTGAGATGGAAATACCCTCCGAGTAGGAGACCCGTTATTAATAATACATAAATCAGCTTCATCAAAAATTTCTAGTAACAGACGTGCAAAAGAATCGTCATGGCTAGAACCCCATGAGGTGTGATGAGCGTTAAAATCACCCATCAAAATAACAGGAGGAGGAACAGATGATATTATGTACAAAATGTCTGAAATTAAGGATGAATGAGGGTGAGGGATGTATAATGATATAAATGAGATGTTAAAAATATTTACAGCGACAACATTAATGTCAGGAGAAACAGAAGGAAGATGAATTTGTGAGAAGGGAAGGTAACGCCTTACAAGTAAGGCGCTACCGGCATAGCCATCTGCCCTATCATCCCGAAGACAGGAGTAACCTGAAACCCCAAAATGGGAATTAGGAACTAACCATGTCTCCGAGATGGCAATGACAGATGGTTGAAATTTACTAATTAAAAAAAGAAGCTCATGCTTCTTATGTCTGATGCTTTTTATGTTCCATTGCAGGATGGGAACTTGATCCATTATTGGAAGTTAGGGAAATGATTTGGGAAAGTTTTTGGGCAACGTGGGACGGTAAGTTTGATTTAGAATTTAATAAATTAATGATCATTGTAAGAAGTATTTCCAGGACACTATCATCCTGAGAAAGTGGTGATGAATTGGAATAAGATGAAGAAGAAAAAGCACAACCATTGGACATAGACGAAGATGGATTTGAAATGATTGCCTGATGAGCGGACTTATCATATGTCTTGCCCAATGGAGCATGAGTATGTGGAGAAGAAAAAACAGTTTTCCTGTATGAAATGTTAGAAGGGGAATTTTTGGACTGTTTAGCTAGATGGGATGAATTAATATGATGAGATGAATTAATGAGATGAGGTGAATTATTAAATTCACCACCTTGAGCAATTTCATTAAAAGGCTTAAGTGATTTAGGATGACGGCGAGATGCTTCATGATATGATATGTTTTCGTTAGTCATTAAGAGTTTTATAGACTTCTGTCTACCCTGCTCCGGACAATCCTTGCTGTTAGCAAAATGGATTCCAGAACAATGCAGACAAGAAGCATCAGTCTCGGTAACATTGCAAGATTCACCTGCATGGGGTTGAGCACAACGAAAGCATCTGGGTTTTGATCGACATTGGTTCTTGACGTGACCAAACCTGCAGCAATTGTAGCACTGAATAGTGGGAAATTGATATGGTTCAACCAAAAGGGAAGTATAAAAGCTAAATATTTTGCTGGGTAGTAATTGACCCTGAAATGTCAGTACAACTGTTTGAGTAGGTGTCCATGTTATGTTACCACTATCATTATTTTTCCTATTAAGTCGCCGAGCTTTCAATATTGGACCACATCCATTAGGAAGCACCACAGAGTTGACAAACTCATCCATTGACAAGTCTGTAGGAACTTGTCTAACAATGCCCATTTTGGTAATATTATAAATCGGAACAGTAGCAGAGAATTTTGAAATTTCTAAAATTGGGTTATCTAAAAATTTGTTGGCATCCAAGGCAGTTTCGAATTCAATAGAAACTTTATTTCTACCAATTTGTTTAACACCATCCATGCTAATGTTTTGAATTTTGTTACGAGATAAAAATTGACCGAATTTAATGGGTTTTATTGTAGTTCCCGCAACGGGGTCAGGCTCAGAGCGCGAAATATGAACTATAAAGGGGCCCTTATCAAAACTAGTGTAAGCTTTAACACCTACAGCTAATCTTGGATGTATATATAAATGTTGGATTGAGGCTACCGTAATTTCTTTTCCTATAAGAGGTTTTTTGGCATTTGAGGTGTTTATAACCTCATCCTCCTGGTGTCGACGTCTAAGATTCGCAACCTTAGATTGCGGAATACTAGGCGAAGTCGCATCACTATGGATATCTGGAGGATCTGGAGGATCGGGAGGATCAGGCTCCATAGGGTCCAACCATACATCCTTACTCATCTTTTAGTTCAATTTTCCACGAAAAAACAAATGAATAATAAAGAAAAAAATGACAGTCAAACCTATTCTAGAAGCATGAAAATACAACTTACCGAGTTTATTTTACAACTTACTTTAAATATTTACACACTAATTATTAATTACATCAAGCTAATTTACTTTAAATGAGAATTTTGATATTTTTAACACAAAATATTTAAAAAATTTGAAACAAAATTCTCTAACACGTGTGACAGCTACCTCCTCGTCGGAATTCTTTACAATATTCCAACATGAAAATATATATGTTACTGAAAATGAAATTAAATTCATCAGCCAGCACCGGCTTCCCTAAGTTCCCTATCAATTTCCAATAGTTTATTTAAATTAAACGCAAATACAAGGAAATAATATTTCTGTCTTCTGTTATTTTAATATTTTGATCAATCTCGCTACTATATCGCGAACAGAAGGGATATACTTTGTAGTGCTGTCCTTTGTAGAATATATTGTTGATATCGATACTTTTAAAAATCTTATCGATAGCTTAAAAGAATAGCCTTTTTATTGGTTAATTTCGTTTTTCGTTTTCGCTCTATATAGTAATAAAAAACAATGTTGATTGGGATTGCTTTAATATTTAAAATCTCAAACACATTAAATATCAGACATATAAAAATATATAAAACGGCTGTTTCTCAGCAGCACTGTAATTATAAGTGACTCAGAAAATTAGACTGTTTTTGAATATGAGTTATCAGGCCAGAAAATATTTTTTATGAATTCCTTGAAGCATAAAAGCCATAGCATGGTTTGCTGTTATCAGTTTTTTTTATTATTGCCTTTAGTGGCAGGCGAGCCACGGTCCATCTGATGGTAAATGGTAACCGTTGCCCATGGACTCGACTATACCGAGAGTATTGTCAAGCCGCTGCTCACCAATTCATTTCACAGATGAAATGAAATATAAACGGCTATCTCCTGCTACAGCCAAAATGAAACAATGTGCTTCATGGCCGGTCACACAGGAGCCAACCCGCTCGGGCCGGATACCAAGTGAGTACTTCCACTTGGTACCTACCATCAGTCGTGCAATGGATGATAATTGCTTACTTCCCTTAGTCGCCTTATATGACACCCGTGGGAAAGAATGGGGTGGTGACACTTGTATTCTTAATCCGATGATGAATCCTCCAGATCACTCTCATTACCAAGGTCTTGGAATCCATCTACTCTATCAATAGTAATGTTTTAAATTAGCCTCTGTTTAGGGCCAGTTCGTCAAATAAAATATCACCTAAAGTAACACCTGCTCACAGAAAATTAGCTTGAAACAATGGTAGGTACTTCTACTATTGTGTTTCTTATGAGTAAGAGAGCTGCAGGCCCGACCTTCCTCTTATTTTCTTCTTATTATCCTTCCTCTCTATGAAAAGATAAAAAAATTAATTAATGCAAATGAATTTACTATTAATTTGCTTTTATTTTTTATTTTGATGACAATTGCGATGTGGGACATTGCTACGGATGGTAAAAATATCTCGGTATAGTTAAGTCCATGAGCGACGGTTACCATTTACTATCAGATGGGCAGTGGCTCGTCTGCCATGACATGCAATGAAAAAAAATATTAAAAAATGTGTGAAACATGGGCACAGCACTAGCTTCTCAAGAACGTTAAAAGAAAAATTTTTTTCGAGTTATACGACAATAGAAACGAAGATCCTTGATATGTTCCTGATAAACAGCCGGTTTTTTACACTTACCTATCTTCATCCAGGGGAAATCCAGCCAAAAATCATCGTTTTCACCTATGTTTCAGCCGGATCGATAACCACAATATTCACACCTTTTGTAATGCATGTTGGTACTTTTCACAGCAATAACAGAACAAAATACGCCAACAAATCACATAAATAAACCTATGTAATCTTTAAAAAAACTTAAAAGTGGTAATTTCATAAATTTTCATCTTTAGTTTTGACAAAGAGAAAGAGATTTTGGTTGTCAATGTTGTCATAAATGTATACTTATTAAATGTACTCTGTGAACTTTGGCTTCTATTGACTGACATCTGTCATAGCCAGTACGCGCTAGCCATTGTTTCTGTCTATAATAGTAGAAGTTTCGTGTGCCTGGTCTTTACTTTCCTTTAGTATAGCAGTGTTGCCATACTGTAGGAACTAAAAATCCGTACATTCGACAGCAAAATCCGCTCAAAATCCGTACGTGCAATAAATCTAAAACTCCATACGAAATAAAACCATTATTCTTTAAAACGTTGCATTCTATGGGCTTTCTTTGCCGTGCTTTTTACGGGTTTTTTTGCTTGTACTTGGCCGTGTGGAGCCGGCTTTAAAATTGTCCCGCCCCTCTCTACCCACGGGAGTCGTAAGAGCCGACTGAGGGAATACCGGGGAAGTGGGCAGCAGCACTCTCTCGAGTATTAACAACATCCACTGCAATCGCCAACCCCCCTGCCAAGCGTAGCGATTACGGCACTCACCTTCGATATGCCGACGACATCGTAGTCATGGCAGAATCGTTGGAGGACCTTGGCACCATGCTCAATGATCTCAGCAGGGTTTCCCGACTAGTGGGTCTCAAAATGAACATGGACAACATGAAAGTCATGACTAATGTCCATGTCATTTCAGCACCGGTCCTAGTCTGGAGTGCGCTTCTCGAAGTTGTCGACCACTATGTCTACCTGGGACAAACAGTCCAGTTAGGTAAGCACAACTTCGAGAAAGAGGTCAATCGACGAATCTAACTCGGCTGGGCAGCGTTCGGGAAGCTAAAGAAGATCTTCTCATCCAATATTCCGCAGTGTCGAAAAAGAAGGTCTACGACCAGTGTGTGTTACCAGTGATGACTTACGGAACAGAGACGTGGTCTCTGAATGTTGGCCTCGTATCAAGGCTCAAAGTCGCTCATTAGGCCATGGAGCGGGCTATGCATGGTATTTCCCTACGTGATCGAATCCGTAATACGGAGATCCGTAGGAGAACGAGAGTGACCGACATAGCCCGCCGGGTTGGCATGCTAAAGTGGTAATGTGCAGGCCACATCGCTCGACGATCCGACAACTGCTGGGGAAGAAAGGTTCTCGAGTGGCGACCACGCATCGGACGGCGCAGCGTAGGACGGCCCCTCACCAGATGGACCGACGATCTGGTCAAAGCCGCGGGGAGCCGTTGGATGCGGTTGGGGAGGCCAATGTCCAGCAGTCGACTTTTAAAGACTGATGGTTGGATGAATAGAAGGGTGGTAGATTAACTTTTAAATAATTATTTTGATAAACGTTGTGATTTTCAATTAAATATTTGTTACGAAGAGTTTCTTATTTACGATCAAGTTACAGACCTCATTCTATCGTTTATTTTGCCCAAATATGGTTAAACATTTGTCAACCTGGCAACATTTAAAAAAATATTGCTGTTTCAAGTGTGGCCACGCCATGCTCAGACTAAGAACTAGTCAGAGCAAAGAAAATTCTTTGACATGTATGAGCGAGAACACGAGATACAATTTACTGGTGCATAAAACAGACAAAGTCATAGATTTTTGTCTTTGTCGCAGTGGCCAGTTTTTGGTATTGTCACGATGTCAAAATGCTTTGTCTGTCACGATTCAACGGACATAATCGAACATTTATATAAAATTCGGATTTTACTTTATATATATATATGAATATTTACGTATTAAATCAGTGTTTTGAGAAAAAGACTAAGAATGATAATAGTGCTTGTAAAATAGTTTACTATGCTACAAAAGCTATAGCGAGCGAAAAAATACAGGTACATATAACATTTTATTCATATGTAGTCGAAAATGAAATAATTTAGTGATTGAATGCTATAAAGTGATATAAAATGGACTTTTTTTACTCGTAATTAATAATTGCTACTAAGATACACTAGCAAAACACGTTTTCTAGCTAAATTTCTATTACTGAGAATAGTTTCGGTGTGGCCTTATTGCCAATTTAATTTGCCCAGTTTTCACTTTACTAATAAATTTATATGTAATTTATGATATGATAAAAAATTACTATTTTAGGTTTTCCCCTAATCCAGATGCGAGATCGAAATGGGTGGATGCTACGGGAAAACGAGGCAACCCACCAAAAACCCCAAAATATGTTTCACGATATTTTGTTGATGTTTCATTATACATAATAAGAAAATAGTAACGTTGGGAGCAAAATCATTGCCAGTGAATATGTTCATGTAAGTATAGCTTTTAAAGTCTTTGTACTTCAACTATGTAAGTAAATCTCAATTCTAGATTATGACTACCGCTGTAGTCATAATCTAGAATTCAGAGAATCTGATTTGCTCTCTCTCTTGTGACACCTGCCTGGGGTTTAAGGGTTTCAAAATAAATTCCAGGAGTAAAACAAAATTAAATAAGATACATTCACACCCCAAATGGTAGGTGCTAAAACAAATTTATAAGGTCGTGGTATTCATCCTATAGCTAACTTCACCACTTGTACTTGTAGTACTCTCTCTCCCGTGGGACTGGCCATGAAGCACATCGTTGCGCTTTGGTCGTAGCAGGAGATAGCCGTTTATTCTTTCATTTCATATCTGTGAAATGAAATGGTGAGCAGTGGCTTGACAATACGCTCAGAATAGTTGAGTCCATGAGCGACGGTTGACATTTACCATCAGATGGGCCGTGGCTCGTCTGCCACTAAATGCAATAAAAAAAAGTTCTTATTCAATTAATTAAATCAACGCTGGAAGGATGATAATTCTTTACTTATTTGACCCAGAAAAGAAAGAAAAGATAATTTAATTGTATTCTTGTGTACTATTATTTTATTAAATATAACTTATTATTATTTACCAGATAAGATATCGAACAGAACGGCAATATATGGAGAAGCAATATTTATCTTGCATCAAGGCTCAAAGTCTTGGTATTTCTCTACGTGATCGAATTTTTATTACGGTCTACGGAGGTAGAACATGAATATCCGACATAACCCGCCGAGTTTGCATGCTGAAGTGGCAATGGGCAGCCCATATCGCTCGACGAACTGACAACCGTTGGGGAAAAAGGTTCTCGAGTGGCGATATGGTCAAAGTGGCAGGGAGCCGTTGGATGCAGTCAGCACAAGCCCGCTAGTTCTGGTGTTCCCTTAGGGGTGGCCAATGTCTAGCAGTGGACGTTTAAAGACTGATGGTTGGATGAATAGAAGGGGTGGCAGATTTACTTTTAAATAATCATTTTGATAAACGTTGCGATTATCATTAAAATATTGTTAGGGAGAGTTTCTTATTTACGACCTAGTTAAAGACCTCATTCTAACTATCGTTTAATTTGTCCTAATATGGTTAAATATTTGTCAACCTGGCAACATTTAAAAAAAATATTGCTGTTGCAAGTGCGGCCACGCCGTGGCTTCGTCTAGTAGTTCTTAGTCTGAGACGCCATGGCTCCGTCTAGCTCTTAGTCTGAGATACAAGGAGTCCGAACGGTATAGGCTTTTCCATAGTATTCATGTGGGATTGAGTATGTTTTTGAACGACTGTGAGATGTTTGTGTGAATGTATGCTTGCGTAGATCTAATAAATGAGGTATGAAGAGTGATTGAAATGAGGTATGAGTGGGGGAAGACAGAAAGCAAGAGGGTGGTGAGAGTTGACAAGTTAAGATAGATGGAAATACGTATTACGAGTTATTTTATAAGATTATGAAGTTGTGAAGTTGAAAATAAAACATTGAAGATATTTAAAACTGTGCCTCATTGTCCACCAATTCCTACATTCATGTACACAATAATAAACCCAGATCTTAGTTCTCTTTTCTGCCACTGGCTGCTCTAGAATTTAGGACGTACCGATGCTATTATTATTATTACACGTAAACACGCGTTGGCTCGCGAATGTTGAATTTAATTAATGTTGTTTAAAATATTAATTTATTTATTTAAAATTAGTTTTGAAATAAAACTACGTTTACGGAATCTATCACAGCATTCATGATGAGACGTCCAAGGCTGTCTATCATCTAAGTCCACCCGTGATCATGAATGCTGTAAAGTATTCGAAACGTCGGGATAGTAGTAAAATCAAGTAAACGCGATAGATTCCGTAAACGTAGTTTTATTTCAAAATGTGTAACATTCGCGTAAATATTTATATATATTTGTAGCATTTGACATGCTTAGCACTATACATTAAACACAAAGTGAAAAATGTGAAATCGAAAATAACAGTCAGGAGCAGGATTTGAACCTGCATCTTCTGGATACCGTCCAGATGCTTTACCAATTCAGCCATCCTGACAATTGCTCCTGACTGCTAATTTCGATAACACATCATACTTAACGTCTTTGGGTGACGCCTGCGCCATCTGCCGGACGTATTTTCATACATTATACCGACCAGGTAAACTTAATTTTACAATTAAGATTTTTACCTAATAATGACGCAAACCCTATAAATATTTATATATATTTGTAGCATTTGACATGCTTAGCACTATACATTAAACACAAAGTGAAAAATGTGAAATCGAAAATAACAGTCAGGAGCAGGATTTGAACCTGCATCTTCTGGATACCGTCCAGATGCTTTACCAATTCAGCCATCCTGACAATTGCTCCTGACTGCTAATTTCGATAACACATCATACTTAACGTCTTTGGGTGACGCCTGCGCCATCTGCCGGACGTATTTTCATACATTATACCGACCAGGTAAACTTAATTTTACAATTAAGATTTTTACCTAATAATGACGCAAACCCTATAAATATTTATATATATTTGTAGCATTTGACATGCTTAGCACTATACATTAAACACAAAGTGAAAAATGTGAAATCGAAAATAACAGTCAGGAGCAGGATTTGAACCTGCATCTTCTGGATACCGTCCAGATGCTTTACCAATTCAGCCATCCTGACAATTGCTCCTGACTGCTAATTTCGATAACACATCATACTTAACGTCTTTGGGTGACGCCTGCGCCATCTGCCGGACGTATTTTCATACATTATACCGACCAGGTAAACTTAATTTTACAATTAAGATTTTTACCTAATAATGACGCAAACCCTATAAATATTTATATATATTTGTAGCATTTGACATGCTTAGCACTATACATTAAACACAAAGTGAAAAATGTGAAATCGAAAATAACCACCCAAAGACGTTAAGTATGATGTGTTATCGAAATTAGCAGTCAGGAGCAATTGTCAGGATGGCTGAATTGGTAAAGCATCTGGACGGTATCCAGAAGATGCAGGTTCAAATCCTGCTCCTGACTGTTATTTTCGATTTCACATTTTTCACTTTGTGTTTAATGTATAGTGCTAAGCATGTCAAATGCTACAAATATATATAAATATTTATAGGGTTTGCGTCATTATTAGGTAAAAATCTTAATTGTAAAATTAAGTTTACCTGGTCGGTATAATGTATGAAAATACGTCCGGCAGATGGCGCAGGCGTCACCCAAAGACGTTAAGTATGATGTGTTATCGAAATTAGCAGTCAGGAGCAATTGTCAGGATGGCTGAATTGGTAAAGCATCTGGACGGTATCCAGAAGATGCAGGTTCAAATCCTGCTCCTGACTGTTATTTTCGATTTCACATTTTTCACTTTGTGTTTAATTCGCGTAAATATCAGAAAGTATTAAAATTAGTTGTTAAAAATTAGCTGCCAATAGCAACAAAACTTCCCGCGTAAGGATTTACTGAGGATTTAAACGAGTACTTCTTGAAAAGTAGTGCACTCTACCGGCAAAAGTTCTGTCCCTTAAATTGAGACCATTCGTTCAACATTACGTTCGGACTCCTTGTATCTATACTTCGTGTTTACAGCTTACAATGTACTCTGTGCTTTATAAAACAAATAGTATTCGAGTTTTGGCGGGAACATGAAGAAGCATGTCGGCGCTCTGCATTATTTTTCTAAAACTGTGTTTGTACGGGCTTCGTGGCGTAGTCGGTAGTGTAACCGACTTCCGTGCATGAGGTCGTGGGTTCGATTCCTACTCAGGACAATTATTTGTGTGATGATGAACACAGATATTTATACTGCGTCTGGGTGTTTTCTATCTATAACATGTATGTATTTACAAATGTGCAAATGTGCCGTGTGGAGCCGGCTTTAGAATTGTCCCGCCCCTCTCTACCCACGGGAGTCGTAAGAGCCGACTGAGGGAATACCGGGGAAGCGGGCAGCAGCACTCCCTCGAGTATTAACAACATGCACTGCGATCGCCAACCCACCTGTCAAGCGTGGCGGTTACGGCATTATCCCCCATGACGGGACCACTCGTTGTGGCGTTCTCCTGGGGTGTCCAGCAGTGGACGTTGAAAGGCTGATGGATGGATGGATGGATTTACAAAAAAGGAAAAGAAGTAATATATATGTATTATAACCGTAATCTGGCATCTACCCATAGCACAAGCGTTAAGCTTAGTTTGGGACCAGAGGACGTTGTGTGAAATGTCCGTGAACATTTATTATTATTATTTCAAGTATAAATGTGTAAAATTGGTGTTTTTTTTTTGCTTAGCCTTTGCTTACTAACTATTTGTGTATGTGCATAAGTGTCGGCAAGTGATATAATGCGACATAACGTACTTTTTCCTATTGTTTCCAAAACTCCATAGAAGCATCTGTACCTTACAGCCGACCACCGTTTTACTAGAGTGGGACTTTTACTTGACTCTGACTAATTTTGTATGACTTTTAGTCAAAAGCTATGAAGACGAGAAGACTTTAACTACGACTTGTTTGATCAATTAAACTTACCCGTGATCAGAGAATAACGATGTTTATGTTTCTGTTAGGCTGAAAGTTCTGCCTAAGATTTAAACAAAAAAAAAATTAGACACTGACAGTGGATTAATGGTCTTGCTTATTATTAAAGTTTTAAAAAGTGGGATTTAAATATATAATCATATTTTATTTTACCTTTGTATTTAAATTACTTAATTTAAATTACACGAATGACAGTGTATTTCTAAAATGTCGTGGTTAGGAAGGAATGTGTTAAATGTACTATGGAAACCATCTGTAAACTCTGTGAGGTTATAATTTAGAAATTGTATTATTTTTAAATGGTGCATAGAAATCGTCGCTTTTATGGAAATGTTTATTTTATTTACAGATTTAGATACCATGCTGATAAATCTCGACTTGTAAGAAGATATGGATACGAAGAAAAAATATGGAGTGGTGGTTTACTTCCTAGAACTTTAGGAAAACCTTTGCCTATACCAGAATATCGGTCAGTGATTGCATACAATTTTTTAGCTGTGTTATTACATGTGTGTTAGAATGATAATAATAGTTTTACTAGAAAACACTTATTTTATAATTTTTATGTTTGTAGGTATAGTAAAAGACAATAAATAAAAAAGTATCTAATATGTTTATTCTGTTTTCTATTGTCATTAATTATTGATTTGAACTAATAACTTATTACCATATCAATTTTGTTAAGCTCTTTTAAATATACATGTTTTGAGTAATCCTTATTCCATAATGAATACCTATTATAAATATGAAAGGAAGTTTGTTACTAATAACCATAATGGATCTTCATAAAATTTCGCAAACATATAGTATTTTTCTATGAATTTTCAGGCCAGCAAATGTATGGACTGAGCGAAAAGCACTCTTTGGTCAAAATGATTATATTGACATTCTTGGATCTGGAGATATACACCCTGTAAAGACATTGTATACAGTACCATCTTGGATAAGAGGTGTGAGTGGTACTGAATATCATGTAAGTTGTTATTTTCCTGATAAAAGGATTTGTTACTTGATTCTTTGATAGTGTTCTAAATTATGCTCAAAATAAGTAATTTACGAGATGGCTTGGTTTTTGGGATTGTATTCCATGCTACGCAATATTCTTAACTGTGTTACTGTATTTGTAGATACTTCTAAGGAAGAAGAAAATGTGGGGTAAAATTATCCCTAAAGTAAGGCCTACTAAGTGGAAAGAATTACAAAAGAGGCTATCCTTTTTATACCGAAAATTGAACAGGAAGACAAAAACTGGTCCTTCTCCAGATTAATATTTACTTTTTTGTTAGTTATAGGATTGTTAACATTATACCAATAAATATTTAGAAAAATACTCTATGAGTCTATCTCAGAAATAAAACATGCTTTATGCAGTATGCCTTGCCATATTAATTCAATGACTGCCCTGTTGGTAATATATGAGCTTCAATTGAGAGGTCTTCAGCCCTATCCTAGCTAAAAAAATAATTGCTTGTCTTTCACAGTAACTGGCTGCCTTTTGTATTTCCTGAGTTGAGTGAACTTTACTCCTCTATACTATTATAAAGCTGTAACAGAGCTGTCTTTACATTTAAGATATTTGAGAAAAAATTACTGTATTAAGCATCGAGATTATATGTAATAGGCTATATAGGCCAGTCTGAACACAACAATTTTTTTAGATTTTTTGTCTCTGTTTATCTGTTTGTTTGTTCGCGCATCACACAAAAACTACTGAGCGGATTTAGATGCAACTTTTTTAATTTGATAGCTCTTGATTAGACCACAGAATAGATACTAGTCCTACGGACAGAGACATCACTTCCATTAAAACTTGTCCAAAATCTCTCTATAATAGCGTATAAAATCTTAATAATAATACCAACTGTTCGCAGCGGGAAGAAATGTACCTTCTGTACACAGAAACACAGTTGAGATTGTTTTGCCCGCCGCATGATCCACGGGCAACCGCATCATTCAACGAATGCGCTAGGGTTGCACCTATGATGATTTTACTTACTTGCTTATTATCACGCTATCTCCCTTCCGGGGTAGGCAGAGAGAACATAGTGACAAAAGGCATAGAGCCTTCTTGCATACATTTTTCGCTTCTTCAACATTCATAACTCTCTTCATACACGCTCGCAAGTTTTGGACACTCCTGACTCCACCGACAGCAACAAAGCTATCGTTTATAAACTTAAAAAAATATTTTTCTAGTAGCTTCTATTTGACTACATTTTATATCATTTTAAATGTTATTTTCAAGTCGGATTATTTTTTTAAAAATTGTTATTTTTTTGTTGATCCTAAATATACGTTCAGAGTTTTAGCTCTGAATTTTCGGTTATTAAATTTTATTGTCGAAATACCCAAACAATTTTATTGTAATCAATACTACAAACGCGAGCGCTTAGGCTGGCGTGCGACAGCCTTCTTTTGGTTGTATCGTGGGCGGTACGTGAAGCGGTAGGCATTTAACTCAGGGCCTTGAGCGAGTGATGTACGCCTGATTAGATTTAAAAACTGGTATACATTTTATCTCGCTACTATATCGGGAACCTTAGATATAACCCAAAAACTAGCTTTTGGCTGCGGCGAAGTCGCGGGCAGTGGTTAGTATTACATAGAGTTGACATATGATATTTTGTACCGCGTTTTTTATACTGTGCGGTAGCTAACAAGTGATAGTAAGCGGTTTCCGTAGCCTATAGACGCTAGCAGAGGCATCTGATCTGGTCTAGGTAGGTTAGTCTCGGTGGTCCTACTGTACCTACTTCCTTCCACAATGCGAACATTGTATATCTTCTCAACCATTCGCTCATCTGGCATATATATAATAAGTTCTCTTGTTTTTGAAACAATAATTTAAAATTTAATTACAAAACGCAAAAAACAACTATGTTATATTTTTTTCGAAGTAGCTACATAGTAAACACAACACAAAACATAGCATCACGCCTGTATTCCCCGAAGGGGTAGGCAGAGGTGTATTACACACCCACGACTCGCCCAGCTATGTTTAAGTCCCACGTAATAGGGGGCGAGCCTATTGACGTCTACCGGGCACATTTCCAAACTCCGGGCTGCTACTGAAAATTTTTCTTTTTAGGAAAAAGCTCAATAACATTGCCCGACCCCCCGGGTCGAACCCGAGACCTCATGATTAGCAGTCGCATACACTACCGCTACACCACCGAGGCAGTTTAGCTACATAGTGGCTGCATAATAATATAATTTACTGGTAGCGGTAGTAAACGAGCCATGACCAATGAACCAATACTAGAAGCATATCGAAGCCTTTTTTTGTGTAGCTAAGCGCACACCCCGTCCTAATGAACTGGGTAGTGTCCCCACACTCCCTCACCCACTAAATAAACCCTCTAGGTATGTGCCGTCTCTCCTCCTGTAATGGCGGACCACTAGTATGACATAATGAAGCCTCTGTCACGTGGCTTGAGGTAATAAAATAATAACTATATAATAATTAATATTCTTTATTTTACTTAAATTTCATGTACCTAGAACCTAATTAAAAAAAAAAATATATAATTAAAGTGATTCTTATGTAATAACACAAAGTGTCACTACCTCGCTTCGTTCCACGTGTATGGTAATGACACACATTCTAACAATAACACACATTCTGCCCCTTTAGAATGAAACACGAAACGTTAGACGAACTTACGTTTCGAGTCATTGTAATTGATCAACAGTCCGACGCGTGATTCCTGATTAGTCGAGATTATGAGAGATAAATATTCGTAGACTTTTACTGGTCTTGCTAAAATTCTCTCAAGACAAAAGAAAAAAAAACAGGATTTTTACTTATCGAAACGGTATCTAAGTGCTCGTAAAATAGGTTACACGATGGTTGTAAATAATACTAATCGCTACAAATTTTTTCTTGTGATTTCGGAATTACCATAATTTAGAATATTTTAAGTACCTAAATGTTTAGAAGACCTACCCCCTTAGAATGTTATACACAAAACCGTATTATCATCGTATCGTGTCAGTGTGATTGGTCGACACACCGACACATGCAGTCCCAATAATCGCTCCGCCAATAATTAAATAAATATTCACAGACATTTCACACAACGTCCTCTGGTCCCTTTTTTTTTTGTTCCTACCGCACACCCCGCTGCCCGGGACCCGGACAACGCGGTAGTGTGGGGCTCTCACCCACTAAAAACGTCCTCTGGTCCCAAACTAAGCTTAACGCTTGTGCTATGGGTGTACCAGATTACAGATATATGTAATTGAAATTCAAATTCAAAAATATCTTTATTTCATAGTCCTATTAAGTAGCACTTAAAATCGTCAATAATACACTAATAATTAAAATAATTAACATGAGCGCCTGAGGCGAGTGCAACCGCAATAACAAAATGGCGATTGTAATCGCCACAAGCGGCCGGATTCCGTAGTAAAGCCTTTCATGAGAAGAAACCGGCAAGAAACTCATGGGCCACTTTTTTAAATTGCCAATTGATTACAATTTAATATAATCTTTATAACTAAAATTACATTATATCTTATAAAACAATTTTGAAAATTAATGAATGAGGAGCAGCTCAAGCCCGTTTAGTTTTATCCTCAAGATAATCCGAAACAGTGTAATAACCTTGATTACAAAGTCTAATTTTTATGGCTTTCTTAAACTTATTTAGTGGCATGTTCCGGACATTTTCAGGAATTTTATTGTAGAAGCATATACATTGCCCCATGAAAGATCTACTAATTCTGTGGAGACGAGTACTGTGAGCAACAAGATTGCCTTTGTTCCTTGTATTAATGTGATGAACGTCGCTATACTTATCAAAGCTGATGTTTTTCTTGACATACAACAGATTTTCATATATAAATTGAGACACGACAGTTAGAATATTTATTTCTTTAAATTTCTGTCTAAGGGAAACTCTCGGGCCCAGATTATAGATTGCACGAACGGCCCTTTTCTGAAGTACAAATATAGAATTTAAATCGGCGGAGCATCCCCATACCAGTATGCCATAGGACATAATACTATGAAAGTAACTGAAATAAACTATTCTAGCCGTTTCAACATCAGTCAATAATCTATTTTTTTTTTAACCGCATATGCCGCTGAGCTAATCCTACCTGACAATTTTTTAATATGGGTGCCCCATTGGAGTTTTTTATCTATAGTGATACCTAGGAAAACCGTGGACTCCACAAGGTCCAGTTCGACGCCATTCAATTGTACATTGGTTTCTACATGCCTTACATTGGGTGTAGTAAATTTTATACATTTCGTTTTATTTTCACTTAAAACTAGGTTATTAGTATTGAACCAATGAACAACTTTAGATAGTGCGTTGTTCACATCGTCATAATTAAGTAGTTGCCTTCTTATTTTAAATAATAAAGATGTATCATCTGCGAATAACACAATATTTCGATTATCTCCTACGTATGGTAGGTCATTAATATAGACTAGGAACAGAAATGGCCCCAAAATGGACCCCTACGGCACACCCATTGTCATGACAGACCCATGTGATAACGTGCCATTAACATCGACCCTTTGAATTCTATTGCTTAAATAAGAAGTCAATTGCTCGAGAGCCCTGTTCCTGATTCCGTAATGGTATAACTTTTTAATGAGGGTTTCATGATGTACACAGTCAAATGCTTTAGACAAATCGCAAAATACGCCTAAGCCTAACGCTTGGGAAGATTCGCACGATGGCGAATCTTCCCAAGCTTTAAATATGGTTTTTAACAATTCTAGACCTGCATCAGTAGTAGAGCGATTCTTTGTGAAGCCGAACTGGTTTTTATGAAAAATTTTATGATTGTCAAAATGATCAACCATTTGTTTGAGAAAAAGCTTCTCAAATACTTTACTTAGTGTCGGTAGTACAGAAATTGGACGAAAATTATTAAGGTCTGAGGTACTACCAGATTTAAACAAAGGAATTACTCTACTAAACTTCATAAGGTCGGGGAATACACAAAACAACCGTTAAACACAGATGTCAATTGGGGAGAAATAATATGAATAATTGAGTTAACTAACTTAACAGACATACCCCATAAATCCGCAGTTTTTTTAATATTAAGACTTAAAAGAATTTATAACACTGTTTACATTGACATCCGAGAATTTAAAGGAAGTATTACATATCGGAACACATTGCCTGAGGAGCGATTTGGCTGCAGTAGGAGACAACGTCAGATGTTTTGTTGTTAAAACAGGAATATCAGTAAAATAATTTTCAAATGCCGTTGCCACTTCTCGATTCGCTCTTACATTTTTGTCATCTATTTTCAAGTTAAAGTCCCTCTTGCGCACTGTTTCTCTACCAGTTTCACTGTTTATCACCTTCCAAGTCATTTTAATAATATCGCCGGATTTATATATACGTCGGATACATTTATTACTTTTTTTGTAAATATGTACATACATAATAATAGATAGAAAACACCCAGACGCAGTACAAATATCTATCTGTGTTTATCACACAAATAATTGTTCTGGGTGGGAATCGAACCCACGACCTTGTGCACGGAAGTCGGTTACACTACCGACTACGCCACGACGCCTGTCTAATCTTGGTGAACTCTCAACCAATCACAATGACACGATGCGATGTCGATACGATTTAGTGACATACATTCTAACCCCGCTGTACCCCGTTTGACTGGACAAATAAAATATACTACACCACAGAAAAAATAAATTCGAGACAAGACTACTAAGAACTGTTTGGTACCTACAGTTGAAAAATTTGAATATTGAGGTATGCCCGCTAGAAGAACATTTATTTTTGATTTCTAATGAATTCAATACTGTACGAGTTCATTTCATTTGAAATAAGTTATCTATTTATATTAATATAGGTAATATAATAAAATTATTATTACAAGTCGATGTCTGTACATTGGAGATATTGAAGAAAAGCTTATATGGGAGGTCTTTAATTAGAGCAACAGAAGCCAAAACAACAATTATTAGACATTTTTGATCTATATTTTTTTAGCACTTGACATGTTACACCACTTTTTAAAGTACAAATTATTTGTGAATATAGATCAAAAATGTTTAAAAAATCGCGGCATTAAATGGTATGAATTTTAATTGCAAAATTAAACTTACTATAGTGGATAATTGCATGTAAATGCGTTTCCGATAGATGGCGTTGGTCGTTAAGACAAATGTGATAGGAAATTGGGATGATCGAAGGATCTGTACTATAGCTCTGTGGCTTAGAGCATTTCCCCAGATTGGAAAAGACGCGGGTTGGATTCCCGCTAGTACAAAAAATCTCTTTTTCCTCATTCGCAAATAATTTGTACTTTAACAATTATTAGAATTTTTGGCCGTCTGTCTGTCTGTATGTTTGTTCGCGCATCACGCAAAAACATCTCGTGTATGTGTTTTATCCCGCTACTATATCGAGAACCCGAGATATAACCTAAAAATAAATAATATATAGGTATACGGATTTTTATGAAACTTTTTTGATTGGTTGGTTTTGATTAGACTTAAACATTTGGTTCCTACCTATATATATACGCGTATGAAGTTGCGGGCAAAAGCTAGTCTATTTATATATCTAAGTATATAAAAATGAATCCCTATTTCCTTCGGTCATATAACTTCAGAACGACTTTACCGATTTCAAGCATCTTTTTTATGTTTTCTAATACTTTGTAAAAGGTTCTTAGGGAAAGGAAATTTAAGAAAATTGCGCGGAAAATTGGACGGAACTTCAGAAAACTTAACGATTATTTTAACTTAGCGCGTTTGACAGTTCGCACGTAATTGAATATTCATAGCTCAGACAGGGTCCAATGTGTATCGGGTCAGCTAGTTACTTATACAAATATTATATTTAATACTAGTACCTACATTCCTCGCGGCTTCACTCGCGTCTTAGTATTGTCGATGAAAAATCTATTTTGGATAGGATTCCTATTATTAGGTATACCTAAGCGTCGCCACGCTAACAGCCGGTTTTACCCTCCCTCCGCATTAAATGTTTCACATCAAAAATATGGGTTCCGGATAAGTAATCACCAACACATCATATACTAAAAACTTCTCCGAAACACGCTGCATCTTGTGGTATAAGTATTATTCCGATCGGTTCAGTAGTTTTCGCAGTATAACCGAACAAAAAAAAACGGCTCTCCATTTATTAATATAGATCTACCAAAGTAGGTATAGGGTGGATTAGTCTTAAAACTAGTATGTATTTGGTGTATTGGTTTGACTAGACTGGCTAATAAAATTTTAAATTATATATAATTTTAGATAAAATTACCAATTCAAATGGGCATCGGCGCAACGCGTGGCAACGGGTATAAGGTAACTGTGCAAATTTATCTAAACTAAACAAAATGACTTGCTCTTTACGGGAATACCTACTCTACACATTACGGCGGCTGTACACACTCGTCTATTTGTCTCGCGAACCTCTCGTGCACTCTCATCTCGTATAAGCTCGACACGAGAGCACACCATGTACACGCTCGTTGTATCAATTGAACTTCGGATGCCCGTCGCGATGGACGTGGAAAAAACAATTGCGGCGTTTATTTTTTTTTATTAGTTATTGTAATTTTTTAATCATTTACCATAAAAAAATATATTAAACCATGGCGAAAAAGAACTTTTTAACTATTCAACAGGAATATATATATTTTTTAAATCTTCCACGGGGATATCAAAATCGTTGCTTATCCGCAACCAAGCGTTGTGTAATAGTTGCTTATCCTTGTGCCTGATATTCTTAGGATTCCATAATAGTGATTGCCTTTAGTAGGCTTCTCAAAAGCGTTAGAACACATCGTTGTCGCATGCAGAAAGCACGTCTTTACGCGAACGCAGTTGGCGGGCAACTAAGCAAACGAGTGTGTACAGGCGCGGTCTCGTTTTTTCGCGAGACTCACGGAGACCCTTTGACTCGAGCACAAAAAAACGACACTCTTCCGAGACATAGCGAGAGCCCCGAGACGAGACGAGGCTACCATGTACCGACAAGTGTGTACAGCCGCAGTTACGAAATAAAATTACATACTTTTGCGAAGTCTGTTGGTGAACTCCACCTGCGACCATGAATGCTGTAAAAAGTATTCATAATGTCTGGATAAAATCAGGTTATCGCGACAAATTCCGTAAAAGTACCTAGTTGTATTTCTTAAACATAAAGTAATGTACGTTTAATTCAGCTAAGCGTCGGACATTTCATATTCATTTGTACCGTCATGATTCTTGTTTGCTTCAGAAGAATTGCTCAATCGCCACTCGTTATAATTTTCTATTTCATATTTTGTGTGTAAAAAGGAAGCAAGGGTTTTTATCTGGAATTTGTGATGTCAGTATTCCTTGTAGGTACTATAAGCCCCGTATCCGAAATTTGGTCGAATCCCAGGGCACGCACGGTGCGTTAAGGGTATCTCTAGTGGTAGCTGATTAACATAATTATATATATTAATACTTAATACATTATTATTTATACAATGATACTAACATTTTTGGCCTAATATTGCAATTTCAATTGGAAACTTGTTGAAATATGATCTAACTAAACGAATAGATAATTTTCAGTCGTTAACAATAAATAAGAATTTACTTAGATATATTTTTATATATCAACATTTCTAAGGTTTATGGCAATTCCCCAGTCTTCTTTTATTAGATCAGCTGCTTTCTCAGCAATCATGACAACGGCAGCATGAGTATGAGCTGCAGGTATTCGAGGAATTATAGAGGCATCAGCCACGCGTAAATTTCGTATGCCGTGGACAAGCAGTCTTGGAGAAACTACGCCAGTTACGTCGCTAGATGGAGCCATTTTACATGTCCCTACCTGAAATTAAATAGAACAATCAGTTAGTTGGGGACAGTAATAACCTGCCTACATAGCTCATTCAACTTGGCAACTATGGTTTCTATAATGTTATTGGATGGTAAAAGTTGAAAACTTGGCAATAAAAATAACTCACTTGGTGGTCTAAAGTAATAGATGTCTGCATTATGGCACACTCCCAATATTCATCTGAATCAAACACATATAACTCGCAACCTGGGAACGGTGTGTCATGTAATTTTGTATTGTACCGCTGGAATGCTTTAGTCTGGATTATTTTCTGCACCTGTAAACATAAATTAAGTACGCCAAATCAATAGGTACAATTGTTTATATTGTTCATCAAAAAAAAAAAAGAATTAAATAGTTTACAATTAATATAATGTAACCTATAGGTAATATCTACGGGCTCCTATCTATATCTATCTATCAGCCTTCTATCGTCTACTATAACTGGACATACGCCTCCCCAAAAAAGCGGCTCCTAATCATTAGGTATTTTTGTGACTTCCTTTACAAGTTATACTCGTAATATGACTATCTGCATATCTATACCTACAAATAAATAATTTGAAGTGTCTGTTTGTAATCTCTAAATACATTGATGTATATGTACTACCTCAGATTATAAAGTTTTATAATCTGAGTGTACTACGTACATATAACTCAATGTCTAAATAGCAGTTTTTTTATAAATGTATATGAAAGAAAGGTAGGTTACCTACTTATAGCAAAAAAAAAATATTTAAAAATTTTTTGTCCATCTCTCTGTTTGTTTGTTTCGGTTAGTCTCCGGAACAGCTGGACCGATGTAGACGGAACTTTCAGAGCACCAAAGCGGAGACTAAACGAGATGTGCGGAGACGATCGGCATAACCGGCATGTTATTTACACCAAAGTGGAGCACTGCGTGGATGTGCGGAGACGAATATCGTAACGTGCAAAACGGAGGTGAGAGGACACGATTTGAGATGTGAGCGGTACAGAGCCAAATAACGCTGGTAGCTACATCTGGCTCGTAGCTCGAACATACTCGTACGTCCGCAATAATGTATTCCACAGATATGGAAACTTTTTAACTACCGCAGTAAATTTTTCATCCATTTTACATCAAAGTGTAATTTGTGTCTGTTAAAGTGGTGGGTGTACCCAGATTCATAACAATCATTTGTGGATCACACAAACAGTTGTCCTGTGTTGGAATCGAACCCACAACACTCGATAAGGAAGATCGGAATCTAAACCACTTCGCCATCTGTGCATTGAAATATTATCTCAGAACATGCTAATGAGCATTTTCAATTACCCAATACCTTAATAAGTATAAGTATGGGTAATACTTTCTGATATTTACGCGAATGTTACACATTTTGAAATAAAACTTCGTTTACGGAATCTATCGCGTTTACTTAATTTTACTACTATCCCGACGTTTCGAATACTTTACAACATTCATGATCACGGGTGGACTTATACTTATATATCAGCCTTGGACGTCTATCATCTATCGTTTGTTGTATATACAGAATAAACACTATTTCCTCACATTAAGCTTTAGAAAATTATTCTCACCATGCGGACACCTGCAATCACAGTTCGTAAATCGTTTAAATCAGCAAAATAATTCATATGTATGTTTGGGTGATCTGCAAAGTTTGGGCTACGCAGCATCAGTCGACCAACACTATTTGGACGGATTAACACGGGGTTTATAACGAACGAACGTAGTCTGGCACTGAGGGGCAGAGACCCATACACTTTCCAGTACCACTCATCTGTTATACCTGCAACATACAAAACTATTGCAAAATATTATTTTTAAGCACTTGACATGCTTGATTTGTTAATACGTTCTAGGTTATTTATCTAAGGTTCATAAATTATAATTCAACTACAACTGTCAATAAGAAATTAAGTAAGTATCTTCTTACTATAAAGGGTACTAGTCCATTGAAATGTTACAATTTAAGGACTTAATATTGCATTTCTTAGAGGACGCAATTTTATTTTTGGGACATGTGTGGGGGCTCAGTAGAAGCTTAACCCCAAGTTTGTGGGGTTGCCGCCCTTGTCCCCGGCCACCATCTTTGAAAACACCTTTTTCGCGATATCTCGGAAACTATGGGTCTTACAAAAAATTCGAAGACATAATTTGTAGCAAATTGCTTTGCCTACAAATATGTTCCTATAACTTATTATCCTAAATTTAAAATTAAAGAAGTTATACGCAAAAAAGAGAGTCTATATCTATAAAAAATTTTTTGCTCTATAACTTTTTTTTTATACATTTTACAAAAAAAATACCTCAGGCCAATCTTGTCTTACCACCTGGAACCCCGCCTCAGGGGACTGTTTGACGCGTGCCTGGCGTCCGGACGGTTCCCTGACTGCTGGAAGGAGGGGAGGCTGGTACTCCTGCCGAAGCCGGGGCGAACGCCGGATTCGGTCGGGGCCTTCAGGCCCATCGTGCTGCTGGACGAGGCGGGTAAGCTGTTGGAGAGAATCCTCGCTGCCCGCATTGTCCAGCACCTGCGCGACGTCGAACGCCCAGTTTGGTTTTCGAGCTGGTCGTTCGACAGTCGGCGCGATTATGCGCCTGAGGGCCGCAGCCGCGGCGGTCGTCGCCGGCGGTGGAGTGCTGTTGGCAGTGTCGCTTGACATCGCCAACGCATTCAACAGTCTGCCATTCAGCTGCATCGGGGAGGCGCTCCGGTATCACGGGGTGCCTGTATACCTGAGGCGGCTAGTGGCAGACTATCTTGAGGGCCGCAGCGTTCTCTATGAGAGCCGCATAGGGGACGTTGTGAGGAGACCCATGTCGTGCGGTGTCCCACAGGGTTCGGTTCTAGGGCCGCTCCTGTGGGACATCGGTTACGACTGGGTGCTACGCTGTCGGCTTCCCCCCGGGCTGGCGGTCATCTGCTATGCGGATGACACGCTGGTCGTGGCCCGGGGTGGAAACTTCGAGGAAGCGGCGTTCCTGGCCACCTTAGGAACCTCGGAGGTGGTCAGGAGGATCGGGGCGCTGGGGCTTAGGGTGGCCCTGGACAAGTCGGAGGCCCTGCTTTTCCATGGGCCCCGGCGTCGGCCACCTGCTGGCGCCTCGATCACTGTGGACGGGGTCCAAATTGGGGTGCAGGCCCAGATAAAGTATCTGGGTCTAGTGCTGGACGGGCGGTGGCGCTTTCGCGAGCACTTCCGTCAACTGTCCCCAAGGCTCGTCGGTGCGGCGTCCGCCCTTGCACGGCTCATGCCGAATATGAGCGGACCCAACAATGCGTGCCGACGGCTTTACGCGGGGGTGGTCCGGTCGATGGCGCTGTACGGCGCCCCTGTGTGGGCGGGGGCCCTGGACGTACTAAACAGGGCTCTTCTGTGGAGGCCACAGAGAGTCGTCGCGTCCAGAGTCATACGCGGATACCGCACAGTGTCGACGGAGGCGGCCTGCGCGTTGGCCGGAACCCCTCCGTGGGACTTGGAGGCGGAGGTGCTCGGCGAGGTGTATCGGCGGGCGTCGCAAGAGCGGAAGGGGGGTGGTCGGCCCCCACCCAGCGTGGTGGCCAGATGGCAGGGCGACGCCCGCCGAGCTGCCATGGCCAGCTGGAGGGCGCGGCTGGAGGCGCCCCAGGCCGGTCTTCGGACCATAGGAACGCTCCAGCCAGTGCTGGAAGAGTGGGCAGGGCGACGGCACGGAGTCCTTACCTTCCGACTGGTGCAGGTGCTGTCGGGGCACGGTTGCTTCGGCAGATATCTGCACATTGTGGCAAGGAGGGAAGCGACTCCGGGCTGTCACCATTGCGGCTGCGGCGAAGACACGGTGCAGCACACGCTCGAGTCGTGCCCGGCTTGGGCCGAGCAGCGCCGTGAACTCGTCGCGGCAATAGGGGGGGACCTCTCGCTGCCGAGCGTCGTCAGAGCGATGCTTGGCAGCGACAGGAATTGGGCCGCGGTCGCTGCCTTCTGCGAGGATGTCATCTCGCGGAAGGAAGCGGCGGAGAGGGCCAGGGAGGAGGATTCTTCCGCTGACCCAAACCGCCGCCAGCGACCGGGGCGGCGCAGGCGCAGATACTTGCGCCTCATGCCGCCCTAGCTGAGGCTGCGGGTGGATGGACCGGGGAACGTCCGCCACCCGCAAGGCCTCTCGCGAAGGTGCGATGCTCCGCGTGCGGATGCGTCGCTCAGTAGAGGGTACCCGAAAGGGTAAGCCGCCGGCGGACCACCGAAGGAATGTAACATGGTTCCAGTGGCCCGCCAATAAAGGCGGAGAGACGGCACACGGCGGGTTTCTTTAGTGGGTGCAGGCCCCACACTACCCTGGTCGTTGCCCCGAACGATAGGGTGTGCGGTTAGGAACATTTTTTCCCGCCATAACAAAAAAAAAAAAAGAAAAAAAGGCCAATCTTGTCTTGAGGAAAATTTTTCTCTATATTTTTTTTTTCTCTTCGAAATTACTATAAGAAACAATCATTTGGTAAGTTCTATAGTAAGGAAAACAGTTAGGAATGAATAGGTAAGTAAAGTTGTACGGATTTAACAAAATTTTTTTAAGAATGTATTTACAATAAAAAAGGACCATAAGACTAAGTTAAACATTTCGTTTTGACCGTATTCTCATGAGCATTGACGAACCCGGTCAACTTTGCAGCGCTGTAACAGCGTTTTAAATGAATGAAATTAAAAAAAAAATATAGTGTAAATTTTCTCGCTTTTTTGCTTATAACGCCGAGATATCGCGAAAAAGGTATTTTCTAAGATGGAGGCCGGGAGACAAGGGCGGCAACTCCACATACTTGGGGTTAAGCTTCTATTGACCCCCTACACATGTCTCTAAAATAAAATTGCATCCTCTAAGAAATGCAAAGCTCATGTAACATTTCAATGGACTATACATGTACATACCATAGATAATATGATGACTTATGATATATTGCATATAACAACTAATACTAACAGGTAATAAAATATGCTGGCCTGTCGTCGAACCTGACACACTAACATTTTATCGCCAAGATAAATACCTACAATTAGTTGTGGAAAGAAGATTGAATAACTTAAGAATATTTCGTCTGAATCCTAGATCCTATTCTACTAACACTACTAACACTACTACTATATATATATATATATATACTTATTCTGTGCTGCCAAAGTTTATGAAGACGATTGGATGTTTATCCTTGCATCACGTCTATACGACCTAGTTATAGTGTATCATGTATGTATACTACTGACCAGATTTGAATGAAAATTAATAGAATAGACATATGTGGTATTGTATTAACTATAGGATTTATATTTTTATCCCGAAAAGTAATCGTTCCCATAGGATAGCTATTTTTGGAATACAGACTTAAAGCACACTTAAAGTCTTGGAAGGACTTGACTTAAATCTGGTATTTCCTGTGGAATAAGCATGACGGGTTTAATTGATTTGAATATTAAAGTCTTCACAGACTAAATCGCGGACAGAAATCAACGTTTCATAAACATAAGCAAATAATTATAAATAATAAGTAATTCATTCTCGGTGTTCCTGACCTCTTTCCAAAACGATAGGTAAACTATATTTTGTTAATCACACTTGCTTAAATACACGTTGGCAGAGGAATACCAATTCTAAATATCTCTATTTGAGCATTTTTCTTATGATCAAGTGACATTCTTCCCGAAAAAAATAGTATCCACAGGCGTAAACATAAAAATTTCATGTATTGAAGGAAGGTGGAGTATATATAAATATTCAAGGAGTCTCCGAAACTTACATAGATACATTTTTACTTACCGAGCAAAGACCGTAATATCCCAACAGCGTCACCTGCCAAAGAACCGGCTCCCATAACCAGTTCAATATCTGGTCTACTTTTGTCATGGTCGCGGGAGTATTTTGTGTGGACGAACGCAAGGCCAGCGGCTCCCCCTGGTAAGGTCAGGGGACCTTGTCCAACCATGTATGCTGCTGCAGCGAATGGTGAGGCAGCTTCGAGCTGCCAAATTGTGTATTTTGTTTTTATTTGAATATGCAACAGACTGAAAAACATTTGGAAACATTCTTATATTGATGGGATTTTCAATACAATCAAGTGACACTTAACTAGCAGGTTAGTTAGGTTAGGTTGGTCGAAGTCGTCAGATTCATCTAGATAACAGTCTATGTTAGAGGTACAATACTAAGTATTAATTAATTGCACAGATGGCGGAGTGGTTTAGATACCGGCTTTCTGTCCGAGTGTTGTGGGTTCGAATCCCACACAGGACAACTCTTTGTGTGATCCACAAATGGTTTTTATGAGTCTGGGTGTAGTTTTTGTCCGTGAAATTGTATGTTTGTAATTCCCCCACGATGCAAGGGCTAATCTTTTGTACAGGGTTTTTGATCTATCGTAAAAGACAAATGTGATGAGGAAATTGAGTATGGCCGAAAGGTCGGTGCGGTAGCTCAGTGGCTTAGAGCACTTACCCGGATTGGAAGGGACGCGGGTTCGATTCCCGCTCCCACTGAAGTTCTCTTTTTCCTCATTCACAAATAAATTGTACTGTAGTACAGGGTGTTGTCTTTTCAAAAAGAAAAGTAGAGTGTAAAATTACATCGTAAGGAAGCCTGCCAGATTTTCTCCACGGTTTGTGGAGACTGCTAGACCGTACTGGACCAGCCTGGTAGACTACAGCCTAAATTCCTCTCATTCTGAAAGGAGGCCTGAGCCTAATAGTGTAGATATTTGCATCATGCAGATATTATCCGAATGTTTGATTGGTACTCGTTAAGCTTAAAGCGAGCTATATTGGCATTGTGCCTTATGCAGGCATAGTTACTTTATTATTACTTACATCATTCATAGTCAACCCAGCTTGGTTTACAATAAATGCATTCCCAGAAAACGTGACATGGTCTTGAAGATTGTATCCAACGGGAAGGTCAGCTATAATTCGGATACCAAACTCCCGCAAATGTTCTTGTGGGCCAACTCCTGACACCATGAGAAGCTGTGCAGATCCAATAGTACCTGCTGATAACACTACCTCATAACGCGCACGAACTTGAATGCTGTAAAGATATTTTGATCTGTATTTTAGCACTTGACATGCTCAGCTACCTACTTTAACAAATTATTTATGAAAGTGGAAAAAGAGAGCTTTTTCTGCGAGCAGGATTCAAACCTGCGTCCTATACAATCCGGTGAAGTGTTCTGGATCGCTAAGTTATCGTAGTCACTGTGTGCTGTGTCTGCCTAAAGTAGATAGTTACCTATAATATTGATAAAGAAGTAAGCGGGCGGAATTGGGCAGAGGTTGGCCGTTTAAAGCGGCAATCCGTTGTCTCTGCTTATCTTTCTGGGAAATAGGCGTGATTCTATGTATGTCTAAAGTAAATAGTAAAAGAAATCTGATAAAAATAAGCTATACTTTTTATTCGTAAATACTTCTTTATTCAATACCAAGGTTCTGCCCGCGATTTCGTTCGCGTGGACTTTAGAAAATAATACATCATTACAGCACACTAATGACCTCTATGCAATTGCTATGCAAATATTGTTAAATCACATGAACTTTCCATGTTTCCGAGATTAAAAATCATTCTGTTTTTACTATTTAATTTTCTGAGCCATACTAAATACTACCATAATGTAAAAAAATCATGTCGATTGCGCTGAAAAAACAAAAATAAATCTATACCACGGGAATCGTAAATTTTTCCGGGATAAAAAGCTTATGTGCTATTGCAGACTGTAATATATTTCTGTGCCAAACCTCCAAATCTATTATTGGCGTGATTGAATAACAAACATCCATCAAAACTTTCGCATTTATAATCAAATATAATATATAGGAAGAGTTACGAGTATTACCTTGTGTTCCGTTTCAGAAATTCTACGCCTACAGCTGTTTTGGTCTTTGGGTCTATTAAAACTTTCGTAACGGTAGAGAATTTTGTAAGTTTTAAATTCGGCCTGAAACGAATTGGCTCTAAAAATGCTTTTGAGGAGCTACATCTCCTGCCGCTCCTCATTGTAGCTTGTGGTTTTGAAAATCCGATCACTTGCTCTCCATTAGGATCTCTCCATTCGTACCCTAGTTCTTCACCGGCTTTCTTAAAAATATGTTCAAGAGGTGAATGAAAAGGCGAATATTCTATGTTCATATAACCACCAGTACCATGATAAGTTGAATTACGTAATTCCTTAATACGTATATTTTCAGACTTTTTAAAATAAGGTAAAACGTCATTATAACTCCAACCCTCGTTACCCATTCTAGCCCAGTCATTGTAATCTTCAGGGTGTCCTCGTTGATAGATTAAAAAGTTGAGTACACTGCTTCCGCCGAGAACTTTACCGCGAGGCAAGAAACATACTTTGCCTCTTAAATCCTTACACGCCCTTGGCTCCGGCATTGAATTGTAACCCCAATTCATGGGGGTTAGGGAAATAAATGGAGCAAATATCGGGATGTCTGTAAAGAAATTTTCATTGCCTCCGGCTTCAATAAGTAAAACTTTCCACTGTCGAATTTCAGTTAAGCGGTTTGCAATAACGCATCCAGCAGAGCCAGCACCTACAACAATAAAGTCAAACTCTTCTTGGTCCTTAGGTGTGTAGTCAAAAAGAAAGCCTTCTTCAGGATTTCTAGGATACGGTCGAAATACATCAGTCCAGCTATCTAGAAATCTTCGCATATCAAATGCCGCTTTGACAGCCGTAACGAAGAGTAAAAACAAAAGCCACCGCATATTACTGGCTGTTCTTCGTTTCTGTAACAATAAAAGAAAAGATAAAAGTTTCTTCGGATTTTAAATTACGAGTTGTCAATAAATATTTTAACAATGAAATGTGTCGGTTAATATCACTGAGGCACACGATTACATTGTGTTTTACAATGCGGTGCTGACCTAAATAAGTAAAAGAAACATTAGCAAGATATTAAATGTTTTTCTGTCTATATCAATCTGCGAACAATAATCTATACTATATTATACTATTGCTCTATACCATCTATCTTTATATATACAAGATATACATATTAGCCTTTTCCCAAGGCTCCGCCGCAGCCAAAAGCTAGTTTTTAGGTTACATCTCAGATTTCTTATATAGTAAGTATAGTTTAATCAAGAGCTATTAAATAAAAAAAGTTTCAACAAAATCCTTTAGTAGTCTTTGCGTGAAGCTCGAACAAATAAACAGACAGAAATTCAAAAAAATATATACATTATTATCCATTATTGTTTGTGTGCCAGACACCTAAATAGCCTAATTCTCAAATATCTTAATTGTATGGACATAGCTCTGTTACAGCTTTAAATAAGTTTTCTGTACATCACTGAACTCCTAAACAGCTGAACCGAGATTGATGTCTTTTTAACTTCCCGCTAAGAAAATTGAAAATTTTCAAAAGTTGGGAAGTTATTGGTTTTACCCCGTTTTTCGAAAATCGAGTTCAGTGACATCGTGTGTGTGTATGTGTGTGTGTGTTTGTGTGGTGTGCGTGCATATGTGTGTGTGTGTGGCCGTATGTAAACCTCTCACAACTTTTGATCGGCTTGACCGATTTCATCGGGGTTGGCGTTATTCGAAAGGACTTACTCAAACTTAGATTTTGAATACAATTAGGACCGATTCGAATCGGTAGATCTTGAGAAATCTAAAAAAAAATACAAAAAAATTTGTTTTCAAGTGTTTTTTTTTTAAATAACTTTTATCGATCGATTCCAAAAACTTCAGCTCTTAATATCAAAAAACCACGTCGTTCACCGCCAGTCCGGTCAAAATCGGTTGATTCGTTCGTGAGATATCGTTGTCGAAAAAAATGATATTTTCAGAATTTCTATGAAATTTTCAGTCTGACCTAAGAGTATATACTAAACAGTCTGACCAGTTCGAGCTTTAAGATTCTTCAAAGAGCTCAAAAAGCTGCGTTGAATGCTGTAAACTACGAGAAAATGGGTTCATTTATTCAAAAGTTATTGCGATTTTAAAATTCTCTTTGAGTATTTCGATATTTTTATATATATATATATATATTCAGCATTTGATATGCTTAGCACTATACATTAAACACAAAGTGAAAAATGTGAAATCGAAAATAACAGTCACGAGCAGGATTCTCTTTGAGCTCGGACAGCTTTAAATGACACCAAAATTATGCTTTTGATCTCTTTGAGCTCGAGGAACTCAAAAACGTAATAAGTGCATTTTCAAGTGCTTAAATATCAAATTAGCGGGAAGTTACAGGGATGGCCTTTAGGGTCAACCGTTTTCCAGATTTTTTTGTATGTAGTTGAGTTTTTTGGTTGGGAACTAACTAACAGCTGTATGAGAAAACCTTTTATTTTTTTGCATTTGATTGCGTAGTTTGTAAGTAATATAATCGTATTATTAAATATCGAACTACGGCGCTTAGGGACCAATCGATAATAAGAAAACTGATCAAAGCCCATCTGACGTAGACTGTGATATGGAAAATGAGTGAGTGAGAAGCGCTATCTAGTAGGTACATTTAAAAAAAAAATCTAAAGCGTGTTACTACACTAGCAGTCTGTACAACTCAAGAAAGAATAAGCGAAAACGAGGGGTTGCGGTGAAGACCATTATAGTCTTATACAACACGATAATATTGCCTATGACGAAGGACTCTAAATTATTTATACTTAAATATATAGTTTTCTCATAAATTAAAAGGCGCGTGAAACCGCGGGGCACAGCTTGTGGTATTATATTGAACACAGCCCAATCTCGATGGGGTTACCCATCGAGATTGGGCTCGTATGATTCATCAGTACATACTTAGATATCAAGTTAAGAATACGTGTAACCCACAATATTGTCCACATATAAGTATAACAAACACATTTAAAATGCGGAAACAACACAGACGTGTCTCGGACATTCTATTTTGATAATATAATTATTAACCATCACTCCGATGAACGTACGATACGGATATCATTATTTAAGAATCGTCATTTATGCCTGCAAGTATATTGGTAGCCATTTTCTTAAATATTAAAGGGGTTAAGAATTGAAGATGTCTAAATCAGCACAGTACGTAGATATTATATGCTTCTAGCATACGGCGGATACTCGTTCGCCTGCATTACTTTTGCACTTTTCCGTATAAAATAGAAGCGGCACTCGTACTTGCCGCCTCATGGCAGTTATTAGTACAATGTAACATAACTTATTAAGTAAGTGGTATACAATCAAATTTGTTATTCCGTAAACCATGTAGCATCACAATCATAACATATTAGAGTGCGTCTGGACTCCAAGCTTAAGAGTTTACGAGGTATTCACTAATACTTCATAATTAACCTTAGTATGATTAAATTTGAAGTTAATATTGCGCAGGATTTATTCAGCCTTTCAATGTCCACTGCTGGACATAGGCCTCCCCAAGAGAACGCCACAACGAGCGATCCCGTCATGGGGGATAATGCCGTAATCGCCACGCTTGACAGGCGGGTTGGCGATCGCAGTGGATGTTGTTAATACTCGAGGGAGTGCAGCTGCCTACTCCCCCGGTATTCCCTCAGTCGGCTCTTACGACTCCCGTGGGTAGAGAGGGGTGGGATAATTCTAAAGCCGGCCCCACATTGTACTATTTTAATACTTTCTTAATATTTAGCGTAAAAAGGACTGGCACTGTGTATTCTAACTGTGATCAAATCAAGATTTTATAGAAGAACAAAAGAGTAGATTGATTTTTAAATTTTTTAGAAGAACGCATAACATAGCCATACATTTGAAATGCCTTATTAATAGTGCGTTCAATGTGTTAATCTAAGTGTAATTTTGAGTCTAAAAAGACGCCATGGTCGACTGTGGAGTCGGGTTTGTGGTGAGAGCTGTGTCACTAAGAGTACCTTTAGGTAAAATTCAGGAGATTTTTATTTTTGGTAAAATACACATTTTGATAAATTTAGGTGTAACTTATTGATATTGAGAGAGTCTATGTAAATCTTGTTGAATTAATAAACAATCATGTATCTTTGTACATGACTGGTATATTTTTATGTCATTAGCATACATTAAGCATTTTGAATATGGTATACTCATACATGATTTAATATCATGTATAAACAGTACAAATAATAGGTGGCCTAAGACAGAGCCTTGGGAATAAAATATATAGTGGAGTAGATATGCTGTTCGCCGTGTGTTTAAAGAAAATAGGAGGTATGACGTCTGGGCCAGCACCCTTATTTATGTCCAATGCTATTAATGCACGATGGATATTATTTTCATATATATAGGTAGGTACAACTCTGATAGACAAATAGTATTATTTGTAAAGTTATGAAGCGGCAGTCAGTTAGAAGGGTCACCAGTTGAAGGTTGGAAGACTGCATTGAAAAAGGTGGCAAACGACTAATAGATCTCCCCTGGATCGTTAGATGATGTAGATGTTGACTGAATGAGCCGAGCGCCTTTTGCGGTTAGAAATGTATGACCAAAAATTCTTAATATTTAGATGTATACTGCTTTCCCACAGAATTTATATATAGTTCAAATTTGAAACGTTTTCGATATATAGAAAAGTTTTCGAAATCTTTTCTATTTTTTTTGTATATTATCTATTTTGTATTTTATTTTAGAGCTAATGTATGTATCAAGTAATAACTAATAAGGTTTTCTAGCTTTTGTGATGACATTACATCTGATGTCAAGATCTAACGTTTAGCCACTAACGTTTAGAGAACTGCTTGAGAATTCTAACATGTTATTGAGTTCGGAAAGGGAACATACTTGAGAGTTTAGTAGTGTGTATACTAAATGCTAAAAATGCAATATAGTGTGAATTACACTTCTCTTGCCGAATTAATTTAATTCGGCCTCCTTCGTCAGAATACTCTTCAGAAATCCAATTACTTTTTGCGATCTTACGAATTTACATACGTATTCGTACTCGTGTTATATAAGTTCTTGGATAATGGAATAACTTCGAGGCAAAATTGTTTGTTTATACCATCATTTCATAAATGTTCACAGCCATCTCATTAGCATGTATTGAGAAAAAGTTTATTTAGGTACCTAGGTATATAATAAAAGTAGGTACTTGGGATTTATATACATAATTAATAATCACTATATTATAGTATTGCCTTATATAAAGAAGATTATAAAGAATCAGTACCCCTGTAGTCACCTCCTTTTTTTTTCTTATGGCGGGAAAAAATGTTTCTAACCGCACACCCTGTCGTTCAGGGCAACGAACACGGTAGTGTGGGACCCTCACCCACTAAAGAAACCTGCCGTGCGCCGTCTCTCCGCCTTTATTGGCGGGCCACTGGAACTATGTTACATTCCTTCGGTGGTCCCCCTGTAGTCACCCCCTTTTTTTTTGTTAAGGCGGGAAAAAATGTTTCTAACCGCACACCCTGTCGTTCGGGGGCAACGAACAGGGTAGTTAGGGGCCTTCACCCACTAAAGAAACCCGCCGTGTGCCTCTCTCCACCTTTATTGGCGGGCCACTGGAACTATGATACATTCCTTCTGTGGTCCGCCTGCGGCTTACCCTTTCGGGTACCGTCTACTGAGCGACGCATCCCCAGAGGAGCGTCGCACCTTCGCCGGGGGCCTTGCGGGTGGTGGACATTCCCCGGTCCATCCACCAACAGCCTCAGCTAGGGCGGCATGAGGCGCAAGTACCTGCGCCTGCGCCGCCCCGGTCGCTGGCGGTGGTTTGGGTCAGTGGAAGAATCCTCCTCCCTAGCCCTCTCCACCGCTTCCTTCTGCGAGATAACCTCCTCGCAGAAGGCAGCGACCGCGGCCCAATTCCTGTCGCTGCCAAGCATCGCTCTGACGACGCTCGGCAGCGAGATGTCCCCCCCTATTTCCGCGGCGAATTCACGGCACCGCTCAGCCCAAGCCGGGCACGACTCGAGCGTATGCCGCGCCGTGTCCTCGTCACAGCCGCAGTGGTGACAGCCCGGAGTCGCTTCCCTCCTTGCAACTATGTGCAGATATCTGCCGAAGCAACCGTGCCCCGACAGCACCTGCACCAGTCGGAAGGTAAGGACTCCGTGCCGTCGCCCCGCCCACTCCTCCAGCACTGGCTGGAGCGCCCCTACGGTCCAAAGACCGGCCCGGGGCGCCTCCAACCGCGCCCTCCATCTGGCCATGGCAGCCCGGCGGGCTTCGCCCTGCCACCTGGCCACCCCCCTGGGTAGGGGGCGTCCGCCCCCCTCCCGGCCTTGCGACGCACGCCGATACACTTCGGCGAGCACCTCCGCCTCCAAGTCCCACGGGGGGATTCCGGCCAACGCGCAGGCCGCCTCCGTTGACACCGTGCGGTATCCACGTATGAACCTGGACGCGACGACTCTCTGTGGCCTCCACAGAAGAGCCCTGTTCAGTGCGTCCAGGGACTCCGCCCACACGAGTGCGCCATACAGCGCCATCGACCGGACCACCCCCGCGTAAAGCCGTCGGCACGCATTGTTGGGTCCGCCAATATTCGGCATGAGCCGTGCAAGGGTGGATGCCGCACCGACGAGCCTCGGAGACAGTTGACGGAAGTGCTCGCGAAAGCGCCACCGCCCGTCCAGCACCAGGCCCAGATACTTAAACTGGGCCTGCACCCCAATTTTGACCCCGTCCACAGTGATCGAGGCGCCAGCAGATGGCCGACGTCGGGGCCCATGGAAAACCAGGGCCTCCGACTTGTCCAGGGCCTCCCTAAGCCCCAGCCCGCCTCCTAACCACCTCCGAGGTCCCTAAGGTGGCCAGGAACGCCGCTTCCTCGAAGTTTCCACCCCAGGCCACGACCAACGTGTCATCCGCATAGCAGATGACCGCAAGCCCGGGGGGGAGCCGACAGCGTAGCACCCAGTCGTAACTGATGTCCCACAGGAGCGGCCCTAGAACCGAACTCTGCGGGACACCGCACGACATGGGTCTCCTCACAACGTCCCCTATGCGGCTCTCATAGAGAACGCTGCGGCCCTCAAGATAGTCTGCCACTAGCCGCCTCAGGTATGCAGGCACCCCGTGATACCGGAGCGCCTCCCTGATGCAGCTGAATGGCAGACTGTTGAATGCGTTGGCGATGTCAAGCGACATCGCCAACAGCACTCCACCGCCGGCGATGACCGGCGCGGCCGCGGCCCCCAGGCGCATGATCGCGCCGACCGTCGAACGACCAGCTCGAAAACCGAACTGGGCGTCCGACAAGTCGTGTCCGACGTCGCGCAGGTGCTGGACGATGCGGGCAGCGAGGATTCTCTCCAGCAGCTTACCCACCTCGTCCAGCAGCACAATGGGCCTGAAGGCCCCGACGGAATCCGGCGTTCGCCCCGGTTTCGGCAGGAGTACCAGCCTCCCCTCCTTCCAGCAGTCAGGGAACCGTCCAGACGCCAGGCCCGCGTCGAACAGTCCCCTGAGGCGGGGCTCCAGGTGGTCTAGAGTCAGGGCCAGCACCCGGGCGGGTATCCCGTCCGGGCCGGGAGCGGTGTTCTTGGAACGAATCCGCGAAACAGCCGCCCCTATATCCGACGCGGTGACGGGCGGTACACTGAGATCGGCCTCCCGGTCGCTACCTGGCTGTGCCATGACCGGGAGCGTGTACACCGCCCGTCGTGGGAATAGGCCCGCAACCACCTCGGTGAAGAGGCTGGGATGAAGGGTCTCTGTGAGGGGGGGGGGGCCCTCAGTGTGGAGCTTGTTCAGCGCCGCACGACACGGGCGACCCCAGGGGTCACGGTTGAGACCGTCCAGCATCTCCTGCCTTTTCTCCGTTTTGGCGCGGCAGATGGCCAACTTGAACGTGGCCCGCGAAGTGCGGTACGCCTCGTATAGCTGGCCCTCCCGCTCCCCATTACGGTTGCGCCGTCGAATACGGGTGTAGGACCTCCGGGCACGAATGCACGCCGCACGGAGGTCCGCTAGCTTCTGGGACCACCAGTAGAGCCCCTTCCTTGGAGGAGGACGTCGCACACGGGGCATGGCCGAGTCGCACACCTGCGTAATCGCAGCGCGAAATCGGCCAGTCTCAACGTCCACCCCCTCGGTCAGGGCCGGTGGGGACAGCCATGATTGAACGATGGCTGCCTCCGCCTGTAGGTCCCTATCTAGCCTACCCACAGCCCACCGCGGGAACGCGGGAGTTCTGCGCGCCGCGTGACCCATACGGTGGCCCTGAAGGGACCGGGAGACCTCAATCCGGATGTACCGATGATCGGACAAGGTCTCAACCTCCCCTGCCCATATGATTACACTAAAATAACAAGTTTTTATAGAGGACTAGCCTTTGCTCGCGGCTCCGCCGCAGCCAAAAGCTAGTTTTTGGGTTATATCTCAGGTTCCTGATATAGTAGCGGGATAAAATGTATACCAGTTTTTAAGTCTAATCAAGAGCTATCAAATAAAAAAAGTTGCATCAAAATTCGTTCAGTAGTTTTTGAGTGATGCGTGAACAAACAAACAGACATACGGATAAACAGACAAACAGACAAAAAATCTAAAAAAACGTTTTGTGTTTAGACACGTCTATATAGCCTAATACAGTATTTTTGTCTCAAATATCTTAAATGTCCCTACCTACCTACAGACACAGCTCTGTTACAGTTTTATAATAGTATAGATAAATACATGACGGGCTTTTGCATTGCCGATTAGCTAAATACTAAATTTAGTGCGAGCGGGATTCGAACCTCCGTCCCTGCCAAGCCGGGAAAGTGCTCTAGAGTGCTAAGCCATCGCACTGACCAACGGTCATTCCCAATCTCCACATCACATTTGTCTTTACGACCCACGCCACCTACCGGATGCATGTGCGTGCATTAATCCACATTCACTTATCATTTATTCTTTTAAGTAGCTGAGCATGTCAAGTTCTAAAATACAGATCAAAATACATACTAAATATTTGACATATGCGATATAGTCTTAAATAACAAGTACTGGTATATTCTGATATACAGTACAGACCAGATAGTAAGGTTATGTATGTGTCTGTTTTAGTTTAAAGTATAGTTTTCCTGCTTTTCAGAAATAATTTCTGCTTTGTTTACAAAACATGCTTCGGTATAAAACGAGATAGCTTACGGCCCCTATGTATTTCTAATAGCTAATGCATAATTTATCTCAATATTCTTTGTGTAGTCCTCTAGACTATATACTATTTACGTATACTAATAGCAACTTCATGCGGAGGAATTTCGTGTTTTTCTTTTTTTACGTAAAGCTTTATTTGTCTTAAATAAAAGTAGCCTTATAACATCTATATATTGGATTAATGCATGTAAATGCGTTCCGATAGCTGGCCTCTGGTATGGCCGAAAGGTGGTACGGTAGCTCAGTGGATTAGAGCACTTCCCCGGATTGGAAGGGACGCAGGTTCGATTCCCGCTCGCACTAAAAGTTTTCTTTTTCCTCATTCACACATAATAATTTGTACTTTAAAAGTAGCCGAGCATGTCAAGTGCTAAAAATACAGATCAAAACATCCACTATCCAGTCCACCCATTTTTGCAATTAAAAACAGCCAGACAGACAGGCAGACAGACGAAAACTTAAAAAATTGGTACTTTGTTTTAGGGAACTTATATACTTTCATATATGCATTTAGTAAAAAGCTGCTACCTTGTACAAACAGACACTTCAATTTAATTTATTTGCATAGTTTTATAGAAACATAAAGTTCTTAATAGAAAAATATAGGTACAGAAACGGCAATATCACTAGTGAGATGAAAGATTATATTGTTATAAGGTAATCTTTATTTTTATAGATATTCATAAAAAATAAATAAAAAAGGAACAGTAAGCGACGTTTTCTGCCAAATAAATATCTAATATTATTTATCTATATGCCAAGGTTAATCTAAACTTATGACAACTTTTTGCAATTATCATGATTGCGAGCGTTTATCTCTTAGTTCAGCCATTGATTCTGCTGATGAAGATTGTTGTTTAATATCCATAATGTTGTCATATAACACCAGTAACCCAAATTGCAAATGAGGTGGCTTGACCATCACCTAATATGCAATGAATTACGTGATGGTCAGATATGATAGCCATGATTGCTGTTATCCGAAGTCGTGTATTATTGTTCGGATTTTTTTAACCGTAACATACCTACACAAAGAATTATAATAATACTATCATTATATTAGTATTCTGTAAAGTAGATATTGAAATACGTGAAGCGTTTTTATACTTGTATGTTTTTAACAGGTATGGAGTTATTGAATTATGACCTTAGTTTTTAGCTCAATAATAATGTATTATGTAGAGCAAACAGATGGTCGTTCATAATGTTACGTTTAAATGCATTGCTTAGACACAATAGTCTATTATTCAGAAAAAAAATCATAATATATTATTAATAATAATAATAATAAAAAAATACTCTGGCAACACTGAAACGGAGAGTTGTGTTCGCAAACAGACTTTGTCGAAAAATATTATTTTACTATATTTATACATTTTTGATAAGTTCCCAATATTTCAAATACCATAAAATCATAAATTCAGTATAAAATGCAAATAGAACCTCGTAAATATTTAATAAACTAGTGAAAATATACGCAACATGACATTTGACATCCACGTCAAAATGAAAAATATGAAAATGCAGCTCCCGTTATAATTATGATAACAAGATCCAGAGCAAAAACAGCACGCCTAATACCCCCGGACTCGTCGCTGAGCTCCGCGTCGCAGCCACCGGTGACCGCACCAGCGGAACCGGTCACACCGCACGCGTTGAGCTCGAGCTCCAGCGACGAGTACTTCTCACCGCCGACGTCGCCGCTACCTGTACGTCGGCGTTAGAAAACCCGGCCACCGGATAGTTTAGGACCTAAAGGCCCACCGGCCTCAAACAAGGTCCCCACTGCCAGTGGTAATGTGCGGCGCATGAAATGGACTAGACCAATAAATGAAAATGTCATGCGCGCATATTTCGGGGCTACAGGGGGGGCGAACCAATCTCACCGCGTACCGTGACCGCATGCTGCTTCTGTTTCAGGGCCTTGAACCGTCTATCAACGTCTCGGCTCAACGACTATCGGACCAAGTGCGGGCCATTCAACGATCTCATATGTTGGAAGACACCGTACTTGATCGGTTACGCTCGGAGTTTATACAGACTAGTCACGTTGCCCCTACTCTTTCGCAAACACCGGCTACACAAAGGGAATCCGTTACACAAAGGGCATGTGTGGATAGGGGTGACGAGTCCTCAGACCTCATGAAGCTGTGTGTGATGTGCAAATACCCGATGCTGAAGCTACAAATAAATTTTGGCGCAGCATCTGGTCGGTGCCCATCATACACTCTGAAGGCGATTGGATTGAGAAAGTTAAACAAGCATGTGAAACAATCCCAACAATGGACAAAATCATTATAGAACAATAAGGCGTAGTCAGTGCAGTCCGTTCTTTGGCAAATTGGAAATCTCCAGGACCGGACGGACTGCACAACTTTTGGCTTAAATGGCTACGCAGTTCACATGCTTGTTTGGCATCTCAGTTTCAATCGTCTGTGGAATCCGGGTCGCTGCCGGATTTTATGACGACTGGCATCACTCATTTGCTCTATAAATCAGGCAGTACCGCGAAACCAGGTAATTATAAACCTATTACGTGTTTACCATCACTCTATAAGCTTCTTACAGCCATTCTGAGAACCAAAATTACTAAACATATTGATACTTATTCGATCATGTCCAACTCTCAGAATGGATGTAGGAAGGGGGGCCGTGGTACTAAGGAGCTCCTCCTTATTGATGCGGCCATAAGCCAACAGGCTCGCCGTAAGAAAAGGGATTTAATGACATGCTGGATAGACTATAAAAAAGCTTTTGACTCTGTGCCACATACATGGCTCTTGAGGGTGCTAGAGTTGTATAAAGTTAACGAAACTTTATGCACCTTCCTGAAGTCTTGTATGGGGCATTGGAGGACAGCTCTTTACTATCCAGTATGTCGGCAGACCCCGGATTGTCATGGTGAGCTTGTAAGGATTGAGCGAGGTATATTTCAGGGCGACAGTCTGAGTCCTTTATGGTTCTGTTTAGCCATGAACCCTCTCAGCACCTTATTAGAGGGTTCAGGACTAGGCTATAGGTTGCGAGGTGATGGTTGCAAAATATCCCACCTGTATTACATGGATCATCTCAAATTGTTTGCCTCTACCAGATTTCAACTAATGGAGTTACTAAAGTTAACCGAATCCTTTAGTAATTCCATTGGGATGAAATTTGGTGTGGATAAATGTGCGATCATGCATGTAAAGCGAGGAAGGGTAGTGGGATCCGAGGGAGTTCAACTCTTGGATTGTACTCATTTGCGATCACTCCTCGTAACTGACACATATACATACTTGGGTATGTTGCAAGCTCTAGGCATTAATGAGGTGGACATGAAGCAATCGTTGCGGGAGCGTTTCTTTGGCCGCCTGAAAAAAGTACTGAATAGTCTTCTATCAGGTGGCAACAAGGTGCGCGCCTGCAACGGTTGGGTTATGCCACTTCTAATGTACTCTTTCGGCATACTCAAGTGGACTCAGACTGAACTTGACGCTCTGGATAGAAGAGTCCGCAGTTTATTGACCGCATATCGTATGCATCATCCTCGCTCATCGGTAATGTGGCTGTACATCCCACGAAAGTGTGGAGGTCGAGGTTTCTTAAATGCCAAGACCTTGCACAATCGTGAGGTTTACAACCTTAGGGAATATATGTGCATCGTGATGTGGTCGCTGTAGATTCCGGACTCACTCAACTCTCCTTGGCTAAGGAGAATTGGCGCAGACCTGTGGTTCTTGGTACTGACGATCGCAGGGGTGTATGGCAGAGCAAAGAACTCCACGGAAGGTTTTACCGGGCCTTACATGGGCCGGACGTAGACTTCATGGCTTCCGTGACCTGGCTACGTTTCGGTAACCTATTTGGGGAAACCGAAGGTTTTGTCTGTGCAATTGCTGAAGTTATCATGACGAACAACTACCGGAGACATATCCTGAGGGATGGTGCCTGCCACCATCCTGGTGAGTCCCTTAGACATATTGTCTCTGGTTGTTCTCGTCTTGCTAACGGTGAGTACTTGCACAGGCATAACCAAGTGGCCAGGATCATCCACCAACAACTTGCTCTGAAATACAGCCTTGTGGACGTAGAGGTGCCTTACTACGGGTATGTAGCTGAGCCAGTTCTCGAAAATGGTCGTGTCACACTGTATTGGGATCGATCAATCATCACGGACAGGACTGTTGTGGCCAACAAACCTGATATTGTGTTGGTTGATCGATCTGAGCGCCGGGCAATGATAGTTGATATCACCATTCCACTTGACGAGAATCTTGTAAAGGCCGAGAAAGATAAACGGATTAAGTATCTGGACTTGGCTCACGAGATTGTTGACATGTGGGATGTAGATTCAGCAATCATTGTGCCGATAGTGGTTTCAGTTAACGGACTCATAGCCAAGAGCCTCGATCAACATCTTAAGAGGCTCACGTTAGGTATTTGGATCAAGGGTTTGATACAGAAAGCGGTACTTCTAGACACGGCACGCATCGTGAGGAAGTTCCTGTCTCTGAGGCCCTAACCACTGGCAGTTTGGCCCTTGTGTCCGCTGCCGGTGGGTCTACACACTTTTTATATTTTTAAATATTTTGTTATTTTTCATAATACATATATTTTAAAATGTATTTAGTTGTAAGATATATGTAAATAAAGAGGGAATAATAATAATAATATCTTTATTGTATAAACTGTGGTACATAAAACAGTAGATCTTAAAGGCTAAGAATGGACCTCACAGCTTACTTTACAAGGCATACAATAATAGCAAAAAAGCTTAACTAGGCTAATTACAATTACATTTTTTTTTTATTAATTCTAATATCGAACATATTTTATAGTCATGTAATAATAATTTATCATAAGTATGTCAGTATTGAGCTATGTCTATTTTCGTGTTAAAATATTCATTTAGATTATAAAAACAGTTCTCAATAAGGAGCCTCTTCAAGGAAAACTTAAATTGTCGCAAATTAAGGGATCTTAATGTCTCTGGCAAGTGATTATAAATCACTATGCTAGTGTAATACATATTTCTTTTAAATATCTCATATTTTGGCTGTGGTATTATTATTTTGTTTTTATTTCGTAGCCTACTATTATATGTTAGAGTGTTGTTTTTGGGGAAATATACTTCATATATTTTTATAAATAAAGCTGCTTGTAGTATGTAAATACCTGTTAATGTTAAATAATTATTTTGCTTAAATGCAGGTCTACATGACGCCGGATGTTTTATGTTGTGTATTATTCTAATGCATCTTTTCTGTAGTACAAATGTAGAGTTTATCTCTACAGAATTTCCCCAGTATATTATGCCATAGCTAAGAACGGGTTATATGTTTGCATAGTACGCTGACTGAGCAGTAGCAATATTCGTCGTATTTATTAATACTTGTAAAGTGTAACAGTACATCCGCAATTTAGCATTTACCTGTTCTATATGTTGCTTCCAACATAAATGGTTGTCTATTTGTAAACCTAAGAATATAGTTGTTTTACTTATGTTTATTTTTAAGTTTAATGTCCTCAACCAGTCGATTATCTTTACAATAGTTCTATTAATCTTCTGCTCATACTCTACTCGTGACATACTGTTAGCAGTTATCAGAACTGAAGCATCATCTGCAAACAATACACACTGATCCTCTATTATATTTGGAAAGTTGTTTATGTATATCGTAAATAATAATGGACCCAATATGCTTCCCTGAGCTACTCTGCTTCTAAGATCAGCATAACGTGATGTTTTTAAAAATATACACGTTGCCCCTACTCTTTCGCAAACACCGGCTACACAAAGGGAATCCGTTACACAAAGGGCATGTGTGGATAGGGGTGACGAGTCCTCAGACCTCATGAAGCTGTGTGTGATGTGCAAATACCCGATGCTGAAGCTACAAATAAATTTTGGCGCAGCATCTGGTCGGTGCCCATCATACACTCTGAAGGCGATTGGATTGAGAAAGTTAAACAAGCATGTGAAACAATCCCAACAATGGACAAAATCATTATAGAACAATAAGGCGTAGTCAGTGCAGTCCGTTCTTTGGCAAATTGGAAATCTCCAGGACCGGACGGACTGCACAACTTTTGGCTTAAATGGCTACGCAGTTCACATGCTTGTTTGGCATCTCAGTTTCAATCGTCTGTGGAATCCGGGTCGCTGCCGGATTTTATGACGACTGGCATCACTCATTTGCTCTATAAATCAGGCAGTACCGCGAAACCAGGTAATTATAAACCTATTACGTGTTTACCATCACTCTATAAGCTTCTTACAGCCATTCTGAGAACCAAAATTACTAAACATATTGATACTTATTCGATCATGTCCAACTCTCAGAATGGATGTAGGAAGGGGGGCCGTGGTACTAAGGAGCTCCTCCTTATTGATGCGGCCATAAGCCAACAGGCTCGCCGTAAGAAAAGGGATTTAATGACATGCTGGATAGACTATAAAAAAGCTTTTGACTCTGTGCCACATACATGGCTCTTGAGGGTGCTAGAGTTGTATAAAGTTAACGAAACTTTATGCACCTTCCTGAAGTCTTGTATGGGGCATTGGAGGACAGCTCTTTACTATCCAGTATGTCGGCAGACCCCGGATTGTCATGGTGAGCTTGTAAGGATTGAGCGAGGTATATTTCAGGGCGACAGTCTGAGTCCTTTATGGTTCTGTTTAGCCATGAACCCTCTCAGCACCTTATTAGAGGGTTCAGGACTAGGCTATAGGTTGCGAGGTGATGGTTGCAAAATATCCCACCTGTATTACATGGATCATCTCAAATTGTTTGCCTCTACCAGATTTCAACTAATGGAGTTACTAAAGTTAACCGAATCCTTTAGTAATTCCATTGGGATGAAATTTGGTGTGGATAAATGTGCGATCATGCATGTAAAGCGAGGAAGGGTAGTGGGATCCGAGGGAGTTCAACTCTTGGATTGTACTCATTTGCGATCACTCCTCGTAACTGACACATATACATACTTGGGTATGTTGCAAGCTCTAGGCATTAATGAGGTGGACATGAAGCAATCGTTGCGGGAGCGTTTCTTTGGCCGCCTGAAAAAAGTACTGAATAGTCTTCTATCAGGTGGCAACAAGGTGCGCGCCTGCAACGGTTGGGTTATGCCACTTCTAATGTACTCTTTCGGCATACTCAAGTGGACTCAGACTGAACTTGACGCTCTGGATAGAAGAGTCCGCAGTTTATTGACCGCATATCGTATGCATCATCCTCGCTCATCGGTAATGTGGCTGTACATCCCACGAAAGTGTGGAGGTCGAGGTTTCTTAAATGCCAAGACCTTGCACAATCGTGAGGTTTACAACCTTAGGGAATATATGTGCATCGTGATGTGGTCGCTGTAGATTCCGGACTCACTCAACTCTCCTTGGCTAAGGAGAATTGGCGCAGACCTGTGGTTCTTGGTACTGACGATCGCAGGGGTGTATGGCAGAGCAAAGAACTCCACGGAAGGTTTTACCGGGCCTTACATGGGCCGGACGTAGACTTCATGGCTTCCGTGACCTGGCTACGTTTCGGTAACCTATTTGGGGAAACCGAAGGTTTTGTCTGTGCAATTGCTGAAGTTATCATGACGAACAACTACCGGAGACATATCCTGAGGGATGGTGCCTGCCACCATCCTGGTGAGTCCCTTAGACATATTGTCTCTGGTTGTTCTCGTCTTGCTAACGGTGAGTACTTGCACAGGCATAACCAAGTGGCCAGGATCATCCACCAACAACTTGCTCTGAAATACAGCCTTGTGGACGTAGAGGTGCCTTACTACGGGTATGTAGCTGAGCCAGTTCTCGAAAATGGTCGTGTCACACTGTATTGGGATCGATCAATCATCACGGACAGGACTGTTGTGGCCAACAAACCTGATATTGTGTTGGTTGATCGATCTGAGCGCCGGGCAATGATAGTTGATATCACCATTCCACTTGACGAGAATCTTGTAAAGGCCGAGAAAGATAAACGGATTAAGTATCTGGACTTGGCTCACGAGATTGTTGACATGTGGGATGTAGATTCAGCAATCATTGTGCCGATAGTGGTTTCAGTTAACGGACTCATAGCCAAGAGCCTCGATCAACATCTTAAGAGGCTCACGTTAGGTATTTGGATCAAGGGTTTGATACAGAAAGCGGTACTTCTAGACACGGCACGCATCGTGAGGAAGTTCCTGTCTCTGAGGCCCTAACCACTGGCAGTTTGGCCCTTGTGTCCGCTGCCGGTGGGTCTACACACTTTTTATATTTTTAAATATTTTGTTATTTTTCATAATACATATATTTTAAAATGTATTTAGTTGTAAGATATATGTAAATAAAGAGGGAATAATAATAATAATATCTTTATTGTATAAACTGTGGTACATAAAACAGTAGATCTTAAAGGCTAAGAATGGACCTCACAGCTTACTTTACAAGGCATACAATAATAGCAAAAAAGCTTAACTAGGCTAATTACAATTACATTTTTTTTTTATTAATTCTAATATCGAACATATTTTATAGTCATGTAATAATAATTTATCATAAGTATGTCAGTATTGAGCTATGTCTATTTTCGTGTTAAAATATTCATTTAGATTATAAAAACAGTTCTCAATAAGGAGCCTCTTCAAGGAAAACTTAAATTGTCGCAAATTAAGGGATCTTAATGTCTCTGGCAAGTGATTATAAATCACTATGCTAGTGTAATACATATTTCTTTTAAATATCTCATATTTTGGCTGTGGTATTATTATTTTGTTTTTATTTCGTAGCCTACTATTATATGTTAGAGTGTTGTTTTTGGGGAAATATACTTCATATATTTTTATAAATAAAGCTGCTTGTAGTATGTAAATACCTGTTAATGTTAAATAATTATTTTGCTTAAATGCAGGTCTACATGACGCCGGATGTTTTATGTTGTGTATTATTCTAATGCATCTTTTCTGTAGTACAAATGTAGAGTTTATCTCTACAGAATTTCCCCAGTATATTATGCCATAGCTAAGAACGGGTTATATGTTTGCATAGTACGCTGACTGAGCAGTAGCAATATTCGTCGTATTTATTAATACTTGTAAAGTGTAACAGTACATCCGCAATTTAGCATTTACCTGTTCTATATGTTGCTTCCAACATAAATGGTTGTCTATTTGTAAACCTAAGAATATAGTTGTTTTACTTATGTTTATTTTTAAGTTTAATGTCCTCAACCAGTCGATTATCTTTACAATAGTTCTATTAATCTTCTGCTCATACTCTACTCGTGACATACTGTTAGCAGTTATCAGAACTGAAGCATCATCTGCAAACAATACACACTGATCCTCTATTATATTTGGAAAGTTGTTTATGTATATCGTAAATAATAATGGACCCAATATGCTTCCCTGAGCTACTCTGCTTCTAAGATCAGCATAACGTGATGTTTTTAAAAATATACACGTTGCCCCTACTCTTTCGCAAACACCGGCTACACAAAGGGAATCCGTTACACAAAGGGCATGTGTGGATAGGGGTGACGAGTCCTCAGACCTCATGAAGCTGTGTGTGATGTGCAAATACCCGATGCTGAAGCTACAAATAAATTTTGGCGCAGCATCTGGTCGGTGCCCATCATACACTCTGAAGGCGATTGGATTGAGAAAGTTAAACAAGCATGTGAAACAATCCCAACAATGGACAAAATCATTATAGAACAATAAGGCGTAGTCAGTGCAGTCCGTTCTTTGGCAAATTGGAAATCTCCAGGACCGGACGGACTGCACAACTTTTGGCTTAAATGGCTACGCAGTTCACATGCTTGTTTGGCATCTCAGTTTCAATCGTCTGTGGAATCCGGGTCGCTGCCGGATTTTATGACGACTGGCATCACTCATTTGCTCTATAAATCAGGCAGTACCGCGAAACCAGGTAATTATAAACCTATTACGTGTTTACCATCACTCTATAAGCTTCTTACAGCCATTCTGAGAACCAAAATTACTAAACATATTGATACTTATTCGATCATGTCCAACTCTCAGAATGGATGTAGGAAGGGGGGCCGTGGTACTAAGGAGCTCCTCCTTATTGATGCGGCCATAAGCCAACAGGCTCGCCGTAAGAAAAGGGATTTAATGACATGCTGGATAGACTATAAAAAAGCTTTTGACTCTGTGCCACATACATGGCTCTTGAGGGTGCTAGAGTTGTATAAAGTTAACGAAACTTTATGCACCTTCCTGAAGTCTTGTATGGGGCATTGGAGGACAGCTCTTTACTATCCAGTATGTCGGCAGACCCCGGATTGTCATGGTGAGCTTGTAAGGATTGAGCGAGGTATATTTCAGGGCGACAGTCTGAGTCCTTTATGGTTCTGTTTAGCCATGAACCCTCTCAGCACCTTATTAGAGGGTTCAGGACTAGGCTATAGGTTGCGAGGTGATGGTTGCAAAATATCCCACCTGTATTACATGGATCATCTCAAATTGTTTGCCTCTACCAGATTTCAACTAATGGAGTTACTAAAGTTAACCGAATCCTTTAGTAATTCCATTGGGATGAAATTTGGTGTGGATAAATGTGCGATCATGCATGTAAAGCGAGGAAGGGTAGTGGGATCCGAGGGAGTTCAACTCTTGGATTGTACTCATTTGCGATCACTCCTCGTAACTGACACATATACATACTTGGGTATGTTGCAAGCTCTAGGCATTAATGAGGTGGACATGAAGCAATCGTTGCGGGAGCGTTTCTTTGGCCGCCTGAAAAAAGTACTGAATAGTCTTCTATCAGGTGGCAACAAGGTGCGCGCCTGCAACGGTTGGGTTATGCCACTTCTAATGTACTCTTTCGGCATACTCAAGTGGACTCAGACTGAACTTGACGCTCTGGATAGAAGAGTCCGCAGTTTATTGACCGCATATCGTATGCATCATCCTCGCTCATCGGTAATGTGGCTGTACATCCCACGAAAGTGTGGAGGTCGAGGTTTCTTAAATGCCAAGACCTTGCACAATCGTGAGGTTTACAACCTTAGGGAATATATGTGCATCGTGATGTGGTCGCTGTAGATTCCGGACTCACTCAACTCTCCTTGGCTAAGGAGAATTGGCGCAGACCTGTGGTTCTTGGTACTGACGATCGCAGGGGTGTATGGCAGAGCAAAGAACTCCACGGAAGGTTTTACCGGGCCTTACATGGGCCGGACGTAGACTTCATGGCTTCCGTGACCTGGCTACGTTTCGGTAACCTATTTGGGGAAACCGAAGGTTTTGTCTGTGCAATTGCTGAAGTTATCATGACGAACAACTACCGGAGACATATCCTGAGGGATGGTGCCTGCCACCATCCTGGTGAGTCCCTTAGACATATTGTCTCTGGTTGTTCTCGTCTTGCTAACGGTGAGTACTTGCACAGGCATAACCAAGTGGCCAGGATCATCCACCAACAACTTGCTCTGAAATACAGCCTTGTGGACGTAGAGGTGCCTTACTACGGGTATGTAGCTGAGCCAGTTCTCGAAAATGGTCGTGTCACACTGTATTGGGATCGATCAATCATCACGGACAGGACTGTTGTGGCCAACAAACCTGATATTGTGTTGGTTGATCGATCTGAGCGCCGGGCAATGATAGTTGATATCACCATTCCACTTGACGAGAATCTTGTAAAGGCCGAGAAAGATAAACGGATTAAGTATCTGGACTTGGCTCACGAGATTGTTGACATGTGGGATGTAGATTCAGCAATCATTGTGCCGATAGTGGTTTCAGTTAACGGACTCATAGCCAAGAGCCTCGATCAACATCTTAAGAGGCTCACGTTAGGTATTTGGATCAAGGGTTTGATACAGAAAGCGGTACTTCTAGACACGGCACGCATCGTGAGGAAGTTCCTGTCTCTGAGGCCCTAACCACTGGCAGTTTGGCCCTTGTGTCCGCTGCCGGTGGGTCTACACACTTTTTATATTTTTAAATATTTTGTTATTTTTCATAATACATATATTTTAAAATGTATTTAGTTGTAAGATATATGTAAATAAAGAGGGAATAATAATAATAATATCTTTATTGTATAAACTGTGGTACATAAAACAGTAGATCTTAAAGGCTAAGAATGGACCTCACAGCTTACTTTACAAGGCATACAATAATAGCAAAAAAGCTTAACTAGGCTAATTACAATTACATTTTTTTTTTATTAATTCTAATATCGAACATATTTTATAGTCATGTAATAATAATTTATCATAAGTATGTCAGTATTGAGCTATGTCTATTTTCGTGTTAAAATATTCATTTAGATTATAAAAACAGTTCTCAATAAGGAGCCTCTTCAAGGAAAACTTAAATTGTCGCAAATTAAGGGATCTTAATGTCTCTGGCAAGTGATTATAAATCACTATGCTAGTGTAATACATATTTCTTTTAAATATCTCATATTTTGGCTGTGGTATTATTATTTTGTTTTTATTTCGTAGCCTACTATTATATGTTAGAGTGTTGTTTTTGGGGAAATATACTTCATATATTTTTATAAATAAAGCTGCTTGTAGTATGTAAATACCTGTTAATGTTAAATAATTATTTTGCTTAAATGCAGGTCTACATGACGCCGGATGTTTTATGTTGTGTATTATTCTAATGCATCTTTTCTGTAGTACAAATGTAGAGTTTATCTCTACAGAATTTCCCCAGTATATTATGCCATAGCTAAGAACGGGTTATATGTTTGCATAGTACGCTGACTGAGCAGTAGCAATATTCGTCGTATTTATTAATACTTGTAAAGTGTAACAGTACATCCGCAATTTAGCATTTACCTGTTCTATATGTTGCTTCCAACATAAATGGTTGTCTATTTGTAAACCTAAGAATATAGTTGTTTTACTTATGTTTATTTTTAAGTTTAATGTCCTCAACCAGTCGATTATCTTTACAATAGTTCTATTAATCTTCTGCTCATACTCTACTCGTGACATACTGTTAGCAGTTATCAGAACTGAAGCATCATCTGCAAACAATACACACTGATCCTCTATTATATTTGGAAAGTTGTTTATGTATATCGTAAATAATAATGGACCCAATATGCTTCCCTGAGCTACTCTGCTTCTAAGATCAGCATAACGTGATGTTTTTAAAAATATACACGTTGCCCCTACTCTTTCGCAAACACCGGCTACACAAAGGGAATCCGTTACACAAAGGGCATGTGTGGATAGGGGTGACGAGTCCTCAGACCTCATGAAGCTGTGTGTGATGTGCAAATACCCGATGCTGAAGCTACAAATAAATTTTGGCGCAGCATCTGGTCGGTGCCCATCATACACTCTGAAGGCGATTGGATTGAGAAAGTTAAACAAGCATGTGAAACAATCCCAACAATGGACAAAATCATTATAGAACAATAAGGCGTAGTCAGTGCAGTCCGTTCTTTGGCAAATTGGAAATCTCCAGGACCGGACGGACTGCACAACTTTTGGCTTAAATGGCTACGCAGTTCACATGCTTGTTTGGCATCTCAGTTTCAATCGTCTGTGGAATCCGGGTCGCTGCCGGATTTTATGACGACTGGCATCACTCATTTGCTCTATAAATCAGGCAGTACCGCGAAACCAGGTAATTATAAACCTATTACGTGTTTACCATCACTCTATAAGCTTCTTACAGCCATTCTGAGAACCAAAATTACTAAACATATTGATACTTATTCGATCATGTCCAACTCTCAGAATGGATGTAGGAAGGGGGGCCGTGGTACTAAGGAGCTCCTCCTTATTGATGCGGCCATAAGCCAACAGGCTCGCCGTAAGAAAAGGGATTTAATGACATGCTGGATAGACTATAAAAAAGCTTTTGACTCTGTGCCACATACATGGCTCTTGAGGGTGCTAGAGTTGTATAAAGTTAACGAAACTTTATGCACCTTCCTGAAGTCTTGTATGGGGCATTGGAGGACAGCTCTTTACTATCCAGTATGTCGGCAGACCCCGGATTGTCATGGTGAGCTTGTAAGGATTGAGCGAGGTATATTTCAGGGCGACAGTCTGAGTCCTTTATGGTTCTGTTTAGCCATGAACCCTCTCAGCACCTTATTAGAGGGTTCAGGACTAGGCTATAGGTTGCGAGGTGATGGTTGCAAAATATCCCACCTGTATTACATGGATCATCTCAAATTGTTTGCCTCTACCAGATTTCAACTAATGGAGTTACTAAAGTTAACCGAATCCTTTAGTAATTCCATTGGGATGAAATTTGGTGTGGATAAATGTGCGATCATGCATGTAAAGCGAGGAAGGGTAGTGGGATCCGAGGGAGTTCAACTCTTGGATTGTACTCATTTGCGATCACTCCTCGTAACTGACACATATACATACTTGGGTATGTTGCAAGCTCTAGGCATTAATGAGGTGGACATGAAGCAATCGTTGCGGGAGCGTTTCTTTGGCCGCCTGAAAAAAGTACTGAATAGTCTTCTATCAGGTGGCAACAAGGTGCGCGCCTGCAACGGTTGGGTTATGCCACTTCTAATGTACTCTTTCGGCATACTCAAGTGGACTCAGACTGAACTTGACGCTCTGGATAGAAGAGTCCGCAGTTTATTGACCGCATATCGTATGCATCATCCTCGCTCATCGGTAATGTGGCTGTACATCCCACGAAAGTGTGGAGGTCGAGGTTTCTTAAATGCCAAGACCTTGCACAATCGTGAGGTTTACAACCTTAGGGAATATATGTGCATCGTGATGTGGTCGCTGTAGATTCCGGACTCACTCAACTCTCCTTGGCTAAGGAGAATTGGCGCAGACCTGTGGTTCTTGGTACTGACGATCGCAGGGGTGTATGGCAGAGCAAAGAACTCCACGGAAGGTTTTACCGGGCCTTACATGGGCCGGACGTAGACTTCATGGCTTCCGTGACCTGGCTACGTTTCGGTAACCTATTTGGGGAAACCGAAGGTTTTGTCTGTGCAATTGCTGAAGTTATCATGACGAACAACTACCGGAGACATATCCTGAGGGATGGTGCCTGCCACCATCCTGGTGAGTCCCTTAGACATATTGTCTCTGGTTGTTCTCGTCTTGCTAACGGTGAGTACTTGCACAGGCATAACCAAGTGGCCAGGATCATCCACCAACAACTTGCTCTGAAATACAGCCTTGTGGACGTAGAGGTGCCTTACTACGGGTATGTAGCTGAGCCAGTTCTCGAAAATGGTCGTGTCACACTGTATTGGGATCGATCAATCATCACGGACAGGACTGTTGTGGCCAACAAACCTGATATTGTGTTGGTTGATCGATCTGAGCGCCGGGCAATGATAGTTGATATCACCATTCCACTTGACGAGAATCTTGTAAAGGCCGAGAAAGATAAACGGATTAAGTATCTGGACTTGGCTCACGAGATTGTTGACATGTGGGATGTAGATTCAGCAATCATTGTGCCGATAGTGGTTTCAGTTAACGGACTCATAGCCAAGAGCCTCGATCAACATCTTAAGAGGCTCACGTTAGGTATTTGGATCAAGGGTTTGATACAGAAAGCGGTACTTCTAGACACGGCACGCATCGTGAGGAAGTTCCTGTCTCTGAGGCCCTAACCACTGGCAGTTTGGCCCTTGTGTCCGCTGCCGGTGGGTCTACACACTTTTTATATTTTTAAATATTTTGTTATTTTTCATAATACATATATTTTAAAATGTATTTAGTTGTAAGATATATGTAAATAAAGAGGGAATAATAATAATAATATATTTATTGTATAAACTGTGGTACATAAAACAGTAGATCTTAAAGGCTAAGAATGGACCTCACAGCTTACTTTACAAGGCATACAATAATAGCAAAAAAGCTTAACTAGGCTAATTACAATTACATTTTTTTTTTATTAATTCTAATATCGAACATATTTTATAGTCATGTAATAATAATTTATCATAAGTATGTCAGTATTGAGCTATGTCTATTTTCGTGTTAAAATATTCATTTAGATTATAAAAACAGTTCTCAATAAGGAGCCTCTTCAAGGAAAACTTAAATTGTCGCAAATTAAGGGATCTTAATGTCTCTGGCAAGTGATTATAAATCACTATGCTAGTGTAATACATATTTCTTTTAAATATCTCATATTTTGGCTGTGGTATTATTATTTTGTTTTTATTTCGTAGCCTACTATTATATGTTAGAGTGTTGTTTTTGGGGAAATATACTTCATATGTTTTTATAAATAAAGCTGCTTGTAGTATGTAAATACCTGTTAATGTTAAATAATTATTTTGCTTAAATGCAGGTCTACATGACGCCGGATGTTTTATGTTGTGTATTATTCTAATGCATCTTTTCTGTAGTACAAATGTAGAGTTTATCTCTACAGAATTTCCCCAGTATATTATGCCATAGCTAAGAACGGGTTATATGTTTGCATAGTACGCTGACTGAGCAGTAGCAATATTCGTTGTATTTATTAATACTTGTAAAGTGTAACAGTACATCCGCAATTTAGCATTTACCTGTTCTATATGTTGCTTCCAACATAAATGGTTGTCTATTTGTAAACCTAAGAATTTAGTTGTTTTACTTATGTTTATTTTTAAGTTTAATGTCCTCAACCAGTCGATTATCTTTACAATAGTTCTATTAATCTTCTGCTCATACTCTACTCGTGACATACTGTTAGCAGTTATCAGAACTGAAGCATCATCTGCAAACAATACACACTGATCCTCTATTATATTTGGAAAGTTGTTTATGTATATCGTAAATAATAATGGACCCAATATGCTTCCCTGAGCTACTCTGCTTCTAACATCAGCATAACGTGATGTTTTTAAAAATATAGTTTTTAATGCCGTATCTCTATACATTATTTGAGTTGCTTGTTTGCGTTTCATTAAATATGTTTTTAATAGATAGTGCGATATCCCACGTAGTCCTACATGTTCTAATTGCGCTAGTAGTATATTATGATTTACACAATCAAAAGCCCTAGACATGTCCAAAAATAAAGCAGTAACTGGCACCTTTAAGTTAATGGCCTGTACTATACCCTTAACTGTTTTGAAAATTGCTAAAGTCGTAGATCTCGTCTTTTGGAACCCACACTGAGAATCGTTTATCAAATTAAATTTATTGAAAAATGTCGATAAGCGTTCATGAATGATTTTTTCAAACAATTTAGCAAAAATAGGCAGTAGAGCTATAGGCCTATAGTTTTCCATATTTGTCGAATCTCCTTTCTTAAGTATAGGCTTGATAATAGTTTATTTTAATTTATCAGGAAAAACACCAGTTGTAATAAGTAGATTAAAAATAAATGTTAATGGTTTTAGGATTGCAATGTCAGATGTTTTAATTATTGATGTAATCCCATCATTCCCTGTACTTTTTTATTTTTAAGTAGCTGTATGTATTTAAGCATTTCTTTGTCTGTTACTGGAGTCATGAAAAATGAGTTATTTATATTTTGCCCAGTATATTTGTATTTTTTTTCTTCAAAGCTGGGATCATAACGGTTAATATAAAACTCATTGAAACATGAAGAATTCGTTCGGGATTGTACATTATTTTGTTGTCAATGTTTAAGTGAGTGATTATTTTTCTATTATTACTATCCCTGTTCGTTATATACTTAATAAGATTCCAGATGCCTTTGTCTTGTTATCACATTTTTCAATCATATTTATGTTTGCCTGTTTTATTATTTTCTTAATAGCGTACTTTAATATTCTTTTATATGTATTATAGTGTCTCGTGTATGTATCTTTTTTATTATATATGTGTTTTATATATAGTCTGCGTTTTGTTCTGCAGGATTTTAATATACCTCTTATCATCCAATACCTTTCCTTATTCATTTTTATTTTAGTTCTAAAAAAAGGAAAGCATAAGTCATAAAATAACTTGTTGTCCTCTATGAAATTGTTATATGCTGTGTTGACGTCTTGAGCCTGAAACACTTTCGTAAATTTTAGATTTGAGATAAAATATAGAATTTTTTATTATTGTCTGGATGATAGTCTCTTTTGAAGATAAAATTTGTTTCATCTTTATGTTTAAATTTTAAATTCGTTTCTATAATTTGAGCGCTGTGGTCTGATAACCCTGTATGTATCACGTATGAGGAAGTATGTTTTAAGTTAGTGATTATATTATCAATACATGTTTTCATTTCTGAAGTTATTGTTAACGCATGTGATAATCCTCTTGTTCCAGAAGATCGCCACCATCGTTCTGTTGTAACCACTGCTGAATTTTTCCAATTACATACTATCAAACCACGTTCCTACACTAAATACTTATATAATGATGGTGACTTCATTTCCCTCCAAGCAGAGCTCAATGCTATTAACTGGCATTCGGAACTAGGAAACGGATGTATTGAGGAAGCGGTTTCTTTTCTTTATAACACCCTCCACAGCTTGTGTGATACTTATATCCCCACTAAAGTGGTTACATCATCCCGTAAGTACCTACCATGGTACAAACAGCCTTTGATTAAATTATTGCGCGAAAAAGCTAAATACCATAAAAAGTATAAAACCTATGGTAATACACATGACCTTAATTCGTTCATTTTGTTACGAGCTAGGGCACGCATTTTAGAAGATGAATTGTATAATAATTATATTATTAGTATTGAAAAATGCATAAAAAAGAACCCTCGAGCAATTTGGTCATTTGTTAAAAGTAAAAATCAATCAAACACTTATCCGTCTATTCTCGAATATGATAATCGTTCATCTGACCAAGGTGATGAGATATGTAATCTATTCGGAGAATACTTTCATTCCAATTTTCTCAGTAATTCCCAGTCCAGTGTTCAAGATAATTTGATTAATAATTTTGATTATGAATCTCTCGCTGATATAAGTTCTGTTGAGGTTCTAGAAGATAATGTATACAAATTAATAAAATCCTTAGATCTAACAAAACCAGCAGGCCCTGATAACATACCTGCCATTTTTATAGTTAATTGTGCTAAAAGTCTTACTCTTCCATTATCTATACTTTTTCGCCGCTATATCTTTACTTCCAGACACGAGGGACAATACCTTTACGGAAGGTATTGTCCCTCGTGTCTGGAAGTCTGCTTTTATTACTCCCATTCAAAAAAAAGGGCCTAAAAATAAGATCGAGAACTACGGACCAATTTCTAAACTATGCTTATTTGCAAAGGTTCTTGAAAAAATAGTTTACTCTCAAATTTATCCTGTACTTAAGCACAGTCGCTCATTAAATCAACATGGTTTTGTAAGAGGTAGATCAACTAAAACCAATCTTCTTCTATGTACTGAGTTTCTGTCACATCATATGTCAAAACTCTCACAAGTTGATATTATATACACTGATTATTCAAAGTGCTTTGACCGAATTGACCATTTTATACTTCTTGAAAAGCTTCAGCGCATTGGTATTAGAGGTAACTTATTCAGATGGTTTTATTCATATGTCCAAAACAGGTGCCAAACTGTAGTTTTAGATGGCTACTCTTCGTTTCCAATGGATATTCCTTCCAGCGTTCCACAAGGATCGTTATTAGGACCTTTGCTTTTTACCATATTTATTAATGACATTTCTTATATTTTTTTATCCTCGAAGATAATTTTATATGCTGACGACATGAAAATCTTACACCAAATTAATAGTGTAGATGATGCCGTTCTTCTTCAAGATGACTTAACAGATTTCAATATTACTGTACCATAAACAAGTTGGATCTCAATGTCTCCAAATGTTATGTATGTTCGTTTACGCGTAAACGTGCAAGAATCATATTTAATTATACACTTCATAACTCGGCCTTAACAAGAATTGACACAATAAAAGATTTAGGTGTAACATTTGATAGTCAATTATTATTTGACTATCACATTACTAATATAACTAAAAAAGCATACCGTGCTCTCGGTTTCGTTTTTAGATTGTCTTCCGAATTTATAAATCTTAAAACCTTTAAAATACTGTATTGTGCATATGTACGTAGTCATTTGGAATACGCCTCGCAAGTATGGAATCCCTGTTATGACGTCTACATATCACGATTAGAATCCATACAAAAAAGGTTCCTACGGTACCTACAGTTTCGAGCAAGATTATGGTTACCTGATTATGACTCTAGATGTCGAAAATTCCATTTTCTTCCGCTTTATAAGCGAAGGGAAATAGCTGACTTGTCTTTCCTATTAAGTATTGCAAATGGTACTGTTGACTATCCTGAACTACTTGAAAAAATAGGACTGCGTACACATACAGCTGCACTGAGGAACCCAAATGTTATTTATGTTCCCCTTGTTAGAATAAACTATAGGCAGAATTCATTTAATTTAAGAGCTTCTACTTTGTTTAACAATTTAAATAAGACAAACTTTGATATAGATTTATTCAACGTTTCTGTAAATACGCTTAAAAGTTTACTGAGCAACACTTATTTCAATTGTATTTAATATTAATTAACTTATTCGTAACCTATGTAATTTATGTGTACTTTCTTTTCTGTTTTGCTTCGAATGTATCTTTTGTTTTAATTTCTTTATCTTTTGTCCTCTACTATCTTAAACTATTTTTATTTTTTTAATGTTCCTATCTGCGGAAACTTACAATTGGCCTTCATACATATGCACCTCAGTTGCATATGCTTAGATATATAATTAATTGTGTTACCTAGCTGTTAGTTTTCCTAAAATACTATAAATAAATAAATAAATGTTTGAGAAGTATTTGTGATTCGGGTGGGGTCATCGATTTCACATTTGAGATTGTAAATTTTAAGTAGCTGCAAGAATTGTTTTGTGTTATTTGTGTCAGTCAGTATATCGATATTGAAATCGCCGGCTACAATTATATTTTTATTTAGGTTTTTATCTGTTATTATTATTCTCTGTAATATATTATCAAGTTTGTCAAAAAAAACAGATACATTACTATTTGGCGTTCTATAAATACATATTATTACACATTTTAAGGAGGTAATATAAATACCACAACATTCAAAGTGTTTTTCCACTGCTTCATTTTTTATCCAGGCCATATCTTTAAAGTCCATATTTTTTTGTACCATTATTATAGAACCTCCCCGCTTCTTATTATTCCTGGAGAAGTGCGCCGCCATTATATAATTAGGTAGATTAATAAGAGATTCAGATCCATTTGCAATAAAAGTTTCCGTAAAGCAAAGCACATTTGGTCTAGTTTTAAGGTCACTTATAAGAATATTGAGTTCATCCGTTTTGTTAATTAAATTATGAATATTATGATGTAATAAGGTCAACTTGCTATATTTGGTCTCGAAAAAAACTGTTTTCATTGTTATCAATTAAATTATTACTAATGTTACTTTTGTTTTGTACGTTCTCAGTGTTAATATATGTATCAGTTTGAGTGTAAGTATTTGTAAATTTTTTGCTCCCGTTGGTAATTTCTGTCGTAACATTTTTCTTTGATATAATATACTCATGATATTTGTTTTTTATAATCCAATCTTAAAATATCCTTATGAAGTCTTTGTACAATATTAAGAATGAAGTAATATTTACGCCTAGGTATATAGCCATGATAGCCCATATTTACATAGTGTGCATGTTTAAATTGGTAACATACATGTCGTAACTTATAATTAAGCATACGTTCGTTAATATATTTATTATAAGGAATCTCACTAATAATTATTTATTTATTTTTATTTATTTATTTATGTACACACACATAGTAACACATATAAACTAAATTATTTATAAATATTTGTACAAAGGTGCTGCTTATTTCTTAAGAAATCTCTTCCAGCAGACCCGCGAGAGGAAAGTTTTTACTAAATGAAGTAAATTATGTGTAGGGGGGCATAAACATACATGTACTATAATATAATCGAGATAAATATTTAAATTTAGACATTATTATATAATAATAATCATATACTTACACATATAAGATGTATCCATTATTTATATATACATATATACCTATACTTACATATATACATATACACAAATACATAACTACATATATACTAGATACATAAATTATATTAAATACCCACAATATAATAATATTATGTTATAAATACCATCACGAACGCACATGATTTATTAGGCAACAGTAGACAGGTAGTATTGACGAACCCTGCGCTTGAATGATACGGAAGTGGGAGAATCCCTGATATCCGCTGGAAGTGAATTCCATAGTCTTACTGCATGCACAGTAAAAGAGTATGCATAGAAATCAGTTTTATGAGATGGAATTTTTAGCATGGTACGAAGATTGGTCCTACAGGGTGCATCATTGGTACGGGCAAAAGAGAACCGCTCCCTGAGATAAGATGGTGCAGCCTGATTATGCAGGATGTTATATAATACACATAATAATCTAGAATTTCTACGAAGTCTAATTGGGAGCCACTGGAGCTCATTTCGAAACAGTGAAACGTGGTCGTACTTTCTGAGATTATATACAAAACGTATACATAAATTTTGCAGCCTCTCAAGCTTATTTAGAAGCTCCTCAGTAGCATCTACATAGCAAGCATCCGCATATTCAATAATAGGTTGAATGAGAGTCTGGGCAAGGGTGATTTTAGTTTTCAAAGGCAGGAAATTCTGAAGACATTTCAAGGAGTGAAAGGTGTAGTGAACCTTCTTACTGACCTCATTAATATGTTTACTCCAGGATAAGGTGGTATCAAAGAGGACTCCAAGATTCTTAACTGTGTCAGAGAATGGGATCGATGTCCCAGAAAGTGAAATGGGACTTAATGAAGAAACTTGTAGCTTATTGCGAAAATATCGACTACCTATGATTATGGCCTGGGATTTATCAGGATTTAAAAGCAAACCATGACATTTGGCCCACTTACTAATGCTATCCAAATCATTATTAATAGCAGCCAGTGCTGAATTAATGTCGGCTTCCTTGAAATGCAAGTATAATTGCAGATCGTCAGCGTAGAGGTGAAAGTGAGAAGAGATATGCATTGAGACAATTTATGAAGATAGAAAAAAGTACGTTTTGAAACAGCCAAACTGTCGACTGACGCTTTGTTTCTAGATCGTATTGATAAATTCAGGATTCGTCACTTGTCACAATGTCGTAAACGTGCAGAGATATATATATTCGACCCGTACTGGTTACCACAAGAAATCCTGAATAACTTGATTCTCAGCATGTCCAGGAGGATTGCATTTTGTGTTGAGCTAGGGGAAGAGTTATCTTAGGAGAGCCCGCGAGGAGATATTGTCGGGCCTCGACAGGGATCCATGGGGGCGCTCATACCAACGGGCGCGGAACAAGCTCCGCGCCCACGGCGTCCCCGTCATCGAGTCGATGGAACGAGATCTCCTGTCGGAGCTAGTGGGGGGTCTTTTCCCGCGCTCTATGGGACACGTCCCCCCAGCAATGGCTCCTCCGTCCTTGGCGGAAGAGGAGACACGAATCCCTTCTGTCACTGACACGGAACTGGAGGTAGCCCTCTCTCACCTTCATGGACGAAGGAAGGCGCCCGGCCCGGACGGCGTTCCAGGTCTCGTACTCGGCGTCGCCACCGAATATATCAAGGATAGGCTCCGGGAACTGCTCAACGCATGTTTGAGGTCCGGGCGGTTCCCGGAGCAATGGAAGTGCGGACGTCTATGTTTGCTGCGGAAGGAGGGTCGCCCACCTGACTCTCCTTCCGCATAGAGGCCGCTGGTGCTGCTGGACGAGACGGCCAAACTGTTTAAGAAGGTGCTCGCGGACCGTCTCGTCCGGCACCTCGAGGATGTCGGGCCGGGACTGTCAGAATCGCAATTCGGATTCAGGGCAGGCCGCTCTACGATAGATCACTGGCCGCCCTGAAAACCCTGGTCACCGAAGCAGTGGCCAGAAAGGAGGTCGTACTGGCAGTCTCGCTCGACATCGAGAACGCCTTCAACAGTCTCCCTCACGAGACGTTGAAGGAGGCGCTCCAGTTCCATGGAGTGCCTTTGTATCTCCGGGGGCTGTTGGAGGCGTACCTCGAGGGGAGGCATGTGCTCTGGGAGGGGGGTGACGGGCGCCTGTACCGCCATCGGATAGAGCGCGGCGTTCCACAGCCGGAACGTCGGATTCGACTGGGTCCTGCGGGGCCGGCTCCTTCCCGGGGTGGGGGTCGTCTGCTATGCAGATGACACCCTCGTCACCGTGAGGAGGGCCGGCTTCGAGGAGGCCGTCCGATTGGCGGAAGTTGGAGTCGCGCTCATCGTTGACCGGATTGGTATGTTGGGCCTGAGGGTCTCGGTGGCTAAAACTGAGGCCCTCCTATTCCATGGCCCTCGCCGAGGTCCCCCCGCGGAGCATGCCTACATGTGCAGGGAGTAGCCGTGCCGGTGCGGACCCAGATGAAATATCTGGGTCTGCACCTCGATAGTAAGTGGAATTTTGGGTCGCACTTTGCCCAGCTCGCCCCTAGGCTCGTTAATTCTGCCGCGGCTTTGGGTAGGCTTCTGCCAAACACTGGCGGTCCAGGGTCGTCCTGCCGCCGACTTTATAGCGGTATACTGCGGTCTATGGTGCTGTATGGTGCCCCGATCTGGCCGGACGCCCTCACCGCTCCTAACAGGGCCCTCTTGCGATGCCCGTAGAGGGTCATAACGGTGAGGGCCATTAGGGGGTACCGTATGGTGTCCTGGGCTGCAGCCACGCTGCTGGCAGGCGACCCGCCTTGGCCTCTCAAGGCCGAGGCACTGGCGGAGGTCTAGTGGCTTCGTGCTGCGGCGCGGGCCAGGGGCGAGGAATTCTCTGAGAGGAGTCTGGGCAGAGCACGAGAGGCGGCCCGAAGGATTTTGATCCAGCGGTGGAGGGAAGGGCTGGAGTCTCCCGGAGCAGGACGGGAGACTTTAGAGGCGGTTGCGCCACACCTCCACCGCTGGTTAAACCGAAGGCACGGCAACCTCAGTTTTCGGTTGACGCAGGTGCTTACCGGACACGGGTGTTTCGGTAAGTACCTGCATCGTATTTGTAGGGAAGAAACCCCCGGATGCCACGAGTGTGGCACACAAGTTAATGACGTCTGGGTGCTCCAGCGCCACGCCCTGTCGGAGGCAATTGGAGGAGACCTGTCGCTGCTGGCCGTAGTAAGCCAAATGCTCGGGGACGTCAGGTTCTGGTCGGCCGTTGCCTCCTTTTGTGAGGCAGTGATTGCACGGAAGGAGGCCGCGGAGCGGGAACGCGAGGCGTTGGCCCACGCTGACTCGCTCCGCCGGCGGCGGCCAGGGGGAAGGAGACGTCGCTACGCTCACCTCCTCCCACCGCCTTGATGACGACAGGGCGTGGCCAGTAGGCCATCCGTCTGGGGCGTCAGAGTAGAATAATGAAAGAGGACCCTCTGGCGCCCCGCTAATAGGCGTGGAAGGGGCCGCTGTGGTTTTAGTGGGTATTCCGGGTGCAAATAAGATTCAAGTGCCCGGCGAGCCCTACATACCATTTTTCCACAGCGACAACAAAAAAAAAAAAGGGAGTAGGTGTACTTGTACTAAATAAAAACAATTCCGTAATAAATTCTTAATAATGTTTCGTATTTCCTCGTTTTCTTTCATTTATTTCTTAGTCACAATTGCATTAAAATTTTCAAATCAAATTATTATTTGTAAAATAATTAAAAATAGTTAATATTTTAGTTTCAATTAAGTTATTTTCTTTTTAAAAAATATATCACGTAAGCACTTTTCTTTTATAAGTGAAATTAAAAAAAATACAGCATTTTTTACTTGTGATCTCAAACTTTTTCATCTGTATTTTTAGCATTTGACATGCTCAGCTACTTTTAGAGTACAAATTATTATTTGTCAATGAGGAAAAAGAGAACCCGCGTTCCCGCTCGTACTAAAGTTCTCTTTTTCCTCATTCACAAATAATAATTAGATCTCAAATTTTTTTTGATGTGTATATAGTGAACTTTGTTGCTTTCAAACTATTTTCTCAATTATGCGTAGTCGGCATAGTAATTACTATTAGGTGTAAGTACTTTATAAACCGTAACAACTATGGTTTAATATTTTTATACAGCGTGAGTGGTTAGTCCAGAATCCTAATTATATTTCCAAAATAAAAGTAGTGATTCCCGTCCCGTGAGTCCCATCCAAATCGGTCCACCCGTTAAGGAGATTAGCCGTGGATATTATTGGATATGTTCGACGTATACGAATAAAAAACGTCTAATTGAATTGGCATTCATTAATAATTTCTTGGGTTTCTATTTCTGAGCGAAACATTAATTATTTTTCCAAAATAATAGTAGCCTAAGTTACTCATTATAACTACACCCCGTCCCCGCGTGGTATTCATTCACAATTTCATGGGTTTTATATTTTACGCGGTACCCTAATTATTCAATCAAAATAAACTGAACTTACTTCTTGTAACAACAGCTATCTGCTAGTGAAAATCCTGTCCAAATCGGTCCAGCCGTTCCGGAGATTAGCCAGAACGAGCAGTCAAAAAACTTAAAAAACTGGTAATTTGTTGTAGGTAGCGTATTTACTCTCGTAGGTATTTATTAAAAAGCTTTTATTTAGACATTACAAACAGACTTCAATTTTATTATATGTATAGATATGTACCTACTAAAATAGATGTTGTAGATATTTAGAGTTGATGCTTTTTAAAGAGTATAATAAACTATAATGAGAAGCTTCTGAATTCTTAATAAATCGGGGTACATATGTAAGTATGGGGGGTTAACTCCTCCTCCGGTTGCTTACAGATTGATGTTATAAGGAAAATCTCTTTGTTATTTTAATATTATACATATTCGTATATCTTTTATTTTTAAATACTAGCCTTTGCACACGGCTTTGCCATAGCCAAAAGCTAGTATTTAGGTTATATCTCAGGTTCCCGATATAGTAGCGGGATAAAATGTACCAGTTGTGTGTGTTTAAAGACTCACCAGTTTTAAGTCTAATCAATAGTTATCAAACAAAAAAGTTTTATCAAAATCCGTTCAGTAGTTTTGCATGATGCCCGAACAAACATGCAGACAAAAATTCTAAAATCATGTTTTGTGTTCAGTGACGCCTAAATAGCCTAAACATTCATTTTTTTTCTCAAATATCTTAAATGTATAAATACTGCTTTATAATATATTATAGATTACTAGCCTATGCCCGCGGCTTCGTCGCAGCCAAAAGCTAGTTTTTAGTTTATATCTCATGTTCCCGATATAGTAGCGGGATAAAATGTTTACCAGTTTTTAAGTCTAATTAAAAGCTACCAAATAAAAAAAGCTTTATCAAAATCCGTTCAGTAGTTTTTGCGTGATGCTCGAATAAACAAACAGATAAACAGACAAAAATTCTAAAAAAAATCGTTTTGTGTTTAGACACGCCTATATAGCCTATAAAAGCATTATTTTTCTCAAATATGTACATTTAAGATATCTGAGAAAGACACAGCTCTGTCACAGCTTTATAATAGTAATAGATTATGATGTAAGTAAGTATTACGATTGAGTAATGTGCAACAATTAATAAAAAACATATATATGCCTTTGGTTGCAGAAGTACCTACTAGCTATAGGTAAATAAGTGATAAACACCGATAATTTTGATTGACTTGTAAATTGAATGATTACTACGAGGGAAAGCACTCGCGGGGAGGCTTGGTATTTGGCAGGTGAGGCTGGATCAGGGAAGTGCCACCCTCTCACAGAAGATGAGCGTGAAATAATAGAAGGCATTCCCAATGTTGTGTATAGTGAGTAAGACAAATCCCTAATAAGACGAATTTTTCCTTCGTGTACAACCTCTACTCCCTTTGCTTAGAGTTGGAGAGTGATGCCTCTGGTGTAGCTGGCTACTGTAATAACTTCCTTTTTCGTCCGTGTTTTGACAGACTAAGAATACAAGTGTCACCACACCATTTCTTCCCACGGGTGTCGTATGAGGCGACTAAGGGAAGTAAGTAATTATCATCCATTGCATGACTGGTGGTAAGGCTGGTTGCCAAGTGGTACCACCATCTCCCGTGTGACGGGCCATGAAGCACATCGTTGCGTTTTGGCTGTAGCTGGAGAAAGCCGTTTATTCCTTCATTTCATATCGGTGAAATGAAATGGTGAGCAGCGGCTTGACGATACTCTCGGTATAGCTGAGTCCATGAGCGACGGTTACCATTTACCATCAGATGGGCCGTGGCTAGTCTGCCACTACATGCAATATAAAAAAAAAACAGGTACGCCGTATACTTTTTTTGCCACCCACGAAGTATATAAAAGGCGATAAAGCTAAAAGAGAAGTTTTATAATCATTATTATGTGGATAAGTAGGGTATGATTTACAGCCAGCTGTCCTTGGGAACATAGTTGATCAGATAGTGTTAGAATTCAGACATGTCGGCACAGCGCTGTTATTTAAGGATACCCTTCGAGCAATCCTTATGTTAACATTCATTCTTATATCTCATTCGGTGTTGCAAAAAATGGTTCGATAATTATTACATGCGGCTAAAAGAGTTTCATCGAAAATGAACCTTTTAAATGTTATGTCATTTCCGCACACAAAATAATATTCAGAGGAATTTCTATTAAGCTTACATTTTCCCTCTTAGTAGGGCCACGCAAATGGACGTGTTGCCTTAACGAGAACTCATATTATCTCGCATGTTATAACGCTAAGTTATTTACGATGATAAAAAAGCGCGTGACTCTTTATGTATATTTCAAACGGGCTGCTTCAATATATTCTTATAATATGGTACGAGTATGTAACGTTATTATAGCATATATTGCTATTGAAAAGAGGAAGTGTGAGAAATTTATTGCCGCTGCCGTTATAAATCATTATTAAAATAGATAGGAATAAAACTTTTTTGAAGCTCTTTTGAACGATCCGAGTCTTTGGTATGATTCAGTTTATAATTGGTGGTCAGTGTTTATTATCAATTAGGGCGCTGATTGGGTCAGTGGAAAAGGCTATTTTTTTTTTCAGAACCCATTGTTTTCCTACTGTTGGGTCTGGGACTCTTCTCAAATTTAAAAGGGACTTAGACCATAGTCCACAACGCTGTTCAACTAGGGTTGGTAAACTTCACAACCCGTTGAAAAAGTTCTCAGGCACGTATTTTTTCACTCTGTTTTTCCTTCTCCAAGCTGTGATAATTTGTGAATAAATACTCATATGGTTTTGAAAATTCAAAGGAGTGTGCATTGTGGGTACCGACCATAGACTAGGTATCGAATTCGAGACAACTGTCCTTGGTATTACCAATGCCAATCACGACAAGTAGGTATCTAGATGTATAGAACGAGATCATCATATAAAGAAGATATTGTAAAATCGTTCACGTAGCGTTTGCTACACGAGGCTTACTATCTGCAGTCCTTGACAAACATGGTAACTTCGATTTAGAAGCTATCTGTATTCAGACAGCACAATTTTTCTCGATACTATACCACTGCTTATCTGAGCGTAAGTAGTGAATATTTACGGAAGAAGCTGTTTGGCTATGCCCCTCGTATTATTAGGTATATGATCAGCAGTTACGTCACTTACCATCAAGTGTGCCGTTAGTAACCAAAAAGGGTTAGAGAGAGAGGTGTATCACATTTTGTGTATGTTATTTCGAAGTAGCATGGAATACAAGTCTACTGCACAGCGTTTCAGGCTTCATGCTGCTATTAAGAGTTTTACACCAGAAAACCTTTGAAAAACTAGAATCAACGCAATATTTGTGTTATCTTGCTAGACCAGCAGGCAGTCTGTAAAACAGTTCATGTGGTGACAGACTAAGAATACAAGTGTGTCGTATGAGGCAACTAAGGGAAGTAAGCAATTACACCCATTGCATTACTGGTGGTAGGGCTGGGTACCAAGTGGGAGTGCTCACTTGCTTTCGGGCCCGAGCGGGTTGGTACCACCATCTCCCGTGTGACCGGCCACGAAGCACATCGGTGTGTTTTGGTTGTAGCAGGAGATAGCCGTTAATTCCTTCATTTCGTATCTGTGAAATGAAATGGTGAGCAGCGGCTTGACAATACTCCCGGTATAGTTAAGTCCATGAGCGACGGTTATCATTTACCATCAGGTGAGCCGTGGCTCGTCTGCCACTAAACGCAATAAAAAAAAACACCGGTTGGGTCATGTATGAAAATGCTATTGAAGCCCAGAACCTGGTGCATGGAAATAGACTCACCCCCAATTAAGTTGGGGTTAGTACATTTTCACTATTTATTATCAAATCAAGTAGGTAGTAGTTATTGGATCAGTGGCAAACGGCTATTTTTTTTTTTGTAAGAGGGTTTAAATCATAGTCATTGAGATTTAGATGGCAACATTTGCAACCCTTTTCTTTATTTTATTTGAGCTGGTTGGTACAGGGAAACAGATTCATCACTAATTAGGGCTAGGGTATACCGCCGGTGGACCACTGAAGTAATATTATGTCACATAGTTCCAGTTATTCGCCGAGAGAGATGGCATACGGCGGGTTTATTTAGTGGTTGAGGTTACCCCATAGGTACTACACTGTGCGTTAACACGAACGACGCGGTGTGCTTAACAAAAAAAAAGCTAGTGAATACACTTCTATTTACTTTTCAGAAAAAAGGCTGTAACTAATTTAAAATAATGAATTTTTACTCGTACGTGCTAATATGTGGGTCACGAATGAGGAAAGCATGGTAAATAGGTACATAAACTTTCACAGAAAATTCTTCATATATGATGAATATGTGACTTAGAGCTGGCAACCTTCCAAATGGAAAACGTTACGTTTTTATTTTAAAACTATTACGAGTATACCTAAGAGCTAAACAAACCAAGTGTTTTAAAACTAGAACTTCGTGTATTTGTAAACGGTACTTTCGCAATTGTTAATTGCGAGTTTTTGATGCTTATCTTCCATGGTCTTTATTTTGTCTCTATCTTGTTTTGTTACAAGGTGAATGAGGTCTAGATTTTGTTTGTGAAATAACTACTTTGGTTAATCTTGCATGATCCTCGTCACAAAATGATATCAGTAGCTTTTGAACATTGCAGAGGAACACTAAGCATGGTTAGATCCAAATGGCATCTACTCGTAATGCTTTCCTAAGTTGTAAGAGCCAGGTTTTTAAAATTTTGCTGAAACATGAAATTTATAAAATAAATTATCGTACCGTGTGATGCCTCCTAATAATTTTCACTTGTTTTCGAGATTTAATTTTTTTACATTTTTTAATTTTTTATATTCGCTATTGTTGTATCTATAAAGAATTACATAGGTACGTTATGTTGAACTATGGGCGATTCCGGTACAGACACGAATAGCTTACATTATTTATGTATTTTATGTTTGTTCAAATTCTGACTAAAATCCACATTAACAAATGTGGCATCTATGATGACGTAATAATCAAAAAACATAAAACGCATATTTATAAAATTAAAATCGTCTGTAACTTTTAAATAAAATATTTTGTATCACTAAACTCATCTTATGGAAAATTATGTGCAAAAAATAAAATGTTACTATGAAACCATAGCATAAACCATCATGCAGCAACCATATCAAATTTAACGTGAGCGAAGGTGTAGGTAAGCACTATATAATGCCTTATTCAATTAAATAAAAGTTAATAAAATCCATACCTAGAGATAATTGCGAAACAGTGTGAGTATTGAACATATATTAGTAGACGTTAACCAAACGGGCTTAGTGGTTACAAAACTAACTGGTCGTTAGAAAACTAAAATCCTTACATGATTAACTCAAGTTTGTAAAGGTCTCAAAATGGTCAACACGAAAATACAGCAATTGCTCGATACACGGCTTTTTGTATCATTGCATCTTCGATCAACAGAAGCATTGCATGTTTAATGCACTGGTTTAATATAGTGGTATACCGGGTGTAAATGACATGATACCGATAACTCCGGGCAAATAACGGCAATAATATGCTCCATACCGATATCAAGCAAGGATCGTGGCAAATGGAAATCCGTTGTCTCTGCCTACCCTTCTGGGAAAAAGGCGTGAGTCTATAAATAAATAAATATGCTCCAAACTATTTTCGTCGACAACGATGGGTTACAAAGTTAGCAATTTTTAGCCGTTATCGTATCATTAATTACAACGCGACTAAAACACGACGAAGGTTTCAATCCATCGTAGTTTTTGGAGTAAATTGGTGATTAATGAGTTTATTACCTAAAATAGAATTTAGATAGTTCTACCTAAACACAACGACAATATCATGCATTCAATTAAAAAAAAAATGAAATATAAATTGTAATTTTCATAAAAAGGCCGACGCAAATTTCCACGAATTCAGAATCGAGTACTTATGGTATCAATTATCTGTACGATGCCATTTACACCCTGTATATACATAAGTTGTAGCTCTTTTAATTGCCAATGTTCAGTTGAGGTTTCATATAATAAATATCCATCATGGTCAAGTGTTTGACAGACAGTTGCAGGTTGCTTTTAACGCTGCTTTTCACTCTCAATGAGCACTCATTAATTATACGTAACTAGCAATATTGCGTTTGTAACCATGAAGGCATTTTGTCGTAAAAAGTTATTTATGCTTTAAAATAAAACAGTCAGCAATTCTTTGGTTTGAAATCAATGTTTGAAATGAAGGAACTAAAATATGTACTCCGTTTCTTACGTCAGGCCAAAAGGAATAAATAGCTTTAGTCCATAATTAAGAAACACATTTATTAGTTTTCTAGCACCCTCACATATTTATAAGACGATGGAGAAGATTTTTGTTAGCAGATCCTTGTAATAAATTATATCTAAATGAGAATTGATATTAATGAATTACATTTGATTTCGTTTTTGTCATAATCGCTAAGTTACTTTTATGATTAAATTATTAGGATGTTTTGAATAATTTAATAGAGATAAATCCCTAAGCATGGCCACGACCCGCATATGACCTTTCATATTTCTCAATAATTTTGCATGGGTGTGCGAACATTCTTTACCTTGCGCATATATTATTGTAATAAATTACATTTATTGGCACGTACTTCGAATAAAATGAATGGACGGACCTTAACCGTTTAGCTTTTTAGTAAAATTATAGTCAAAATCGTCGGAAATTAATGTATGATATATTTATTTTAAAAAGTGATAGCGAATATAACAACTACGTGAGATTAAATAGTATGAATTTTAATTGCAAAATTAAATTTACTATATTGGATTAATGCATGTAAATGCGTTCCGATAGAGGGCGTTGGTCGTTAAGACAAATGTGATAAGGAGTTTGGGTATGTCTAAAAGATAGTACTGTAGCTCAGTGGATTAGAGCACTTCCCCGGATAGGAAGGGACGCAGGTTCGATTCCTACCTGTACTAAAATACTCTTTTTCCTTATTCACAAATTATAATTTGTACTTTAAGAGTAGCTGAGCATGTCAAGTGCTAAAATATAGATCAAAACTACGTGAGAATAAGACAAGCACCTGTGTTTGTTTGCTCTTGAACCGTCTGATTAAGTTTGATAGCAGTTGGAATAAAAACAAAATGGTGACTATTAAACGGTATTTGTTGAAAATATTTTAAATGGAAACAATTTTTTATGAAAGTGGCAACAAAATTTCCAAGCCTTGTTTTGTAAAAGTGGACAAATATTTTATTCTAGTCAATATAATAAACTTATAATGTCGTAAAATAAATAAAATTACAGAATTTTAACTAAATTAACTATACATATACACCGTTTTTTTTCTTTTTCTTAAGGAGGGAAAAAATGTTCCTAACCGCACACCCCATCGTTCGGGGTAAAGAACAGGATAGTGTGGGGCCCTCACCCACTAAAGAAACCCGCCGTGCGCCGTCTCTCCGCCTTTATTGGCGAGCCACCGGAAGCATATTACATTCCTTCAGTGGTAAAAGAAAAACAGGATAACCGTTTATTGTGATCGTGATCATTATTATTTTTATTTTAGTACAATACAGATCATGTAACCTCCTAAAAATCACTATAAAATTATTATTTTACATTTCAGAAAGAAGTAGAATAATAAAAGCAATTGAAATGTAATGTCCGAAGTTTTATTTTGGTATTTCGTTTTTTAATTGTGGAAAAGAACACGAAGGCATGTTTTTGACAGAAGTTTGGTCTTCCTGTACTCGTTAGAGAGCCGCTAGAGGCCGATTAAGCCAATTGTGAGCCGGTGTTCATTATAAAGTCTTCAAAAATGAAGTATATTTTTGAAAACTTTATAATGAACGCCGGCTCTGGGCCAGTCCTTTCATTTTATTGCGGCCGATGGGCACTCAGACGTTATTGTATTACTTCTAGGTTCATTTTATCTAATAATGCATAATCTATACATATTAAAGAAAAAAATACCCCCCCTCGCCACATATGTCTGTCTGTCGCGCAAGTGGACTTCTGCAAGTTTTAGTGACTTGCCCTGCGCTAGGAATAGTATTGTTCTGTGGACTTGCCGAACTTGCTGCAAGTCGCACGTGTATGTATACGGTTATTTTGAACTTCCAGCAAGCACTTGCGTCTTTATTTGGTTCACACAATAAAGTTGGAAGTTTTTAGAGCAAGTTAATATTGTCTTCACTTCTGTGCGAGTGATCGTGGGTTCGAATTCCACTCAGAACAAATGTTTTCGTGATGAACATAAATATTTGTACTGTGTTTGGGTGTTTATTATGTCAATATGTACTTACTTATGTATTTACAATAAAAAAGTAATTATGTGTACATATCCGTTATTCTAGTACCCATAGTACAAGCTAACGCTTAGTTTGGGACTAGATGACGGTGTGTGCTTGTTGTAGATATTTATTATTATTATTAAATGTTTGTTAAATACTTTAACAGAGCCATCTGGCGATAGGTGGCACCATCCATCCCGCCTTTCAATTTCCACTGCTGGACATAGGCCTCCCCAAAAAATGGGGGATAGTGCCGTAATCGCCACGCTTGGTAGGCGGGTTGGCGATCGCAGTGGACGTTATTAATACTCGAGGGAGTGCTGCTGCCCACTCCCTCGGTATTCCCTCAGTCGGGTCTTACGACGCCCGTGGGTAGACAGGAGTGGGACAATTCTAAAGCCGGCCCCACACGGCTTAGCCGGCCCCACACGGCAGGTGGCACCAGACCTTCTAGAATACTTATCGGTATTATTCAATATAGAAAGAAAGTTCTAGAAGGCTGTTGGTGCCACCAGGCGCTGGGGGCGCTGCATAAATCTTATTTTCCCGTTGTCATTAAATGACGACATAATTGTACGGGATCTTGCTTTGGAGTTCTCTTAATAATTTGCTTTGAAGATCGAAATCATCAGGCCTCAATATCCAATCTCGTACCCATATTTTACGTTTTTTATTTTTATGTATTAATAACAACACCATAGATGCAGATTTTTCTGCAGCTAGGCATATTGTTTGACCGCTCTTGCTCAACTAAAATGCAATTTGTGTGGGAACGGTTCTGCAAGATCTTGCAGCAAGTTAACTTTTACACACGTCTGCAAGCGACTTTCTTATAGAGAAATTGCAGTCAGTGGAAACAGTTGTCAATTGACTTCTGCAAGAAATTGCGGAAGTTACTTGCCAGTGGACGCCTCGCTAACCAGTCTTAAAACAATTCCGCCATAACAAAAAAAAAAAATAGTGACGGAATCCTCTCTTACCACTAAGCTATCACTGGTGTTGAAGTATTTATTTACTGTTGTATTAATCAATATTCAAGGTTACTCGATCTCAGGATGCGCATTTTAATTACGTTTGAGACATAGTACAGGGGGGTTAGGTAGAATCTCATATCTCACATGTCGATCGTATCGTCTCGCTTGTAATTGGTTGAGAAACCGACGCGTGATGTCGCAATAATCCGTTGACCAATCACGGTGATCTCTCAACCAATCACAGTGATCACGATACGATCGACATGTGAGATATGAGATTCTGCCTAACCCCCCTGGACATACTTATGTACGTACATATCCTGTCTAGATCTGTAAAGTATATGTTTCACGTTATGTACTAAAATAACATGACATTGAACTTTTCAAACATTGCGTATCAATGGACTTACTTAAAAATCTTGTTGACATTGCTGTTTTCGTTATTAGAAAGTGAAACAAGAACGCTTTAGTTAGTGCAAGAGAGTTGTTTTATTGTGTCGAAATTGTTAAAAGTTAAGCATTTTGTGCATTTAAGGAGCAAGCAAATAATAACATCAGCTAATTAGTATTGATGTATCCCGTAAACTGGTACCTATTTAAATTTCGATAACTAAATTATGTTGCTCGGTCATGGTGATAACGGAATTTGAAGCAATATTTCGATTTATGCAATCATATTTCTTAAGTTGTCAATGTAGCGCCGGGTGTAACTCTAGTTTTAATAAGATGTTGAAAGCGTTTTGATAGTGAATATTTGTGGGAAAGTTAAACAATTATGCCTTTATTATGCCGTTGTATCTGTTCGTAAAGGATAGGTATAAAGATTTTTATATTTTAACATGGACATTTAATATACATCATGCTAAGGGTATATTTAAACATATATCGGATTAGCACATAGCTATAATAACATAGCTATTAGGTACATGACTTACAAGCTTCCAAAATTTACATAATTATTCATGTCACGGTCCGGACACCATAAACTGGCGGGAAGGACCTTTGTAATTATGTATAATCTGGATTTCATAGGGTGAATACGATCATGAGGTTTTAATCAAAAGTTCGATAGTTCAAACTACCGTAATAAAATGTAATCAACATGATTTCTTTCTAAAAGATGACTTTATTTGATGATCTTTATTGGTGACTTTATGTGAACTTTTCTTCTCAGCCAGTGTTTTGTATTTTAAGATTAGCAAATCAATAACGAGACGCATTTGTATTGATCTTACTTATGTTTCAATATGCACATAATTATAAAACCTGTATATTTGTAAATTTATTAATTCACTAGTCTATGCCCGCGGCTCCGCCGCACCCAAAAACTGGTTTTTAGGTTATACCTACCTCAGGTTCCTGATCAGGGCCGGATTTAAACTTAATGCCGCTCCTAGGCACCAGAAAAAAATCCGCCCCAATACTGGAATTTTACTTAAACTTATAGTTTATATATTTTATTTTTCATCAACATTTTTTTTAAATTCATTGCTTGATTAAAGATTTGAAAAATGCAAAAAATTCCGAAATTATTTCAATTTTTCAAGAAAAAAAAATACTAATTAAATTTCTTTAATTCCAGAAAATAGAAATATCTATTATTATTTAAATTTCCAAGGAAATAAAATGATTAAATCATTTTGAGTTTTACCAAAAGTGCCAAAATTATAATTCACAAAAATAATGGATGAATTGAATTTCTTGAATTATTAATTAAACAGAAAATTATTAATTAATATAATTAATTATATTGAGCAATCTTGATAAGACTAAAAAAAATTTGTAACTCAAAATTTTGCCGCCCTAAAAAATTTGCCGCCCTGGGCACTTGCCCCGACTGCCTCTAGTGTAAATCCACCGCTGTTCCTGATATAGTAACGGGATAAAATGTGTGCTTACAATTTTTTAAGTCTAATCAGGAGCTATCAAACAAAAAAGTTGCATCAAAATCTGTTCAATGCTTTTTGCGTGACACGCGAACAAACAAACAGACGAAAAATCTAAATAAAATGTTTTGTGGTCTGACACGCCTGTATAGCCTAATACAGTATTTTTTTCTCAAAATATCTTAAATGTATAGACATAGCTCCGTTACGGCTTTATAATAGTAGATACTAGATAGGTATACGAGGCTACTAAGCGAAGTAAGCAATCATCACCTATTGCATGACTGGTTGTAGGGCTGGGTACTAAGTGGGAGTATTCACATGTTATCGGGCCCGAACGGGTTGGTAAGTACCACCGTCTCCCGTGAGACCGGCCATAAAGCAACTTTTTAGGTTGTCATTTCATATCTGTGAAATGAAATGGTGAGCAGCAGCTTGACAGTACTCTTATTATAGTTGCGTCTATGAGCAGCACTTACCACTTACCATCAGGAAGGCTGTGGCTTGTCTGACACCATAATCAATAAAAAATGAGAAATAAATGATAGATAATTTAAACATGACCAAGTTCTACTTTGGATTTTTCCATTATTAGTAGATACCTACCAATAGGTAGGTACAAAAAAAAACATCTTACAATGGTAACCTAAATATATTTTTTGTCATGTCTCTGGTTCCCGATGTATATGAGAGATAAACCGTATACCTATTTTTAACTCAAATCAAGAGCTATCAAATAAAAAGTTGCATCAACATACGTTCAGTATGTAGTTTTTGCATGATGCGCGAACAAACAAACAGACAAAAGCTCTAAAATTTTTTTTTTTCGTTTTCAGACATACTTATGATATAGCATAATAAATCTCAAATATCTTAAATGTGACACAACTCTGTTACAGATTTATAATAGTTAGGATTAGGATTTTATTTACAGATGATTTTAAAATATAAAATGTATCGTAAATTTAACTTTATATAAAAAAAAACATTATTTAGATAGGCTTACCACATTTAAAAATCCCGCATCATTAAGATGAATGAAAAGTACACAACACTATATACTATATAACTTCACACCATATTTAACTGAACTCATTTACTGTATAAAACGGTGTATTTACGTGATCACCGGATAACTTCAGCGCACAGGATACGCACAGTGCACGCACGGACATATGTATACAGATAGACTTGGTGTGTAGGTATGTGTGGCGAGTATTGGGCGCGCGCAGGCTTTACATCACGCAATATAAACTAGTGCCCACCGGCAGCTGACCTTGCCACTGGGCACATAATGTGGTATCTGTAACAGTTCTGTCACCCGCTACCATTGAATACTAAATTCGACTTACGCACCGAGAATTTTACCGACATTAAAACATTCATGTTTTTAACTGACCTTCAAAATGAAAGAGATAATGAGCGGCGATTGCCTGAGATCCTGCTTAGGAATTACTTTAAGTAATGGACACTTGCCTATTTTAGATATCATAAAACTGTAATTAATATTGTGGTTGTGAAGTTATGTTTGTCGATTTCGTCATCTCAAACTCCTAACGGCACGCTTTGTATTTATCATACTTATGATTCAATATGAATGTATACCTACCTGTATATATTCACATTTATTATTCCATTTTATTTTCCCTGATTGTAAAATATTTTGAGTTACAATACAATAATGCATTACTTAATTACATAATGCATTCCTTTTATAAATGCTGGTTTATTTGACGTAGTTTCCTTGGATTTAGTTGAAAGTATTAAAACCGGATTATCTCTAGAATTGTCTGTATAAATAATATGTAGATTCATTTAGTAGTAGTACCATAGGTTTAGTCTGTGCAATTGCTGATGAAAGTTGCATGACAAACAACTCCAGAAACATAATTATGCTGATAAACGGCACTGCCGAAATCTGCCAGCGTCCTGGTGAGCCCATTAGGCATATTGACTCGGGTTGTTCTCGTTTTGCTAACGCACTCACCGTACTTACATAGACGTAACTAGGTAGCCCGGATCAGCTCTGAAATATACGCTTAGAGTAATCTGTTGGTATTGGTGGTGCGGTGGCGGTTGATGTACCTTACTAGAAAAAAAAATGTGTGTGTACTTATGTACACGCGTTAGAAGTTATACTTCTTTGGCGTAACAAGATAAAAATCTTTTCAAACATTTTATCTTTCGCCTTATTCTACGTTTGTAGAAAAAACAACACTAACAACAGAAAAAAGTTATTTAATACATTGAAAGTTGTATTATAACGCATTATCTAGTTAAATAAAGTTTTTTTTTAAATATCACAAAAAAACTAAAATAACTTCAGGGTGTCGGTTTTTCGTGACGGTGTGCGCGCGCATCGTAAAAATTTACTCTCATCTTTTTTCCCTAACGCGCCAGAAAAAGTATATCTTCAAAAGAGTAACCCATTTTCGTAAATAATACGCACGTAGTAAAGAAACTCTTCTTCGAAGCGGACATTAAGTCGGTCAAGTATCCAACTCACTAAGTTCGAAGTTCGAAGACTAAGTCGATCTATTATTGATTTTAACTTCACCTAATGCTACTAAAAATAAATCTTCAAGAGAACTTGTTAATCTTAGTTTAATAACTGGGAAAGTCGTTTATTAAAGTAATGGTGCGTAGGAGATAAACAGGTAGGCATGGACGGCTTTGTCTTTGCTTACCTAAAGTTTATGTGAAAACTCTTCTTAGACTAGAAAGTTTATGCTGCAGTAGTTATTTCATGAAGATTAATAATCTTTCTTGCAAATTATAATTCTTGTTCTTTTAAAATCTCTAGAGATGTTCTAACATAATAAAGCTGAAGAGTTTGTTTTTGTTTGTATTTTACTTGATTAAAATTACTAATCTCTTCAAGTTTGCTTTATCAAATTCTTTTGGCAATTTATATGTCTATGGGTTATTATATCCCTATAGCTCATTTTCACAGAAAGACTAAAGTCTATTTAATAAATAATCTATTTAAATTACGTTATTAATGAGTAAGGTTCGGAAAAAATACATATGTTCAATTTCTAGTTTTAAGAAAAGGATCTTTCTTACTTAGGTATGAGTTTTCATTTGCTGCAAGAGCAAACCCCACACATCGATATACTAAGTTGTAATTTCCTTAATAAACAATAGTAAGATGTATTTGTTTGTAGAAGGGGAAAAGTACTATGTCTACGATATCCTGGGTCTGTTCTAGAGTCAAGTGGTGTTTATTCACGTTAAACAGCGGCTTCGCTGTATCTCGGTAGTATTCACGACAAGTCGAGTAAGGCGCAATAATGTTATGAGGTGTAAAGCACCGCTAGATACTAAAGCCAAGCATGCAAGGAACAAACATGCTAAGCTTTAGCTATGCCAGGGCAAAGCCATACGAAGCGACTGCCATGCCGAGCCATAACCACGCTGGGCCAAAGCCAGGTTCAGCCAAAACCATGTTAAGCCAAAGTTACACCACGGAAGGGAAGTGCTGTAACTGGAAGCCAAAACCGCTGAATTTCTAGTACTCATATATCATCATTCACGTAGCCAATTCCTAACTTAACATTTTAGTATCCAATGTATCTCTGTTTCCAATGTTTATTTCAATTCATTCTATTTATTCATATATTATTGCCAACTTTTAGCATAGGGAGGTAAGCCAGAAGGACTCAAAGAAATTAAAAATTCTTGAGGATAGTGCACTGTATCCTCAATATTACACACTGTTTCAATGGACTTTTTGTGTTTGACTTGACCGGGAATTTTTCCTAAAATTATTTTATTTATCTCATTCACTGAATCGTTTCTGGGTGAGACTATTGCCCTATAACAAAGCCAATGATAATCTCTTTCCATTAAACTTTCAAGACCGGGATATATCGTCCCATTAGAAGAATAATGTTTTATCTGCAGAATGTCAACTTTTCAGTAGAGCGATTTGAAGTTTAGCGCGCACATATTTGCTTATACTCTTTTATTGGAGGACACTAGCCATTTAATATTTTCACAGTGTTAAAAAAAAACAATACAGATTGTAACATAATCATTATTTATTCTAAAAACTATGCCTGTGCGTAGATAGTGTGTCGCATGTGCATACACAACGTTGTACTGCCAACGAGACCAGCTCAAGAGTTGTCCCAAGAACACGTGGATCGTTATTTGACGAATATAATCACGTTTCATCTGCGCATGAAACAATATTTTATGGATTTCTAAAATTATTTCAATGTCTTACATGAGGTCTTTTGTATTTAATGTTACTGTCATAGTTTTTATACCTTATTATTTTAGTAACGAAGTGTAATTTTACACTTATGGAATGCTCTTCAGACTTATTTAGTCGCATTTTCACTAATTTATGTGTATATGTATTTAACATAATATCGTATTAGCCAAATAAAAAACGCTGACAAGTTTTATTACTTTAATAAAATCAGTATAAAATCGAATAAACAAAGCAGTAACTTGAAATATACAAATTAAGGTACGTACTAATAAACAATTATAAAATCAGTAAAAATCTAGCCTTAGGTATTTCACAGCCTTAAAAAGTCTCATACTCTTAACATACAAATTTATTTTCATTATTATTATTCTTAATTATAGTTCAGTCTTAGATAATTAAAATATGAAGTTAGGTCGAAAATCAAAATGTAATACTTTAAAATGTAATTACGAAATACTATAGAACTATAAGAAGGTACATAAATAATTGTTGTCACACGTACATAATTGTTATCACCTAAGGTGTTAATAAAATTAATATAATATCAAGAATCGTCGTCTTTTTTCTTTTTGATTATAATTTAAACTATATTTATAGGTGTATAATATGCAGGAATAATACCTGAGTTACATAAACTTATATTTATCAGAATTCAAAGGAATCGGCGCATTATAAGCCTTGGCGATTACAGGAAGTCCTTGAGATTGTCTAGTTGTGGGCTTTATAATTAAGGTTTCGTATTCTTCAGTCAGGTTGTATTTGTACTTCAGTTTGTGTAGGTCGTCCTTTTGAACGAAGACCTCTTTAATACGATTCCAGTCTATTTTCTGACCGCGGCTATTTTTATTACAAGCACTGTTTTTGATATGACTTTTAAAATCGTAAAAGTCATTTTGAGGCCATTACTTCTAGACCATCTTACAAGCAAGCTCCACTCTTCTGGAGTGTATATGGTTTTATTTGTTGAAGCGTTTTCTATTACCGAACGCTGTCGCCTTCATTCTGGGTATGTCCTTTTTTAAGAACAAGTGTTTGATATTGATGTTGCACTTTTGTGCAGCATACATATAAAAAAAGAAATTTATACGATTTCTAATGTCCAGCGCAGTTGTCGGACCAGAACCTAAATTCTTGGATACCCTTTTTGGAGTCGAGGTCTATATAATCAAAAAGACAACTGCTCTCTTCATTTGCACCTCTTTTCGCCACTGTCTCATCCCACATATAGCACGTTGCATGTTTTGATGCCATATCGTATAGTGTGAAATTTAGACACGACAGCTTTCTTTTATAATAAAAAATGCTCAACTGACCGTGAGGACAAGTCAAAATCTTCTCAAAATCAAACACGGCACAAAGTACTTTACCATCAGACAACATAGCCTCCTTTTTATCTTCGCCTTTTAGACTACGAGCAACTGTTTTAGCTGTTTGATGTTTTTGATATTCCTCTATTTGTTCGGTTGAGGGATTTCGTAAGTTGCGATGTGCATGGCAAATATCACATTGGTCCTTTTTAGGTATGAAGAAACTTAAATTAAAGTTTTTCTTAACTATCTCTCGGTACTGTCTCTCAGTATCAGCCTTAGACGTATATTTGTTGGTATCGAACCATTCGTTGTACAATTTGTACATTCGGGCAATATTAAGACTGCCGTCTAGGTATAATTTCGTAGTCTTTTTTCTTAAATAGTGCGATACAATGGGCACAAACGAGTTCACATGGTCGCAAACGCTGGTAATCATTTCTTCTATGATGACCTTCCTGTGATTCTTGTGGCGACCTCTGTAATCATCTTCTACAATAGTGCTATTGTCGTATTTATCCCAGGCCGTTTTAACTAGTCTATCACTTAAGCTTATAGTGTTCAAGAACATTTTCTTGCAAACATTTATGGTAGACGCTTGCTCCTTACTTTTATCTAATGATAAAGGAAGATAATATTTATATGTAAAATTTGTTTATTTGATGTATCCCGGTATAAACATCTGTTCTTTTTTGCCTTGGTGGTGTACTTTAATACATATTCCCATTGCTTTTTTCTGTCTCCCAACTCCCAAAACTTTTTAAATATATCTAACCGCTGTACGTAACTAATTCAATCGAAGCATTTAAATTTACAGGAATATACCGGACCCATTTGTTTCGCGCTAAATATTTTACCAGTGTTAGCAGAGTACACCTGTCCAAGGTTTTTTTGTCGTTTTCTTCTTGTGTCTGCCCAATTATCGCGACATTTCGAACGTTTTTTTGATTAACGTGGTGTGACTATAACAGAATCAGAGTTGTCTGTACCGTAGAATGATTGACTTTGATCAGATGGAGCGGGTGATGCTATCACAGTACTCTCAATATCAGACTAAGTTGGGCAAGGTTTAGCATTGAGAGCATTCTGTTGTGTCACGGAATAGGACGGATCAGGACCTTCGTGTGAAGGATGTTCTTCAATAGCTTGCAGTTTCACCCGATACTTTCTGCCGATATTATTCAAATATCTTTGCCTGGCATGTACAAATTGGAGGCCGCGCTTTTTCAGTTGACTTTTAGAGAATATTTCGTCACAGCTCGTGTCAGATTCAATCGAATGATCTGAAGTATCGGGCAAAAATCACCACAACACTTTGTGTGATATGGCGGCGGTGATGGCATAGGAGTAGGTATACAAATCTTAGATACTATACTTGACATTATTGAAGTACGGATGGTAGGGGATGTTTCAAAACTGGATGCTGATTCTAGTTGGAATGGAGCTACTAGACGCAGTTCAGCAAAGGTCGTCTGTTCCGCTGGTACGTCATCATGACGAGTAGAAAATCAGGAACATCGTTTGATGAATTTTCATCATTCCAAAAGGCTTGTACATAATTTTTCTTTGGATCTGTAAAGTTAATGTTTTTTTTTGTATACAAATGAAGGTAGGTAGGTACTATAAATTCAATCATCTACAGGTTTCTAACGAAGTTAGCATTCATAAATATTGTCTTAACTGTACATTTAGTTAGAGACTAATTATTAAGAATAACTGTGTCTAATTAAAATTATATTTAACCATTTTATAGCTATTTTAAATTTCAAATAATGTTTTACGGTAAACCAATTAGCAGAAAAACGTATCATTTGCAATTGTGACGGTCATTTTAAAAAATAAATTAGATGCATAATGTTTTATGTGTTTATGCTGAAGAATAAAACATAAAATTATGCGTAGTAAAATACACTATGTGCAAAAGAAACCACAAAATTATGGAAACAAATAACACAAGCTTTATTGCATACTATTATAATATAAAGCTTATCAGTAAACAATTTATTTCGGGTTAACTTAAATTAAAAATGACTTCGCAACTTTGTAGAATAATGTTTCATGTGATCATAAATACTGTATTTGTGGGAAATGACTAAAACATCGTGTAATTGACCCAAAACAAAGTAATTAAAATACTACAAAATAAACTCTTTTCAATGAAACTAATGAATATCGTAAGAATGTGAGGATAACATAAAAAATATGTAATATACGTATATTCCATAGCCGAGACAATTTTCTAACGACGAATTTATCCGTTCTATTCTTTGTGTATTTGTATTAGAGTTAAGGTAAATAAAGTACTACGTTCATTGTTACTTATACTAACAAAAATTAAACGATTTCTTACCATTTTCATCGCCAATATGGGTATCCATTGCTACAAACACCACTCGCGGTCACTACGTTGAACAATGTGCCTTGTAATGAAGCGACGCAACGCACGGAGCCGTGTGCGCCAGAGCAGTACAGAGAACATCACGTTGTGTGATCGAGTGACGTTAATGTAGGTACTTAGCGCGAAAGAAACTTTATTCGAACGTTATAACTTTTAAAATATTGGATGAAAAATTATAAAAAATATGTCAATCGATAGCTTACGTTATTGTGATAACGAATTTACCATAATATTATTTTTGTCACATGTGATGATAAAACGTTATTCTACTAATGGGACGATATTGCGTCTATCAAATCTTCTAACCTGTGTAATATGTGACCTAACCGTTGTCATGTTTAATGTCATCCCTTTTTTTTTGTTAAGGCGTGAAAAAATGTTCCTAACCGCACACCCCGTCGTTCGGGGCAACGATCATCCCTACTATTGGTGTTAGGACAGTAAAATTTTTCTTCTGCAAGATTCAGTAATTGATGCGGAAAGTCGTTATCGTAGTTGTCGCTCAAGTGGGCTCTCATGTTTGTTCGTAAATTGAGAGTTTCAACGGAACTCCATAAGCATGATGATTTTAAGCATGCTCTGATGACATCGGCGCGTGTTCCTTTTGTCATCACTGGCAGCGTTTGCTGAAAATCGCCCGCACTAACAAAAGTAGTAGATGTATACTGATGACTGATGTAATTATGATACTGCCTATATCGCCACGCAACGGCCGGGGCGGCGCGCACCGCATGTTTTTATTTTGCTAATATCTTTGAAGATATTTGTTTAAACTGTATAGAGTAAAGGGCACAAATATTCTACATTGAATTTCCGTTCTAAGAAAATAATTTATAAAGATATAAATTAATACCAAATGGACTAAATAAGCTTCACAAAAAATATTTTTAATCCACTATTTTAACAGTAAAAGCAGTTATTGTGAATTATCCCTATGAGATGGGCATATGCTATCGCGGACTTTTTTACAGATTTTGATAAGTTATTTAATATTGTAGTACATTGTTTTGTTCTATCCTCAATAGTTTCCGCAGCGCACGCGATGAAAGCAATTTTTTTTACAACTTGGATTACATTATTCAAGTTTAAGTCGATGCGTAATTAATTTTGGAAATTATTATAGCCTATGACACTCCACAATAACGTAGCTTTCTATTGGTGAAATAATTTTGAAAATCGGTTCAGTAGATCCAGAGATTACCCCTTACAACGTCACAAACTCACAAACGTTACCTCTTTATAATAATAGTATAGAAGATGGTAGATACATCGTACACTGTAAATTCATATATTATTTAAACAATTTCTCTTTGCGCTAATTTGAAATGTATGAGTAGGTAATGCAGTTGTGTCTTCTTCTATTATAACCTTTATAAACGTTCTTACCTGCTTAATTAATGAATGCCCTAAGACATAAGTAGCTCAAACCTTCATTTGAATAGGGGCCGATTTTGAATTCGTGTAAGTACTTGCTTTTAATTGAATTCGTACTCTATGCTTAATATAATATAATTATGTATATTGACCTCATTTCTGCTGAAATATATTTAGCATACATAATATAATGCAGGTTTTAAGCAAAGAGTAGAATGGTTTTAAGTCCTTGACGACCATTACACACAAAGTGTTAATAACCGAGATTGCCGTTTGAATACTGCTCACTCATCTTGATATACACAAATTGGTTGAATGTTGAACAGAGTAAAGTACATAATATTTCGTATTATAACGTGATCCTTGTATTAGGTAAACAACTTCAATATTATACAATCAGCGATGATCTTTAATGTGCTACTATATATTGGTAATCTGCCAGACAGATTACGTGTAGTACTCGTATGTTATCCATGGTTAAGACACGCTCTTGTTATTATCACTATGGAAATTAATTTTCATTACCATAAACCTTCTAGTAATCAACTTTTGGGTGCGGATATCGCCTCCGAATGTGTTGTTGTAGTAATGCCAACTATGATATTTTTTTACTTGTAAGAAAACTCGAATCAAAACTTGGAAAAATAAATGAAATATAAAATGATATGCTTCTCTTACTTGAAAATGTACCGACAGTACCCAGGCCCGCGCGCTAAGCGCGAAGCTACCTCGACATTTTCTGATCAACAAAGACACAGGCCTCCATAAGTGATAGCCTCAACGAGCCACCTATATGGCATAGGTATCACATCCAAAGATTACCTACAGTTCTGATCATATCGCAGACCACCTGGTGGTCTGCCAATGTGATGTCTGGTCCGAGGCGATGCAGAAAATGTATTTGAACATAATTTTGGTTCACATGCTGAAAAATGCGCTAAGTATATCCTTCCTTTAAGTGAAGGGATATCCCATTCATCATGCACCTTGTGGCATCAGAACTACCAACTAGTTTAACCACTTGCTTTCAGGCAAAGAGTCATTAAACTTAAAATACTTTTTCCTAACGGTATTTATAAGATGTGTCAATAATCACGGATTGATCACTCGATCTTTAGCTAAGAAACGTCCTATTACTACTACTAGGTACTTACCTACTAAATATATTTTCATAGAATTATGTACCTATAGTAGATATTTATACTCGTATGTATAGAACTATGACTACTAGCATTTGCCTGCGGCACCTCCACAGTTTCGTTTTTTACTTATATCTCTGGTTCCCAACATAGTAGCGCGATAAAAAGTAATTTTGTCAAGTTATGAGTGCGCAGCAGCGTCTACGAGCTCCTAGCGTGTACTGTATGCTCGAAACTTAGGTCGACGTAATCGATCCTAAGCTTGAGTTATATGCCGGTTTTAGAATAATATAGATAAAAAGTATACCAATTTATAAGTCTAACGAAGAACTACCAAAGCAGAAAGTTTTATTAAAATCGTTTTTGTATATTTTGCGTGATGTGCGTTGAAACAGACAAGCAGAGAAAAAAAAACTACACAACATCACTTATAATCAATCAGTTTTCGACGATTTATTAGTTTTTTTGCTAGTACCTATACCATTAACTATATAATATATCTATTTCTTTATCTGGGAACTGTAAGATACTATTCGATTCGATTGATACGTACTGAAGAAAGGACACGACAAATGCTGCATAATTTAATAGAGGATTGTCTTCAAATAAAAAACTGGGTAAAGGGGGTAATAAGTATCTTTAGCACGTAGTACCGCAAATACTGTAACCCGGGTCAAACTAGACATAACCAAACTTGTGTAAACGAATGTGCTAACAGCATTGGCCTAAATACGTTGTAGGTATATAATGTATATTAATAGTTGATAGATCCGAAAAAAATATGTTTTAATGAATTTGTTCCTTAAACTACCAAACACTAATCATATTTCCTTTAAAAAAAAATCTTTTTTTTATTATACATATAAATATGAAGGAAGTTGCCGCCTTTGTCTAGTTATTTTAGTTCGCGTACTCCAATCATTAGGAATTATTATTTGGGTTCCATTACGAATTACTCAGTTGCAAGTCAAAATATGTAATTTTGTCCGCAACTCCGTCCGTAGAATATAAATACTTCCACCTACGGTGCACTAATTAATTTTATTTAAAAACTAGCCTTTGCCCGCGTCTTCGCCGCATCCAAAAGCTGGTTTTTCGGTTATATCTCAGGTTCCCGATATAGTAGCGGAATAAAATGTATACCAGTTTTTAAGTTTAATCAATGCCTTTCTAATAAAAAAATTTGCATCAAAATCCGTTCCGTAGTTTTTGCGTGATGCGTGAACAAACAAACAGATAAACACAAACAGACAAAAAATCTAAAAAAAATAGTTTTGTGTTTAGACACGCATATAGCCTATTACAGTCATTTTTTCTCAAATATCTTATATGTACAGACATAGCTCTGTTACAGTTTTATAATAGTATAGATATAGACTAAAAAGAGCTACCCCGCGCGAATCATTAATTTTCCGGGATAAACAGACATTTTCTGGGTTCTAGAGTATAACTATGTACGCAAAATTTCATGATATTGGTTTGGTAGTTACAGTGTGAAAGCGTAACAAACAAATTCATTAGCATTATTCATTTGGAATTTTTATTTAACCGATATAACGGATCTTGAAATAATGATCGTTGCAGTGTCTTGCGTCAACCTCCATACATTCTTAGTATGATCACTCAGTGATTTCTGCCTCGGTGTTGCAGCGGTAGTGTGTGCGACTGCTGATCATAAGGTCTCGGGTTCGATCCCCGGGTCGGGCAGTGTTATTGAGCTTTTTCGTAAAAACATAAATTCTCAGTAGCAGCCTGGAGTTTGGAAATGTGCCTGGTAGATAGCAATAGGCTCGCCCGCTGTTACGTGGGACTTAAACATAGCTGGTGAACCGTGGGTGTAGGTATAATACACCTCTGTCTACCCCTTCGAGGAATATAGGCGTGATGCTATGTACTCAGTGATGAAATTACATTTTTGCCACACATCATAGATGTAGCTGAATCTCGCGGCGTAGCTGCGGCAGCAGCAAAGCGACGAGTTGACATGTGTTTCATAGTCAGCATTGCCAGGAAATTAAAAATATATATTTTATTTATTAAAAAGTTGTTTGTATTTTAGTAGGTGTTCTATGTGGTTCACAAATGGCTGTTCTCAGTCTGGGTGTACTTAGTGTCCGTCAAATTGTATGTTTGTAATGTCCCCCGATACACAAGGGTTATTCCTTACTGTAGGGTGTTGTCTTTTTAGAATATTTGTCTGTTTGTCGCATCACGCAAAAACTACTGAACGGATTTTGATGCAACTTTGTTTATTTGATAGCTTTTGATTAGACTTAAAAACTGGTATACATTTTATCCCGCTGCTATATCGCGAACCCGAGATATTACCTAAAAACTAGCTTTTGGCACCTTTTTTGTTAAGGCGGAAGAAAAAGTACCTAACCGCAAACCCCGTTCGGGTCAAATAATTTTTATACACAACAATATTACCTAATATTCCATAATAATTCATAATAATAATTAGTTATCGTATGCGCACAGATGGCGGAGTGGTTTAGTTACCGACCTCCCGTCCGAGTGTTATGAGTTCGATTCCCACACAGGACAACTCTGTGTGTGATCCACATATGGTTGTTCTAACTCTGTATGTACTTTGTGTCCGTAAAATTGTATGTTTGTAAAGTACCCGCGATTAGTGCAAGTTTAAAAAATATATATTATCACAATGACCATAATGTAGATAGTATTGGTAAACATTTATACAATAAAACTATTTTATGCTTCCTACCTATCCACAAAATATCTAATAAATAACATATTATTATCATCCTTTCAAAATAATTAATCATATCTCAACATTATTTTTTTCTGGTATACGTGATATAATGTTAACTTATACGATTCTAGTAAGAACCAAACAATTAATAATTTCATCAGTACCAATATTTCAAAAAAATTGGGTTGATACCTACCATCTGACAGCCAGCTCTAGCACCGCAAGAGCTCATTAGTCAAATCTAATAGCGCGCGCTTCTCCGGCTTCCTGTTTCACACTTCCGTCCCATTTCACGAAATCACTTCTACAGATTGTGCACGAAAGCAAGAGGAAACATGTATCATATCAAAAATATTATTAAAAATTAACAGTTATAAATCTGTTAGTTTCTTTTTTTATAATAATTATCAATTCATGTCAATGCCACTTATTACAACTGACATCAAACGCCACGTATTTATTTCAAATGTAATTTATATTTTTAAATAAAATTGGATTTTATATATTTGTACGAGAATTATGTGAAAATATATTATTAGATTTACATCACGAATAGTGTACAAGGATTGTTTGTGAGTTTTGGGGCGCAGATGGCGTGATTAGGGTTTACCGCGGCAAGCCTCAACCTGTCACTGGTGGTTGGAACGGTGTAGGTATTTTACTCATGCTCTTGCAGTCTATAGTATAGTTAGTTAATCCCAGACCTCATTAAATAAATAAAACCGAAACCCTCTCCTTATCCTCTCCTTATTATTCCTCCTATACACCTCATATCCCTTTCCTTGGAGTTGGCGACGTGCGAGTGATGCCTCTGATGTTGCTAGCATCTAAAGGCTACAATTAATGCTTACGATCAGGTGGGTCATATGCTTGTATGCCACTTGCATAGTACAAAAAATATGTATTAAATTCGGCAATCCCTTTTTCTACTAAAATTTTCTTGTTTTACTAAACTTTGTAATGCTATCAAATTTAAGTAGGTATTGGTGCAAAAAAAACATTATATCATAATAAAATATAACAATAAATCTTTTACAGCACATTCAGCACTTAAATCGCTTAAGCTCAGAGTAGAGCACTGCGCGCAATCTTTCCGGCTGCTAAAAATAAGTGATATATTGAAGGAGAGAGCTTGTCAATGGTAGCATGTTATAGCTAAAACTATTTCTAAACATTGAGATTTTGTTTTAATTTTATATCGTTACAAAATGTATAATTAAACATTTTACCATGAACCATTTATCTCATCGATAATTTATACATTAGAGTAGCATTGATGAATATTTTATTGGGTATAGCGAAATTTTGCAAATTTTTTGCCTCTTCTAATTACCTACTTTCCATTTTTCCGCAGCCTCCCCTTCGGCATAATAACTTGGCTGCCCTGGGCGCGGTACCCCGCTTTGTGATAATAATCAGGCGAAATTGAATTCCTCGAAATAAGTATTCTATTACTTGCTGGTATTAAAAAAAATACCTCGTTGCGGCGTAGGTTATTAAAATGATTAAAAATGTAAGAAGTTTATCGAATCCCGAATCAAAATAATGGACACTGGGAAACAATTGTGGTGAATTTGGATTTGGAAATATCTTTTACCTTATAAGCAAACTTTATAGAAAAACTAATATGGGAAATCAGCAATGATAATTACATGTACTCGAATTTACCTGAGCTTTTTTTATTATTAAAGATAATTTTAATAAATCTTACTGTAACTTACTGGATCCAACGATGGGAAACGCTTTTGGTACGTATATCGAAACCTAAGGGCCTTTTATTTAACATTGTGTTTACGTGTTCAACATGTACGAAGGATCATTAAACATTTTGAAGTGAAAATGTAAAATGTATGTACAGGCATGATGTGAATAAGTAAATAGTATTGATTGAAACCTCAACTTTTTCAAACAAGTTGTTACAGTACTTTCTGATATTTACATGAATTCTGTGAAAACTTGAAAATGTTCCTGTTACATAATATATACATGTACTTTGTATTAATTCACATACATATACGTGAGACACTCACTTTACTGGTGTTAGGGTTGGTTACCAAGTGGGAGTACTCACTTGGTATCGGGCCCGAGCGGGTTGGTATCACCATCTCCCGTGTGACCGGCTTAATGAAGCACATCGTTGCGTTTTGGCTGTAGCAGGAGATAGCCGTTTATTCTTTCATTTCATATCGGTGAAATGAAATGGCTTGACAATATTCTCTATAGTTGAGTCCATGAGCGACAGTTACCATTTACCATCAGATGGGCCGTGGCTCGTCTGCAATAAAGAAAAAAAAATCAGAATGTTTTGGGAAACTAAAAAACTAACTTCTATGGATGAAATATTTTAATTAAATCTTTTCAAATAACTCTACAGCAGCCTCTATATAAAGTTTCATGCGTTTGAACCAATTTTCGAAACATTTTTCCAGTCCGCCGCAGACACCTCTTCCACGGCCTTCTCGAACGCTGCTAGCACGTCTTCCGGCGCAGAAAACTGTATCCCTTTCAGCTGATTTTTTATATTAGGGAATAAAAAGAAGTCACACTTTGCCAAATCAGGACTGTAAGGAGTGTGACCCAAGACTATGACCGTTGTGGCGTCCAGGAAGTCCCTCGTTTTGAGCTCTGAGTGCGCGGGCGCGTTGTCATGGTGAAGCAGTACGCTGCGGAGCCCGGTGTTCGGTCGCTTGTTGCTCATTGCAGACAAAACTTCTGGCAGGTATTTTGTGGTATACCATTAGGCATTGATGCTGCTTTGTTATCGTAATGGAATTGAAACTAGATACCCCGTCAAAGTGAAGAAGCGGTCAAAATTTTCCCTGCGCTGCTCGATCGCTTCACTTTCGTAGGCGTTGGTTTGTTTTGAAACAGGCAAACTGTCGACTGACGCTTTGTTTCTGGATTGTATTGATAAATACAGGATTCATCACCTGTCACAATGTCGTAAACGCGCCGAGACGAGCTTACTTCAAATTTTTGAATCATATTACGGCACCACTCCACACGGGCCTGCTTCTGAGCTTCGGTGAGGTTGTGCGGCACCCAGCGCGAAACTATCCTCCTCACGCGAAGGTGCTCGTGTAGAATCTTGTGAACGCTTCCCGAACCAATCTGCTCTGTATGCTGAATCTCTTCGTATGTAATTTACCTGTTTTCTTGAATTAAATTTTTCACTGCCAGCACACTTTCTTCCGTGACAGCCATTGTAGGACGACCACTCCTTTGTTCATCGCCCAAAGTAAGGTGACCGCGCTTGAACTCGCTATGCCAACGATAGATGGTTGATTTTGAATGTCCTTCATCCTTAAGCCATTTGAAGTCGATCAAATGACTCATCAGGTTTTAGGCCACATTTAAAATCATAGAAAATCATTGCACGAAAATGTTCTCGATTATCCATTTTTAAATGAGACACGATCTCGGGTAGAGTGTATGTTCCTTGGACACGATAATTTAATCTTATCTTATCTTCTTGTTTAATGGCTCTTGTTGTGGCAGTGTGAGCACAATTTCGCCAATATCGAGTATTAATTTAAGGTAGGCCGTCAAAATAATTTAATTTGGCTCTCGAAAAAATGTGGCGGGAAATTCGAAATTCGAACAATGGTATTTTTACTTTTAAATAACCATGGACGTATGAAGGAACGGATAGCGCCTCGCTAAGACGATTTTGAGGATACGTAATGGCGGCGGCTATCTATGTGTGAATAAATTTAGGGTTACCAAGTTAGACAAATTTACCCTTTTTATTATACATATTAAAAAAAAAACAGGTTGGCAGACAAATTTATTGGAAATGTATATACAATATACCGTACTATTTGAAAAGGTTAATAGTGCAAAAAATACTATTTTACTGTATTTATTTAAAACTTGTTGTTGACACTGCAATCTTAGTTGAGATATATCAAGTATGTTATATACTTAAACTAACGAAATAAAATGATGCTACTCGTTCACCTTATTGATAATGTAACAGAAAGATTCTTAGTAAATGTAATAGATTCTGAAAGTAATATTTCAGAAATAAATTGTGATTAAGAAAGTTCGGCTTTTAGTTTATCCATTTTGACTAAAATGATAATAAGCAGACAAATAGGCATCTACGGTGGGCATCTATCACCTTATTTTATGTCGCTTTCGTTAAATGTGATTTTCTTATGAACATAAATAGCATTCGCAAATGCAATTTTATTACGTTACTAGCATTTGCCCGCGGCTCCGCCGCAGCCAAAAGTTAGTTTTTGGGTTATATCTCAGGTTCCCGATGAAGTAGCGTATAAAATGTATACCAGTTGTTAGTTTAATCAAGAGCTATCAAATAAAAAAGTAGCATCAAAATCCGTTCAGCAGTTTTTGAGTGATGCACATAACAAACAAACAGATAAACAGACAAATATCTAAAAAAAATACTTTGGAAAATCCAAAAGTGCACGCCTCATAATCTGAATTTTTCACAATAAAATTGGTTATTCGATAAGTAGCTAAGAATGTATTGGTCTTACTAAGTAGTTTTTAATAAATCAAATAGATAGGGCTAATTTCAAAAAGTACTAATGTGGGTTTCGCGTCTTATACGCCATCTAGCGCTAATTTTAAGAACACAATCTTTTGTTAGCAAGGCTCTGTCCGCTCTTTTTATTAAGGCCATGTAAATAACCTAATTTTTCAAAATAATTACATGTGGCCAGTGTCTTATACAAAAAAAATCATTTTTTCGTAAAACTTTCTGCGTGGCCTGGTACATGTACTAGCTCTTAGGATTCCAGGACGGTTTTAATGAAATATAGAGCCTTGCTTATTCCAGCATGAATAAGTCGGCTCGATCGGGGAAGTACCACCCTCTCACAAAAGATCAGCGCGAACCAACAGTAGTGGAGGTACCACCGTTGTGTTTCGTATGGTGAGTGAGAGTGCCAGAGGTCCGAACCCCCTCCCTATCCTGTTATCCTTCCTGTCATCTCCTTAGTATCCAACCTATCCTCTCCTTAATACACTTCCTGTCCACCTCCTATCCCTTTCCTTGGAGATGGCGACGCGCGAGTGATGCCTCTAGTGTTGCTAGCGTCTATAGGCTACGGTAACCGCTTACCATCAGATGGGCCGTATGCTTATTTACCTACGTAGTATAAAAATGCCTTTTACGTATCTATCGCGTTTATGAAGATTTTTATTATTCCATTCGTTTTCACAGGAGTGACCGACATAGCCCATCGGTTTGGCATGCTGAAGTGGCAATGGGCACTGGGCAAGTAACATCGCTCGACGAACTGACAACCGTTGGGGGAAAAAGTTCCTCGAGTGGCGACTGGTATCGGGCGGTGCGGCGTAGGACGGCCACCCTACCAGATGGACCGACGATCCTGTCAAAGCCGCGGCGGTGCCGTTGGATGCAGTTGACACAGAACCGCTCGTTGTGGCGTTATCTTGGGCAGGCCTATGTCCAGCAGTGAACGTTGAAAGGCTGATGAATGGACGATGATGGATTCTGACGTTTTGAATAATTTATTTATAGCATGGTTTCAGAATGAATATTAGGCATAACACGTACTGCGAATTTTTTTTTACAAAAATTACCTATTTTCAAACCGATTGGGGGTAGGTGAAGCTCTTGTAACCACGTCAATTGGACATCCACCCTCTTAGTCTACCTGTAACCATGAGTGCTGTAAAATATTCGAAAGTTCGCTCGGGATAATATAAAATCAAGTAACCACGAAAGATTCCATAAAAGTTTTATTTTATAAGTTGAATTTAGCAAACCTGAACTGAATACATTCCAAAAAGTTTGTGTATAGCTATTCACTCGTAACTTTATAGTCTCTCGCTCTTATCGCTGAAAAGGTAAGCATGTGTACCTTTTTCTTTTTTTTTTCGTTTTGTTAAGGCGGGAAATAATGTTCCTAACCGCACACCCCGTCGTTTGGGGCAACGAACAGGGTAGTGTGGGGCCTTCCCCCACTAAAGAAACCCGCCGTGTGCCGTCTCTCCGCCTCTATTGGTGGGCCACCGGAACCATATTACATTCCTTCAGTGGTAAGCATGAGTGTACCTAGGTAACTTTAGTAATATGTATTTTAAATAGTATTTTGTAAAAATATCGATGCAACATTTGACTTAAACCAGAATTAGTTCAGTGTGGGCTATTTTCCAGATGACTTGTAAATATTATTATATAATACGACACTACTTATAATAAGATTTACGTCTCATCTGCAAAATGCAAAAACTATTTGCAATTCTTGCTAATATTACAAATTTGAAAGTGAGTTTGTTTGTTACTTCTGGACATCGTAACTACGAAACCGATTATCACGAAATTTGGCATACGTATAGCCCGGAGCATTACAGAGAAGAACTTAAAGGCTACTACTGTTAATCCCGGAAAAGTTCCTTTTGGATGATTCTTATGCCAGCGTTAGATAAGAAGTGGCTACTAGTAGCTCGTATAAGGAAAATATAAAAGAAAGAATATATTACATAAGTATTGAACTAACTGCGTCAATGGAAAAGAAATACAAATTCCAACCAAGTTCCCGATTTATAGATTGCCACTAACGGCACGCATACCAATGGTACTCACTGCCATGAGTTTTTTTTTTTGAGTTTTCCTTATTCGCTCAAATTTACTCCTTTATCATTTACTAGCCTTTGCCCGCGGCTCCGCCGCAGCCAATAGCTAGTTTTAAAGTTATATCTCAGGTTCCCGATTTAGTAGCGGGATAAAATGTATACCAATTTTTAAGTCTAATCAAGCACTATCAAATAAAAAAAATGCATCAAAATATGTTCAGTAGTTATTGCGTGATGCGCGAACGTACAAACAGACAAACAGATAAAAAATCTAAAATACTTTGGAAAATCCAAAAGCACGGCTCATAATCTTAATTTTTCACAATAAAATTGATTATTTGATAAGTGACTAATAATGTATTGGTCTTACTAAGTAGTTTTCATTAAATCACATAGATAGCGCTAATTTCAAAAAGTACATCTTATGTCTTATACGCCATCTAGCGCTAATTTTAAGAAGTACTTCTATATTGGTCTATAGAAATAGTTCTCACGATGTAAGGAGGCGCTGGTTTTAGTGTCGAATCGAAAGTAAATATTCACTATTTTTTTATTTATTTAATAACAATTAAACCACATTGAATCAGACCGTGAAAAGTGATAGGGCTCTATTCGTAATCATACTAATTTCTATAAGAAAAAAAAGTCTCGATTAGTAAAGTATTTTGGTCGTTATCGTGTTAACATACATTACCTACAACAAACGGACGTCCAAAACAGAACCTTTTCAAACAGTTTTTTAACTAGTTTAAATAAGAATAATGGCATCAAAAATATCATGAGTGTTAAAAATAGTGTTTTTTCTTGATATGTGGTATATATTATTTTACAAGTGCAATATATGATAAATAGAGACATTTTAAGTAAGAAAAATCAGTTTTTCTGCGCAAAACGTGAATAGTACACACCTCAACGCTTCGCTTATAAGGCGTGCAAAAATGGTTTTGTGTTTAGACTCGCCTATATTGCGTATTACAGTAAATTTTCTCAAATATCTTAAATGTAAAGACACAGCTCTGTTATAGCTTTATACTCGTAATAGTTAGGATAAATCTTATAACTCTAGTGAAATGATTTGGAATGGTTGGGTATAGTAAAATGTTAGCCCGTCATCACCATGGGATATATAATACCTAGTCAAATTATCATGATATGAAGAAAAACACGCCATTGTTTCCAGGCTAAAACTGTTTTGCTCGCAACGACGCTGGCCAGTTATTATCCTCATTTATTGTCTAAGTCTTATTCGACTTTAAAGACGGTTCACAAACGAAATTTGACCAATCCCCTTCAACTCGTGTTTCTCAAGGGCCTTGACCATTTTTTTTACTTTTGATTCGAGATCTTCACTTCTAATTTATTTGACCTTCAAACTTCCTAAAGGACATCAGAATACTTAGGAAATAATTATGCAGCATACTCATTTAATAGATAGTCAAGGACATAATATATTTAATAGGCGCAAAGTATAAAATTATGCTCTCACTCAGAAACATACCTACCAATATTTTGTCTGCATGAGAATGGAACACACACACATGTTGTACCTACTAGAGATTGATTTTTAAGCCACTGTGATATTTGTGCCCCTATTTCCTTCGCTTTTGCAGTACGTGATAATAGATATAAGATTGAAAAGTTGATACAATGATCCATCCTGTATTGGTTACTTATAGTTTTTTTAGTCTTGATATTACCGTGATCTTTATACTTTTTTAACCCCTTACGGGAATGGAGAGGTGTTTAGTTAATATTAACGTGAGATTTTAGATCTTTATGTCTGTTTGTGGCATCATATATTTTATACTACGTGGGTGGTAAACAAGCATACGGCTCATCTGATGATAAGTGGTTACCGTAGCAACACCACAGGATCACTCGCACGTCGCCATTTCCAAGGAAAGGGTTAGCAGGTCTATAGGTAGGAAAGATAACGAGGAGAGGATAGTGAAGGGATACGGACATCCGGTGTTGTCCCTCACCATACGAAACACAACGGTAGGAGTATCTACCTGTTCATGATCGTTTGTGAGAGAGTGGTACTTCCTCGATCGAGCTTGCCCGTTCATGCTGGGATAAGCAACGTTCTACCACTAGATATATATAAATATTTCAAATAGCAGAACAGATATTGATTTAAGTTTTTGGTTTGAAAGGTAATGAGAATGTCATTAGCTATGAATTAAAAAAATCTCTTCAGCTGGTTGAAGCCTACTTACTCTTTTTCATCAACTTACAGTTATAGTAGTAGGTGTAGTATTCGGGCTCATTGGAATGGTCTCAATTAATAGGTTATAAATAAAGGGTCACAATCAGGGGCTGATGATTGAGTGACTCTGACTGCTCCGTCAGTGAGTCAAAGGGTTTTTAAATTTGAGTAGTAAGTAAATAGATATGTAAAATGAACATTTTTAAAATTTCAGTTGAATGTTATCTTTACGCTCTAGTTCACTTTTGAAATCACTGAGCTGAGGATTGTTGATAAAAATACGGTTGCTGCATTTTTATAATTAATTCACAGACAAATAAATTCGTATGTCACAGAGAATTTCTCAAACTCATAATATATACCTAAGTGAAATAAAATGTGACGGGCCCTCTTACATTGCACTTCGATAGGTACTGTTATGCGCATAGGGAATAGTTTCTATTCCCTTGCTTCTGCTGCGAAGAGACTACCATCATTGCGGGTGCACTGCCAGGTGTCTCGCAAGTTGTATTGGTTATCCTGTCATGATCAAGGTCGTCCACCATTTATACCTCTCCGTCACATTATACCCTTAACATTTTTTTTTATTGCATTTAATGGCTGACGAGCCACGGCCCATCTGATGGTAAATGGTAACCGTCGCTCATGGACTCAACTATACCGAGAGCATTGTCAAGCCGCTGCTCACGCATTTCACAGATATGAAATAAAAGAATAAACGGCTATCTCCTGCTACAGCCAAAACGCAACGATGTGCTTCATGGCCCGTCACACGGGAGATGGTGGTACCAACCCGCTCGGGCCCGACACCAAGTGAGTACTCCCACTTGGTACCCAGCCCTACCACCAGTCATGCAAGGGATGGTAATTGCTTACTTCCCTTAGTCGCCTCATACGACACCTGTGGGAAAGAATGGGGTGGTGAGAATTGTATTATTAGTCCGTCACCACATGGACAAAACGTCAACATACCACAGTGTCTGCTTTGCGGTGCTACCATGTTGGTGAACTGAGCACAGACTTCTGAGGTGGAGTGATTCCACCTTATATTACATACCCACCCACGGATCCAGCGCTCGAAGAGGTCCCAATCGATTATGAGTCGAGTCGATTATGTATTATATCCGTGTTCGGAATCCCATTTGGTTCCCATCGTGTTGCAGTAAGATGCAGTATCACCCGGCACCTCGTGTTTTTGGGTTATGACCTATCGGACGCCCAGTTCAGATTTCATTCAGGTCGTTCGACGGTCGACGCTATTTTGCATGTGAAGGTTGCTGCCACCACTGCGACTGCAATGAGGATTCGGTGCAGCACACGTTCGAGTCGCGCCTGACTGTGACGTCATACGTCGTGCCAGCGAAGCCCTTCTCCGCATACACCGCCTGGACTTCAAGCCTCACTCGGCGCGGCCATGTATATACCGCGGCGTGCCCGCTGCCAGCTTCTAATTCCACGCACGGACGCTGTCACTAAGTTGAGTACATCAATTTGCTACTCACCTCACTTTGTGCCTAGAACCAACACCCTTGAGATTCTATTGTATATGTTAATTACTAGTGGTCCCTATAATATACGCTGATAGTAATATTGTTCTGTTGTAGTTTTCTTCTCAATCTACACCCGTAAAGCGACCGCATGGTCATTACCTATATGTTTTAGGTTTCTACCACCAGCTAGGCAGGCTAGATGTGACATTGGCGCCCAATAATATAGGCATAGGGACATGCATCATTTACGAACCCTATTAAATTTTCACATTTGAACAAGGCTGAATTACTATACGAGTTTAAAATACGAGACTGTGACTCGCCGACTAATACGGTGCATGAATTACGTGAGCAAATCGCTAAACTCTCGCTTAACCTGCCCACGGATGAAATTATTTCTTCATGCCTAGCGCCGTTAGAGGATATTTCCGTGGCTAAAAATTCTTTGTTCCGTGCCATTAATAATATTAAAGCATTACAGCCTAACTTTGATAAAAATCTTTTTTTGAGAACCGAATCTATTTTGAATCATGTTTTTCATAGATTATCTCGCATCGACCCCACTACTCTTAGCGACTTTAAAGTACTCTAAAACCATCTGATTTTTGACTAGATTTATTATAATGTAACTAATAATATTTATACTTAACCCATGAATTTTTTATTGTGCCATTTTACACACATTTTTATAAATCAATTCCAAAAATGTAATTCAGATTTAAAAATAACCTAACAATGCTTTAAAAAAAACAAAAGATGCATTATATTGACTTTAGGTAAACATGGCAGGCGCATCGGATGTACAATAGTCCCGTTCAAATACTTATTTTCTTCATTATGGCATGCAGCTAGTCTGTGTTAAACAGAAATATGCAACTAATATTAAAAAGAATTCTAATAATTATCATGAATGTCCGATACGATTGTCGTACAGGGCGAAAAATGACATTGTCCTTTAAATATAATGGTAAAACTTGTGTGCGCGCCTTCATTGAGGTTAATGAATTTATGTCTTGCAGAGGTATACCTGAGTCTAAGATACTTTCCTTTGCTTTTGAAATATTTTCAGACGATGCTTTGCACTGGTATCGTTCTATCAAAGATAAGGTTAATACATGGTTTGATCTTTGTCAATTACTTAAGCGTGATATTGGTCCTCATAATTACGACTACAAGTTGATGTCGGAAATAAGACTTCGTCCTCAAGGCGAAAAAGAGAACATAACCTTATATATATCTAAAATGCAGGGTTTGTTTTCTCGTTTAGATACTGATAGGTATCAGCGAGTCTGAAAAACTCGAAATCTTATTAAATAATATTAGGCCTTGTTATACTAATTCGCTTTTAACAACTAATGTTGTGGATATTCCTTCTTTAATTGGTGTCTGTAGGAATTTTGAAAAATATAATAGTCGTAATAAGGATTACTCTGAACCGCCTAAAATTACTTCTGAGACCTTGGCTCCTGAGCTTGCTTATAATTATACTAATACTAATATTCTAAACAAACACTAATAACAGCACTTTCTACAATAATAATAAAAAATTGAATCCTACGTTTAAAAATTATAACACGCAACCATTTTCCGTTAACAATTGCGAAACGGTTCAATCTAATGCGATTTATAACGCACCTTTCAAATCTAAACAATTCTGCCCGAGGTGTAGAACCGGTTCTCATAGCTTGCATTCTTGCAAACAACAACGCTTTTTAATCTGTTTTAAGTGTGGTTTAAAGGGTTACAAAGTGAATAATTGTCCTACTTGTAATAAAATTAATACAACTATCACACCTTCAAAAAACGAGTAGGTTACGATTGGGGAAAATTTTCAACATTAAATAAAACTTCTAAAGCTGAATGGCAGGATTGGTTAAATTATATCTCTAAATTTTTTAATAATCCACATCTTTCCCTAATTGGCAACTCAATTAATCGTACTCCTTACATCCCCGTTAAAATAAATGGGAAAAATACTATTGGTCTACTCGACTCCGGATCTAGTACTACTATCCTAGGTAATAATTCTCATTATCTTTTCTGAAAAGAGTTAAAACTTAATAATACTAAATCGATGCAATTTATCACCGCTGGCGGTGATAGATACTGTTCACTAGGCTCGGTTTTACTTCCATTCGAGTTCCAAAATAAAACCATTTCCTTACTCACATTGTACCTGGAATTAAGGATTCCTTGATCTTAGGAATAGACTTTTGGAGAGGGTTTAATTTGTTTCCTAATCACTTGGAAACTGTTGCATTCCAAAATAAATGTAATACTAACGTCGCGGAATTACAAAGCGCCGCTAGTCATCTCGTGTCCTTTGACCACTTGACAGCTGACCAGAGAGTCACCGCTAACAGTATTATTTCTCAATTTACTGATATTTCCTATCAAAAGCGGGATCTAGGTCGTACTTCACTCATTACGCACTCTATTGATACAGGGGATAGTCTTCCCATTCGTCAACGGTATTATCGGATGTCCCCCGATAAACAACGTATTTTGATTAAACATGTCGATGAAATGCTTAAAGAGGATGTTATTGAGCCTTTTGAAAGCCCTCGGTCAAATCCTGTAATCTTAACACCTAAAAAAAATGGTGAACTACGTTTTTGTCTAGTTGTCGATGAAATGCTTAAAGAGGATGTTATTGAGCCTTCTGAAAGCCCTTGGTCTAATCCTATAATCTTAACACCTAAAAAAATGGTGAACTACGTTTTTGTCTAGATAGCCGTAAATTAAATTCTGTAACTAAAAAGGATGCCTACAATTTACCTTACATATCGGAGATTTTAGATAACTTAAGAGATGCTAAATACCTATCTAGCCTTGATATATCTAAATGTTTTTGGCAAACCTTAATAAAAACAGAGGATCGCTGTAAAACGGCTATTTATGTGCCTACTAGAGGTACATTTCAGTTCAAGTCGATGCACTTTGGCTTGACAAATGCGCCTGCAACTCAGCAGCGTTTGGCAGACATTCTATTTTACGGTCCCGAGTTCGAAAACAAAGTATTCTGTTTCATTGATGATATAATCTGTATATCGGATTCTTTCGAAACCCATATCTCACTACTACACTACACTTATTATCTAAAATATTAAATAAACTAAAACAAGCTAATTTAACTATTAACCTTGACAAATGTGTTTTTTTAGGGACAAGTTAAATTACTTAGGGTACACTATAGATTCGGACGGGCTCCACGCGGATCCCGATAAGGTAGAATCAATTAAAGACTATCCTACACCTTAAAATAAAAAAGAGGTTCAGTTCAGTTTCAGTTCTAGGCGCTTCGTCGTGGTATAGGAGGTTCATACCTAATTTCAGCACTTTGGCAGCTCCCTTGAACAAATTAACTTCAAATGGCAAAAAGGCACATGCTTTCTGCTGGTCACAAGAGGCAGACTTAGCTTTCAACAAGCTTAAGGAATGCTTAGCTTCCTCTCCTGTACTATCTTATCCGGATTATAACCAACCTTTTGAAATCCACGCGGATTCTAGCAATTTTGGTCTTGGAGCGGTTCTCTGTCAGGTCCTCAATGGTGAGGAGAGGGTCAAAGCCTTCTACAGTAAATCTCTTACAGAGCAAGAAAAAAACTATAGTGCTACCGAGCGCGAAGCGCTCGCTGTCTTGTTTGCTATCGAACACTGGCGTTGTTATATTGAAAATGGAAAAAAAAATCATAGTTTATACCGATCACGCTCAGTTTAAGTGGTTTATTAACCTCAATAATCCTACTAGCCGTCTGGCTAGATGGGGTGTTCGTCTTTCCTCATATAACTTTGAAATTAGGCATCGTCGTGGTTCTGAAAACGTTGTGCCAGACTTTCTTTCTCGTTCTCCTAATATAAAGGCGGCTAATAATAATCAAAATTTACATTTTAATATTAAAACTATACTACTAATGACTCTTGGTATGTAAATATCTTTAACGGTTCACAATCTCCTACCTCTTTTGTCGATTATCAGGTCATTAATAACAAATGATATCGTTTCAAAAAAGTCTTAACCCTCTTACTAGGGACTTTCAATGGAAAGAAGTCGTTCCGTATGAAGACAGAACAGACATAATACAACAAAACCACTCTCTGCCCACGGCTGGCCACCTGGGTATATTTAAAACTTACAAGCGTTTAGCACTTAACTACTATTGGCCAGGCATGTATTCCGATGTCGTCGAGGCGATCAATTCTTGCGATGTTTGTATCGCTCATAAGCATCAGAATCATTCAGTGCTAGGTAATATGGGTGGACCTAAGTCCTGTTCTAAACCTTTTCAGGCACTAAGCATCGATTTAATTGGTCCCTTGCCGCCCACTAGAAATCAAAATACTTTCATTTTCGTGGTCTGTTGTTGTTTTTCAAAATACTGCTTACTTTTCTCCTTAAAACGTGCCACAGCGGAAATAATAACTAAAATTCTAGAAGAAAGATTTTTTTTGGTACACGGCATCCCCTCTACTGTCATACTAGATAATGGTAAACAATTTGTTAGTGCTACATTCAAAAACTTACTAACCAAATATAAAGTGCCGAATCTACACTAAACTCCTCTGTATACCCCACACGTTAACACGGTGGAAAGATACAATAAAACTATTACTACAGCTTTCTACCTTCATTGAAAACGATCATAGGATTTGGGATACTCTAATACCTAAAATTCAATTCGCTATTAATTGTGCAGTAAATGAAGTAACAGGTTTCACTCCCTCATTCTTAGTTTTTGGTCGCGAACTCATAACATGTGGTTCTCGCTATATCAGTGGCGAATCCAATTCGGTATTGGAGCCGCACGATGCCTACGCAGAGTCTCTCGGTCATTTAGCATCTGTCTTCGATAAAACACAGGCAGCCTTGTTAAACGCTCACCAGCGAAACTGCCATTCGTATAATCTTCGCCGAAAACCGGCAAAGTTAAATGTTGGCGATGTTGTATGGAGGCGTATATTCTACCTAAGCGATAAGGATAAGTACTTCAGTAAAAAGTTAGCCCCAAAATTTATAAAATGCAAAATTGTGTCAAAAAAATCACCCCTAGTCTATAAACTCGCAGATATGTCAGGCAAGCCGTTAGGTGAATGGCACATAAAAGACATCAAACAAACAAACTATAAACAATAGTCTTTTAAAATATAAAACTTATTCTTAAGGTTATTCAGGTAACAACAAACTGTAATAATATCTATTAAAATTTTTCCCACACAACTCAGTAGTTAAAGGTATCATTTCTGAAACAGGCGTATACTCGTATATTCATTCTATTTCTCGCTTATCTACAACTTAACCTCGTAACTAATAATTCTTTCAACATATAATATGGTTTTGTGTTTTGTATCTTACTTTTTACAAGTGCTGTACACCTTTCTCTCTCTATTTCAGGGCATCGGTTGACTGCCGTCGGCGCTACCTACAGCGCGCGCAGGGTGACTACCAGCTCAGCTCCTGCCGGGTGCTTGCCAGCAGCCGAATTTTCCGGCAGCGAAAATTCTGGCCTAACGGAGGGGGTGTATGTAATCCGCATACACCGCCCGGACTTCAATCCTCACTCCGCGCGGCCATATATATACCGCGGCGTGCCCGCTGCCGGCCTCTCATTCCATGCACGGACGCTGTCACTAAGTTGAGTACATCAATTTCGGCTACTCACCTCACTTTGTGCCTAGAACCTACACCCTTGAGATTCTATTGTATATGTTAATTACTAGTGGTTCCTATAATATACGCTGATAGTAATATTGTTCTGTTGTAGTTTTCTTCTCAATCTACACCCGTAAAGCGACCGCATGGTCATTACCTATATGTGTTAGATTTCTACCACCAGCTAGGTAGGCTAGATGCGACCGAGCAGCACCGGGATATCTTATATGGCTAATGCACGTCAAATGCTTAAGAAATATATTTATAAAAATGTCAAAATATTTTATTATGAATATGAAATGGAATGTTTTATCGAAATTAACAGTCCCGAGCGGATGTCACGGTGGTTAACTTGGCAAAGCATCTGGAACGGTTTTCTAGGAGATGCAGGATTAAATCCTGTTCGTGACTATTATTTTTAATATCACATTTTCGCAAACTGACCATTTTTAGTGAATATTCACGGATATTTCACGCAACGTCCTCTGGTCCCAAAAAGCTTAACACTTGTGCTATGGGTACCAGATTACGGATATAATACATATATTACTTTTTTTTGTAAATACATATAATAGATAGAAAACACTCAGATGCAGTACAAATATCTGTGTTCATCACACAAATAATTGTCGTGAGTGGGAATCAAACCCACGACCTCGTGCATGGAAGTCAAGCACGAGCCTTTGGTATAAATTGTTCTGTGGGCACGAGACCCGTCGAATTATATATATATATATATAATAGACCTATGAAATTAAGATTAATTTGAATTTAGGTTGGTATAATGAAATAACACAAACTATTCACCGACCCCAAATGCAATTTAATAATATATTGATACATTGGTTCCGATTTGTTCTGTTTTAGTAATATATTAATAATCTACCTAACAAAGACTTATGTGCTGACATGCAATGAAATGATTACTTAGTAATTAATTACATTTGTAGTTAAATCTCTCATTATCTTATAATAATTATAGCAATACTAAAAGTTTTTTGTAATTAATTTTTAAGTTACATAATTAAACAATTATAACATATTAAATTTTGTGTGGAATCTCTCAGATTTCAAAAAGTTATATATATAGCTAATTCTAGATTGGACAAGTTTCGTAATAATTGAAATACTTTTTTCAAGTTGATTTGCTTTGCATGTATAATAAAATTATTATTTAGTAATTCATTACATTTATATTTAAATCTCTCATTACGTTATAATTATATATGAAACATTAAACAATTACTTACCTACAACATATATTTTTTTTGTGGAATCTTCCAGGTGTGATAAGTTATACTTATAGGTAGTAAGTATACCTAGGTAATTTTGGAGTTGACAAGTTCGTTAATATTTAATAATGCAGTATTCAAGTTGATTTGCTTGCATATTATTATGTGATATGAAATTTATGATAGTTAACTCTTATAATACAAGTTGCCTGTTCTAAAACTTTATTCATATTTACATCTGCTACATAAGCTCAAACTACGAATAAAATTCGGTTTTCAATCAATTTCATGTCAGTTAAAGTACCTACAGTAGCTTATTGCCGAGAAATGGTTTACATTATTGAAAACACAAAATGTATTAATGAACATCAATATATAATATTTTAGTGGTATCGTTCTTAGAATATCAATAAGAATTACACATAAAATATGTTCAAACAAACTATATAGATATTTTTTGATCTTATTCTTTTTAGGTTGGTACTTCAAAACTATGCATTATAGACACTGAAGCATGTCTGTCTTCCAGATGAATACGTCTCGTTATGCTGCGTCTAAAAAGCCTTTAATCACACGGATATTTAGTTTCAGAATTATATTTATTATATACCCGTATAATACCTACAATATGATGGCATTTAAACAAATACGCATAATGTATTAATCGTTCTTTCATTTTCACTTATGATTACCATTATATTTAGTCTTCCTTGTGTTTATATATTATAAAATTCAGCCCGTGTCTACGTCCGCGTGAGCTTCAGAATATAAATACGCTACTTTATGGCATACTAACGATCTCTACCCTAAAAATACCATACCACAGGAACTAGGTATATATATTTTTTCGGGATAAAAGTAGGCAGTATTTCTGGGTTTTGGATTATATGAATGCATCCTTGATGATCGGGTGAGTAATTCTGCCTTGAAAGTGTAACAAATAAATCCGCTTTCGCATTATTTAATAAAAAAAAACATAGCATCACGCCTGTATTCCCCGAAGGGGTAGGCAGAGGCGTATTACACACCTACGATTCGCCAGTTATGTTTAGTCCCACGTAATAGGGGGCGAGCCTATTGACGTCTACCGGGTCTCATTCCCAAACTCCGGGCTGCTACTGAGAATTATTCTTTTTAGGAAAAAAGTATAATTTATAATATTAGTAAGGATTTAGCGAAAATATTTTACTGTTGGTTTTTGAAACAGTTACTGATGATATTCACAACCTCTTTCATCGGCAATCAGCACCTTAGTATATATAAACGACACTTACAATAGTGTGTATATAACTCTATTTTTACCTAATTTTACTTGATATTACAATTGGTCTCACACCTTTATATGCTGCATCCACACAACTCTTATACCATTGCAAATACACAATAGTGGCATGTGAAGTTATTTGTTAAGCATCTATTCAATGTGTAAATTAAATTATCTTGTCTACCTTGAAAGTTTGGTAACTGGTGAATTTCACTATACTTACAAATTATACCTACAAGCTTTAAAATTTTTCAATTAAATTTTTAGAAATGCTTTACTTGATTTATTTTTAAAGTACAAATTATTTGTGAATAAGGAAAAAGAGATTTTTTGTACGAGCGGGAATCGAACTCACGTCTTTTCCAATCCGGGGAAGTGCTCTAAGCCACTGAGCTATCGTTCAGTACAGACCTAGTCGGTCATCCCAATTTCCTCATCACATTTGTCTTTACGAAGAACGCCATCTATCGGAATGCATTTACATGCATCAATCCAATAAAAATGCTTTACTTGATTTTCTACTGTCCCAACGTTTTGAATACTTTATAGCATTTATGATCACGAGTGGACTCCATAAAGGTAGTTTTATTTGTTAATGTGTAACATTCGCGTAAATATCAGAAAGTATTCTATTTATTTCCATATTTGTAATTATTTCTTCTATTACCTACATTCTACTAAATTCCTTTTTATGAAATATTGTTATTTATAATGTGTATGTAGTTTTACATTTTTTTCCAACCCTTTTGCTGTCCTTCTATTGGGCACAGGTCTCCTCTCATAGCGAAAGGGATTTAGGCAGCAGTCCACCACGCTGGCTCATGCAGGTTTCCTCACAATGTATTTCTTCACCGAGCAGTGATAATTTGTAAACAAATACATTCACAACTTCGAAAACTCTAGAAAAGGCGTGTGCCGTGTGAGGTCAGAAAGTCGGACTGGGCATCAAACACGATACCATTGTCTTGGCAATTTACCGCAAGGCTATCATTCCACTGAAAAACATAGGAGTATTCAATTAATACAGGTGTGATGGAACATGTTTGCAAACAAAGGTGTGCGGTTTTCGTTTATTTTATTAAACCCACTGTTCCCACTGTTGAAAAGGGGCTCATCTCAGTCTAAGAGGAATTTAGTCCGTAGACTACCACGCTGGTCCATTGCCATCGAACAAACCTCTCAGACATATGTGAAACCATCACACAACGTGATAATTTAATAATAAATAACAAAAAATCTCCGAGGTCTGGACCTCGCACGGCACGCACCTCTGGCTGCAATATTGTCTAGAATTGACTGGTCTGCAATATTACTTAGCAATTATTTAATAATACATCTCATTTTTATAATAATAAATGTAGTAGTGGCCTTATTTATTTTAAGCATTAAACACGAAATTAGGTATCTTTTTTGACATAGGTACCTACTTATCGCCAAACTGAGAACGCGCTTCACATTGTAGGTAGGTATGCAAACTTATTCGTTTTATAATTGGTTTGTTAGAGCAGATGGGACTTGCAGATTTCTACTTTAGATATCAATTTATTCTACAATAAAGTGAAATACCTAAATAAAGCGCTGGGTTGCTAAAATAAAATTAAATTACGACACCATTAATACATATAAATCAGTGCTCCTCCTGTAGTAACATTTTAAACGTCCGATAATATTTATTCCAGATCCGCTATTTTTGCATAGTTGGTATACAAATTAATAATTCATTTGTATACCTACTCTACTATGTACTCATAATTATTATTATGATCAGTTAAGGTCGTCTAAGAGAGACAACAACATTTTAATAACAATTTCACTATTTGTAACAAGGGCTTAGTCAACACTGATTCAGAATCTAAGAGGAATGTCCAAGAATAGTTTCATGCGCTCTCCGATGTCTATAATAGAGCGCTCGTCCAACTGCTAGCTATCGTCAGCGTTGATATCCTCTTCATCCGGATCATCTTCATCGAGGGGTTGGCTTGTTAACGCAGCCCAAAGTGGTGATCGAGCCCCGGGCTGCGTCGAGCCCCGCCGCTAGCTGTCCCGGTTGGCCACGGCTGCCGCAGCCGCAGTGCCCATAGCGCCAACAGCACCGAAGATTATCGTACCTACCTCACGGTCAGGTGTAATTTCAACCTTAAAAAATAAATATGAAGTTAACGAACGCTATCAATTTGATGTTTATAAACAGAGTTTTCAGATAGTCGGTACATTATTTTGTGAATAATATAATACAACAAAAGAAAAAAAAGATGCGGCTTTTTTTATCGATTTTAGTGGCAGACGAGTCACGGCCCATCTGATGGTAAATGGTAACCGTCACTCATGGACTCAACTATACCGAGAGTAATGTCAAGACGCTGCTCACCATTTCATTTCACCGATATGAAATGAAAGAATAAACGGCTATCTCCTGCTACAGCCAAAACGCAACGATGTGCTTCATGGCCGGTCATATGGGAGATGGTGGTACCAACTTGCTTGAGCCCGATATCAAGTGAGTACACCAGCGCTACCACCAGTCATGCAATGAATGATAATTAGTTACTTCCCTTAGCCGCCTCACACGACACCCGTGGGAAATAATGGAGTGGTGACACTTGTATCCGTAGTCCATTACCACACGGCTTCAAGTTATATCCCCAGTCAATTTCGAGATCACCTTCTTTTGGGTACACATATATATGATGTGATACAAACGGTGAGAGTAACGTCGTGACAAGGTTTAAACCGGTGGTATAGATAGGCGAAGTCGAGCATATAATATTACTGTGAATAAAGGAAAATATTTCTATAACAACCCAATGTATTACAGGCAAATCTAATAGCATTGAATTTCTCTAGCATTGATACTAGAGCAAGCTTATTTGACTTAATCATCTGTAAATGGAATTAAAGTAATAGTAATATTTTGTGTTTTCTTTTTTCACATGAGTAATTACGGTTTTGGGGGTCAGTAGTTGTATTTTGTAGGTACGTATTATGAGTGAATGTGTGAGTAATACTTGTGAAAGTGTGGTTTGTTCAGGGTCAGATCGTTCTTCCAGCACGGTGTCAAGTTCAAGCGTGGGCGGCGGACGAGGCGAGCGCACTAAGCTGACCGCACGTGGCTTGGACTTCATAGGAGACAGTTTTACTACTGACAACTCTCCGCGGTCCAGTTCACAATTACGCCGCCTTGCTCGTTCTCTGTAAACACTTTTTGTTGTAAAATAATTTTTAACTCCGTAATATAACTAAGTTGTAAAACATTAGCAAAGTTCGAAATTACTTAAGGTTCTTATTTTATAATAACAAAATATATGCTCGTAAGCATAAACATGTGTTAAATAGTCAACTGTTAGTTATTTGGTATTTTTTCTTTTCTGTTCCACTATTGGACACGGGGATGAGAGGAGTCTCATGGTGAGAGGGATTAGGCCACAGTCCAACACGCCAACCCAATGTAAATTGCAAAAAAAAACACGTAACTTCCAAAAATCTTGAAATGTCCGTCCGGCTCGTACTCGATACCACTGTCTTTGTAGTTTTTGGGTTTACCGCTACGCTATAGCTGCTCTATCACTATGGGATTTATTTATAATATCCTACTTAAATGGCGATAGAGTCTAGCAGAGTCCACCACAAATACTACCATATATACAAGTTATAGCTACCACATATACAATGTATATAATTATAATTTAACCTTGTGAAAGTAATATATTCAACATGTTGTTACGTAAGTCACCTGAGCACTTATTAGTGACGTTTTGACTATTCATTTTCTTGAGGGATATATGGAATATATGCATTTGTTTGTAAAAGTCATTCTAAAAAGGCAACTCTTCAAAGAACAAATTGAAACTACCCCAGGTTGACTGGTAGAGAATGCCTACGGCATTAAGTCCGCCTTGTACCATTTTTTTGTGCTAAAGTTATAAATAAATAAATAAACATTTTTTGGTTAGCCGACTGAGAAGATGCTACTTTCAACGGTTCACTATAACTCATCAAGATTGAGACTTAAAGCACAATACTCAACAATCATCGATGAGGTAGAGTCAGGGTTACATTTTTGACTGAAGATTTAAACATAGTCATGGGGACCAAACGCAAGAAAAATTTGACTGAAAGAACAAATTATTCGTGAAAGTGGAAAAAGAGAGCTTTCCTGCAAGCGGGATTCGAACCTGCGTCCCATCCAATCCGGGAAAGCGCTGTGGATCGCTAAGCTACCGCAGTTAGTGGTGACACCCAAGCTCCACTTCGCGTTTGTTTTAGATGTCTTTACGACCCATGCCACCTATCGGATGCATTTACATACATTTTATTCAATATAGTAAGTTTAATTTTGCAATTAAAAGCCATACTAATTAATGAAGCGATTTTTTTAAAAATTGTGATCAGTATTTTAATACTTGATATACCCAGTTGGTCCAAGTAAAGTACAAGCTAAAGCAACTTTAATTGTAATAATGAACCATAGTATACTTATTGGAATGAAATGTATGCAAATATTATAACAATAAACCTGTATCTGAAGATATATGTGAAAATAAATCTTTTAAGTATTTTATCTATGCCTTATGAAGCTGTAAGGGGCCTTCTATAAATTACGTCACACGTTAAGGGGGGAGGGAGGGGGTCGACGAAGTGTGACATTGAGTGACAAGGAGCGGGAAGGGATCCCAAATTTTGTGACATCACATTTTTTCAAAATATAATATTTTATATTTAAGTAGGTCAATCGTAGGATCAATACAACACTAAATTTAAACTATATACCTACTAAAGAATACCATAAAAATAGTTGCAACTCTTATCTGCATGACTATAAGGTTTAAATTGTTTTGTTAGCGCACTCACTGTAGGTACTATTGTCACGAGCCGACCGCTTTTGATAAATGCCGGCACACTGCTGCTTGCCGTGATTTCTTTGTTTCTATTTATTCGATAATAAGTTCTCTTAATTCTGCTATTTGGTAATTTTTAACTTATGAAACACTTTTAAAATGAAAAAAAAAGGGATTTAGGTAATATTTAGCCTAAATTATATGAAGCATACAATGCAGCTTATGCTGATAAAAAAAAAACAAAATGTACAAGAAGAAGTTAACACATTATGGAAAAGTTTGAGAAGTAGTGTCAATGTTGAAAGTAAAGTGAAATCTAAAATCAAAGAATTGTAAAAAAAACTGTCAAAAAAGAAAGCGAAACTTATGAATTTTTGAAGAGAAACTGCTTTAGAATCTTTGTGCTTTGAAACTCGATGAAACTAAAATGTGTCACGATAAAGAAACAAACACAAATGTATAGGATTAAGTCAGTTGCAGAAAAGTCCATTAAAGTTCATGGACTCAACTATACCGAGAGTATTGTCAAGCCGCTGCTCACCATTTCATTTCACCGATATGAAATGAAAGAATAAACGGCTATCTCGTGCTACAGCCAAAACGCAACAATGTGCTTCATGGCTGGTTACACGGGAGATGGTAGTACCAACCCACTCGGGCTCGATACCAAGTGAGTACAATTTGGTACCCAGGCCTACCACCAGTCATGCAACGGATGATAATTGCTTACTTCCCTTAGTCGCCTTATACGACATCCGTGGGAAAGAATGGGGTGGTGACACTTGTATTCTTAGTCCATCACTACACGGAGGAATTAAATGTTAATCTACCATAATATCGTTACAGAAAACAAAATTTAAATGAATTTGAATGCTCCATCTAATTTTATTAATGAGAGGTTATTTTAAGCTTGGTACAAAATAATAAACCTTACGTTTATCCTAATACTCCTGATACTCTAGTATATCCATCTCAATCTCTCGGAGGCTAGTTTTCAGAAGTTTCACTTCTGCCGTGTGTGAATTGCACATATATGATGTTTTTAATGTTTTGTTAATTTTCATGTCTGTTTGATTTGATGTTGATTTTATTGAAAAATAATTTAAAAGGAAATAAAAATTATTTCGGAACACTGCGGTTTTAATTTTATAAATTTCTAAATGTAAAATTGCAAAATATGTGACATCACACTAGGTAGGGGTCACCAATGTGACCAACTGTGACAAGGACGGGGGAGGGGTCAAAAAAATCATGAAATTCGTGTGACGTAATTTATGGATGGCCCCTAACAGAGCTATTCGCATACATTTATGTCTGTACATTTAAGATATTTGAGAAAAAAATGTATTAGATTATTTAAGCGTCCCTGAACACAAAACATGTTTTTCTAGAATTTTAAAATCATCACAAGCTACTAAACGGATTTTGATTAACTGACTGAACTAAACTTTTTACGTTCACATCTCTTGATTAGACCTAAACATATGGTGTATACCGTGTATACGTCTTATCCCGCTACTGTACCGGGAACCCGAGATATAACCTAAATACTAGCTTTTACTTGCGACGGAGCCGTGGGCAAAGGCTAGTCACGTGTGTATTTCGCTGAATGTAAACAAGATATAGCAAATTATTTGTAAAATGTGGAAAAAGAGAACTTTAGTGCGAGCGGGAATTGAACCTGCATCTGTGCTCTACCGCTAAACAGTCCGGATTGGAAGGGACGCTGGTTCGATTCCCACTCGCACTTAAGTTCTCTTTTTCCACATTTCACAAATAATTTGTTCTTTAAAGTAGCTGAGCATGTCAAGTACTAAAATACAGATCAAAAAAAGGTATTATATCTTTTAATAGCTGAACCCGGCAGACGTTATCCTACACGAATTTTAAAATGAATGATAACAAGGTTTATCAAAAGTCTATGAACCTTTTCATCAAAATCGCTCCATCATTTTCAAGTTTTTGGGATACACGGCGATTATTTTTATTGATATAAATTAACACCAATGTTACTTACCTAGCTAACTTGGCTCTTCTTCGCAGACAACATATAATGGTCAGAGCTAACAATGGAAATCCAAATATACAGGATACGATTGGCACTACAATAGACTCCGGAGTAACTGGAACAAAAAGAAAATGTGCTACTAGTTTTGTTGCTGACGGTACTTTTAGTATTGAGCGGAACTTTTCACTCACTGCCGGACCAGCGACTTGCTTCCCCTCAACCGTGAAGCTGTACCATTTTATAGGGTATATACATAAATAATGTAATAGGCACTTCGCTCCGGAGCAGTTATGAAATCATAAGCGCCAAAACTACGTAGTTAAGTGTTATTTTAGTGTTCTTTATTTTAGTTGAATGTATGTTATTACGCTTTTTATAGTGAGTTACATATTATCTTCATTTGGTAAAAAACTTACATCAATTATATTTAAATAATTAGGTACTTATACATTATTTACAGAAATAGTGGAATTGAACCGAATGCAATCTGCAATGTTCGGCAATGTGATTAGTTAAGCCAATAAGATGAGGCGCAGACGAAGTCGCCGGCAAAAGCTATTAAGTAAAAATTATTAAAATAAACTGTTATCAGTAAGTAAGCTATGTCAATTATCAATACAAAAAGTATTCTAATGGATCCTGTATTAATATTCAGGGGATAAATTATTTGTGTGCTAAATTTTGCCAAAATCCATATAATTCAGACCAACGCGAACGAAACGATTTGTTTGTGGTTAGGCCGTTTAAAATGCTTGTTTTAATTAATTTGCATTATTTTCAATATACTATAACGATTAGCAAATATTTTTACAGTGCGCTGCAGTGGTTGTTATTCAAATATTAATTTATTAGCCTTATTTTAATATCCATTCAATATTCTATATATTTCCTGGATATTCGAATATCAGGTTTTTGTAATTTACGACTATTTTAATCAATATACCTATTCCTGCCATAAATATTGTTACAGAGAAAATATATTTTTTCCCCCTATTGTATGGAACATTTATAACTGTAGTGAGCGTTAGCTTATACATTAATATTAAAAAAAAACATACCATCACGCCTATATTCCCCGAAGGGGTAGGCAGAGGTTTATTACAACACCCACGGCTCACCAGCTATGTTTAAGTCCCACGTAAAATAGGGTGCGAGCCTATTGCCGTCTACCGGGCACATTTCCAAACACCGGGCTGCTACTGAGAATTTTTCTTTTTACGAAAAAGCTCAATAACACTGTTCGACCCGGGGATCGAACCCGAGACCTCATGATCAGCAGTTGCTCACATTACCGCTGCACCACAGAGGCTTAATGTTAACAGTATAAAAATGGAACTCGGTCCAATCTGTTGAGGCCACCTATTAATAGCCCGGTACACAAACATTCGACTAATACCGAGCAGATGAAGCGTTAAAAAATTTAGTTAGTTTGTGTAAATCTATAGCAGCAATTGGGTTCTTTTTATCACCCTATACCATTTTAATACCTACCACCCTATACCACTCCGCCATCTGTGTATTGTTTAAATTTTTATTTTTTTTACCTGTAGGATATATAATGATAGGCGTTGGTCTCTTATTGTGGGAGGTTTGCTTATTGGCGACATTGGGGGCTGTACTTGGCGTGCTTGGAGCTGGAGTACTATTGGCGAATCGTTCCAGGTGTCGTAATGGCGGCGACGACGTGTTCCTCGTCATTGTGTCCTTACACTGTGAAAAAAAACAGCTTGGTATTAATTTTTATCATGTTTTCATGGTTGAGACAAATACAGTGCAATTTTATATAGTTAACAGGTTTTTATAGAATTATTTAAAAATGAGGTAAAATAGGAACTACAAGTAGAAATACTTGCCGTCTTCCGGTTGAGATATTTATTTTATTTACGAGTAGGAGTTAAATGTGTGAAATTAAAATTCTAGCCGACTTCGTGCTCATACATCAGTCAAATGATAGGATAATTTCTACCACGGACCGAGCAGAGAAACAATCTTGTAGATAGATATCATAGATTCCAGAATAAATACCTACATATTTTGTTATATTTATATCTATATATTGTGCATATAAATTAATTAACACAAAGTACGAAAATGTGAAAAATCGAAAACATGTCACGAGCAGCATTCGAACCTGTATATCCTGATCGTTGTCGAGAAAAGCGAGCAGGTATTAGGTACTTACAAATAGTACCAATAAAAGCGTATTATATAGACCTAAAACTCCCCTTGAACTTGTGATAAAACAGACACTGTTTGCGGACTTACTCGCTAAGTGGAAGTTTACCTTCGAATTAAAGAGCGTTAATGAAACCATTCGTTTGGTTCTGCTTTTGATTGTTTTATATACATTCCCTGTTTAGTTAGTATATTTGAGTTGGTCGTTTGTAGAAATCCAATATAGCGAATATAGGTACTAGATATTATGAAATTAAAGTTAAATATGTATGTATAAAAGTAAGCGTTGCCTCTTAAATTGCTTCTAGTTCCTGCCGAATAAATATTGTATGTACTTATATGATATTTGTATTATATAAAGCTAAGTTATAGTCACCGTATCAGGCAGGGACAAGGCACTAGTGATTGACATAAAATTAACTCCTATAGTGTAAGGTTTAGTGTCATTTGCCTCGTTCGAGTTATTGACTGCTGGCTGGGTTCGATGCCCACACAGGACAATTATTTATGTGATCCACAAATGGTTGTTGTGAGTGTACTTTGTGTCCGTGACATTTTATGTTCATAAAGTCCCTGGGATTATTCCCTCAGTGCCTTTGAAAAAAAAGAAAAGAAAATGTTGTTCTATTTAAACATGTCGGTCTTTTCGATACACTTTGATGTGACGCACAAGATAATAGCGTGCTTAAATGTGTATTACTTGTACACATGAATTTTATAGTTCCAATAATGACAAATGTCTGAAATTTATTTTTATTGCATTTAAACTTTTAACTGATTTTGCTCTTTTTATTACAATCCTGTTGAATCTTGCTTGTAAGAAAGCCATACAAATAGAAGTAAAAGAATTAAAGAAATTGTGAGTGAAATACTATGTGAAAAAATCTCTGGTAAGGCTCAATGAGAAGAAAAAAGTGAAAACAGATTTCAATCGTCAGACTGATACTGAAATAAATTAAAGTAATATAAATGTCTCATCTGAAGGGTTTGATGAATTAGACAATGTACAAAGGCTAAGAGTACCTATATTTAAAACTTTTCAGTGATATTTTGGCAATGATGAATAATTTTATTGACCTTTGAATTGTGTCTGTTTTGTTTGCATTAAAAATATCGCATTATCTTATTCTAAATTCAAGACTTTACTGTTAGAAATTCGTCATAGGCTTGTCAATTACTAGGTGTACATGAATAGACCTACATCCATTAGATGACTGGTTCTTTGGTGTCCGTAACTGGTTAATAAAAGCTTTTTTATTTGTTTTTCTACTATCCCGATGTTTGGAATATTTTAAAGCTGAGTGCTGGCTGGTTCGAAGAACTTCCTACCTAACTAACTACCGACATGGGGTCGGTATCTTACGGAGAGGTAAGACGAAACTCTCTAAGTTGCATAGAGGACTATAGAGGGACCCATGGTCGAGATCTCCTAGCGTTACGGAAAAAAAAATAGTGGCGTGGAAGAGGCAGAAAACAATGGATGTCAACGTGTTTCACCCAATATGATAATGAAGATGTGGAGGAAACCATCGTATATCACCAATGATTAACAAAAAAAAGTAGATATGGGCAGGTTATATATTGCCTAGACGAACACTGATGGATGGAAATGAAAAATCCTAGAGTGGAGACCATGAACGAACACGTAACCACGTGGTCGTCCACCGAAGTGAGGGGCAAACGACATCAGATGACATGCAAGCCGTGACTAAATCCAGGGGCAGACAGAGTGGCCTGGAAGAAATTGGGAGAGGCCTATGTGCAGAAATCTGCTAAGAAAGGTTCATAATGATGCTGTTGTTGATTCAAGGTCACTGGTAGACTAAGATGTTAGACGTCCAATGGTCGATCAATTATTGCAAATGATTAAGTTATAAAACATTTAATCTCTCCTATTAAAAATAATTAGAATGTATTTTCTAAGCTACAATGAAAATTGTTTTAAAATCCGTTGCTCGGTTTGGTAGAATAAATCGGAGAAAAAACAGACGCGTATAGCGACTTTACTGTAAACTATGTATACTATGTACATGATGATTTATGAACATATACTTTCTAGGTCGTCTAGGGCTTGAAATGTCAACGAATATTTTTAGGTTTATGCGTGACGAGCCGCTATAATCGTACATCTGAAAGACAGTTACGTACGCGAACTCTCGAAATATCAAAATACTTACATTTTCTTTTCACAATATTATTTTTATAATCGTCTTTTTGTAATGTTTATACGGGCTCGACTGTTTAGGAATCGATTGATCGTTGCTGTTGAGGTCGTTGACGTATTCTATAGTAGGTAGTACCTATACAAAATGCCCAGTTGATATGGCCAATGTGTAATCATTATTCTTTAATTTTCTTTACTAAGGACAGCCGATGAGTGACAAAAGGCAAGTGCTATTTTAACTTGGTGCTTAGGGCAGTTATAGCCCTTCTGGGCACCGGGGTGCAAGTTGGTTTCGGCCCTGTTGGTACTTAATAGCGCGAATTATCCGGTGGGATTTTTCTTTTATTTTCAGTGATAGTATAAGCTTACTTATTTCCCATAATCATCTCATGATCTCATGATACTAGCGGTAATTATTGAAGTATTCTTAGTCCGTTAAGTTAGTTAAAAATTGAAATACAGTACCCTATCGAGCCTATTTATAGCATCCGTGTTCCTTTATCGTTTAAGTCGGGTTTTATCTGGTTGTTGCAGCGAGATTTTTAAAAGGTTTTAAATATATTTGGATGGATTGATTTGGATTTTTAAGATATTTTATGGTTAAAATTTTTAGCGACAGTACTACTACTAATATCATATTGATTAATAATAATAATCATATTCATTTTAGTTGGTGGTTGAGACAGTATCTACCTAAAGATTCAATGTTTATTTGTTGTACAGAATACTAGGTATTGTGTAATACTAATTAGTTACATACATTTTTTTTATTGCTTGTAGTGGCAGACGAGCCATCCGATGGTAAATGGTAACCGTCGCTCATGGACTCAACTATACCGAGAGTATTGTCAAGCCGCTGCTCACAATTTCATACAGATATGTAATGAAAGAATAAACGGCTATCTCCTGCTACAACCAAAACGCAACGATGTGCTTCATGGCGACACGGGAGATGGTGGTACCAATCAGCTCGGGCCCGATACCAAGTGAATACTCCCACTTGGTATCCAGACCTACCATCAGTCATGCAATGGATGATAATTGCTTGCTTCCCTTAGTCGCCTCATTCGACACCCGTGGGAAAGAATAGGGTGGTGACACTTGCATTCTTTCACCACACGGAAAAAATACAATTAAAAAAATTATAAATACATATTGAATAATAGGTAAAACTACTAACTTTTGGTCCATTTAAAGTTGACTAAGAGCAGTCTAAGTTTTAAGGGAGACAGACACTCCTTTAGGGAGGTCGTAGTAAGGTTAACGATTACATCTATCAAGGTACACCAATCGTAAAAGGAACCTTAACTACTACGCAGATAATATTGAAAGTTATATGTACCTGTGTAGGCCATTAAATTGCCACCTAGGCTATGGATGCAATTTCTATAATACGCCATTTCCGTTTAAAGAAATATATATGTGCAATATATCCACGTTTCTAAAGAGATCGATTAAAGGGTAAAATGCAAAGATAAGCTCGAAGCAGATAGGTATTAAAGTGCCCACGAGATATATCTACATGCTCATAGTCGGTTGAAGCTTTGTCATGGTAACGATTGGGTCCGGACGTGATATATAGGCAGGCAGATAGCTACTTGTTTATCGGACAAAGAACCCTATCGTGCAAGATCTTTAGGATAGACCTCATTATTTTAGAGCTTGAAGCATACATTTTTGGTATTTAGCTAGTTCAATAATGGTTGACACTATTTAATAGATTAAAAGTAATTCTTATTTCAATCCATTACTACCCCACTTTTGGGCACAGGTCTCCTGTCAGAGTGAGAGAGAGAGATTTAGGCCATAGGCCACCACGCTGACCCAGTGCGGGTTGGCAGACTTCACAAACCATTTAGAAAATCTTTTAAGCAAGCAGGTTTTAGTTTTGCTTCACCGAGCAGTGATAATTTGTAAACAAATACATACATAAGTCTGAAAAATCTCGTAAGTTAAGTACAAGAATGGTCAAGGTAGAGCCGTCGCATGTCTGTATTCCGTGTGTGTCTGACACATCTACAAAATTATAATGGCATATTTATTATAAACAGGTGACCATGGCTCTACCTTGACCATTTGTGTACCTCAATGCGTTTTTTGATTTCTGTCTAGTAATTATATTCTTGTTAAGTACTTTTTACTTAATTTTTTTATTTCCGTGGCCGGGTTACAGTTTTTACACTTTATTTTTTATTGCAAGACAGGAGTGCAATAAGCCGTTCTAAGACTAATTTGTTAGAGTTGCTTCTTTAATAATTAGTTTTTTTTCTAACAAACATGCTACATCGCTGCCGATGCACCGATGCCTTATCAGCAGAATCACTAGTTTTTATGTAACTATTAAAATGAAGAGAAAACACATTGTAACCAAAGGAAGGATGGCGGAGTGGTTTAGATACCGGCCTTCCCGCACGAGTGTTGTGGGTTCGGTTCCCACACAGGATAACTCTTTGTGAGTGATCAACAAATGGTTGTTTTGAGCCTGGGTGTACTTTGTGTCCGTGAAATTGTATATTTGTAAGTCCCCCGCAATACAAGGATTATTCCGTAAAGCAGGGTGTTGCCTCAAAAAAAATATATTGCGGTATATTGAAGAAAGATTGAAGTTATAATCAATATAGTTTCCTCAACCTACAACTATAACACTATGGTCTGTATGTCAATGACTATAGATGTATCAAATGGGGGATTTTATTATTAAATTTGTTTATAGCAAATACGTACGTACTACCTATATTATTTAAATAAAATATGAACAATGTACATTATGATTGACTGTGTTCGTTCCTTTTCTATTGTCGGAGAGAGCCACAATGTAAAGAAGTTGCTGATTGCAATAAGCTCCAGATATTTTCTTTTATATCAAGAAACAATTTTACGCTACATATTTTTTTTATTGGAGATGATAGCATACCTTTTTGGTTTATAAAATCTTAAAGTATTGATACTTTTAAGTGAGTCATGTTTACCTAGTATTAGAAAATACAGATACTACGTTGTATACAAGGTGAAAATGTGTAAACATTTTGTTGAGTATGCTTCCGGGAGCAACCCTAATTAGGTAAGAGTAGGCTTACGATAGGTATCCAAAGTTTTCGAATATCATATTTATTATAGGAACATAGAACAATAAAGAATTCCCCCGGGTGAATAATAGAATTTTACATTATTTAGGTATAGAATCCACTCCACGCACATACTAGGGAGGGACTAAATGTAAAATTAAATCAGCAACATAGTAATTTTCAGTCGCAATTTGCTAAGTTGCTATTTATGTGAATATTAATTTAAATAATTATAAACAGCTTTTTATAATATACGAGTAAACTGGAAGCCAAGATTTGCAGCAATATATAATACAATTGAGTTTAAGGCGACTCCATTAGTAAAGGTACTATTGTACTTTCACAATTTCTATAAATGGACTTCTTCAACCTTACATTACTAAAGCCATTAACGTTAAAGGGTTAATTTTATATATTACAGTCCGCTGCTTACTCCGCGAACACAGTTGTCACATGAATATATTAAAGACTAAATGAAATACTCATGAAATTGATACTCATATAGAAATAAATCTTTGGGACCCTCTTTCTAAAGTTATACTGAAAACTCTTGATTAAATTTGCTTCCATTAAAATACTCAGCTCATAATGTGTCGAGCCAAAATAGGTAAAATGGTTTGATAATTAAAAGCTGTTTCATTATAAACTAAGTGAGCTGGTACACATGTCATGCACTCACAAATGCAACGTTGTTATACACCTGAAGCCATCTTTGTAACTTATATCGAGCACTTCAGAATTTCTTTAGCACGAAATTTTACAAACTAGTAGTTGTTATATTTTTAATATCATTGTTATTTGTGTGCGTGATGGTAGATTTTCGCGAATTGTTGCCGGGAGCCTGCTATAAGCGAGCGCTCGATAGCCCTCCCGCCGATGTACTGGAAACTGAAGCTCAACTCAACGGCCAACGGGAAGCGTAAGCGTAATATTGGGGAGTTGGTGCATTTAGTCTATTCGCACTGCTTCAATAGCGCTGATTTTAGGCAGTTGCTTTAGAATTAAATATAACCTGCTAGACAGATCTTGCCTTGTGTAACATTGGCTACTTAGTCCGAAAGAGTTGAAAGGTTTAAAAAGAGTAATTATATTTCATTTAATGTTTTAAATAAAATATAATTACTCTTTTTAAACCTTTCAACGTGGCGTAGTCGGTAGTGTAACCGACTTCCGTGCACATGGTCGTGGGATCGATTCTTACTCAGGACAATTATTTGTGTGATGAACACAGTTATTTGTACCGCGTCTGGGTGTTTTCTATCTGTTATAATCCATCCATCCATCCATCAGCCCTTCAATGTCCACTGCTGGACACAGGCCTCCCCAAGAGAACGCCACAACGACTGGTCCCGTTACAGGGGATAATGCCGTAATCGCCACGCTTAGCAGGCGGGTTGGCGATCGCAGTGGATGTTGTTAATACTCGAGGGAGTGCTGCTGCCCACTCCCCCGGTATTCCCTCAGTCGGCTCTTACGACTCCCGTGGGTAGAGGGGTGGGACAATTCTAAAGCCGGCCCCACACGGCCAGTTATATATCTGTTATAATATATGTATGTATTTACAAAAAAAAACATTATATGTATTGTATCCGTAATCTGGTACCCATAGCAAAAGCGGTAAGCTTAGTTTGGGACCACGTTGTGTGAAATGTCCGTGAATATTTATTTATTTATCAACATCAAAATATTTTAGATATTTTGGTTTGATGAATTCAGTAAATGTGTGTCATTTTGAGCGCGGTTATTACTGTCATAAATCATTGCTTGCACCCTTAACTTAATTAGAGTAATAACGTCGTTTTAAAGTAATTATTTTTTTAATGATACCTATTAATTTGCTTCTGACATGAACAAAGTCACGAGCAGAATTTTAGCCTGCATCTCCTGGAAAACCGTCCTAGATGCTTTGCTAATTCAACCTTTGTGACAATCGCTCGGGACTGCAAATTTCGATAACCTTTTCCTTCTTATGTCTTGGGTGACGCCTGCTCCATCTGTCGGATGTATTTGCATACATTATTCCGACTAGGTAAGCTTAATTATTACATTTAAGATACCAAATAATGACGCAGACCAATAAATATTTTCATATTTTTATATATTTTTTAAGCATTTAATATGCTTAACCACATAAATGAACACAAAGGGCGGAAATGTGAAATTGAAAATAACAGTCACGACCAGGATTTGAACCTGTATCTCCTGGACAACCATCCCAGATGCTTTGCCAAATTCAGCCATCGTAGCAATTGCCCGAGACTGCGAATTTCGCTAACACATTCTTTCTTACTTACAAGCTCACTTTTGCGTTTATAATATTAGCGAGGATAGAACGTGTGAAATTATAGTAGTATCTACTTTTTGTCTTAATATTAGAATTTATATTTTTTATGTGAAAACATCGAATGTGGAAAGAGGACAAAACCGGCTGTTGGAGTGGCGACGCCACTGCGCCAAATTATTTAATTGATTTTAACGCCATCTGTTGACAAAAACATCTAACTAAGAAGCATAATGTCAATCAATTAACCAATAACAGTTTTAATTCTTCTATGGATAACGAGAGGGCGCTTACCAAGAATTATATAAGATTCACAATATTTGAAGAATGAAAGAAAATCGATGTTTTCACATCTGCGAGACGTCCCGTGATGGCTCATTTTGTTTTACCGCGATCAATTCCTTTGCAAAACTCTAACAAATGCTCTACGGACCCCCCCCTGTCCCTAGGGTTCCACTAAGCATATTTTGAGAAGGCTGTCATCTGCCATAATCATTCCATAATATAGTTTTTCCAAGGAAATCCAACAATTATTAGTGGAATAATAAATAAATAAATATGCGCGGACATTTTAGACAACGTCCTCTGGTCCCAAACTAAGCTTAACGCTTGTGCTTTGGGTACCATCATTTCAGCACCGGTCAAAATATATATGTTATATATCCGTAATCTGGTAAGATTACGGATATATAACATATATATATTTTTTGTAAATACAATTATAATAGATAGAAAACACCCAGATGCAGTACAAATATCTATGTTCATCACACAAAGAATGTCCTGAGTGGAAATTGAACCCACGATCTGTATCTGTACGGAAGTCGAATACACCACCGACTACGCCACAAGGCCCGTCAAACGTATTTTTTTGCGTAGGTACACTTCATGGATTCTAGAATTTTCGTAGTTTAAAATGTTATGTTTGGATTGAATAGATATATGAAATTTGGTAGGCCGATAGACGTGACCCTGTTTTGAAGCAGCCATGCTCCGAGACCAACTGCGTCAACCAGTAAGAGAGCGCCATGCCCTCTTCAGCCTTTCGTCCATGACGAGACTTATCACCGCAAAGGCGGCGTGCTCGTCGCTTAGTCGAACAAGCTGTTCCTTCCAATCCACCGGTAGAATTCGGTGGAGCTCTGAATGGTACTCCCACATTTTACGGGGTACCGGTTCTATCCTGTGCTCCCGCGCCTCCTTACGCCATCGATATACGCGTGCGATAGAGTTCGCCTCCAGACCTCACGGCGGAGTTCCGGCAAGGACTCTTGCTATCTCGTACGGGATAGTACGGTATCCTCTGGTGACCCTGATGGCCATTTGCTCTAAGAGGCTGACGCAGTATAGCAGCATTGAGAGCCATCAATGTTTTTGTCTAATCTAAAGCCCTATATTAGGTGATACCTGAAAACAAAATTAAATAAAGCCTGCTATTGCCATACGACCTCGTTGGTCTTCAATAGGTACTGCAGGGCCACCTCTAAGCCCAGCTACTGCATATTTTTAACAACCTGTGTGACCTCGACCAAAACTAAATCGGCCGCTTGCCCATGTGACATCCACGCACCGTGACTATCGTGTCGTTGGCGTATATTGCATCATGCTGACACCCCAATGGAGCACATTACGTAACACCCAATGGTATCTGATGTTTCAAGAAGCGGATCTAGAACCAAACCTTGTAGAAAATTCACGATAGACTGCTTCCTCTGCCATAGCTCTTACGCACATGATTGCATCCATGGTAGAGCACCCTAGACTAATATCGAATTGGACGTCTGCCAAGTTCCAGCCCACCCCTTTCAACTGTGGCACGAGGCGGTCTGCGATCACTTGTTTGATTCATTTGGCCACCTCATCATGCCATTCAGTATGGTGGTAGACCGGTAGTCCGTAGGTCCTCCATTCTGATTAAAACTAGTATCCTAGTCGTCCACAGTTTCGGAAACTGGCTCCGTTCGATGCATGACTTAAAGAGCCCTCTCAGCTAGGCTCAAGGACCTCCAGAGCTAGGAACCACGCTTGGCGCGGACCCGGGGCAGTGTTCTTCGCCTGGAGGAGCTATGCCGCCACTCCGATATCCACCCGAGGCAGACAGATTAAAATGAAATTTGATATATATGGATAAATTATGGTCTGGAGAAACGCACGTTTTTATCCCGGGGATATAAGGAGTTCCAGTGGGATACCCTTAAATATCAATCAGGACATATTTCTTTTTGGATAAAACTCGGAAGTCATTGCAAACGAAGTCCGGGCAGAAGCTAGTATTTTGTGAGACAACACCCTGCACTAAGGAATAATCCTTGTATCGCAGGAGATTCACAAACATACAATTTCACGGACACAAACTACACCCAGACTCAGGACAATCATTTATGGATCACACAAATAGTTGTCCTTTGTGGGATTCGAACTCACAACACTCGGGTGGGAGGCCGGTATCTAAACCACTCCGGCATCGGTACAGTATTCATACTACTTAATTTGTCCTCTATTTGGATAGTACCAAGTTCAACGATCTCAGCAGGGCTTATCTTCTAGTAGGTCTAAAAAACATGGACAAGACGAAAATAAACAATACAATAACTTTAACGCCGGCCCAGCGGAATAAATAGTCCAGTTAGGAAGGCACAACTTCAAGAAAGAGGTCAATATGGAACAGAGTTATAGTCTCTAAATGTTGCCCTTGTGTCAAGGCTCAAAGTCACTCAGCGAGTCATAGAGCGGGCTATGCTCGGTATTTCTCTAAGTGACCGAATCCGTAATACGGAGAATCGTAGGAGAACGGGAGTGACTAATATAGCCCACTGGGCTGGCATGCTGAAGTGGCAATGGACAGGTCAAATTGCGACGAACCGACAGCCTGAATCTCGAGTAGCGATCAAATATCGGAAAGCGCAGCGTAGGACGGTCTCCCACCTGCTAGACCGACGATCAAAGCCACAGAGAGCCGTTGGATGCAGTCAGCACAAGATCGCTCGTTGTGGCGCTTTCTTGGGGAGGCTTATGTCCAGCAGTGAAAACGATCCGACGGAACGAACATCCGGACGGATGGTATATTTAATCCATCGTTTATCTTTCATAATAATAATTAATATTAATTAATCGATAATGTTAAATTGTATTGAAACTGACACACACATAAAATTAATTCTGGCTTAAGTATTATAAAAATAGCCCTTAATTTGTTTCATGCAAAAATAATGTTCTAAAATACTGCATTCCACATTGTACGCGTCTGCGAATAAATTAAAAAAGACAATATACTTTACGGAGGGTCGTAGTTTAATGTGCCTGCAATACTAAGGAAACCAACAGATTTTCAGATTTCTTTTCCTTAAAACGACCTTGGCAACAAAAACTGAAATAAAAAGAGATCTAATTATAGCTACTTTAACCTTTTCGCTCGCGTTTATTACTTTTATACGAGTATGTATTTATGTAAAATTAATATCATGCCGTGTGAGCCCGGCTTTAGAATTGTCCCACCCCTTTCTACCCCCGGGAGTCGTAAGAGCCGACTGAGGGAATACCGGGGCAGTGGGCAGCAGCACTCTCTCGAGTATTAACAACATCCACTGAGATCGCCAACCCGCCTGCCAAGCGTGGCGATTACGGCATTATCCCCCATGATAAGCACACAACATAAAATGGCCCCTAGTCACGGCAGCTCCGCTATTCCGTGGCCTAACGGTAGCGGTAATGGCGGAGCAGGGGGTGCGAAGAATCTCCGGTCGCGGAAAGGCTACCACAAACAACGACCTCTGGCCCTGGTAACGCACAACGTTCGGACACTTCGGACCGACGAGAGAATTACCGAGCTGGAAGAGGAATTGAGCAAGATCCGCTGGGACAAGGGTTGTCAGAAGTCCGAAGAGAGGGTGAGGGCACGACAATCCTACAGTCCGGGAGCTTGCTCTTCCACCGGGAGGGCGACCACCAGTCCCAAGGAGGTGTCGGGTTTATCGTTCGCAGGTCTCTCATAGGCAACGTGGAGAGGACTGAGAGTGTGTCGAGTAGGGTAGCGTACCTTATACTCAGAATAACCAAAAGGTATTCGTTGAAGGTCATACAGGTTTACGCACCGACCTCGACACGCTTCGACGACGAGGTGAAGGCCCTATATGAGGATATCTCGAAGGCCAACAAGGCCGGCTCACGGTGGTTATGGGAGACTTTAACGCGAAACCAGGCAAAAGGACAGAAGATGAGCTGAAAGTGAGGCACTATGGTTTCGGGCAGAGGAATCAGAGGGGCTAGATGCTGGCTGATTTTCTGGAGAAGGAAGGCCTCTATATCATGAATTCCTTCTTCAGGAAACAGCCCCAGCGGAAATGGACCTGGATCAGCCCTGATGGTTCAGTAAAAAACGAGATAGACTTCATCTTGTCGGACAAACGACACATATTCAATGATGTCTCAGTGATCAGCAGGATTAAAACTGGGAGTGATCACCGACTAGTCAGGGGCATCTTGAATATTAGCACGAAAGTCGAGAGGTCACGCTTGATGAAGTCTACTCTAAAATTAAAAAAAAAAAAGAATCGTTGAAATTCGGAGTTTGTTTGTTAAGCTTTCACGTTGTAACTACTAAACCAATCATCATGACATTTTGCATATTATATATAGTCTGAAACCCAGAAAAGGACGGCCTTTTATCCCGGAAAAACGAATGGTTCCCGTGGGATAGCTACTTTTACATAGAGATAATTAGTGTGCCGTAGAGGGATGCATTTATATTCCACGCAGACGGAATCGCGGACACAAACTAGTTTACAAAAAAAAAGTGATCATTTTTGTTTCCCTAATATTTGCTTCGGAAGGTTAATTTTGTATTTGACTGCTTACTGAAAAAATAAATCAATAGCAAGAAATCTGTTCAAAACTAGCCCGTCGGTAGTGATGTTGTAATTGTTCCATTTACCACAGTATGGTACTCTTTACTTTGTGATTTTACTAACCTAGATTGTAAGGAATTGTTACTAACATAAATAACGATTAATTGATTTATTGTTGATTGATATGAAATAAATGATTTATTATTATTATAACAGGAAAGTAAATTACGGCGTTGGTTTATCCTACATTTTGCGATTGCTTACGTCGGTAAAACGGAAGTGTTAAAGCGCTTTAATGGCTCCGCTCCATGGGCGTTAACATAGGCAGTAAAGAGCGTATTAAAATACGATGGAAGCTGAAAATTACTTTTGTCTCAGTATATATAAATATATATACCAATATTTGAGTTGAGCCAAATTTAATACTTTTTAATGCTAATAGATCCCATGCAATATAGAGAAATGTTTCTTGCAGCGATGTGCTATGAATGTAAATGTACTTGTTAAAGAGTTGTCCATTTTGTCTGACATGGATAAGCCGTTAAACAAGGTTTACACGTTTACGACACATCTTTAAGAAAGTATATTACTGAAGTTAGCGTTAATGCTTTTATTCGCCATATTCGCGATACATTATGACTCTTGTTTCGCTACGAGTAGCGTAGACACGTAAAGCCCTACTTTTACCTGAAGTTTAGGTTAATGAGTTACACAGGTTAGAAGCTACATGAATATGAGATGCATTTATGAGTCGAGTGTGCAAGAATGTTCCAGTTTTTTAAGGGTCATAAAGTTTTGGGTGCTAAATCATTGTTTCAACTGACGCAACTTGATCAAAATGTCTCAATATGTTAAAATTTTTATATTATTCAAAGTTCTTGTGGCTTCGCTACTTTTGGTTCGCTATCACGATGAGCACGTACTAGGAATCACTGGAGTCACATTCCCATTGAAATAAGTAAGCATAATGATTGGAACTAAGTATTAACATTAGAAAATGTAAATGGCTTTTCAAATATCATAATTTATTGGTATTTTTGTAAATATCTATTATGGTTTTAAGTCTATCCTTACTTTCTTATTCTTATTACTATTATGAATACGAAACCGAGTTTGTTTGTTTGTTACGCTTTGACGCTGTAACTACTCAACCAATCATCATGAAATTTTGGGATATAGTCTGGAACGCGTGGGTCCCGTGGGATTGCAATTTTTAGTCTTTATAGATTGAGATAATTAGTGTGTCGTGGAGTGATATTTATATTCTTAAGTCCATGCGGATAGAGTCGCGGGCTGAATGTAGTTCGCTATATTATGTTTTCATGTGTCTATTATTTTCATAAAAGATGGGTATATTACAGTCCCATGTCTTTATATTAAAAGGGGGAGACGATAGATATAATTCATTAATGTTTTGCCTATATAACTTCAACCAATCAATCACATTAACTTAGATCGTGTTGTGACATTTTTTTCGTACGACTAATCTAAGGGGAGGTGAACTACTACCCAAAACCCAAACCATATACCAGGAAATCCCTTTTATCCTTATTCCATCTATTGTAATGCCTTATTTGCTTTTTATTCGTGCCTTTTCCTAAATCACTATTGCCTACCTTTTACTTTTGAATTCCTCATATTTTTTTTTAAACACTACAATTCACAAGCGATAAGTTGAAACATAATGAAATTGTTCACTAAAGCGCTTGTTAAGAGTTCCGAGAAATATTAAAAAACACTTTATACACGTTTTCAATATTCGCCCAGTGGGCATAAAAATGAACAACCTTGATAAAATCTTGCTCAATTTTTGTCTTTAAAGGACAAATTATTTGTGAAAGTGGAAAAAGAGATCTTTACTCAGAGCGGCATTCGATCCTGCGTCCCTTCTGGGGATGTGTTCTAGACCGCTAAGCCATCGCAGGCGCTGACGGCGACTCCTAATCTCTACTTCACAATTGCTTTTAGATGTCTTTATGACTCACGCCACCTATAGGTTCCATTTACAAACATTATTCCACAGTTTTGTCTTTGTTCGTTTCTTTAAATATGAACTAGTTTTTTAGTGCAGCGGTGAACAGTTTCGGAAAACCGACGTCCCCCTGTTGAACACCTTTCTCCTAACGCCTTAAACAATAATGTACTGATAGTCAGTCTAAAATTGCTTGCACTATTTAAGTTTCAATCAATCTGAAGGCTATCTCATAAACTACAAACGTTAGACACAAAGGCCGATTATACGGACCGGTCATCGGTGTATTCTAGAGCAGCGTATATATTTAGTCTATGAAACTACAGCCTTTGCATAAAACTATTTGATCGCAACGCTTCCGATTCACCCGAAAATTATATTTAGGATTTGGTCAACCTTCCCATATAATAAGCTTATTTTCCTCAAAATATAACAGCTGTTTTATGCAGAGAGGAAAATGCTAGTAGCTATAAACATTTTGCACACGGTGTAGACATACAGATAGTATTTTATCTGTCTGTTGACGAGCAGACGAGTGCGTCTTAGTAAGCTATGGCGATATCTTTATGACTAAGAACAAAAATGTTGTCATTGAATAGCTCAAAGTAAATGTGTGAGTGAAATCCAGACTTACATAGTATATACCCATATGGTTGTCTGGTTGATATTACGTACCTTAGCTATATTGCTATGTACTCGTATTATTTACACTAAATTATTAAAATAGATGGATGGATTAAATAATTACTTGCACATATTGCACGCCTCATAAGCGAAGCGTTGAGGTGGGTACTACTCTCGTATCATGCAGAACAACAGATTTTTTAAACTTAAAATCTCTCTATTTATCATATATTGCACTTGTAAAATAATATCAAGAAAAAACACTATTTTTAACACTCATGATATTTTTGAAGCTATTTTTGTTATTTAAATTAGTTAAGAAACTGTTTAAAAAAGTTCTGTTTTGGACGTCCGTGTGTTGTAGGTAATGTATGTTAACACGATAACGACCGAAATCCTTTACTAATCGAGTATTTTTTTTCTTTTACGATTCAGTATAACTACGAATAGAGCCCTATCACTTTTCACGGTCTAATTCGATGCGGTTTAATTGTTATAAAATAAACAAAAATTAGTGAATATTTACGCTCGATTCGAGACTAAAACCAGCGCTATCCTTATTTCGTGAGAACTATTTCTATATACCCATATATAGAAGTACTTCATATTTTAAGCATAGCATACCCATATATAGAAGTACTTCATTATTAAGTAAATAGTGCTAGATGGCGTATAAGACATGAAAACCACAGTACTTTTTGAAATTAGCGCTATCTATGTGATTTATTGAAAACTACTTAGTAAGACAAAAAAATATTAGTTACTTATCAAATAATTAATTTTATTGTGAAAAATGTAGATTATGAGGCGTGCACTTTTGGATTTTCCAAAGTATTTATTCTTACCTCTGAAAATATTATAATTGTACGCAGTGATATTCTAGCGGTAAAACCAAGGACTGCAAAGACAGTGGTATCGAGATCGATCCCGAATCCAAGGTCCAAACCTCGTATGGTGCACGTTATATCTCTGACTTTTCGAGGTTTTTGAAGTTATGTGTGTATTTGTTTCATTTTAGTGCTGTTCTGTAAAGGAAAACATTTCTCACGATGTTTCGACCTGCATGGCTGAGATATGAGCCTATGGCCTAATCCCTCTCACCATTAAAGGAGACCCGTGCCCGTAGGACAACAAAAAGGGTTGAAAAAAATGTTTTCCAGGAGATGACGGAAAACGTACCACAACCATATCACATTATATCATATCACATTATTGTACGAGCGACTAAGGGAAGTAAGAAATTAGCACCCATTCCATTACTAGTGGTAGGGTTAGGCACCAAGGGAGTACTCACTTGCTATAGGGCTTCAGCCGATTGGTACCACAGTCTTCCGTGTGCCCGACCTTGGAATACCTAGATCTGTTATAGTCGTAGCTGGAGATAACATCTGAGAAATGAAATTGTGAGCAGCAGCTTAGTAGTATTCTATTCCAGTATTGCCACCATCCATCAGGTGGCCCGTGGCTCACCTGCCACTATCTACATAAATAAAGTGAAAGATGTTTGCCGTTGTCCGCGCATCATGGTATGAAAATATACCCGATTTTCATTAAGTTTTCTAAGTTTTATTTCTTGGAAACTTTGCCCAAAATATTGCAATATCTTCATTTAATATAATTCTAGTGGTAGAGCCTTGCTTATCTCAGCACGAATGGGCTGGCCAGATCGGGGAAGTACCACCCTCTCACAAAAGAGCAGCGCGTAACAAAGGTAGGTACCCATCTGCCCGGGGGGGAATGAGGAATACAATGAGTGTGACCCTCCTCCCTGGGCGACAGGTAGTCTGAAGGAACACTGTCAGATTTTAGTCAGTATACGGCGTGGCATTGCACTAGGCTTTTCCATAGGCCAACCGCCACGTCTGGCCGGAGTCCGACATAATCTCTCTGTCTGCCCCGGCGGGGGATACCTATAAAACGTTTACTGACAAAAAAAAAGAAAAAAAAAAGGTACCCCTACCGTTTTATATGTAAACAAAGATTTTTGAACACTAGGTACATGTTGAGTGATGTGTTTTCTCTTAATATAATAAACAACGCAGATGAAGTCGCGGTAATAAAAAAACAATAAAAAAATGCATATAATTTTTCATATTACTTTATCCCAATGCCTTACAGTGTATTTTGTTACGATTGTTAAAATTAATCGTTTGAAGCTGACCTTCATTTGTTTTATCTGGGAAAAGGGTTTGAGAATAGAAATCGTGCCACTATTGCACACCCCTTACAACGTGTATATATACCGAAGAATTAAAGTAATTATTCGGCACTCGTACACGAGATACTGAACGCTAGTGTTAAATTGGAACCGTTAATTAAACAATTAGATCAGCGTAGTGGTGACGAGGCAAGTTTGTGTATTGCGTTTAATGTCAAAAGATTATCATCGACCCGTTCAGATAATGTATGAAGTGTGAGAATCCCTTGTATTTGTACATTAACCCTGTGAATTTAGCGTGAGAATATTATTTGGATATAACTATTAAACATTATTGTTTTGCCAACAATAAAAGTCACAATTAATGAAATAATGTAATGTTTGAACCTCATTACACCACTGAAGTAATTTAACACAGTTCCAGTGGCCCGCCAATACAGGCGGAGAGATGGCACGCGGCGGGATTATTAAGTGGGTGAGGGCCCCACACTACTATTATGGTCCTCTCATCGTTACATTTAATGATGAAACAACGGAATACTCATATTATATTCAACATTCATCATCAATATTCCAATAACGATCAATAAAAAGAAAAAGAATGTCGCGCAGACTGTTTTTATTACCAAATAATCATATAACCTACCGACGAAAGGTATTTTTACAAAAGCAAGGGCAACCGTTTACCACCCTATGTCGTGTAATGGCATAGTGTGCGATTTCACTATCACTCTAATAAAATAACATTTATTTACGTAATGCTCTATAGAATCCAATATAGTATTATAAAACTAGGATAGACACGACTCTACAATTAAAAAGGTTCATGGAGTAAATCGTAATCAGGTAGAGCAACCTTGTAGAACTAATGCGAATGACTAAATCGTATGTGGTACTATTTCCAGTCATTTACATATTAAACGTATTCTTGCTTACATAAAATAGGTTTACGAACTTCTATTTAGATCTTACTCTGACGTACTGTAAACTTTATAAATGGGTTGTGAGAAAAAAACAAACATGTCTAATTAAAAATAAACGAAATAATAATGGGCATAAAGAAACCTTGGAGTTTTGGCGGGAACATGAAGATCATGCGTCGCTCTGCATTATTTTCCTAACTTGCGTTACTTCAAGTATTAATGTGTAAAAGTGGTGGCCTTTAGCTTATTAACTATTGGTGTATGTGCATGTGTTGGCAAGTGATATAGTGCGGCATAACTTGTTATTTCGTGTTGCCTCCAAAACTCCATAGAAGCTTCAGTAAAGTCACCAACGCTTTGCTGAGGCAACCTTGACTATGATTAATTTTACATGACTTTGACTTCAACTACGACTTGTTTGATGAATTAAACTTACATGTGAAGAAGAAATGTGCCCTAAATAAGACATTGGCAAATACTAAAACCGAGTAGCCATTTTATAAACGTATGTATACGCAATGTAGCTAATTTTCTCCAGCGTTGACATTGCGTATACAAACGTTCGTAAAAAAAAAACAGTATTAATCGGTAGTCTCAGCGTTTATAAAATTGACAACATTCAATATACTCTACGTCACTTTTCGAAATAAATTTTATTGTAATATAGGTATATATTTGGAAAAACAATTTTTGTAGGTACAGATAGCACTAGGACAAAAAAAGGAATCGTTCCAAATGGATTGCACACAATATTTATTTCCCTCTTGACCCAATTTTAAGGACCACGCAGACGATTTCGGGGATATGATGACACTTGCCCGTATGACTTATCATCAGATAAGCCATCTGTCTCCTTGAGCAGAAAGGAGGTAAGAAAAAAAAAATACTGGCAGGCATAGCTCAGATACATATTTGTAATATTAATAATGAAAAAAATCTTCGATTCTCTTATGTTTTTTTCTGAATGTAGTCATTTGTGTGCTTCGTGTCGGAACGTGTACTCGAAAATGGAGAAAAACGAAGTGCGAGCTGTTATTAAATACCTCTGTTTAAAAAAGTTAACGACGCAAGAGATTCATTGCGATTTAGAGGCAACATTAGGTCTGCTCCGCCGTATTCCACTGTTGCAAGGTGGGCTTCTCAATTTCGAGTAGGGAGAACGAGCACGGAAGACGAACATCGTTGCGGTCGTCCATCGACGTCAGTCACCCAAGAAAATGTTGGGAAAGTCGAGAAAATTGTATTGAGCGATCGAAGAGTTACCATCCGATATTTAATTCATGAAACGGGCATTTCATATGGAAGTATTCAATCGATATTGAAACAATCTTTGAATATGAGAAAAGTCTCCGCAAGATGGGTACCGAGAATGTTTACCGACAGTCCGAAACAGAATCGACTTGACATTTCGAAGATATTGTTGGACAAGTTTTAAGAAGATTCTGAAAACTTTTTGTCTCGTTTCGTAACAATGGACGAAACATGGGTCCATCATTTTGATCCCGAGACAAAACAGCAATCTTTGCAGTGGAAACGGCCATCATCACCGACCCCGAAGAAGTTTCGTGCCGTGGCATCGGCTGGCAAGGTTATGGCCTCAATATTTTGGGACTCAGAAGGAATATTGTTAATTGATTACCTGGAGCGTGGAACCACTATTACAGGCCAATATTATGCAGCTTTAGTTCCCAAGTTGAGGAATGCCATCAAAGAGAAAAGGAGAGGGAAACTTCGAAGGGGCGTGCTGTTTCATCACGACAACGCACCCGCGCACAGGTCGGCAGTTGCGATGGCTGCCATTCAGCAAGCTGGCTTCGAATTGGTTGACCACACCAGATCTGGCGCCTAGCGATTTTTATCTGTTCCTCAAATTGAAAGAATACTTAAGGGGAAATAGGTACGAAGACGATAACGAGGTGATGGATGCCGTGGAGACCTTTTTGCAGGACCAAGACAAAACTTTATTTTTGAAAGAGATTGAAGCCTTGAAAAGCGCTAGACTCGGTGTGTAGCGAGACTCGGAGACTATGTAGAAAAATAAATTATTATGTTATCAATAGCCATTATATTCTATCTCATTCTCACTACTTTTTGATCCTTCCTCGTATAATATGAATACTTTATATTCTTTTTCAAACTAAAATTAATATTATGCGGCCTCTTATAACACGTGTAACGCGTTGCAAGTGACAACATGTTATATAAGAAGCCACTTTATACTTTATTGCTTTCATTATCTAAAATTAGAGCCACCTCTGATAACTTATCACTCAAGTTTTATAGTGTCAGGTTTAAGGTCCTCTTATCTGCGACAGTGGGATTTACGCCAATTTGTTAGGTACCTACTGTTGCTGTTTGAACTACATAATTGTCCAATATACTGATGTTGTATTCTAAGATATTCGCATGTTCGACCGCATTGCCGCAAAATTAGCTTGGCTTGCTTCTTTTCATTTAAGATGCATCGTCTAGATATAGGTCACCCATCCACGTTATAAAAAGAACTTTGCAGGTAAAATAAAATTTAAAGAAACAATATTAACACCGCTAAACTCTATCAGCAACTGCACTGATAGCCTAGCCGTAGAACCAGGGATTGCAAAGACAATGCCATCCAGTTCGCACACACTATTCATTTTCCAAGATTTTTCATAAGAAAACCTGCATGTCTGAAAAGTTTTCTCGACGGCTTGTGAAGTCTGCCAATCCGTACGGGGCCAGCGCAGTGGACTTCAGCCTCAATCTCTTTCACTCTGAGAGAGATTTAGAAAAAGTTGACAAAAACATCGTAAAAAATCTACAGCTTCTATTAAAATAAAACTTTGATAAGCAGTCGGATTCAGTAGGGGCTAGCCTCAGCTACCTATTGCCTGACAGGTGGGGAAACACGTCCTATACTATGCACTAGCTGTGAATAAGAGGAAATTCGAGTAAGCCAGAGGTGGTGATGTTCCAAGGAGTGGCGAGGTATTCTGTGGCTCGGGTACCTCCAAGAAAAGGACAAAGGGAGTGCTGTGACAAGGAATCACTAGGAGTTGACTAACTACCGTACTATATTTTGCATAGCAACATACAATACCCAGTCGTAGTCTTCAGATGATCGACTCTATGAATCAAAAAATCGATGACACAAACTGAACATTAAATAGGATATCCTGGGGCTTTGCGCCTCTAGACGTTGACGACAATAATCTGGGCGCAAATATTACCACCGAGAAAGCATCATAGCTATTTCTAGTAGAGCTTGACTTCATTGTCAATAGTCGGATCATATAGCTCATATAGTCGAGTTATCTACGTAAAGATGAAACTATCATATATGTTTGAACTAAAATTCATTCAAGCATATATTCACCGACTACCGGCTACTCAGATAAATAAGTTACAAATTCTATGACAATATCACAAAAATATGGACAGCAAAAACCCCAATATATCGTCTTAATAGGAGACTTCAACGCCGGAGTTGCTAGGAGAAAAACTGACACCGAGATTAATATAAGACTTGGCTGACCCGTTATCCTAGGTGAGCGACGCGACGCGACGCGATGCGACGTATTGCGGCTAATACTTTAACCGCTTTGCGTCGCATTCATAATAGGCGACTATGTAGGCCGTAAGTACATACAACCTCTATGTGATATTTTCGTGTCGCGTCGCGTCGCGTCGTATTAACGCGTTTGTCGTTCACCTAGGACAACGGGTGAAAGAGGAAGTTATAAATACGTATTGTTTGTTCTTCTTTCACGTCGCAACTGAGTAACGAATTAACATTTTATCTTATTTTTTTTTTGCTTAATACTTAGTATTATATAAATACTTTTCCCGGGGGGTAGATAGATTGATAGGGGTTATGTTATTCCTAATCTCACAATTCGTAATGAACTTTTATGGTATATAAGTTAGTGCAGATTCCATGGGGCGATTATACCTTATTAATAAGATCAAAATAAAATATTCTAATCACCCTTTCACTTTTGTGTATATGTTATTAGTGTGATAAAGTAGGTATGATTAATGTTCCTATAATATTTTTTGTTTTATTCTATGAAAAGATGATTGTTACATTATGACAGTTCAAACTTTACTTTGTGTCTACTGAGCCCTCAGTGATAATATTGATTGACCCTCCATTGAAGATTAATGATGATATGGAAAATGTTAAATTATCCGCCTCTAAAATGGATGATTTATGCATTGTCTTTCAATTGTTACTTCTCTTAATTCCTTAATGGAATTTGGTAACATCAATCAAATGTTAATAGATTAGCAAACATGATAATGTCCTTTAAGTAATTTATTAGAATACAAAAAGAACGTCTATAATGGACATCTATCGTAATATATAGATTGCAATAGAAAGCAGCCAATTGTGGCGAGTTTATAACCATCGAGTGAGATACGACCATAATCTTCGGTGCAATATGTACATATGATACGTATTTTTGTTATTATTTATTAAAACATTGAATTGAACACAAGGAAATCAAAAACAAATTGCATTAATACCTACATAACTAACTTCGCAGCTTGCGAAAATTAACATATTATAGGAAATAATTCCTTTCCTTTAGTTTGGAAGAAATCCTATTCAATAATGATCTTAATTGGAATAGTGATTATTTTAGTGTTTATATCTGAATTATGTTTTTTTTAAACAAACGGACTGTTTGATTAATTTGTACAAAAGTATGAAACTTTCGCAAGCATGCACGGCTTTGCAGATTTACGACAGTTTTTGTGAATGATAATGTATAGGTATTCCTCTTGTTGAATGAAATATTGTTTAGTTTGAGAACTAGACATTTTATTTTCACTCAAAATGAAGTTTAATTTACGATTTATCATAATCATATTATGCAGGTAGTGAGAACTAGTCACTTAATTATTAATCATTCCACATACTAGAATATAAAATTGTGAAATAATATATATATATAGACAATTGGATAAAATTGTGAAATAAAATATCTAGTTGTCCGTGTGGTGACGGACTAAGAATACAAGTGTCACCACACCATTCTTACCCACGGGTGTCGTATGAGGCGACTAAGGGAAGTAAGCAATTAACATCCATTGCATGACTGGTGGTAGGCCTGGGTACCAAGTGGGAGTACTCACTTGGTTGGGGCCCGAGCGGGTTGGTACCACCATCTCCCGTGTGACCGGCCATGAAGCACATCGTTGCGTTTTGGCTGTAGCAGGAGATAGCCGTTTATATTTCATTTCATATCTGTGAATTGAATTGGTGAGCAGCGGCTGACAATACTCTCGGTATAGTCGAATCCATGGGCAACGGTTACCATTTACCTTAAAATGGACCGTGGCTCGTCTGCCACTACATGCAATAAAAAAATAAATAAATCTAGCATTAAAATCAAGTTCACAACATCATCATCAGCGAATAAAATTAAATAAAGAACAAAACGCTTTTAAAACAAAAACAATATGAAACTACGACAAGGAAGAGAGTAAAATAACAAAATAAGGATCATTCAAACTCAGCCACTAGAACATGTTTGGAGTTTTAATACCTTGTTGCTTACTCAGCTAAAAACAATTTTCTTCGCAGTGATAACCACCTTATAACCACAAAATAAGGTTAACTTTTAATTATCCCCATATTGCGGCGTGGAAGGGAACTAAATGCTTAAAGATTTCTTACATATTGGTAACTTGGTGATGGTTTATCCTTATCTGCGGGTTACAGACTAAGAATAGGTAATTATATACCTACCTACCTAAAACCCGCTAAAGAGATCAGTCTGGATTATAAAACTGTGGTATAAGTCTAGTTGATATAATCGTGATGACTATAAACTTTTTATTATTACATTTGTGCATACGTTTATATAGTTATCAAGTAGACAAAGTTCTAAGCTAGATTACAACATTTCTTGTCGGAAAAATCGATAACTGGTATTGCATATTTTTATACAAATTAGCCATATTGATATTAATTTAAGTTGAACTAGAAATGAAATTTATTTTTTAAGATGAAATAGTGAATGAAATAGGCACTGCAGTTTTCACGATAAAAAAATATTTTTAACTGCGTTGCCGACATGCGCCATCATCAACTATTTTGGCTTAGTTATCTGTCGTCTTGGAACAAAAGGCAGAGAGGAGGATAAATGACGAATAAAGTCTATTTTAAACTAGTTTATTAAAATTATCGAGAAACAAATTTCACACGACCACCACTTTTTGGTCCTAAAATAACACTGTAAGGATCTGATTTCACGATGTATTCTTCATCAGGTTCGAATCTGAACTTCATTATCATGTGTGCCATAGCCGTTCGTACTTGCATCAACCCGTAGCGTTTACCTGGAAGTAAATTATATTATTGAAATGTTATATAATTATCAATCAAATTTGTCTATATTTAATAATTGTATTATAGAAAAATGTGAAGTCTAAAAAGTATAAATAATTCTTTAGATTAAACACAAAGTGAAAAATGTGAAATCGAAAATAACAGTCACGAGCAGGATTTGAACAAAGCAAAGCATCTGGACGGTATCCAGGAGATGCAGGTTCAAATCCTGCTCGTGACTGTTATTTTCGATTTCACATTTTTCACTTTGTTTTTAATGTATGTTGCTAAGCATGTCAAATGCTAAAAATATATATAAAAAAATATCTAAATAATTCTTTAGATATAATACAAAAATACGAGTACAGACGTAGGATATGTTTGAATATTTTCTGTTTTGATGCTTTAGGGGTTTAGGGTGAGCTACAAGCTTACCACTGAAGGAATGTAATATTGTTCCGGTGACCCGCCAATAAAGGCGGTGAGACGGCGCATGGCGGGTTTATTTAGTGGGCAAGGGCACCACACTACCCTGTTCGTTGCCCCGAACGACGGGGTATGCGGTTAGGTAAATTTTTTCCCGCCTAAACAAAAGAAAGGGTGAGCTACAAGCTTACGTACCAATGCAAAATCGTGGTCCTTCACCAAACGGTAGGAATGTAAAGTCACGGTTATCATTGTCATTCGTGATTCCAAATCTTTCAGGAAGAAATTTCTCTGGTTCAGGGTAATGCTCCTCGTTATAGTGAATGGCAATCACGTTCACATAAATTGGTGTACCCTCCTCTACTGTCACTGTATCGGTCAATGCATAAGTCTTGCTGCACACTCGGTCCAAGAAGGGAACTGGAGGGTACTTTCTTAAAGTCTCTAAAATATTAAAATAATATCAAATTTAATAAAAAGTATAGGTGCGCGCGTAACACAAATATTGCAATCTATAAATTATGTTATGGCCGATTCCGCATGTTGAAGGCTTATAATCAGTAGTATCTAAGAAAAGAGTAACACTTAGGGGTGTAGTAAAACTTAATTATCATTCCTGTGGGCATTATTTATGCGGTGAAATATTTTTATATTTATTTTTTATGCATTAACATGTAGAATGTTGATGCGAGTAAAAGATGAAATGGCTTATCGATGCCGCTAAACAAGAAAAAAGCGATATCTTATTGCCACAAACCAAATTAACTTGCATACGGAGTCACGGAGACGAAACGGTCGAGCCGATTCGTATCCTAACGTTTTTCTTCTTTTTAATTTTTCTTGCATAGTCATTAAACTTGCCAGTTCCGTTTAGTCTTTAGTCCACTCTACAATCTAGATTTCTAAACCCGATATACTATTAGGTTTAAGTTCTAATATATATTTTTTGCATACCTTTAATACACGCGGTAAGGTAAGGTACTTCCAATAAATCGTTGAAGTCTAATACTTCTTTCCCCTTTGATTCCATAGCTTCTTTAACTTCCAAGTAAAGTTTTTCCTAAAAGAATAAGGATTCATAATATTAGTGTTAAATAATTTTAGCGTGCGGCTCAGTTCTCACTTTTTACTGTTGATGAACTTCACGCCCGCCTTGAATTTTGCGTGCGTGATGCTCCGGTGGCCCACATATCGTAGCATATTTCCACAATATAATTTTTATATCGACACTCGCCTCGACAACGTCACACGTTACAGGTTGACGTCGGGTATATTTTGGAGTACACTATTAATATTTTAAACTGTAACTCGTCTCAACATATGTGAGCGAGGTTAGTGTTGTCGTCATATATATTCTAGATTGAGAATTTGAATTTTATGCACTCTAATATTGTCCTTTGTGGCCTTAACGCACGGTGCGTTGGCATTATCAATTACAATTTATATTCCGAGAGATAGTGGTGCACCATTCAGTAGTTTTCTGAAAATGCAACCAACCTCAAGTATACAGCGCTGGCTTAAACTATAATTTAAAGATATACTCATAAACAATACAGCTAACGAGACTCGTGAATAGGCAGGTTCGCAGTGTATATTATAAATATGCAAATTCTATGGTTGTTTCCGTTAATCATGCCTACATGACTGAAGGAATTTCGATACAATTTAGCATGTTTATAGATGAGAGAAATGATTTATAATGTATAATACATTTGATCCAAGTAAAAAAATTATGGCTTTAAACATGCTTTGCCAATTCAGCTGAATTAGCAAAGCATCTGGACGGTGTCCAGGAGACGATTTTCGATTTCACATTTTCACACTTTGTGTTTATACGAGTATATGGTCAAGCATGTCAAATGCTAAAAATATAATAAATAAATAAATTGCTATTTTTTGCCATAAAACTTCAGATTGAAAGGACTTGTAACGTTTTCTATAAAGATACATTATAGCATGAATGTAATATTTTAACCTCATAAGCTAATGCCCAACCAAATATGTTTTATTTCTTTCTTGGACTCAAAGTCTGAGGTCCACACAGACATACATCTGCCTGGTTCCTCTCCCGAGTGTTATAGTGACCATTGTTGTAAGACTACTTGTTAAACCTACTGCTTAATATCATAATTGAGATTTGGAATTATTAATAGACATATCTATATTTAACTTTAATTATTTGTTCTCATACCTGTTTATCAGGATGATGTGCCAGCTCATGGACACAATAACTTAATGTAGTAGATGACGTTTCAATGGCACCCAGAATGAAAAGCGCCGCTTGTGCCATCATTAAGTCATCAGCTAATTCTAAAATTAAAAAAAGAAACGTGTTAAAGTAAATAGGGTACTTCCCTTTTAATTTACCTATGTATTCAGCAAGAAACTTACTTGTACCAGCATCAGCTGGGAGTTTCAAGTTTTCCTTTAATTTTATCAAATGATTAACGAGATCTTTATCATCGGATTTTCCCAAGTCCTTTCGTTCCTTTACAACATTCCAAAATAGTTCTTTTATATAGTCTGTCGCAGGGGCTGAAAAGAATTTTAATCTGAAAACAATTAAGTTTTTATTAAAAAATCGTAAAGCACCTTATATCATACTATTTATCTAGACAGTAAACCACAACAGAGTAAATTCAATGCGGTTGAAATGCGATCACTGCCAAGAATCTGCGAAGTGAGGCTGACTGACCGCATTCGTAATGACGACGTAAGAGAGCGAGTAGGTATGAAAGAGAGTACCACTGAAGGAATGTAATATGGTTACGGTGGCCCTCCAATAAAGGCGGAGAGACGGCACACGGCGGGTTTCTTTAGTGGGTAAGGGCCCCACACTACCCTGTTCGTTGCCCCGAACGACGGGGTGAGCTATGCGCTCTATCCTCGCTATCCGCTCACCCCGTCTACGGTACATTTTTTCCCGCCTAAACAAAAAAAAGGGAAGATATACAATGCGAAAGTGGAAGGATGTAGGTACAGGGGGAAACCGAGACTCACCTACCTAGACCAAATTGGTCATGTATTGAAGGAAGATGGAATCAGGAGTCTCTGAAACCGGCAAGCGTGTATGAAGAGAATTGTGAATGTTGAGGAAGTGAGAGATGTATGCCTCTTGGCACTCTCTTCTCTCTACCTACCCCGCAAGGGATGTGGTGTGATGATAAGTAGTATCTAGACCTTTCTCAGTCAGTGTACTCTCGGTTCCTTCACCCTCTGGGGTGGTAATCTAACACCACTGTCGCTGAGACACAGGATATTTAAGTTAATGATTATATTGCTAAGCCTTTTGATTCCGGGCCAGTATTGAGAATAGTAAAACTTAAAAGTGTTTTTGGGCCCGATCTGGGATCCGGATCCGGAAGGGATCCGGCAGCAGTACACACAGTACCTATAGTAACTGTAAAGCTCAAGGCAATCCTATTAAACCAGTGCGTTATTTGTTACTCAAAAAATGCGTGTTTGAATAAAAAATACCTCATAAGTTGTGCTAGTACAGGAACGAAGAAGATCATGGTGAACTCTAATCCACGCCAGAAGGTCCATCGTACCATGTGACGGGTGATGTACCATAGTGGTGATGTCAGTTCACTTAATGCGCTTACTCTTAGCCCAAATACTGAATATCCAACAGTATCAGAAGTATACATTGAGAAGATTTCCTGGAAGGTAAGGTGCATTTATCAAGCGTTTTTACGACTTCATAAAAAAAAGGAGTAGGTAAGTATGTACTGAATGTGATTCTATATATTTTTATGTATGTTTGCGCATAACTTCTGTGAGACGTCAAAGGCTCCCATGAATTTCAATTCATTGACCTTGAACTTCGGAGATACACAACGTAACACTAAAACAAATAGCAAATGTTGATTGAGATATTGGTGGATTCGTGACATGTAAAAACTTGGTATGTATGTGAATATGGTCAAAGTGTTTTGGACTAGCTTAGGACTACAAAGGCACAACGGAGTTCCTTAATAACAAAAAGCACGAATGAGAAATTGTATTAAACTGGCCGTCCACTGAAAAGCAGGAAATAAAAATATTTATAACATAAAATAATGACTTAAAAGATAACTAAAAACGAGTCTACTCATGACGACGGCTGGTGCAACTCAGCCGAAGAGCTCGAGCTTAGTCAAAATAATAGTATTTTGAGAAGTTTAATACGCGTATAGACCCGTTAAATGTGTTATAATGAACTAAAAAACGTATAAAACACTAGTCATTTACTTAATATTTTATGATTTTGAAGTTGGCACGAAATATAACAATAATAAAGTACCTAGATATAACGTAACAACACCGAATTAAAAAATACTTTGGAAAATCTAAAAGTGCCTTATAATCTTCATTTTTCACAACAAAATTGATTATTTGATAACTAATAATGTATTGGTCTTACTAAGTAGTTTTCAATAAATCACATAGAAAGCGCTAATTTCAAAAAGTACCTTCTCATGTCTTATACGCCATTTAGCGCTAATTTTAAGAAGTACTTCTACATTGGTCTATAGAAATAGTTCTCACGAAATACACCAATGATTTTAGTGTCGCGTCGAGCGTAAATATTCACTATTTTTTTGTTTATTTAATAACAATTAAACCACATCGAATCAGACCGTGAAAAGTGATAGGGCTCTATTAGTAATCATAATAATTCGTAAACGAAAAAAAAAGACTCGATTAGTAAAGTATTTTGGTCGTTATCGTGTTGACATACATTACCTACAACACACGCACGTCCAAGACAGATTTATTTTAAACAGTTTTTTAACTAGTTTAATTAACAAAAATGGCACAAAAATATCATGAGTGTTAAAAATAGTGTTTTTTCTTGATATGTGTGTGTATATATTATTTTACAAGTGCAATATTTATGATAAATAGAGAAATTTTAAGTTTGAAAAATCTGTTGTTTTACGTAAAATGAGAGCAGTACCCACCTCAACGCTTCGCTTATGAGGCGTGCAATATAAAATATTTATTTTGTCGCAATTGAAGTAATTGTTTTCTTTTTTTTATTATATGGTTACTTTCTTAAATAATTTTCTTTAAATATTTCTTTATTATTTTAGAATATGAAATATCAATGTATAGTGGAGAATCATCTACATTTACATACGGACCGTAGAATTATTTATACAAGAAAAAATGTCTGTATCTGGTTGATATCTGGTCTGATATACAGGTTACATTATGATGCAGGTGGAAGTGTACAAGCCTAGTTTTCAAAGCAGGGGATTTGCTATACTATATATACTATAGATACTACAGATTCATCCACAAGTTAATACTTTGTCAAGCACAATGAAGGTGAAGCTGGTCAAAGTTTCCGGGATGAGTGTAATGGTCTTACTGCCACCAGGCCTACGGTAAGTTGTTAGTCCGTGCACGTTGGAGTTACCATCCTAGCAATGATGAGGTACGAAAAGAAATTTAAAAAGAAAACAAAGTTTTTGTGATTACCTTCAGATCGACCGGTTTTTTGTTGTCTATATAGTCAGTTTGAATTCTTTGTACAAGCTGTGCGGAGTTGATGTTCATTAATTCTGTAATACTTTTTAGTCGTAGGCTCGTAAAAACGGGAGCCAATTCGTGTCTTAATATATTCCATGTTGGGTTCTATTAACAAAAATAAAAACGAATGTGTTTTTAGAATAATTCATAAATTTTTTGTCCATACGATGATGGACTAGAAATACATACTACGTGACTGCCTGGACTATTTTAATGACAGGTCATCCAAGATAGCCATATTATGGTGATGTAATGCATACACTGAGCTAAATATATAATTTATTATAAATATTTTTTTATAAGAAATTTACAATACTATGCATAATAGTGCATTTTACACAACAACAAATTAGCTTACCTTTATAGTAAATAAATTCAAAGCTCCCAACGGGTCAGACGCGTCTCCTGGATAGCTGTATCGATTTTGAAAGCTATCAAAATCTTTTACCAACACTTTTTTCGCGATTTCTTTTGAATGTATCACAAGCACTGGTTTCCATGCTAAATACATTCCCACAACGTCGGTCTTGTACTTTTTCGCTAAATTATACAAGATATCCCATATACTAGTCCTCATTATGCTGCCTAGGTTCCCAACAAACATAGTGGGTTCCTCGTATGGAACACCACGTCGTTTCCAATATCCATAGTTATGTCTATAGAAGAAATATAATACAGTAAGTCCCAACACTACAAGAGCTAACAACGTTTGAATAATCGTTATAAAAAACATATCTGCGACCGGTCCGTTCGGCAGTAACTATCGATTTGACGATGTTAATTTTGTAAAATAAAACATATATAGACTGCGGGCTTGATAAAAATGTGAACTTCATATCGTACGTAACACGTTATCTATAAAAAATCGTCATCTTTATGATCGTTGTTGTATTCGAAAACTATTGAAACGATTTACTTGGCGCTTCATTCTATAGTAACATGCTATAAGTTTTAGTAAACATTCATTTAACCTATTCGGGTATGGTAGGTTGAATAGGAACATTAGCCACGATATCGGAAAAATCTGTAGCTCTCTGCGCATTGGAATCGGGGTGCCAGGTACTTAGTTATATTATTGTTATTATAGTTTTAAAATTATCATACGACACCTAAGACATATCGAAGGCTCTGGGCACTTAAGGAAGATGATAACTAAAAATCAATAAAAAAGGTTTGAAAGAAAATTACAAGCATGTTTGCGAAAACAGCTGAAGTGCGAATGTTATCTATACAAATAAATAAAATTGAAGTGTCTCATCTCTAATACCAATTTAATGTCTGTCTTTTGCCTGTGTTATGTCTGACTGTTTGTTCCAGCTAATCCCTGAACCGATTTGGGCGGACTTTCACTGACAGATATTTTAAAGTTACGCCTTGGCCCTAGGCTAGTTGGCAGTCAGGGTGGAAATGCTCTCGCTCCCAGCCGTGGTAAAGGCCATGGTCCAGAGCGAGAGTGGGTGGGACGCCGCCGTCTCCTTTTGCGAGCAGGTGATGCGCGCAAAGGAGGCGGTGGAGCGTGAGTGAGAGATTACCAGCCATCTCCTGTACCGCAGATGATGCACCGGGCGCCGGAGGGCGCTTCTCGACCTCCACACGGGGCGATGGGGCTATCAGCACTGGAGGCCCATACCTGCCAGAGGTGGAGGTAATCATGCGAAGAGCGTATACCTCGCCCCTGGCCACAGGAAGTCTGAAGGAACACCGCGGGGCTTTAGCAGGTATACCAATTGTAAAAAATGGGACTCCGGCATAACCTTTCTGCCCGCCTGGTAGAAGGTATCCATAAATGATTTCCTCGCGAAAAAAAAGGCCAGTTATATTTTGGAAAAATAATTAGGGCAAGTACCACATATTTATTTTGTTACATCATAACTTATAGGCGCACAAACACAAAACTTATAAATAAGTTAGTAGTTTTTACATTAAGTAATTGTCGTTTGATTTCCATAATAGCGATATACCTATTTGTTAGCATATCGGATGCTGCTCTCTGAGGAGGTAGTAGCCACATCAATTCTTGGCCTTTGGTCTTTCCCAGAATGCCCAGAGGAAAAATGGATCCTGGATACAGATATACTGGTTACTAAGTACCGATTACGGTGCCATCTATGTACCATGCCAAAGGCTTAACATGTCTTTCGAGGATAAGATACCTAACAAAAGTTGTGATAATATATGATAGTATTTAATCAGAACAATCGCTATGAAAATATGATAAGGGATATTACAGACATATTATGTATACATACTTTATTTGAACTGAATATGATAAACCCTTAGAGACAATAGAATTATAATATATATTAACCCCTTGAATTTGTGTCCAAATGGAAACCCTCGGGTTTAGATTATCGGTTATTTTAATTATAGACTGTACTTACGAATTGGAGCCTTCGAGAGATTAGAGATGGTATTCAATTCTGTGGAGTATACTCAAAGTCAGTATAATATATAACACTAGCCTTTGCCCGCGGCTCTGCCGCAGCCAAAAGCTAGTTTTTAGCTCATAACTCATATTTAATACCGGGATAAAATGTATAACAGTTGTTAAGTCTCATCGAGAAACAAAAAAAGTTGCATCAAAATCCGTTCAGTCGTTTTTGCGTGATACGCGAACAAACAAACACATAAACAGACAGACAAACAATCTAAAAAAATCGTGTTGTGTTAAGCCACGCCTATATAGCCTATTACAGTTATTTTTTCTCAAATATCTTAAATGTACAGACACAGCTCTGTTACAGCTTTATAATAGTATAGATTATACAACTACTAATTTTATTATTATAAACTACTGTCACGTTATGTTCAGTGAGTAAGAGTGATAGAAAACCTCTCAACCTCATCCTCTCCACCTCCTGTCACTTTACCTGTGGTTGGCAACCCATGAGTGTGATACTACTACTCCCTCCTCTACTGGTGTTGTTAACGTCTTAAAACTGTACTGTTGTAACTATCAGACTCATGATTTGCTTAAAGATAATACTGGCAGTACACAAGTATTTTAAGCGGTAGGAACACTGACGTTGGCAAACTAATCTGACCGCATCTATTTTATTATATATACCTATATCATCCTTATATAGGTCATATCCTTGCGGCAATTTGTTCGAGCTCTCAGCGCTTGAATAGGTATCATCAATTCTGGCACCTAAGTATTATTAACGTTGGATAATTGTACCACTGGTTTATTTCTCTAATACAAGGGGCATTCATAAGGTGATTTGATGAGATTTGATTTATGGTTTGCGCGTTCACTGCAAAGAAGGACGCATTTGTCGTGGCGCCTCAGTTCAAAGGAGTAACTCTCATAACATTTTCAGCAAAGTCCAGTTCGGGATTCATTTGGAGGACAAAGCCAAACTGGCAAGCAAAAAACTGGGCGTCCTGAACAGAGCGAAGTGGTATTTCACACCGAGGCAGTGACTTGTGCTATATAAGGCACAAGTCCACCCTCACGTGGAGTACTGCTCAAATCTCTGGGCAGTTGCACCAATATGACAGCTCGACCCACCCACTTGACTCCCTGCAAAGGCGTGTTGTTAGAAATGTCGATAATTCCAATTTATCGGATGGACCGGCGTCGTTGGGGCGGCGGAGAGTCTTTGGGTTTCTCTGTGTGCTCTATGGACTCTTCAATGCGGAGTGCTCTGAAGAACTGTTCGAGGTGGTACCAACATCCCCTTTTTACTACCGGAGACATAGTAACAGGGTTCATCCACTGGTGTGGATGAACCCTGTTACTATGTCTCCGGTAGCGGTGGAGCGCTGAAAACGAACAGATATCGTTTCCAGGTGGTCCTGGAAACGATATCTGTTCGTTTTCAGCGCTCTTATCCACCATGCACGTGTAGGTAAAATTAGTATGAGCCCCGTCCAAACTATTTACACCAAGTGTAGCAGGCAGCGCACTGGTACCACTGAAGGAATGTAATATAGTTCCGGTGGCCCGCCAATAAAGGCGGAGAGACGATGATGGAATGTCACCCTGGTTTGATGTCAATATCGGCGTTAAACAGGGTTGCGTTCTATTAGCCAGACTGTTTATCATATATCTGGATAAATGTCTACAAAGGTTGAATGAAATGAATGCGGGAGTTCAGATGGGCGACTCAGAGGTTAACTCTCTGTTATATGCAGACGATGCGGTCCTACTAGCGCAAACTGCGACTGACCTGCAAACCCTAGTCGACGTAATGGCAGAAGATTGTAAGAAAAGGGGCCTTTTTGTGAATGTGAGCAAAACCAAAGTAATGGTTTTTGAAAGAGAAGAATCCAGAACAGATGTTAGAGTAGCAATAGGAAATGGTGTGCTAGAAAAAGTGGATGAATTTGTATATCTTGGATGTGGATTCAGTCGGGATGGAAGGTACACCAGTGAACGGAGTATTGGGACAACTTCTCTGCAGCCACCACCTCAGCCAGAAGGCACGTGTCGCAATACACAATGCAGTGCTTGTCCCAACGTTATTATATGGAAGCGAGAGTTGGGTTAAAAAGGAGCATGAGAGTAAAATCAATGCGGTCGAAATGCGATCTCTGCGGAGAATCTGTGGAGTGAGGCTGACTGACCGCATGACGTAAGAGAGCGAGTAGGTATGAAAGAGAGTATTGGTGTAAAGATGCGAAAGGGAATGCTCCGATGGTTCGGACATGTGGAAAGAATGCCGGACGAGCGACTGGCTAAGAAGATATACAATGCGAAAGTGGAAGGATGTAGGTATAGGGGGAGACCGAGACTTACTTACCTAGACCAAATTGGTCATGTATTGAAGAAAGGTGGAGTCAGGAGTCTCCGAAACCGGCGAGCGTGAATGAAGAGAGTTATGAATGTTGAGGAAGCGAGAGATGTATGCAAGAATAGAGCCTCTTGGCACTCTGTTCTCTCTGCCTACCCCGCAAGGGTAATGGCGTGATGATAAGTAAGTAAGTAAGTAGGTGAGGGCCCCAAACTATCCTGTGGCCACGAAATAAAAAAGGCAGCGCCCTGGTAATATCTCTATACAGATTTTAATTCAAGATCTATTCGATATGTACTAGGTACATAAACGGAACTAAGAATACCGTGTATAAGTAGGTGTCACTACCCCATTCTTATATAAAATCCTATTGCATAACTGGTGAAAAGGTTAGATAAGTTTCATTTTATTTGTACAGATTTTAATTCTGAATTTTAAAGCAAGTGAAATGCTAACAAAAGCATTTTATTGAGCCACTAAGCCTTTAAAACAACCACAATAAAATGCCATTGCACTCCCGCTGTGAATGTGAAGCTACAAAAGTATTTATAACCAAAAGTAGCTGATGAATTGTAGACGGCAGAAGGTTGTATAGTAAAGTAAATTGTTAACTCTCCTGCGATTAAATAACAAATGAAACTGTTTACTTTTTTAATTGTATTTTTAGGCTTTTACATAATAAATTCTCTACAATGTATTTGTGTCTTACATGATTATTTCTTATGTACTTCCCAATGAGGGTAGCGTTATCTGTACGGCGCACCCGTGTGGGCGGAGTCCCTGGACAAACTAAACAGGGCTCTTCTGTGGAGGCCACAGAGAGTCGTCGCGTCCAGGGTCATACGTGGATACCGAACGGTGTCGACGGCGGCGGCCTGCGTGTTGGCCGGAACCCCTCCGTGGGACTTGGAGGCGGAGGTGCTCGCCGAGATGTACCGGCGGGCGTCGCAAGAGCGGGAGGGGGGTGGACGCCCCCCACCCAGCGTGGTGGCCAGATGGCAGGGCGACGCCCGCCGAGCTGCCATGGCCAACTGGAGGGCGCGGCTGGAGGCGCCCCGGGCCGGTCTTTGGACCGTAGGGGCGCTCCAGCCAGTGCTGGAAGGGTGGGCAGGGCGACGGCACGGAGTCCTTACCTTCCGACTGTTGCAGGTGCTGTCGGGGCACGGTTGCTTCGGCAGATATCTGCACATTGTCACAAGGAGGGAAGTGACTCCGGGCTGTCACTATTGCGGCTGCGACGAGGACACGGCGCAGCACACGCTCGAGTCGTGCCCGGCTTGGGCCAAGCAGCGTCGTGAACTTGTCGCAGCAATAGGGGGGGACCTCTCGCTGCCGAGCGTCGTCAGAGCGATGCTTGGCAGCGACAGGAATTGGGCCGCGGTCGCTGCCTTCTGCGAGAAGGTCATCTCACGGAAGGAAGCGGCGGAGAGGGCCAGGGAGGCTGATCCTTCCGCAGACCCAAACCGCCGCCAGCGACTGGGGTGGCGCAGGCGTGAATATTAGCGCCTAATGCCGCCCTAGCTGGGGCTGCGGGTGGATGGACCGGGGAACGTCCGCCACCCGCAAGGCCTCCCGCGAAGGTGCGACGCTCCGTGTACAGATACGTTGCTCAGATGAGGGTACCCGAAAGGGTAAGCCGCCGGCGGACCACCGCAGGAATGTAACACATAGTTCCAGTGGCCCGCCAATAAAGGCGGAGAGACGGTACACGGCGGGTTTCTTTAGTGGGTGAAGGCCCCACACTACCCTGTTGCTCCGAGCGACGGGGTGTGCGGTTAGGAACATTTTTTCCCGCCAAAAAAAGGTAGCGTTATCTTCTTGATAAAGCCCTCTTATTATCTTGCATAGAATAAAAAAATAAATATTTCACAAGAGGACGTGGTAGCGTAGTGCGCTTGCCTCTCAAAGAATGGGGAAGGTGAAGCAACTTTCATTCGGCCGATTATCAGATGATTAATAAAAAAATGACACTTATTTGTAAACGTCTAACTTCCTCAGTGCTTCAAACTGTCAAATAATATCCTGGCAGTCATTCAAATTCAAATTCATTTATCATTTCAGATTTTCAGGCCATACGAAATTCTCTAATTAAATGGCGCAACTCCATCGAGTTAGGGCACGTTTGAAATGTCTTAACTAGTACTTCAGTCCTAGATGGTATCCAGGGTATGATGATGGAGTTAGAAGGTGGCCATAGGAACTCCGTTATAAAACGACATAACTCCATCGAGTTTAGGCTCGTATGATTTGTCTTGACGAGCACTTTGTCTCTAGATGGTATCCAGGGTCTGAAGATGGAGCTGGAAGGTGGTCACAGTAACTCTGTAATGAAACGACGAAACCCTATCGAGTTTGATTCCTCTTTAGGAGTACTTTATTAAGTTATGATCACTTTATTTCTACAAAATAATTTCGATGTTTTCACATCTAGTAGACGTCCCGCGACGTCTAGTTTTTTTTATTTTCTAGTACTTGTAAATGCTATTGCATGCCTCATTTTTTTATTTTAGTATAACAATAATGTGACAAATGATAGTTTAATTAATAGCATGTAACAAACAAAACTAGAAATTAATGACGTAAATGATTTATATAAATCAAAACTATTTAGATTCAGTGTTCGGTTCTTGCATGCTCAATGGAAGGTAGTTGGGAAAAACGTCATTGACGCGGTATGCGTCTGCAATCATGTCAGTGTTCAGAACAGTCTATAGTGGACGGTCGATACGAGTTGCATGAAAAACTCTTCGGAAACTTAGTGTTTGGTGTTGCGAACTGAAAGTGCAGGTGGAATATAGTGAGGCTGAATGCACGGTTCAACGAATGAGCGTCCACCACGACTACTGCCTGGCCAGGCGCGCATGTAAGGTTGGTGTGAAGTGTTCCTTACTTGCTAATTTGCGGATTGTAGAACCGTGCACCCGGCACGGGGTAGAAAAAAAATCTGTTCCCCGCCTTGTATTTCAGACGCTCTCTATACAGTCATACTGTGCGAATACCGTACAATCATTTTGTGAATTGAAACCATAGAAATCAATTATACGCCGACTATAATGTATTATAAACGAGGAAAGTTATCTGTGTCCCTTCCGTTCGTTCCTTCGTGTAAACATGTATCACAAAACTTTGTTAATGAAAGGACCACCGTAGGTATGCGGGAATTGTGTAGATACCGATCAGTTGTTGGTTTAGGACGCGAGTCGGATTTATTACGCTACACGGTCACAGGGATAGCGATATGAGTGGAGTTATTACCTTAATCAGCTGCTATAAGTCAGCATAGATTAAATTAAGCACTCACGTGGTAGTATGCATTTACCGCGCACTCGTGTAGTGAGTGTTTTATTAAATAATAGGTACTCAATAATGATGTTACTAAGTATATTCCTTTATCAGAGTGAATTATATTACCAGTAAGCTCTCTCTGAGAGCAAACATTTATTGTATAGAGCCCATTCAATCAGTCAATCACAGACCCCTGCTGGATATATTCTTCTCTCAATTTACACCTCAACGTCCTATTCTCCGCGTGCCTCATTATATTACTACTTAATCGTTTTTTAGGTTACTAGACCACCTAGTGACCGGGGATCTACTGTACGTTCGATTTTTTATAGAGCCCATAACTAGAATAAGCTCTAAACGTTCCATACCCCGTAAGTCCTATCTAGTGTCATTTTATCACCTAAAAAGCGTGTTTGTGCTGAGACAATATACATTTTAATTGAAATTTAAACCTTACTATCAGCAAATATTAACGGAATAGGACTAAAAGGATTAGCTTTATTAATATCAGTTAAGTAAGTTATGCTTCGGGAAATGTTATTGAGATTTTTAGTAAAAAAAAAAGAAAAATTTTCATTAGCAGCCCGGAGTTTGGGAATGTGCCCGGTAGACGTCAATAGGCTCGCCCTCTATTACGTGGGACTTAAACATAGCTGGCGAATCGTGGGTGTGTAATACACCTCTGCCTACCCCTTCGGGGAATACAGGCGTGATGCTATGTTTTTTTTAATTAATGCTATACTAAAATTATGTCTCTGTCCTCTCTTTCGGTTCAAAACTTTATGTACCTTTAACTCAGATCAAATAAAAATGAGACCCTTAAACGTTTATGTTTCAGTCAGTTATATAAATATTTTATGCTCCAGCAAACTGTAATTCAAAGTTCCCTAAGTTCTTGCCAAAATTTCTTTCGTTAAAAGCGTATCATATTACGTTCAACAACTATATTAATGTTATTTAATTTTATGACTAGATTATACTAACGGCGCTCTCGATCTCTCTTGACTAGTCTTAACATTTCAGTATTTTATGCTTATTTTATGTAGCAATACTGATTTACATACCTTATGTATGTCTATTAATACTAAAATAAAACCCACGAAAAAGCTTTTAGTGTTAAGAATCAAATATTATATAATTACAAATTATGTAAAATGGGTTTAAGTAATTCCTTCAGAAGTTTATTTTCATAGTAGCTACTTAAACACACAAATATTTCGGTGGAAACCATAGGAGTTGTAGACTTCAAAATTTATAAACATTTCAACAGCGATTAACAAGTCATAATAAATATTTTTATGTATTTTATATTCGGTATAAAATAGTGGCTACTTCTGGGGAAAAAATTGTGTAGCTTCTAAAACATAACAGCGTACATACATACAGCTAGATTCAATAAAATAATCTTTACTATATTATTTCTCAATTATTTTTCAAAGAAATTTTTGTGGCTCAAAAATATCTTCCTTGATGTCAAAATTATACTTTGATACGCCACTTTGAAGATTATTGTTCTCTCTAATCGGAAAAGAAGTAATGAATATCATATCATTTATTTATTTATACTTTATATACAATATAGCTACATAAGGCGAACTAAATGCCATAAGGCATTCTTAACCTTACCTAATAATGATAATCAGAAAAAAAATACCTAAAACAAAAAAAAACTTCGGTTACAACTAGTTACCACTGAAGATTACTTCAGTATAACATAATTCTAGTGGCCCGCCTATAAAGGCGGAGAGACGGTACATGGCGCGTTTATTTAGTGGGTGAGGGCCCCATGTGCGTTATCCCGAATGACGGGGTGTGCGGTTAGGAACATTTTTTTCCGCCTCACCAAAAAAAAATGTTACAACTAGTTGCGAAATAGAATAATGTTTTCATTAAAAATATCTAATAATGCACCCGACAGGTGCATAAAGTGTGAAATACTTTGAAAAGCATACCATTCGGCATTTCTAGATTACGGGAATGTTACAAACCAACGATTCCAAAAGTGGTTACCGTTGAAAATTCACCGGAGAGACTGCAAAGTCTTTAAACTTTAGTTGTTAATGTATCCACAGTTGTAATTATTGGAATTACATGAATTAAAAAGATTTTCGTGAGTGTTTCGCTATCCTAAAAGTATATATATAACAGGGGGTTATAAACTGCGCGTCGTCAATTCAAGGTAAGGTATCCCTTTTGGAGAGGAAGATAGAAAGGAGGGGTTTAGGTCTCCGACGCTCTCACTCACCATACGAAACACAACAGTAGAAATATCTACCGTTGTTTCACAGTGATCTTCTGTGTTAAATGGTGGCACTTCCCCGATTAAACCGACCCATTCATGCTAGGACAAGCATAGTTATACCACTTCACACGTGTTCGAAATACCTATATGGATTTAAAATACGCGCGTCACTAACCTGTTAGAACTCCTAGTACCTAAATAAGTTCATAGTTGTTGAGTTGACAGTTGAATCGTAAACATCAGTTCCTCACTAAAATATTTATAAAAATAGTTAGATTGCTCAAATAGTTGCATAAAAGTGCTTATAAATACTAACAGTTATCATCACTACTGCTTAGATTATTAATTTAATGTTTTTTGCAAGGTGAAATCGCGTAATAGAAGTAGGTACCTACATACCTGTGATGACGTTTTTTGTACTACAGTGCATATTTGTGAGAAGCCTAGTGAATAAACGCGTAACTACACATAAAAAACTAATCACAAGTGCTTACAAAAAAACTAGAAATCGCTAAAATTATTATATCCAGATATAAAACCGTTTTTTTTTTCACACAATCAAAACAACACAGTGCTACCAACTTTTGTTATTTTTTATTTTATTTAATTTGTTTGAGGCGTTGGAAGAACCATCTGCCTAACAGTAACTTATAAACATCGTTATTCTCTCATCACACGTAAGTTTAGTTCATAAAACAAGTCATAGTCGAAGTCAGTCATATAAAATTAGTCAGTCAAGTCAAATTCCCACTCCAGTTAGACGATGGCAACCTTACTAAAAACCTTACTGCTTCTATGGAGTTTTGGACACAACAGGAAAAAACACGTTATGTCGCACTACATCACTTGCCAACACTTATGCACATACACAAATAGTTAATAAGCAAAAGGCCACCACTTTTACACATTAATACTTGAAATAACACAAGTTTAGGAAAATAATGCAGAGCGACGACATGATCTTCTTCGTGTTCCCGCCAAAACTCCTACCAACTTTTGTCGTGTGAATCATAGAATATATAAATGGGCGCGTTTCATGTCACGCAATCATAAAATATTTAACATGATAGTTTACTGTGTAACAACAGAGAGCTGGTCAGTCAAGTTCTTTTTGAGGATCTGAGTTTCTTTGTAATGATAATCGAGGGGAATATATCCATAGGAACTAAATTACGATTGATCTTCAATTTTATGTAAAGAAATTAAAAATGGCTTTTGTTACTGAAAAAAAAAGAATTAAATCCCATTAAAATATTGATTTATCTAACATTACGGATGACGAAGAATACGATTCAACTAACACTTTAAATAAAACAATAAGGAGTTTACCGGAACAAAGTATACAAAATGAACAAAACAATACAAATATAACAGCTACACAAATTGAAGATGGAAAATGGGTAAAAGATAAGACACTTATAAACATGCAGTCTGAAAAAAATAATACACAAGAACTATCACAATCAAGAAGTAATGTAAAAATACAAAAACATAAGATCCTTATACTTGCTGATGAACGGGGAAAGGGAATTAATAAAGCACTGAAGTTATTATTAGGAGCAAGATATGAAATCTTTTCCTGTAGCAAATCAAAAGCACGACTTTACAATGTATTAAACACGACGGAAGCACTATCAAATGGATTTACAATGAAGGATTACATTATAATTCTGGCAGGTTGTAACGATCTAAATCCTTTAGAAACGATGTCAACAATTTATTGTAATCTTCGTAAATGTACTCATAAAAATATAATTATTAGTGAGATTCCTTATAATAAATATATTAACGAACGTATGCTTAATTATAAGTTACGACATGTATGTTACCAATTTAAACATGCACACTATGTAAATATGGGTTATCATGGCTATACCTAGGCGTAAATATTACTTCATTCTTAATATTGTACAAAGACTTCATAAGGATATTTTAAGATTGGATTATAAAAACAAATATCATGAGTATATTATATCAAAGAAAAATGTTACGACAGAAATTACCAACGGGAGCAAAAAATTTTCAAATACTTACACTCAAACTGATACATATATTAACACTGAGAACGTACAAAACAAAAGTAACAATAGTAATAATTTAATTAATAACAATGAAAACAGTTTTTTTCGAGACCAAATATAGCAAGTTGACCTTATTACATCATAATATTCATAATTTAATTAACAAAACAGATGAACTCAATATTCTTATAAGTGATCTTAAAACTAGACCAAATGTGCTTTGCTTTACGGAAACTTTTATTGCAAATGGATCTGAATCTCTCATAAATTCTTAGGTTTACAAATAGACAACCATTTAAGCAACATATGTTACACTTTACAAGTATTAATAAATACAACGAATATTGCTACTGCTTAGTCAGCGTACTATGCAAACATATACTCCGTTCTTAGCTATGGCATAATATACTGGGGAAATTCTGTAGAGATAAACTCTACGTTTGTACTACAGAAAAGATGCATTAGAATAATACACAACATAAAACATCCGGCGTCATGTAGACCTGCATTTAAGCAAAATAATTATTTAACATTAACAGGTATTTACATACTACAAGCAGCTGTATTTATAAAAACATATGAAGTATATTTCCCCAAAAACAACACTCTAACATATATAATAATACCACAGCCAAAATATGAGATATTTAAAAGAAATATGTATTACACTAGCATAGTGATTTATAATCACTTGCCAGAGACATTAAGATCCCTTAATTTGCGACAATTTAAGTTTTCCTTGAAGAGGCTCCTTATTGAGAACTGTTTTTATAATCTAAATGAATATTTTAACACGAAAATAGACATAGCTCAGTTATGATAAATTATTATTACATGACTATAAAATATGTTCGACATTAAAATTAATAAAAAAAATATAATGTAATTGTAATTAGCCTAGTTAAGCTTTTTTTGCTATTATTGTATGCCTTGTAAGGTAAGGTCCATTCTTAGCCTTTAAGATCTACTGTTTTATGTACCACAGTTTATACAATAAAGATATTATTATTATTCCATTTATTTCATACATTATGCCACAAAATACATTTTTAAATATATATATTATAAAATAAAATATTTAAAAATATAAAAAGTGAGAAGGCCCACCGGCAGTGGGTCCGGGGACCAAACCGCCAGTGGTTAGAGTCACAGAGACAGGAACTTCCTCACGATGCGGGCCGTATCCAAAAGTACTGCCTTCTGCATCAGACCCTTGATCCAACCACCCAACGCAAGCTTCTAAAGATGTTGGTCGAGGCTCTTGGCTATCAGTCCGTTGACTGAAATTACTATCGGCACAATGATCGCTGAATCCACATCCCACATGACAACGATCTCGTGTGCCAAGTCTAGATACTTCATCTTTTTATCCTTCTCGGCCTTCACGAGATTCTCGTCATGTGGGATGGTGATATCAATTATCATTGCCCGGCGCTCAGATCGATCAACTACCACGATGTCAGGTTTGTTGGCTACAACAGTCCTGTCCGTGATGATTGATCGATCCCAGTACACTGGCTCAGCTACGTACCTGTAGTAAGGTACCTCGATGTCCACAAGCCTGTATTTCAGAGCAAGCTGTTGGTGGATAATCCTGGCCACTTGGTTATGTCTGTGCAAGTACCCACCGTTAGGAAGACGAGAACAGCCTGAGACAATATGCCTGAGGGACTCACCTGGATGGTGGCAGGCACGGGAGATGTCAGCAGTACCGTCCCTCAGAATATGTCTCCGGTAGTTATTCGTCATGATAACTTCGTCAGCAATTGCACAGACAAAACTTTCAGTTTCCCCAAAGAGGTTACCGAAACGCAGCCAGGCCACGGAAGCTAAAAAGTCTACGTCAAGGCCATGTAAGGCCCGGTAAAACCTTCCGTGGAGCTCCTTGCTCTGCCATACATTCCTGCGGTCATCAGTACTGAGCATTACAGGTCTGCGCCAGTTCTCCTTGGCCAAGGCGAGCGGAGTGAGTTCGGAATCTACTGTGACCACATCCCGATGAATATCCCTATCACCACGGAGAAAATATTCTCTCAGATTGCACACCTCACGGTTGTGCAAGGTCTTGGTATTTAAGAAGCTTCGACCTCCACATTTTCGTGGGATGTACAACCTCATAACTGATGATCGAGGGTGATGCATACGGTTTGTGGTCAAGAGACTGCGGACCCTTCTGTCCAAGGCTTCAAGTTCAGTCTGAGTCCACTTGAGTATGCCGAAAGAGTACATAAGAAGTGGCATGACCCAACCATTGCAAGCGCGGCACCTTGTTGCCACCTGTTAAAAGACTGTTCAGTACTTTCTTCAGGCGACCAAAGAAACGCTCCCGCAGCGATTGTTTCATGTCCACCTCATTAATGCCCAAAGCTTGCGACATACCCAAGTATTTATAGGTATCAGTTAAGAGGAGTGATCGTAAATGAATGGAATCCGAGAGTTGGATTCCCTCAGATTCCACTATCCCACCTCGTTTTACATGCATGATCGCACATTTATCCACACCAAATTCCATCCCGATGGAGTCACTAAAGGACTTGGTTAACTTTAGTAACTCCATTAGTTGCAATCTGGTAGGGGCAAACAATTTCAGATCATCCATATAATACAGGTGGGATATTTTCCGACCACACCTTCGTAACCTGTAGCCCAGCCCAGAACCCTCTAGTAATGTACTGAGAGGGTTCATGGCTAAACAAAACCATAAAGGACTCAGACTGTCACCTTGAAATATACCCCGCTCAATCCTTATGAGCTCACCGTGATCACCCGGGGTCTGCTGACATCCTGGATAGGTAAGAACCGTTCTCCAGTGCCCCATACACGACCTCAGGAAGGTGCATAAAGTAGTTCACTTTATACAGCTCCAGCACCCTCAAGAGCCATGAATGCGGCACAGAGTCGAAGGCTTTTTTATAGTCTATCCAGCATGTCATCAGCTCCTTTTTCTTACGGCGAGCATGTTGGCTAATGGCCCTATCAATAAGGAGGAGCTCCTTAGTACCACGAGTTCCTCTTCTACATCCATTTTGAGAGATAGACATGATCGAATTGGTTTCAATGTGTTTAGAAATTTTGTTTCTCAAAATAGATGTAAAAAGTTTATAGACTGACATGTTTACCATGTAATCGGTCTATAGTTACGTGGCTCCGTGGTACTGCCTGACTTGTGGAGCAGATATGTGATGCCAGTCGTCATAAAATCCGGTAACGTCCCCGATTCCACAGCTGACTGGAACTGAGAAGCCAAACAAGCACATGCTTGTTCACATGAACTGCGTAGCCATTTAAGCCAAAAATTGTGCAGTCCGTCCGGTCCTGGAGATTTCCAATTAGCCAACGAACGGATTGCACTGACTACGTCTTGATGTTCAATTAATATATCACCCACACAGGAATTTTTTCACATGCTCGTTCGACAACCCCAATCCAGTCACCCTCAGAGTGTATGATGGGCACCGACCAGATGCCGCGCCAAAATAAATTTGTAGCTTCAGCATCTGGCCACTGTACATCACACACATCTTCACGAGGCCGTTCCCAGTTTCTATAGACTGACTTCTCTTTTCTTTGAAACATGCGATTCGTGACATATCGATTCATGCGTTTTTTATACCTGTGTATTCGATTTGCCCACGCATAGACCTTCTGCTTCAGGAAGTCAATGCGCTCCGTAACATGGACTAAAAAGTCCTGAGGCCTGATTCCAGTCCCGGAGAACGCCAGCTTCACGAAACGCATCACCCGTGGCCGTGTATTGCCCATCCTGAAGCAGCTCAGTTTACTAATAAGCACCCTAGTCTCGGCCACACGTCTCTCAATCCTGCACTGCCAAGCCGGTTTTGCGTTCATGGGCCGAATAGTAGATTCCCTCTTATTAAAAAAAGTAAGTCTAGCTATTCGGCAAGCAGCAACGGCTGCGCAGTACAGGATAGAATGTGTGTCGCTAAGATTTTCACTAGTATCTATATAGTTAGATAAAAGTGAGTCAAGGGTACCTACTAGCAAAATATTCTTTCTATGCACGGGCAATCGAGGCAGGCATGGTCTAAACTCCATTGGTATGAATCTAAATTCTCGAATCGCACATTCCAAAGCATCTCTTACCTCCTCAAGGTACTGAGTGTTCACACAGACAGTCTCGTCTTCTCCATTCGCACCCGGCCTTTGCAAGATCAAGTTTACAGGGTCTTCAATAGGTGTTGTAATAGCTGTTTGCGTAGAGATGGGGGTAACTTGACTAATCTGCACAAACTCTGAGCGCAGTCGGTCAAGCACGGAATTGTCCAACATGCGGGATCGCTGAACTACCCGTACTTGGTCCGATAGTCTTTGCGCCGAGACGTCGACGGTCGGTTCCAAGCTCTGAAACAGATACAGCATGCGGTCACGGTACGCGGTAAGGTTAGTTCCCCCCTCTGTGGCACCAAAATATGCGCACATGACATTTTCGTTCATTGTTCGCGTCCATTTCATGCGCCGCACATTACCATTGGCAGTGGGACCCCATTTAAGGCCGGTGGGCCTCGAGGTCCTAAACTATCCGGTGGCCGGCCAACTAACTAAGTACTCATCACTAGAGGTCGAGCTCAACGCATGCGGTGTGACCGGCTCCGCTAATGCGGACACCGGGGGCTGCGACGCGGAGCTGTGTGACGAGTCCGGGGGTGGTAGGTGTGCTGTTCTTGCTCTGGATCTCGTTAACATAATTTTAAAGGCAGCTGCATTATTATAAATTAATATTTTTCATTTTGACGTAAATGTCAAACGTCATGTTATTTCTATTTTATGTGTTGTTTGAGTTTTTAAGAGGTTTTATAATGCATAATTTATAGAAATCGTAATTTTAAAGTAGTATAAAGATTTGTAACTAATCGAAATTGTATAAAAATGATAAAATAATATTTTTCCACAAGAACTATTTGCAGACACAACTGACCGTTTCAATGTTGCCAGAGTTTTTTTATTATTATTATTCTCTATATCTATTTTACAACATATTTTACACATTTTTAAAGATATTATAAAAATACACAAACACTCACACAAACAAAAAATACAAACAAAAATACAATCAGCTAAATATAATAAATTTAAAAATGAATAAAATAGTAGGCCACCGACATCGGGTGCAGGGACCAAGCTGCCGGTGGTTAGGGCTCCAGAGACAGGAACCTCCTCACAATGCGTGCCGTGTCGAGGAGTACCTGCCTTCTGCATCAAGCCCTTGATCCAGCTATCTAACGAGAGTCTCTTTAGATGTTGGTCGAGACTCTTGGCGATCAGCCCATTGACTGATAAGACTATCGGGACAATAATTGTCGAGTCAACATCCCACATGTCGGCAATCTCGTGAGCCAAATCCAAATATTTAATTTGTTTTTCTTTTTCAGCTTTCACGAGATTCTCGTCATGTGGAATAGTGACATCGACAATTAGTGCACGGCGCTCTGATCGGTCTATCACCACTATATCAGGCTTATTAGCAGCAATAGTCCTGTCAGTAATGATAGACCGATCCCAGTACAACGTTGCACGGTCATTTTCGAGAACTGGGTCGGGCACATATCTATAGTACGGCACTTCTACTTCCACCAAATTGTATTTAAGAGCAAGTTGCTGATGGACAATCCTGGCTACTTGGTTGTTCCCATGCAAATAATCGCCGTTTGCAATACGAGTGCAGCCGGAATCAATATGCCTGAGAGATTCTCCGGGTCGGTGGCATGCCCGACAGATGTCAACCGTATATTTTCGGTAGTTATTCGTCATTACAACTTCATCTATTATTGCAAAGACAAAACCTTCAGTTTCTCCGAAGAGATCACTGAATTGCAGTCAGGAAACAGATGCTGCAAAGTTAATATCGGGCTCGTGTAAGGCCCGATAAAAACGTCCATGCAGCTCCTTACTCTTCCATACCTCCCGGCGGTCCTGAATGCTAAGTATTATAGGGTTGTGCCAGTTCTCTTTAGCCAAAGCAAGCGGGGTAAGTCCTTGATCCACTCCGACCACATCTCGATGCACGTCCGTGTCAGCATTGAGAAAATATTCTCGGAGGTTGTATACCTCGCGGTTATGAAGGGTTTTGGTGTTTAAAAAACCGCGAACCATTTCCGCGGGATATACAGCCTCATTACCGACGAACGCGGGTGGTGCATTCGATATGTAGTCAGGAGTGTACGAACCTTTCTATCAAGGATATCAAGTTCAGTCTGAGTCCATCTGAGTATGCCAAAGGAATACATCAAGACAGGTATGACCCAACTGTTACAGGCACGCACCTTGTTGCCGCCGGAAAGTAATTGTCAGGATTGCTGAATTGGTAAAGCATCTGGACGGTATCCAGGAGATGCAGGTTCAAATCCTGCTCCTGACTGTTATTTTCGATTTCACATTTTTCACTTTGTGTTTAATGTATAGTGCTAAGCATGTCAAATGCTAAAAATATATATAAAAATATCTAAATATTTATAGGGTTTGCGTCATTATTAGGTAAAATCTTAATTGTAAAATTAAGTTTACCTGGTCGGTATAATGTATGAAAATACTTCCGACAGATGGTGCAGGCGTCACCCAAAGACGTTAAGTATGAATGTGTTATCGAAATTAGCAGTCAGGAGCAATTGTCAGGATTGCTGAATTGGTAAAGCATCTGGACGGTATCCAGGAGATGCAGGTTCAAATCCTGCTCCTGACTGTTATTTTCGATTTCACATTTTTCACTTTGTGTTTAAGTAAGCTATTCAGCACTTTTCTTAAACGGCAAAAGAAGCGATCCTGCAACTTTTGCTTCATGCCTGCCTCAGCGATGCATAACTCCTGTGACATATCCAGATATTTGTAGGTCTCAGTAGCAGACAGAGATCGGATATGTGTGAAATCTGAAAGTTGTATTCCTTCAGATTCCACTATCCCACCCCGTTTCACATGTAAGACTGCACATTTATCCACACCAAACTCCATTCTGATAGACTTACTAAAGGTTTTAGTTACCTTAAGTAATGCCATCAGTTGCCTGGTGGGGGCAAATAGCTTTAAGTCATCCATGTAAAGGAGATGGGACAGACCCCGACTTTCTCTCCGCAACTAATAGCCTAGGCCTGAATTCTCCAGTAAAGTACTAAGAGGATTCAGGGCCAGGCAAAACCACAATGGACTCAAACTGTACCCCTGAAATATACCCCGCTCAACTTTCAACAGTATGGCGTCAACGTGGCCCCGGGGACTGCCTGGATAGTAAAGGGCCGTTCTCCATTGCTTCATACATGCCTCCAAGAAAACACATAGAGTTGTATCTATTTTCCCGGCACTTTTTTTCTCCGGCACCCTCAAGAGCCATGTCTATCCAGGCAGTCACCAGTTCTTTCCGGCCGCGACGAACCTGTTTGCTAATGATCGTGTCCATAATAAGGAGCTCTTTAGTTCCACGTGCCCCGCTCCTACATCCATTTTGATATATGGCCAAAATTGAGTTATTTTTAATATGTAAAGAAATTTTTACTGTCAAAATGGATGTGAGAAGCTTATACAGTGTTGGCAAACATGTTATAGGTCTGTAATTTTTGGGGTCCGCCGAACTACCACACTTGTAGATAAGGCAGGTCATACCGGTAGTTAAAAACTGTGGTAACGATCCCGATGTTAAAGATAACTGAAATTGAGATGCTAAACGATCATGTGAACTGCGTAACCACTTTAGCCAAAAATTGTGCAGTCCGTCCGGTCCCGCTGTTTTCCAGTTGGGTAACGAGCGCACTGCATTAGTTGTTATTGTTACTTGCTCCATAGGAGGAATATGTTCACATGATCGTTCAATATCCCGAATCCAGTCATCCTCCTCATGAATGACAGGCTTCGACTGACTCAGATGTTTTGCCAAAACGTCTTAGTAGCACTAACATCCGGAAGATACCTGACATTCAGAGCTTCATCGGGTCGTTCCCAGTTACGATAGACCTGCCTCTCATCCTTTTGAAATGTGCGATTTATCATATATCGACCTACTCTCCTTTTGTAGCGCCTAACGCGATTTGCCCATGCATAAACTTTCTGCTTCAGGAAGTCGATGCGCTTCGTGACGCGAGACATATATTCTCGCGGACTTATTCCAGTCCCCGAGAATGCTCGACTCACAAAGCGCATCACCTTCGGATGGGTGTTACCCAACCTGAAGCAGATAAGCTTACCAATGAGCACCCTGGTTTCAGCTATACGTCGCTCAATCCTATATTGCCAAGCTGGTACTGCTGTATTAGGTCGAGTAACGGGATCTTCTTCGATAATTTTAATCCTAGTCACTCGACATGCTGCAACAGCTGTACGATATAGAATTGAGTGCGTATCCGCCAAATTTTCGCTGCGTTCCATATAGGGAGACAACAGCGAATCCAGGGCTCTCACTAGAGCTATAATTTTTTTATGCATGGGCAGACGGTGTAAGCGTGGTCTACGCTCAGGAGATATAGATCGGTATTGTTGCAAAGCACATTCCAAAGCACTCCTTAATTAATCGTTGTACTCGGGACTTACGGTTAAGTTTCCATTGTCCTCCACTTCCTCAACGGAATCCAACTGCGGTGCTGGCATATCCCTGGGTATACACTCAGCAGTTTGTAAGGAAATGGGGGTAACAATATTACTCCGTACGTCTGAGCGAAGCCGTTCAAGTACGGTATCATCCAATAGATGACAACGCTGGATGGCCCGTACTTGATCCGATAATCTTTGTGCCGTGACGTTGACAGCCGGCTCAAGCTTCTGAAACAAAGACAGCATACGATCACGATACGCTGTGAGGTTGCTTCCTCCCTCTGTAGCCACATAATATGCCCGCATGACATTTTCATTCATTTTTTGAGACCATCTCATGCGGCGCACATCCCCACCGGCAGCAGGGGCCCTATTTGAGTCCTGTTGGTCTTGGGGTCCCAAGCACATCGGTGGCCGGCCTCTCCTCTTCCTCCGTACAGGTAACGGCGACGTGGGCGGGCAGAAATACTCGCCACTCGATGACGAGCTCGACGCCTCAACAGGAACCGATGTCGCTGACATCGGTTTTAGTAGCTGTGAGGCGGAGCTGAGCGACTAGTCCGGGGTTGGTGTTTGTGCTATAGCTAGTAGCCTGGCTTTAGCTCGAGTCAACATCTTTTGTCTTCAATAACATTTATTTTGGATAATAGTTGGTATTTTTGCAATTATATTGTATATTTTTGTGTAATATTGTCTTGACATCTGTCATTTTTCTTCATGTTTATGATTTTTTCGTGTAATGTACATCACATTGTGGGTTTTCATAATTTTAAATATTTTCTATTGTTAAGTTTCTAAATAGTATTCAAAAATTAATATAAAAAGCAATCTGAACTAGTAATTAAATAAATTTTAGAATCAAAAGAAAATGTGACTTTTTGCACGGAGTGTTGCCAGTTTTTTATTATTATTATTATTAAGCAATTGATGGAACAAATACTCCTGGTAAAAGGAAAAGTTGAAACGTATGCTTTTATTATCCAATCTGACTAATGTATACTACATTAGAAACCTAAAACTAACTCCCAATATTGTACAGAGGAGGTTTGTGCTCACCACAGAGTAGGTACTTTTTCCATCCATCCACCAGCCTTTTAATGTCCACTGCTGGACATAGGCCTCCCCAAGAATGGGGGTAGTGCCGTAATCGCCACGCTTGGCAGGCGGGTTGGCGATCGCAGTGGATGTTGTTAATACTCGAAGGAGTGCTGCTGCCCACTCCCCCGGTATTCCTTCAGTCGGCTCTTACGACTCCCATGGGTGGAGAGGAGTGGGACAATTCTAAAGCCGGCCCCACACGGCAAGGTACTTTTTATTATAGGGAAATATCCACTTTATGAGCAGTAAAAATACAAATAAAAAAGAAGATCTACCTAGGTATATAAAATGACAACTCAATTTCAAGTCACATCTTGATTGCTTTGTATATGTATGACAATGTAACACATTTAACGAGTTTAAAGAAAACCTAATTACATAAAGTAGTATTGCTCGTGATTTAATTAGATTCAATTCAATCATTCTTACAATATATGTCACGCATACAATCAAATAAGATAAAATGAATGAATCGCAAACGTAATTCCTTGAGACAAAGAAGAAGAAGAAGACTTGATATAGGAAACGCTTTGGTGTAAATTGTGCTCACACTGCCACAACAAGAGCCATTAAACAAGAAGATAAGATTTAATAACGAATTATATGATTAAATTGTTTTCAAATGTAGAAATCGTAGAGAATTTCTTTGTACTTTAACCTCATTGATCTTGTCATGACATATTCATTTGCGATATTCTTCCATTTCTAAGATAGCTGATAGCTTGACTGTTTACAAACCACATAACTTTCTTTTTGTAATTTTTTTCATAAAATGACCCTACCTACAGGAAAATATACTACCTACTATTATATCTTTGTCATAACTATATATTTATATAAACTATTATGTACTAATTATTATTTTTCGAGGAGTGTTTTTGACATAGACATAGCATCACACCTGTATTCCCCGAAGGGGTAGGCAGAGGTGTATTATTATAGACCTCATGATCAGCAGTGGCTTACACTACCGCTGGACTACAGAGGCAGTCAAGAGTAGTTTTACTTATATGAAATAGTTTTTTAGTTCACTACCAGTGACGTTTGATATATCGATTAGTAGTTACGGACATTCACTACACACATCGCATCATAGTGGAGGTCATGGGGTATTGGATGATAGTAATAGTTCATCTATTCATCCATCGTCGGTCCATCTGGTGGGGGGCCGTCCTACGCTGCGCCGTCCGATACGTGGTCGCCACTCGAGAACATTTCTTCCCCAACGGTTGTCGGGAAAAGTAATAGTTAAACTAAGAAAAATAGCTGAAAGATGATTTCGGATAAAATGAGATTTTACTATAAAACACGATGTTCATTTCCGCCTTTAGTATGCCCAGTAAATTTATATATTTAAATAACTATCCAAAATTAATTGAAACAAGATTTTTTAATTCTTGTCAAGTTGTGTTATTGTTCTTCACCACGAGTATTGTTCTTCACCACGAGTATTGTTCTTCACCACAAGTATTGTTCTTCACCACGAGTATTGTTCTTCACCATTCTTCAACAATACTCGTGGGAAAGAAAGGAGTGTTGTTATTTTGTATTCGTAATCCGTCAATAAACAGGCAACTTGTTATTCCAAACACGTACCATGTAAAATAGGTGCCGTGTCGGGATGGCACTAAACTAACATTAAGATGAATTAATACTTGCTTACTCCCTTATCATCACGCTATTTACCATGACAGAGAGAACAGTAAGCTCAATTAATGCTTCAGTTTATTTATTTTAACTAACTTTTTTTAACTGCCTCGGTTGTGTAGCAGTAGTGTTTGCGACTGCTAATCATGAGGTCTCGGGTTCAATCCCCGGGTCGGGCAATGTTATTGAGCTTATTCCTAAAAAAGAAAAATTCTCAGTACCAGCCCGGAGTTTGAAAATGTGACCGGTAGACGTCAATAGGCTCGCCCCCTATTGCGTGGCACTTAAACATAGCTGGCGAGTCGTGGGTGTGTAATACACCTCTGCCTACCCCTTCGGGGAATACAGGCGTGATGCTATGTTTTTTTGTTGTTTTTTATTTATTGTATCATTATTTCAGTTAAATAACAGATGCATAATATAGAAGGGTGGTAAATAAGTATATAACCCATAATAAAGTCCCTATGGGTTGCAGTTCCTGCCATTTTCGGAGTTCTTATCATATTCATTGTTGGGGTCATCTTGTTATCTCCCAGTCATCTTTTTGTGTTAGTTCCTTACCTTTATTTTTAACTACCTGTGAAGACAGCCTTTTGTCATGCCCACACCTCTACTGAGACTTGACCTATATAAAAAGAGAAACGAAATACAATTTTTTTTAGTCATATCTAAAAATACAAGTTTTTGGATTGAATATATTTTAAAATATTAAAAGCCTTTCAGTTAATCTATACTATTATAAAGCTGTAGCAGAGCTGTGTCTGTACATTTAAGATATTTGAGAACAAAATTACTATATATTTAGCTACATCCATCCATCCATCAGCCTTTCGCCGTCCACTGCTGGACATAGGCCTCCCAAAAATGGGGGTTTTACCATAATCGTCACGCTTGGCAGGCGGGTTGGCGATCGCAGTGGATGTTTTTAGTACAAGGGGAACGCTGCTGCCCGGTCCCCCGGTAATCCCTTAGTCGGTTTTTACGACTCCCATAGGAAGAGACGGGGTTTAATAATATAATAAAGAATACATTAAACACAAAGTGAAAAATGTGAAATCGAAAATAACAGTCACGAGCAGGATTCGAACCTGCATCTCCTGGATACCGTCCAGATGCTTTGCCAATTCAGCCATCGTGACCCTTGCTCCTGACTGCTAATCTCGATAACACATTCATACTTAACGTCTTTGGGTGACGCCTGCACCATCTGTCGGAAGTATTTTCATACATAAAGAGTATTTAAAATTAAAATATTTTGTTAAATTAATCCAATTTAAGTGGCCGAGAGAGCTAATAATTGGCCTCTACAGTACAGTGTTTAATGTTTAATAAGTAGGTACATCTAATTTTCTACTTTAGATATTCTATGCTGATATTTGTAGGGGTACCTGATTACAATAATATTGAAAGCAAAACACATTTTATCATAATTATGCTTGCCCTACTTAAGCCCATAGATCCTCTGTTGGTCACGATTCTCTTCTACAAAGCTGATAGGACAATAACCTTTTATATTATATACTTATACAAACAAATTAAATTGGAGTGTTTCTTTGTGATGTCTAAATAACAGCTCTTACTAGATGCGTATAAAAGTATATACGTTACCTATAAAAAAATATAAATTTTTAATGTTTTTGGCTGTTTGTCTGTCTTACCTCTCTGTTTGCTCGGTCGATTTGGATATAACTGTTACAGGAAGATAGCTGAAGTTATAAGGAGTAATTTAGGCTACTTTTATTCCGATAATTGTTACATTCTGTACAAAAAATAGTTAAATTCCAGGCGGAAAAAGTCGTCGTTAGTTCTAAATAAAATACATTATATACAATCTTCTCATCCAAAGGTCCTTAGTATCTGAAACAAAACATGGTTAGTGAACCCTTCAGAAGTAGGTTGTCTTATAGTTCTCAGACTGTCATTGACCTTGTTTACTGAAATACCAGTAATTGCATAAAAACCTATAGATCATGAGTCTACGGAGTTTTACTAGTTATTTATACCTAACAAAAATAGATCAATTATGAAAAAAACATTACATTCTGATTTGTCCTTGATATAGAACTAAATGCAGGCAGAAAAAACTAATTGTATAATAAAAAAACTAATCTAATTTCTCACGCTTTATAAAACAGTGCCTCGTTAAAAACCTAGGTAAGAGGAGTAATAAATATACCTGTTGAAATGCACCATTTCTATCAATCTAATAGCCTAAGTTTATTCATGTATTTTCATCTTCGAATACCCTTTGAATAAGGAAGCTAATTATATAGCCTATAAATATACCTATAATAATGTTCTGTTTTAAGCTTAAGAAACATTTACCACACATCGTTTACCATAACAAACGATTACAATAAAATATATTATTGAAATCAATTGTTTAGTGGTATCAGAGCTCTGGTTAGATATTTATATTGGAAGGGTGATTTAACGAGGGGTTTTGTGTACACAATCCGAAACAGTTTTGTATTGGGAATAATGAAATTATTTTTTTGTGTTTTTATAGCTGTATCATGATTTTACTAGAACACACTTTGTCCGTGTGGTGACATACTAAGAATACAAGTGTCACCACCCCACTCTTTCCCGCGGGTGTCGCATAAGGCTACTAAGATAAGTAAGCAATTATCACCCATTGCATTACTGGTGGTAGGGCTGGGTACTAAGCTAGAGTACTCACTTACTATCGGGCCCGAACGAGTCGGTACCACCGTCTCCTATGTGACCGGTCATGACGCACGTCAGTGTGTTTTGGCTGTAGCAGAAGATAGCCGTGTGCGCAGTGGCTTGACAATACTCTCGGTATAGTTGAGTCCATGAACGACAGTTACCACTTACCATCGGGTGGGCCGTGGCATATCTGCTAACATAAACAATTAAAAAAAATTTGGAAAACGGTTGACCCTAAAGGCCATCCTTGCAACTTCCCGCTAATTTAATACTAATGCACTCAAAATTAGAGCTCAAAAGTATAATTTTCGTGTCATTTTGAGCTCTCCGAGCTCAAAGAGATGACTGTTCTATGCTTTAAAATAAATTAATAATTAAAAATAGAAACACGAAGCGGTGTCTTGCTCAGGATGTTTAGACAACAAGACAAGGAAAATATTCAGTCAAGAAAGTGATCGATAGGTACACATCTGTCGTCAAGAATGCAATATCTGTTTTTCTGGAAATTAACCCAAGGTAGGTATTTTTTTATCAAACGTCGAGGTTAGTCAAAATAATAGTATTTTGATAAGTTTAATGCACGTATAGACCCGTTAAATGTGTTATAATTAATATAAAACGCGAAACTTTAAAAAGTACTGTTTAAAAGTTATTAAAAAAAAACACATTTGAAAGTTTTTTGTTTTGTAATTTTTTTGAAGATTTTTCAAGATCTACTGGTTCGACTCGGTCCTAATTATATTCAAAATCTGCCGCCAACTGCGATGAAATCGATCAAGCCCTTCAAAAGCTATGAGAGGTTTACATACGGCCAACGGCCACACACACACACATACATACAGACATCATCGCGGAAACATTCGGGGAAGCTTCCTAGGACCTCAAAACGTCAACATCCGTTGAAAACTCGATTTTCGAAAAAAGGGGTATAACCAATAACATCCCAACTTTTGAAAATTGAAAAAACACATTTTTGTGTAAGTTGAATAAGAGCTTTTCCTTTTTCCACTTTCACAAAAATTTGTTCCAGTAAAGTAGCTGATCATGTTAAATAGACATTATAAGGAGATCGAAATTCTCATATGTCTTCTTATGTTTCGTAATAGAAAAACTTGTATCTCCGCGTTTGAAATATAATAACAACATGTCTTCCTAATGATATACAGATTTGTGACTTCTAGTTATCTATATTGCTTTACCTAATAATTATTATTTGTGAGCCGAATAAACATGATTGCAATAAACAGTTACAAGTACAAAATAATACCTAAACTTATTTTTAAGGACATGCTGAACGATGATTACTGTATTAAACAATTGACTCTGCAAATTGGCATTTAATTCAATAACTTATTTGTACAGTTTCTATGCCAAGTATCTATTAAAATCTCAGCCTTAGTTATTTACCTTCTTCTTTTACATACTAGCAAATGTCTATTACTCTCGGTAGAGAGTACTATATTCTTTGGTCTATTAGCATTTTAATGATATAGGCACCTATAGGTATAAGAAGATTAAGGTTCTTTAAATTCAGAAGGGAATATTCAATAATCCCTTCTGAATTTAGTATTATATTACATATTAGAATATAGTTATTTAATAATCATTATTATGATCTCTAAGATTATCATAATGTACAATCTTAATGTAGAGGGTAGCAACTAAAACGCTAATCAAGCACAGATCTCGTATAGAAAAAATCAAGGAGTCTATGTATGGTGTTACGAGAGAAACATTAAGTAAAATGAACTGGGTTTCTTGAAAACTACGACATCGTAAATAAAACAAAAAGAGATATTATGTCTATTATATATTCCTACACCAAAAGGTCGGCACAGTAAAAGATCTCCTTCACAAGCTTTGTAGTCGGAAAGTTGTGTACAAATACAAAGGATGGAAAGCTAACGGGACTACCCTTCAAACATGACGAAGATCGAAGACAAAAGATTGATTCGGCTCTAGAGACTGAAGTATTGTAAGCCAAAACTTTGTTGTTAAAATAATTTGATTAGGTACGAAAAAATAATTTGCATATTAAAATATTTGGCCTTTCAAGGGATCACAAATTTTATAATTTGGTTAATTTTTATTTAATACTTTAGGTGAAATTCCGTGGGTATGGATGCTGTAACCCCTCTCTACCCACGGGAGTCGTAAGAGCCGACTGAGGGAATACCGAGGGAGTGGGCAGCAGCACTCCCTCGAGTATTAACAACATCCGCTGCGATCGCCAACCCGCCTGCCAAGCGTGGCGATTACGGCATTGTCCCCGATTCTTGGGGAGGCATATGTGCCGCAGTGGACGTTGAAAGGCTGATGGATGGATGCTGTAAAATATCCGATATATGGAATTAGTAAGCAATCGATTATATGCTGTAAATTCCATAAGGGTAGTTGTAGTAGCCACAACAAAATATTCAGTAACACTATTTTACCAAATATACACAACTTCAGAGTATTGAAGTCAAATCGAATATAGAGCTAGTTCCTTTTTTAAACATTTTAAGCAGAAGGCAGTCTCAGGCTTAATGTAAACTAACTCGACTCATAATAATATTATAAAGCTTAAGCAGAGCTATATCTTTACATAGGCACCATCCATCAGCCTTTCAACGTCCACTGCTGGACATAGGCCTCCCCAAGAGAACGCCACAATGAGCGGTCCCATCATGGGGGGTAATGCCGTAATCGCCACGCTTGGCAGGCGGGTTGGCGATCGCAGTGGATGTTGTTAATACTCGAGGGAGTGCTGCTGCCCACTCCCCCAGTATTCCCTCAGTCGGCTCTTACGACTCCCGTGGGTAGAGAGGAGTGGGACAATTATAAAGCCGGCCCCACACGAACGATACATAGGCACAGTAAAATACAATTGTTTTTTAGAATTTTTATCTGTTTGTCTGTTTGCTCATCACGTAAAAACTACTGAATAGATTTTGAACCTTTTTGTATATTTGCCCCATTGCTATATTAGGACCCCGAGATATAACCTAAAAACTAAGTTTACCTCGCAGTGAAGCCGTGGGCAAAGGCCAGTAACTCATAAAGTTAAAATGTAGAATCACTCCCTTGCGACACTTATGACACAACATCAGACACCTTAAAGGTTAAAGTTAATATAGCGGTTGGAGTGAGTTAATGTCTCCTTTGAGTAACATATTAATAATAAAACGGGAAGACGACTATATATACCCACCTATTTAATATTTTATAAAAATATTAACGATAAATATCAACAAAATAAACAGTAAAAAGGCTTTTTTTTTAATAAATCTACGTTTACCTATTCTACCGATTATATTTACTTGATTTTCTACTATCCCGACGTTTCGAATACTTTACAGCATTCATGATTACGAGTGGACTTAGATAGTAGATCTCCAAGGCTGATATGTTCTTTCAACGGTTTCATCTACCCACAGTATATGATTTTACAAAATTTTTGGTTTATTTATTTTAACTAACCTAATATTCGTTTAGAAACACAATTAAAATACGAAACGTCGGGATAGTAGAAAATCAAGTAAACGCGATGGAATCCGTAAACGTAGTTTTATTTAAAAATGTGTATGTTACACAGAAAGTATTATAGTAAAAAAGTCGTTTAAAGTTTAATGCAATACGTCAGTCATCATTAAAAAAAAATCCTCTTCAATAAATGATCATCATCTTTTGTAGACCGGTGATATACTGGTTTATTGGGGTAATGAACATTATATAAACTGTCAATATAACGTATATAGATGTTGTTGTAGCAGTTTAATATGATAAATGTTGTGTTAAAAAACACGCCAAGTAGCGAGCACTTGCTGGTGCGCACTCCTCCTGAACTCTTCGAGCGTCTGATTCGACTCCAAGTGATTCTCACTTCGGTAGCTGGTTTCTTCATAGACACGCAAGTCCATCTCTGCCAGGAGGTCAAAAAGCGGACCCGAACCAAGAGTGTGGCCGCCTCAAACTATACCTACCTTTATAAAATCAAAACATGTTTCTAAAGACGAAATTGATATTTACCTCTAATCATAATTTTGAGTTATACCTATATCTACTTACAAACTATGTGCGTTGATCTTTTTCCTTTAGTCACTCCTATTTATTAATACTACTGAATGTTGCCAATTAAGTATTATTTCAAACTACCGTGTACAAAAAATAAAAACTTGTCGTGGGTCAATAGACATAATAAATATGGCTTATCCGGATCACGAGCTACAAGCGAGATATTTTCATGAACAATGTTCGAACCAATCTCGGCAAAAATATTTATGGCTAGTGCTTACTACAGAAACATTACAGCTAGGAATTATAGAATATTTGATATGGACTGAGATTAGAATGTAATTTTTATGAAACACGTACACCGATTGGAAATTAAAATACTTAACTTAAACAGAGTATAATAATATTTTTCGAGTATTTTTAGGTTCACCCGGCGAACTCCTACCGCCATATTTTTTTTCGTGAATATTTTGCAGTAAGAATTATTAAAGTACTAATATCGATATTAAAAAATAGGGGTTGGCAGTAGTAAAATGAAAATTTCGGGTTGTAAGTTTTTATTATATTGATCATAAAAAAAAAATTAAAATAAAAAGGGTTGTCCAAAAAATAAAAAAAACGTTTTTTTGGGTTGGACCACCCTTATCAAGTGATAGATAAGTAGATAGATAATTGAATTAAGTAATTCAATTCAATTCAATTAATTTATTCATTCAGTCAACACATGGACCCATAACAGACAATAACTACTAAATTTTCTACATAACAATTTAAATGAAATAGAATAATATTAAGTAAAATAAATTAAATTAAAATTAAAATAATATTTTTACATTAGCCCGTACATGTACCATGTTACAATGATACATGTACTGTCAAAACGCTTGGCGAAAGCGCTCAGGATACTGTTCGGGCTGGCCCGCACCCTGCGCACCAGGGAAGTGCACCGCTTGCGCATGGTTGTATAAAAACAATCCACGCGCGCTTCGGCGAACATCCCCGAGGCGCTACAGAAGAGAGGCAGCCCCAACAGCACCCTGAATGCATTATTGTATTGGACGCGTAGAGCGCTGTACTGCTTTAGCGTATAACTAACCCACAGACTGCTCGCGTAGAAGGACGTGCAAAATGCCCTGAACAGGATTTTGACGTCTCTTGAACAGCGAGCAAATCTGCGTGTTATCATATTCGCACGAACAGACAACGCCCTACGCTCCCTTTCAATAACCGCATCGTCTTTCAGATCCGGGGTTAGAATGTGCCCAAGGTATTGAAATTGTTCTACCCTATTAAGAGGGTAGCCATTCAGTCTAAGTGTCGGTATTTGACTTAGAGACTTAGGAGTATGAAAAATAGTTTACAACCTATTCTCAGACTTACTATATACATGAATATACACACAAAATTTCATAAGATTCGGTCAAGCCGTTTCAGAGGAGAATAGCGACAAACACTGTGACACAAGAATTTTATATATTAGATACGTTGAAACATGTCTTACCAACATCCAAAATGGACCTCTGTTGATATTATATATTATCTTTAGATGTTTTTAATCTCAAAATCTGTTCAGGCTGGTTATCAGAGGCTAAGTTAAAGGCTTTGGTTGTGCCTAAGTTTACTTATAACTCATGATTTACACTGTCATTTGACAAATTATGTACATGAAATCACCAACGATGCCTAATGTATTTTTTACTTTGTAGCCCCATTAGTTGACGGGAAACACACCCTCGTCGCTTTCGAGGCGGAAGTAGAGCGCGCCGAAAGTACTTTTTATTCGATAGGCTGACACATATCCAGTAGGTACATATAGTTACATATAACATAAACTTTGTATGGTTTTGCTTTTGTTTTTAAAGTGAAACTTTTATTAGATCGTCTCAAACTTTTTGGCCTGTGTGTTGCATGTCGCGTGACGGTCGGCCGCGGAGTAGGGATAAAGTGAAAGGCGCTCGCCAGAGCAGCCAAGGCCAATATGGCGGCGCCTATAGTTCGCAGCAACTGACCGTGTAGTGTATAGACTATTACTTAATGGAATATTATTCCAAAAATGTTTAGTTAAATGTCTATAATGTGAAAAAATGTTTCACTTTTACCGTGGTTTCATAAAACCACACAATTTGCTTTTTTTATCAAATTTTTTTAAGGTAGAACTACCATTTGCCAGCGGTTCCGCCGCAGCCAAAAGCTAGTTTTTAGGTTCTATCGCACGTGCCCGATACCTACAGTAGCTGGATACAACTTATACACGCAATTTTAAGTCCAATAATCTAAAAAATAATGTTTTGTGTTCAGAGACCCCTAAATACCCTAATACATTAGTTTTTTTTCATATCTTAAATGTACACAGCGAATTGACATACATATTGTAGATAAGCGATAAAACATGCGCTTGGGCAATTCAATGGAACAATTCACATACTATATGTGTCAATTTAGGCTTTACGCAATATAGCTTTCTTTCAGCCAACGAAACTTAACAGTAATCATGCTGTAAGGAGATGTTGGTCTCAGTGGTACCTCCAAGTCCATTCATGTGTCAAACGAGTCCATTCATGCTGAGATCAGCAGGGTGATAGAGCATGCCACTGAAGGAATGTAACACAGTTCCAGTGGCCCGCCAACACAGGCGGAGAGACGGCATGCAGCGGGTTTCTTTAGTGGTTGAGGGCCCCATACTACCCTGTTCGTTGCCCCGAACGACGGGGTGCGCGGATAAGTACATTATTTCCCACGTAAACAAAAAAAAGGTGATAGAGAATATTAGTTAAATAACTAACTTCCAAGATGTTTTACACTTTACAGCAACCGTAATTCGATATACGAATATGACTCAAAGTAAAACTAGATTTATTTTAGAATAACTAACATCAAGTTAACATCAAATGTATTTTCGGTACTATAAATTTATCACTGTACGAATACATATTACGTTGGTAATGGCCTCTCTTAGCCCGTGAACACACAAGCTAGCAATTACATCTTTAATATTACGCCCACGGAGCTGCCTACTTAAAGCTTATTAAATCAGTACTATTTTTATATATAAAAGTGAGCAAAAATATCCACAAATAAGTATGATATTAAATAATAAACTTTGAAACGAAAATACAAGGTGAATTTGAGGATAGAATTATACTACAATAAAAATTAATACGACTGTTCACTATCTGACTATTATTTGTCATGCTTAGCTATTTAAATAAACACAAAGTGCGAAAATGTGAAATCGAAAATAACAGTCACGAGCAAGATTTGAACTTCGTAACTTTCGCTTTTAGCATCTCCTGGATCGGTAGGTATATTCATTAATTTATATTTGCTACTAGCTGTTACCCGTGACATCGTCCGCGAAGAATTTCATAAAGATAAATACCTAAGCAACCCTTGAAATTAAAGTCTTTTGAATTTAAAGAGAAAATTCGACGGTATTATGGGAATTCTTGGTATAAATACCGTCTCACTTTTTCCATATCCGGATATTAAAAGTCCTTTTAGAACGTTTCCTTGCAATGCTACTAATCGCAATCTAATACCATTACAAAGTTGCGGTGGGTTTAAATTACGGAGTAGAATGATGGGTACGCCAATCATAAGTTCTAGTTTGTGACGGGGTAGATCAGGATAATTTATAGTGTTTAAAACTTCTATTGGATAAGTAACAGCTTCATCCCGATTGCAAACTGAATTGACGGAAATATATGTTTGTGATTCACCAGGAAGTTTATACACTACTTTAGTTACCTACGTTAAATAATTATATCTAAGCAAATAAATAAAAATTAAGTGTCTGTTTATAATGTTTAAATAACGACTTTTTACTACACGTATATAAAAATATAATAGCAGTGATAGCCTAACGGTAAAACCAAGGACTGCAAAGACAGTGGAATTGAGTTCAATCCCGAGTCCAAGGTTGAGACCTCACCGCACACACCTCTGACTTTTTAAGATTTTCCGATATTATGTGTGTGTTTGTTTACAAATTATCACAGTTTTGTGAAAGAAAACATCGCGAGGAGGAAACCTGCATGCCTGAAAGGTTTTCTCGATGGCTTGTGAAGTCTGCCAACCCGCATTGGGCCAGCGTGGTGGACTCCCTCTCCGCATAAGAGGAGACTCGGCAGATAGCCGATGTTATAAAAAATAACTTAGGCTACTTTCATTTTGGAAAATAAATTAGAATTCCACGAAAATTCTAAATGCCACGTGGAAAGAGTCGCGGATAACAGAGCAACTCAATTAATTCATCATCGTCATTAGCCTCTCCTGATGCACGTAGGCCTCTCCTAATTTCTTCCAGGTCACTCTATCTGCTGCCTGATTTATCCAGTCACGGCATGCATGTCATCAGATGTCGTCTACCCATCGCTTAGGTGGGCAACCACGTTGTCTGGTGTTCGTCCACGGCTTCCACTCTAGGACTTCCATGCCCATCTATCTGTGCTCATCAGAGCAACATGACCATGTCCACTTTTGCCGCGCTATAGTTTCCACCACATCTCTCACGTGTGTTTTCCAGCTAATCCATAAATTTCTTTTTCGGTCGTGCAAGGAGACCCCGAGCATGACTCTCTCCATGGGGTCCTCTGCGCATCTATGAATTGATATATTATATTTTTCTCAGAAACAAATATCTAGACATGGGGCAGCGTGCCAAGGCAATTTTATATTTTATGTTAGTTATACATAATAGGTATTATAGATAGGTACAGGTGTACCTGTGTGTATTTGTAGGTACAAATCCAAATTAATTATTGATTAGTATAGGTATATTTACATTGTTTATATAATTTTATTATCTGTATTCATAAAATTAAAATGTACCTTACTCGAATGATATATCAACGCACAACTTAAACCACTGTTCTAAGAAGTTTGGCAGGTGTGTTCTTTGCTTACCACTGAATGTAACACAGTTCAGGCGGAGAGACACCACACGGCGGGTTTATTTAGTGGGTGAGGGCCCCACACTACCCTGTCGGTTGCCCCGAATGACGGGGTTAGCGGTTAGGTAAATTTTTTGCCACCCTAACAAAAAAAAGGTGTGTTTCTTTGCATATTATGTATATTCGATGTAGGCAGGTACCTATACAGTCATCTATTTAAATCAGTATTCATTTATAATTTCATATATCATGGGTTTTATTGTTTTTGTGCGGAACCCTAATTATTTTTCCAAAATTAAAGTACCCTAAGTTACTCCTTATAAAAACAGCTATCTGCTAGTGAAAGTCCCATCCAAATCGGTCCAGCCGTTTCAGAGATTCGTCTGCCGCCGTTGGCAATAAAAAAAACATCTTTATAAATTGTAGCCTATGTGTTATTCTGATGTATAAGCTATATTATTGTAAAGCTTTATTAAAATCCATTCAGTAGTTTTTGCGTGAAAGAGTAACAAATATCGTCACAAACTTTCACGTTTATAATATAAGTAAGTCGTTTCTGCCTCTTTGGTGCAGCGGTAGTGTAAGCGACTGCTGATCATGAGGTCTCGGGTTCGATCCCCGGGTTGGGCAGTGTTATTGAGATTTATCGTAAAAAAAAGAATTTTTCTTTTTTCTCAGTAGCAGCCCGGAGTTTGGAAATGTGCCCAGTAGACGTCAATAGCCCCCTAATACGTGGGACTTAAACATAGCTGGCGAGTCGTGGGTGTGTAATACAGCTCTGCCTACCCCTTCGGGGAATACAGGCGTGAGGCTATGTTTTACGTTTAATAAATAGGTATGTTTCCTACAAACAGTACCTACTATCAAACGATAGACCCGTGTAGAGCTATTCCAACCATAAATGTACTTATCGACTGTCGATATATTATCTCTTAGTGTATATTATATAGTCAGTAAAGTACATATACATCAACATTTAATATCTACCGGCATTTAATATAATTTGGCCTGGCACAAATTGGAAAATGCAAGATAAGACATCTTCTCTATTTTGACTCTCTAGTTCGGTCTATTGTGGTCCAAAATGAATGCTATGTCGAGATAACATCATGATAGTTTCTCAAGCGTATAATAGGTGTGTTTCCTACAAACAGTACCTACTATCAAACGATAGACCCGTGTAGAGCTATTCCAGCCATAAATACAAAGATATTCAAAATCCGTGGACACCCAATGTGGAAATTGGAGTCTCTGTGAAGGGTCTGTGGTAACTTAACGACTAAAGATTTTCACTCGGATAGGGACCCTGCTTACAGATATTCTATTTCCGCAAAAATATAATTCTTCTAAACTGAATCACTAAGCAGTTCATATAGGTAGGTACTAAAAATACAAATCTCCAGTTTTGTTGTTCCAGTTTTGAACCAATAATAATTTTATTAAAAAGTTTAGTTATCTTAATTTAAACAAATTAAGAAAGCTATAGAGTAGCTTGGGTGTGTCTATGAACATTAATTTGTCACCTTTTCGCATACACCGGACCGGACAACGATCAGTAGTGTGGAGCTAAATACACCTGCCATGTGCCATCTCTCCGTCTGTATTTTCGGGCCACTGGACCTGTGTGATCTTACATTAGTGGTATTAACTTGTCGCAATATAAATAGGTATAATTATTATATTTACGAATTGAATAAGTAAAATGAGCCATGTCTAATCTAATAGGTGAAATGAGCCATGTGTAATCTGAGCCTTAGTACTTAGTAACAGTTATTGATAAGGGTATACGGCGTTAATAAATATACGCCGATATAGAGGAGGAAAATAAATTAAATTAATGCACGACTTTCTTGATTGTTTTTACGCTGTGATTCACCAGTATTTATAGTGAACCAGTCACCATATGTCGTATTATGGCCGAAATTAGTGCGTTTCATTGAGTCCGATGGTTGTCACATCGAAAAATGTTCGATTGGTACAAGAGCTACAATAATGCGCTTAATTACAAACCACGCACGTACGGTCTTTATGACTTTGCACTAGCCATGGTGGTAATATTCTATTTACGAGTATAGTGTGTATACATAAGGCCCAAATAGCGTTAGTTTAACTAATTCTTATCACCTATAACGACACCCATGATAACATATCGTATCTCTTAATAACTCCAAATAGTTATTTTGCTTATTTGATCATCAAAAAACAAGCAAAAACGAGAATTTGCAAGATATATGTATGTATTATTTATTTGAAATGACAGAATGTGATTGTTTTATTCGCAGTAAATATAATAAAAGAGTTTTCTGAACACCGCAATCCATATAATATCACGAGCAGACTTATTGTCAAGTTATTGTCAAGTTACTTGTGGTGGCTATTTGTAACTTCTGACGTACACGAGGCCATACAAAGGTACCTAAGTGTACTCGGTACAATGATATAACTCCATACGATTGACTCCGTACTACTGATAAAATAATATAGACAACTGTTTTATATGTTAATCTAGTTGAACAGTTTTTTTGTTTTATTGTGCAAATCTACGCAACTACCAGTTGGATTTGAGAAATTATTTTTGTATGTCATAAACTAATTGTCGAGGAAGACTATAGGCTGCTTTAACATAACGCCAAGACTTAAGGTTCAAACAAAAATAAATACATAACTATAATTAAATAAACGCTATCTGACGTCATCAAATTAAAACCAATTGCAATAGGACTGCAACTCCTTTTCAAAAAAATTACCGCATACCGCAAGTTATTTAAAACTAATCAGATTTTCTTATAACTAATTCTAAAGGTTCAAGCTTGACCGTAATCTGGTTTAAAATTTAATAGTGGAAGTATATCGGTAAATATTATTAATACTTTTTGGATTGTATGCATAATATCAAAGTGGAACTATTTCTTATTTGAAAAATAAAATCTGAAATAAAATGTAACCGAAAAAAATAAGTTTATACAACAAAGTTACCTCACCTTTATATATTTGACATGGGTGTTGTACCTTTTTACCTTGACAACCAACTATCATGGGAACGTAAATGCTACCCTTTGAAATTTTACTTGGGTCCCTATTAGTATTTATTTACCTTTACCTAAACTGTTCGAATGTTATTATACTTAAGTACGCCAAGAGAAAGTAAAAAGTATACAGAGGAAAATGAAAAGTTTCAAAATAGCAATATACTCGTTTTAACAAAACTCCACGACTATACGCCATTTGTACATTGTAATAACTAGTTTTTCCTTATGACTGCATTTTTAGGGCCGGTTGTTTCAGCTATACTTGACGCACACGTAAACGTCAAAAATGGAGTTAACCATCGTCAAACCAAAAAAAGCGTTGTTTCACGAAATGAGGTCCTTAACGTACGTTAAATAATAACGATTACGGTAACAGATGTCCCGCCCACTGGTTAACTTCACTTTCGGTGCGTCTAGTCATAGATATAGTATAATACTGTCAGCATATAGGTACTATATGGATGCGTCTAACAAACAGTAGGTACCTACAACATTATGGATATTCTTTTGTATTCGTCTTTATTCTACGATAGTTGTTCATCTGGCCAGGAAGAAAAATGTCTTTAAAACACCTGTTAACAACCTAAATTTATGGGATGAGCAGGAATTCATATGTTGGAATTCATTTATTGCAAGGTATCGTGAGACTATCGTGTACCTAATAAAGGAAATAGTGCTATTGTTGACACGTCGTATCGAAGATGATATAAAATTTGTTACAGAAAAGTAGAATTTCTCATAAGAATACTTTGATTTAAAATTTATTTGTCTACAATATTTCAGAAACTTGGCAGTAAAACCTAGCCTACCTATAGATCAGGTACTTGCTACTCTACATTGTTATGGTTCAGGATCGCTTATGAGATGTGTTGGGCATGTGTCAGGTTTGCAGAAATCAACAGGTGGGTCATATTATTCATCGAGTGACTCGGGTTGTCGATAAATGACGTCCTCATTACATAAACATTTCATCTAACGCAGAAGAAAAATTGGCTGTTGCAACTGACTTTTATAATATAGCTAGATTTCAAATCAAACTTTAACAGACGTGAAGTCCTCGGTTGGTCTCCACCGGCGTTGAATTCTGCATGAATAGCTTATAGTTCTTTAGATTACCTAATAATATTGTCACAATTCACAACTATTAATAAAGGAATAATTCAAAGTTTTGTCATTCGCGTCATAAATAATAAAATAAATAAGTAATATGAATATACTTATTACTTCCATGGCAAAAACAAAAAAACCATAGACTATAACATCCTCGGTCTATGATAAAAAAAGATAAACTGACGTATACGGGCAAATGTTGGCATGCTAGAAAATTCTCCCATCTATTTTTATTACGAAAATACGTTGCTATGTGCTGGCATCCCTAATAACTTTGACGACTGGTTTTTTAGGCAATGAAACAACGCTTTGTACTTAACGTACGTTAAATATCGTTCGTAATCGTTAGTATTTTTTGACGTACGTATGTTACGATAATCAATCGTTTGAAACAACCGGCCCTATATCCAAAAAATGAGTAGGTTCTTAATTCAATTGATGATTGTACCTATAGCTCTCAGACTAAGAGAGCTATAGCTAAATATTTTTTCTTCATAATAACTGATTTTAAATAAAGAGTTCTCTTATCTTTGTACTTGTCTATAATGGTAAGTCATCCTATACGTACTGGGTGGCCAAGTTAGTGTACTTGGTAATATAAAAACTTTTTATCTAAAGTAATTATGTGATTTATGATACAGAGGTCAAAGCTGTACGAATAAAATATTTTTTGTGATTGACATAACAATATTGCGTGTAACTGCGATTATGTTAGTACAATTTAATGTTCACAAATGTCAAGATCCTTATTTCGTATCTAGATATTTTTTATATACTTTTTTAGCATTTGACATGCTTAGGCATATACATTAAACACAAAGGGAAAAAGGTGAAATCGAAAATAGCTCCTCGCTCTCAATTGATCCTGCTCGTGACTGCTATTTTCAATTTCACATTTTTCACTCTGTGTTTAATCTTTATTTCGTTATTATTATCCTTACTAATTGGCGGGACACCTTACAAATAATAACATAAAGTACACCCAGACTCAGAACGTGGAAATGGAGTCCACGTACGAACCACGTACGAATACGTGGGAATCGAATCCACAACGCTCGCGACTCTGGAGGCCGGTACCTACCATTTCGCCATTTAGATTCTATTGATTTCATCATCGTATACTTCAGGATTTGTTCCACAGAATTAAATAATAGGGGTTAAAGTATGAAATTGCCATTTTATTGTAATAGGTACTTCGAATTGACACAGAACCTTCATGATTTGAGATTTTTGAGTGAAACTTTTTTCAAATGGTACCTATGAGGTTCTTCTTTTAAAAAATGTGCAACATTCGATTATCGGATTTCAGTTGTTTTTTTTTATTCAGCTTAGACAAGAAAGATGGATACTTCGAACATTCGAGTGATTTTTGAATACGAGTTCCGACGCGGAACTAATGCTGCAGAAACAGCTTGCAATATCAATGTTCCGTTTGGAGAGGGGACTGCTAATGAACGCACCGTGCGATTTTGGTATAAACGCTTTCGTGATGGAAATTTTAATTTGAAAAACGAACCACGTGGAAGACCGCCCACACATGTGAATAACAATGAATTGAAAGAGATGGTGGAAGCTGATCCGAGCCAAACTACCCAGGAATTAGCGGCATGGTTTAACGTTACCTTACCAACAATTTTAACTCATTTGCGTCAAATCAATAAAATAAAAAAATATGAAAAATGGGTGCCTCATGATTTGAATGATCTGCAGAAAGAAACGCGTGTTGAACCTTGTGTTGCCTTGTGTGTTGAATCGATACAGAAATGAAGGAATATTGGATTGAATTGTGACATGTGATGAAAAGTGGATTCTTTACGATAATTTGAAGCGAAAAATGCAATGGCTGACCCCAGGTCAAACGCCGCAACAGTGTCCTAAAGCAAAGCTTACCAATAAAAAGGTATTGGTAACTGTTTGGTGGTCTCAGCATGGTGTTATTCACTATAGCTTTCTCCGATCTGGTTAAGCAATAACGGCAGATGTCTACTGTGCCGAACTCCGAACAATGATAGCAAAACTTGCAGTGAAACAGCCCCGACTTATGAATCGATCTTCATTGCTCCATGATAACGCAAGACCTCATACAGCACGAGAAATTGTTTTAACTCTACAGGAACTGCAATTAAAAACCATTTGTCACCCTCCGTATTCGCCAGACCTTGCTCCAACGGACTACCATTTTATTTCGTGATTTGGACAATTTTATATGTAATAAAAAGTTTTCTTCCCAGGAGGCAGTACAAAATGGTTTCACACAGTTTGTAGCATCTAGATCACCAGAGTTCTATCGCAAAGGTATAAATGACCTTCCTATTGCAGATGGCAGCAATGTATAGATAATAATGGTAGATATTTTGATTAAATAAATATGTTAAATGAAAAAAAAAACTAATTTCAATTTTTCAGTACAAATCAGCAATTTCATACTTTAACCCCTAATACATCCCACTTTTGTCGGTAAGAGAAATAGGCACTTACCGGATTCCAAACTATAATACAATGCAAAATTTCACGAAGATTGATCAAAGTAGTTGTGGCGTTAAAGTGTAAGAGACAACTCAAGTAAGATACCTACTCACTTTCAGATTCATAATATTAGTAAGGATAAAAAGCCTATTATCCTTTTTTGGGCTCCAGACAATGTGTATGCATAATTTCATGATGATTGGTTCATCAGTTATGGAGTGATAGCGTAACAAACATATGAACAAACGAACTCACTTTCACATTTACAATATTAGTAAGGATGTACAACGAAATAAAAACAGAGCATAAATAATATTAAATTGGTATAATTAGGTGGCCTTGGCGCATGCTCTAATTATTCTGCAATTCTTATTTTGTAAATGGTGGATAATTAATGTAATAAATTAAATTAAAAGCGTTCATTGTTAGTTAATGTAATGTGGTATTTTACAACTTTTGTAAAAAAAAATGGGTAAAACGTACCTAATTTTACTCGTCTTTTAACAAAAGCTTTTCCGTCTTAGTTTATAGATACTTCTCAAAGCATTTGATTGAAGTTAACGGCATTTCTTGTTTAATACAGATTCTTAACATCAAAGGATTCACAATATTATCATAGTATAACAGAATAAAGGAAATTGGTAAACAAATATTAAAGTAGGTTAATAGGATTGGCTTGGTTGTCCACCGAGAAGCTTAAATGTGCTTCTACAGAGGTTTTTATCGCCATAGCGCTATAATCTCTATCTTAGTTTCTAGTGATTGGTCAGTAAAGGAACCGCAGTTGTATCTGATAAAACGAAAAGGGTGTCAACTACCTAAACCACAGAGGATTTGTCGATAAAGATATTGTACTATATATAAGACATAAACATATCATCATGCCTGTATTCCCCGGAAGGGGCAGGCAGAGGTGTATCACACAACCACGGTTCGCCAGCTATGTTTAAATCCAAGGATCCTTGGGGGCAAGCCTATTGCCGTCTACCAGGCACATTTTCATACCCCGGGCTGCTACTGAAAAATATTTATTCTTACAAAAAAGCTCCATAGCACTGGCCGACCCGGGGATCGAACCCGAGACCTCATGATCAGCAGTCGCGGACGCTACCGTTGCACCACAGAGACAGTTACATATATGTATTGTCGATGTTAACCAATATAATAAGCATAAGTACCTACATTAAATTTTATTTTTGGAAATATGATTATTATTTCATCTTTAATTATACAGATATTTTGGTGCCATTAGGTATACTAGCCTACAATATCACACTAGCCAGAGGGATTGGTGATAATATTGGTCACCATAAAAATGTCCTGAACTGTCTTCTGAACGCTTTAATAGGGTTTTGTAGCCTATCGTAAAAATCGTGTACTTGCATTTAAAACATAATGTAAGTATTCGCAGGTGTCTTCTTCTTTGCCTTTTTTTTGTTAATCCGGGAAAAAATGTTCCTAACCACATACCCCGTCGTTCAGGGCAACGGACAGGGTAGTGTGGAGCCCTCACCCACTAAATAAACCCGCCGTGTGCCATCTCCCCGCCTGTGTTGTAGGGCTGCTGGAACTTTGCCCCATCTTTTATGCTTATTGCTTAAAGGTTGCCAGTAATGTTAGATAACCTATTGCTTTACCAGATATAGTCATTATTTGAATGTAAAATGATTTTTCAAGGCCGTTTAATAATTTTAGAATGTAGCGTGTAATAAAACTCTAAATCAAACCCAGCCTTATTTATTACACTGTAGTAACGACAGATAAACACAAATTTATTATAAAACACAAAGTGGAAAATGTGAAATCGTAAATAACAGTCACGAGCAGGATTTGAGCCTGCATCTCCTGGATACCGTCCAGATGCTTTGCCAATTCAGCAATCGTGACAGCTGCTCTCGACTGCTAATTTCGATAACACAAGCAAGCATCTGGACGGTATCCAGGAGATGCAGGTTAAAATCCTGCTCGTAACTGTGTTTAATGTATATGGCTAAGCATATACATTAAACAACTAACTAACTACTAGTAACTGTGTTTAATGTATATGGCTAAGCATATACATTAAACACAGTAATTTAAATACAAAACAGCATTGTAAATACAAATTTATTATTTTTTTATATGACGTGAGGGGCAAACAAGCTTACGACCCACATCATGGTAAGCGGTAACCATAGCTTATAGATGCTAGCAAGTACCATCTCTTAGGAAAGCGATGGGACGTGGAGAACAAGGATAATAAGAAAACGATAGAAAATATACTAAGGAGAAGATACGAAGGATAATAAACGAAGGATAAGAAGAATAATGAAGGAGGTTTAGCCCCTGGCACTCTCACTCACAAAACGAAACACAACGGCAGGAGTACCTACCGTACCACAGAAGGAATGTAACATAGTTTCAGTGGCCCACCAATAAAGGTGGAGAGACTCCTGACTCCACCTTCCTTCAATACATGACCGATTTGGTCTTGGTAGGTAAGTCTCGGTCTCCCCCTGTACCTACATCCTTCCACTTTCGCATTGTATATCTTCTTAGCCAGTCGCTCGTCCGGCATTCTTTCCGCATGTCCGAACCATCGGAGCATTCCCTTTCGCATTTTTACACCAATACTCTCTTTCATACCTACTCGCTCTCTTACGTCATTGTTACGAATGCGGTCAGTCAGCCTCACTCCACAGATTCTCCGCAGAGATCGCATTTCGACCGCATTGATTTTACTCTCATGCTCCTTTTTGCATACTCAACTCTACATAGCAATATTACCTAAAGCCATACAAAGTATAAGCGTTAAAATGGATAAAATTTGTTGCAAAGTACTATGCTATCCAGATGCCAATGGTAGTAGGTATCGTTAAACAAACACTAGATGCGTGACCGTTTTGACCTTGCGGATATAAATGTCTATACGTAATACTTAATACATAAATAAATATTCACGGACATTTTTCACACAACGAACCAGAGGATGGTTCTAACCTAAGCTGAACGCTTTTGCTATGGGTACCAGATTCCGGATAAAATACATATAGGTACTACTTTTTTTTTGTAATACGTACATATAATAGATAGAAAACACCCAGACGCAGTACAAATATCTGTTTTCATCACACAAATAATTGTTTTGAGTGGGATTCGAACCCACGACCTTGTGCACGGAAGTCGGTTACACTACCGCATGGAAGTTAACCAACTTCCAGCGTAACCACCAAATTGATTCAGCTGTTTTGACGTGAACAACAACTCGCTAGCTAAACTTAGTAAGTTATATCTTTACCATTAGTTTGATCTGTGTTGGAGATATAAGATGTTTGCTTATGAATTTTGATCTGTATTTTAGCACTTGACATGCTCAGCTACTTTAAAGAAACAATCTTGCTCGGATCCTGCTCGCAAAAGCTCTCTTTTTCCATTTTGATAAGTACTTACTTTGTAGAAGTAGTAGTTTTTAGAAGTACTTAGTAATATACCAACTAACAAGTTATTTAATCAAAAGTTAAACATTACTTGTTTTTATCACAATTATAACAAGAACTTATTTTAATACTGTGCTTATCAGGTCACAGTCAGTTGTTAAAAGTAATAAAAATGGTACCGATTAGACGTTCTGTTAGGAGGCCAAACTGGATAGTGTTTTAAAAAAAAAAAACGCCCAAAAACTTTTGAAGGTTTTTTATTGACCTCAACACCGTACTGCCCTAATCACACGAGAATGGCTTCACAACCGTTTACCGTCGCGTCCCAGATCTAACTTTATAAAATGAATAAATGAAGAGGATCATATTAACATGATACTATTCCGCGAAAGTAGCTGGCTAGGCTTTCAATACATACTAACTAGAGATGTAACAGTTCGTAGCACACTTAATGGTAAGAATTAGATAGTAACCATTGCTCATGGTCTCAACAATAATCCGATTATTGCTGTTTTACCATTAAGGTCCAGCTTTATGCCATATTAGTTCTACGACAACTCCTTTAAGAGCAGCAAAAATATCTATATATATATGGCTATCTTCTCCTACCACATAACAACTGCAACCCAAAACACGCTAACAAGCTCCAGGATTAAATTGAATTCTACGAAAGAAAATATTTAATGAAACCATCTAAAATAATTTGCGACACTGGCTCACTAATTGCTTTCGCGCTTCCACAATAAAAATTGCCCCGAGAATTGAAGGCATTTCAGCGGCCTTAACGAGCCCTAAGGCTGTTTATTACGTAGCCATTTTATAGCTACACTCTTTATATAGCCTCAATAATATCTTGGTCCTTGTAAAGACCAGGGAAACATATTAATAATCTCATTCTCAATCCTTGAGATGAGACATAATCGATCAAATAACTGATTACTAGTAGAACTCCCTTCGTCTTTACGCTAGTCTAAAGTGTCATTGAAACATATCTTTGAGAAAATACCAATTTCCTACATTAATTATATCAAATATACACTATGAGTCAAGTTAAATATTCATCTAAAGGTAAACAGATACTCAAGCTCATAGACAAATCGGCTCTTTGTGAATAAAACAATAAGGAAATGTTTACTTTCCATGTTGTCTTTGATTTGTTAAGAGATTGGAGCCTATCGAGTTGATGCTTTTCAGTATGGTAAATTTTCTGACATTATAAAACAATTTAAAAAAGACTTGATGCAAATTACATAGTAGTAAATAGCGTATTTTCGTTTTACGATTAGAGGATTTTACGATTAGTACGATGGATTTGACACAGATATGCCTATATAAAAGATATCAACTCGTAGTATCGGAACGTCTGTTCGATAAGCGATGGTATTAACGTTAGAATAATATTATAACATGTGTAACAATGTGAATGTGACAGGCGATAGTGATTTAAAGAAATTTTGATCTGTATTTTAGCACTTGACATGCTCAGCTACTTTATAGAACAAATTATTTATTAATAAAAGAGAACTTTACGGACTTATCGAACCTGCGACCGCTAAGCCATTGCAGTGAAGTCTACGTAAAGTTTATTTTTTCCACATTCACGAATAATTTGTTCTATAAAGTAACAGAGCATGTCGAGTGCTAAAATACAGATCAAAATATAAAAAAAAATAGCACCATCAAATAGTATGAATTTGAATTGCAAAATTAAACTTACTATATTTGAATAATGGACATAAATGCATTCGATAGGTGGCGTGGGATAAAAACAAATGTGATGTGGAGGTCGGGAATGGCCGTCGGTCACGGCTTAGCGGTCTAGAACACTTCCCCGAAAAAGAAGGGACGCAGGTTCGAATCCCGCTCGCAGTAAAGTTCTCTTTTTTTACTTTCACAAATAATTTGTTCGATATATGAAGTTGTCAAAAGATTCATACAAAGTTATATGACTTTTGTAATAGTAGATTGTAGATGACAAAATACATGTGGAAATGTACTTTCAGCGAGTTTACTTAGGTTCAATTGAGACAGAATGTGAATCTAAGAAGACGTAATACTAAATGGTTGGGTCTGAGAAGGGTACATATTGGATGGTACAGAGGAGATTGCGGGTGACATAAAAGCTCGGCAGTAAAATGGTGTATTTCTATATTCTGTGAAGGCAAGATAGTGTTTTGTCCTTCGTATTATACCAAACTGAAGATGATTCTTGCAGTAATTTTATCAAAGCAAAACTTTTTTGGTACCACATTAAATATAAACCGGGGGAGGTACCGTACTAGTGACTTAAATTGTTTAAGAAATTTTCTGAATGTAGGTACCAGACATACAGTACGAACTGAGTAATATAGGAAATTATTTAAGAATACAAAGGCTAAATAAAGCCCTTGGTAAATATTACAAGACTTACATCTCAGTCACGGTATACTTATTACAAAGCGTAAGCTGTTGTTTAGATTATCCACAGTAAGTATGAATTTCTTATCTTCTTTGATGAATAATAAAATGATGTTCGGGTAAGAAATGAATATATACCTATATAAAAGAAGGCTGTATACATTATTGAATTTAAACGTTTTATTTTTAAATTTCCTAGTACTTTTTTGTATTGTGATAAAACAATACATACAAGTTTAACGACAAGTTAATTATTCAAAGAAAAGTCATCTATATTATTTCATATGGAAATCTTACTCCTCCTAAGCCGTTGCACCGATTTCATTAAAATTTTGAATTCAAGGATGGTTTAGATTGACAATTAGACCCGGTAGGTGGCGCCGCGATAGGGTTTCAGGATTTTTTTTCTAATATAAAAATATACCTAGCATAGGTACATAATTTCACACACCAACGACACCATTTTTTTTGTAATGAAATAATATCTTTAGTAGCTGAAACAAATTACTCCGTCCAAACGAAACGCCAATGTCCGGGCAAGAGAACGTCTGTCAGGTCCGCTTGTAGTAATATAATTTGTCACTCTGAACTCAATGTGAATTCTCTCGATTCTATAAGTAGAGAACATCTGAGAAATGTCACGAGGATAAATTATAGTGTGACCATGGACCGGCAAGCTCATTACCAAATTAGGAGCCGAAGGCCGCTCTTTTGATATTTTAATACCTATATGGTTTTAACATTTGACATGCTTTCTTAGATGTACAAAAATAGATTACTGAATCTTCTATTATAATGTAAAGTTTGTGGTGAATTTAGGGTAAATTACATAGTCCTAATTGCGTCCCTACGAAAGGTTTAATGTTTACAAAACTTTATAATAGATCAGGATCCAAGAGGTGCTAGACCATACTTATTTTCTGATAAATAAAACGTAAGGAATTGGCTAGTGTTAGTGTATGTCTTAGATACTAACACTTATACTTAATATACGTTATGTATTACATATTAGCACTATTCAATCCCATATATTTTTATGTGAAAACATCTCATGCGGATTGAGGGTAAAACTGACTGCAAGCGTGGTGACGTCGCCACGCCAATTTATTTAATTGTTTTTAACGCCATCTGTTGACAAAAGCCTGTAACTTGGAAGCATAACGTCAATCAATAAACCAATAACAGTTATAATTCATCTATGGATAACGAGAGGGCGCTTATCAAAAATTACATAAGACTCGAACAATGTTCTCATTTATTATAGTAATAGAATATATTCACACTTACTTATAAGTTCATTGCCTTTATGTCCATTTATTTTACACATGTCATAATTTTATACAGGCACACATTAAAAAAGTTATGATCATTTTATTTCTACTCATTATTTCTGCAAAATAATATCGATGTTTTCACATCTGACAGACGTCCCTAGACGTCTGTCTATTTGTTGTAGTTAAACGCACAAAGATCTGCTAGATCTGATAGATATTTACATGTAAAGTATCTAATTCCTGTACCGGGTTCAAAATTTACCACTTTTTAAGTCTGTATGATTGATTTTATACGAGTATATATGTAGAATATAGTTAATTAATCAGAGATTAACGACTCTACGACGACATATAGACAGTGGTCATTTCCACTAGAGGCGTTAGAGCAGCAATCAAACTACATACATAAACTACTCAATCATCAGTTTTGTCAACTCAGAAAATAAATATGATCTGGTGCCTCTGGGATCTTAGTGCACAAAATTAGGGGTTTCCGCTGGTGTGTGATAATTATCTGACGGTCAATTAAAGTTAGTTTGGGGATACAAGTTTAGAAATGTAGTTATAATACAATGCTTTTATTGTATTATCGAACTAATACAAAAACTTTAAATAAAAAATAATAAAATCTATGTTTTTAAAATCACTGTTAAGGATTTTAAAAATTGCAGTTTCAGATAAGTCGTTTTCATAAGAATCGGCCAAACCGTTTTGGAGGAGAATGGCGACAAAACACTGTGACACTAGAATTTTATGTATTAGAGAGGATAGAATTGTCCACCTTCTATGCAAATTTTAGAGGCAGTTTATTAACAGGAACATTAAATCTATACTATTATAAAGCTGTAACAGAGCTGTGTGTGTACATTTAAGATATTTGAGAAAAAAAATACTGTATGTATTAGGCTATATAGGCATGTCAGAACACAAAACATTTTTTTTTAGATTTTTTGTCTGTTTGTTCGTTCGCGTCACGCAAAAACTATTAAATGGATTTTGACGCAACTTTTTTATTTGATAGCTTTTGATTAGACTTATGAACTGGTATACATTTTATCCCGCTACTATAACAGGAACCTGAGATATAACCCAAAATCTAGCAAAGGCTAGTCTCATTAAAGCGCAAATAACTATTGAGTTTGCTGTCGTGCTGCAAAAATATTGCACTGCAAACTGAACAAAATTCACGAGATACAGTTTATTTACGCTACTGTGGAAAGTCTTGTCTATTCAATTAATTTTCAATTCTGATATTAATTCATCTTAAAGACTTTTACAACAGCAGTTTAGGTACATATTCACATAGCTTTTAAAACTATTGAGTTTTACTAAATGTAGCAGATGCCACGAATTCTTTCTTCATCTTAATACCGTTTTTTCAAAGAAATTGAATAGCGCCGTGTTCGGCTACAAAATAAACGGTTAATGTTTATTTTTCTAAGAAATGTAAACAAATCTTCTAAATAATTAAAAATAAAGGTGTTTTTTTTAATAAACATAATTATTTTTGTTTAAGAGCTATAGATATTACCCGAGATTTTTTATTGACTGAAAATTCTTGAGCTGCCCGTAATGAGCGAATATATTAGGGAATTAAAAAATATTTTCGTTTTATAGGCCTATTGTATACCTAAATTCATACAAATCGGTTCTGCTGCTTAGGCGTAGAGAAACAGACAGACAGAGTTACTTTGCAATTTATAATATTAGTATGTACTGAATTTACTCATCCATCCAAATATTAGCGAAAAAATACTGTATTGACGAGACTTGGGCCTAAGCCTATTTTTTGTAATGTTTGTCCATTTGTCTGTTTATCTGTACGCCCATCACGCAAAATCTACTAAACAAATTTTAATTGAGCTTTTCGCTTGATATTTCTTAAAACAGTCTCTTTCTTTTTTGGACAAATCAATTTATAAAAAAAAAAACAATTTGAGGAACACGATGGCCAACCTGCAATACGTCAAAATAATACACTAGGTTACTTGTAGATTTTACAACATACTGAGTATTTTACTTCGGAAAATTGCAAATGTGTGAAGAAGCTAGGGCGGATCACAAATTGTATACAAGTTGTAAATCATTATGTACAAATGAAGGTACGAGAAACAATTTAACGAAATTTTTATTATTATTTATATTACTCAGGAGATATGCGATATTTGAGAAGCACTTTTTTTTAAATTTATTTTATTACAAATTAGGTACCTACGCAACCTACGATAAAATGGAATTGGGCCTTTTTAATAGAAGTAGCTACTTTTAATGCTGTTTTGAGACTAAAAAGAAGAAAATAAATTAGCTGTAGTTTAAAATTTCGTACTTTTTTGTATTACCGTTTTTTAGTTTTTTTTTTATAAGTACCCAACATCACAGTATTTTTAATACTACATAACATTTGATATTTACAGGAGAACTAATTATAGTTATACAGTGACAAATCGATTCAGATCTGTGATGAATGATTGTAGCATTCCATCATTGCGATTGACAGTTCAGAAAGAATTAGCGAAACTCATCGATCTTTGTAAAACTTATTCTGAATTGTCAATAGAGCGTGGATAAAATATGTATCGAAGCACAAAATAAGTATAAGAACCTCAATTCGTCAACGATAGAGTCGCGTGTGTCACGCGAGCGTCGCCTAGTGTCTGGATACTTTCATATATTTGCTTATTGTCTATAGACTATTCATAACCGCTACTACGCCATCTCATATATTACCGCGAACTGTCGCTAAGTGATTGGGGTAAGTATACGTCAACTTATATGGATGTTGAAATTTCATAATAAGGACTATATAACCTACTAGCTGACCCGGCAAACGTTGTTTTGCCATATAAATTATTATTTCTAGGTAATTTTTAGTGTAGACAAAAATAACTGACTCATTGTAAGTGTGTAAGGATGTGGTATATGCGTGAAATAGGCATGGAGCGCTGTGAACGATGAGAGAATATAAAAATAACAAACGCCAAACATTATTATTTTTAAGTTATTGTAGGTTATTTCTTAAAATTACATATCACTAATTAATTACGACAGTAACACTAACAAACAATATCAGTCTCTTAATGCTATAGCGTGAACAATATTTTTTGTTAGCCCATCTTTACATAACATAGCGGTCGCCTGCGGCTCCGCCCGCGTTGATGTCGGTTACCGCTGCAAAAAGCCTTCCCAGGAAAGACACGGTCAGCAAAATGATTCCCAGATCAATTCACAGACACCGACACTAACATCGACGACGCAGTCATTATCCGCAGGCTGCATAGATTGTCTTTATGAGGATGTTAAAGTTGTTAATGATGAAAATATTTAAATGTAATTAATACTAAGTTTTCACTTCTGCCGGCAGTCCCGGAGTGAAACCCGTGGTTTTAGGATAGATAACTAAAGCGATTATTGTAGAGCTTCTCTATAAACAACATTTGACATTAAATTATTTTCAGGTAACAAAATATACTGATGGTCGGGAGCTCCGACCCGTGATAAAGTTAAACCCGCGTAAAGTTGTCCATGCGTAAAACATTCTTTTCGTAAATCAATTCCTACTAATTTGAATGTTTGGCCCTGGGATTTGTTTATCGTTAGTGCAAAAGAAATTTTTACTGGAAATCGGAGCCTTTTGAAGGGTATAGGTAAATCAGTAGGAATCATGGGTATTCTTGGTTTATGAGCTAATTCACCAGCTGCAGGGCCGGTGATAATCTTCGCTACTATTAAATTATCTTTTAGCTCCTTTATAAGAAGTCTCGTGTCATTACACATGTTGGGGGGGCTTAAATTTCTGAGAAGCATTATCGGCGTGCCAACTTTTAACGACAGTTCATGAGGTGATAGCCCAGCGGGGTTCAGAGAATTTAAAAATTCCTGGGGGTAGTGCACTGCGTCCTCGATGTTAGTGACGGTGTCTATGGATTTATAGCACTTTACTTCACCCGGTACTTTCTGCATAATTAAATCGTTTATTTCGTTGACTGTTTCATTCCTGGGAGAAACTATTGCTCTACAACACAGCCAACGAAAATCATTTTGATGTAAGTTTTCGATGTCAGGATATATAGCATCTATCAGACTATCTAAATTATGGACTATTTGGCCTAGAGACTCATCCAAAGTAACTGCATAATCGGTGCCCAAATTTAAAGATGGGTCACCATGTTGCCCTTGATTTGTAGCGTAGTGCTCCGACCGCCATTTCCTGTATCGCGCCTACGATAAACTGGATACCCATCCTCTCCGGTCTGGGTATCGTCCATGAAACGGCGAGGGTATTTTTTTGTGCAGACACCGTTCTTCATGCATGGTGCAGCTAAATTATGTTCTCCGCAGGGTCCATGTACCATATTTTTAGTTATAATGTCGTGTAGTACCGGATCAATTTCTTGATCGGGTAGCTCCGCAACTATGACACTGTTGATCTCATCTGGTTGTATTTTAGTTTCTAGCCAAAACAGCAAATGACAATGAGGTAAAACCGCGCTTTTGCCACTCCACACTTGCCATATAACATTTTACTTTACCGAATATCTGTTCTTTGACAAATAATCTTTTCATCTTTAAATGAAATACACGTGAAATTATGTCATGACGGTCGAAAGACCGTTGTCCTGGTAGCAGCTTCGCCTTAATTTCAGGCCATTCGGGGTTACATGTAAAAGTGACAAATAAGTCAAGTCTACCATAATTTCGGACGTACGTCATCGCGTCCTGCGTTTTCTCGTGCATGAAACGCGGAGAACCCGTAAATGACGATGGCAATATGACATGTTGACCGATATTTGATGGATCAACATTTGCGTCATGATTTAAGGCATCTCTGAGATGAATGTAGTCATCAGCCCTCAGTCTTTGTTGATTCCGAGAAATATAATTTAATCTTTCCGATAACATTTTCGCCATCATGTCAACACAATATTGACTAAATCCGTTACATTATTACAGAGACTTCTGTAATAATGTAACGGATTAAAAGAGTTAGTTCTAAACATTAATCTAAATGTATAAAATTGCATACACGAAACAATTTTATTACGCGCAGAACCCTGCTGAGGGATAGTCAAATAATAACCGACTTCTCCTGTCACAAACATTATAGGATACTGTAGTGGATCATAGGACCGATGTAGCTCAGAAACTCTTTTGAGCTGTCCGTCTCTACCGTGTAAGACTATATCCCTGGGACCTTTGTCTTCATCGACCAAGAGAACGGCTACCTCGTTTACAGTAGGAGCATTATATCTGCCTCTGTGTGCTGTCTGTGGAGTGCGATCTGAATGAATAATTGACTTTAAATTATCTGAGGAGTTGAGTTCTAAGTTTTGTTTAAAACTTCGTATATACACGTTATGATTATTCAGAGCAGTCTATAATTCGCAAATTAAATCCATTTTTAAGGTTGGTGCGATGCTTGATCGCAACGATAACTGATCTGCATCCGAAATAAAATATATTTGCAAGAACTGTGGGTTTTGGCCTGATGGTGGTAAAAGGCTACCAATGAGATGATACACCTGTCCATCAATTTTATAAGTGGGCATAAAATTACCATCCCTGATTTTTTTTGCGCCAAAAGAAGTCATTTGAAAAAGACTATTGTATTTACGTATATTTGTTAAAAAATGACCAGATAATGGAATGGTTATTAGTTAAAAGATTTTTTATTGGTTGTGGCGGCTTCTGAAGGTTAGGAAGACAAACTTTACCTGAAGCACAGCACATACCATTAGGTTCGTCCGCCCATTTCTTGGCAGAGCAGTTAGAGCAGATCTTATTCATGACTCCGATTTGGACGGACGCTTGTTGTGCATAATCAACCTGTGGATCATATCTGAAAGCCAGTCTGTTGCTGCTAGCTAAAATTCGATTGCGAACTCTATTTGTAGACAACTGCTGTCTCTCTGCCTGAGCTCTAAGTCACTGCAAACGCTCGACACTCGACTCTCTTTCGCGCAACTGAGAGGTCCTTATATTTTGTTCATGAAGACGTTGGGAACGCTCCAGCCTCGACTCTCGTGCACGTAACTCAGAGGTTCTCAGATTTTGTTGTGCTAGGCGTTGCGAACGTTCGACACTCGACTCTCGTGCGCGTACCTGAGAGTTTCTCTGATTTTGTTCAGCAAGGCGTTGTGAACGTTCAGGTGAAGATTCTCCCATACGACGTATTCTTGCTGCCTGTGCTTGAGAACTATGTTTAGAAAGTTGAGACCTGGCTCTCTTAGGCATTTTCAAATGTTTAAGAAAATGCTAATAGCGTGTAATATTCTAGCTCTGAAAAGAACTGTTGTTTAGCCCTGAAAAGAACTGTTGTTTAGCCCTGAAAAGAACTGTTGGTTAGCCCTGAAAAGAACTGTTGGTTACCCCTGAAAAAACTGTTGGTTAGCCCTGAAAAGAACTGTTGATTAGCTCTGAGAAGAACTGTTGTTTAGCTCTGAGAAGAACTTTTGTGTAGGTGTAGTTTTAAGAAAGAAATCTAAATAAAATCGCACGAAAATTATAAGACTTCGCGCACGACCGCTGCGTAGGGAGCCGACCAGGGGGGTGCATCTGCCGTACATTGGCTCACCAAAAATAGTGTGCTATTTTGCGCCGTCTGGTGGTGCAGGAACAGTACTAGTAGTAGTAGTAACTTAGCAGTTTAGTGTCTAGAAAAGAATATAGATAGCGCTTTTCTCAATAGAGGCGCATTATTTCACTAAATATTTCCAAAAAATAATTTAAAATCCAACAATTTTATAAAATTGAATAACAGTTTACAAAATCCCTAATCAAGTGAGAGCTCAGTTATTGTGTGATCAATTTATTACTTACGGATCACGCAATTTAAAAAAAAATATATTAACTAAAGCGCCATCTAGCGGCGGCGGTATCACCGGGCTTCATACGTTGTACATAGCGCCATCTAGTATTTTAATTTCGCCATAACTTCAAAACCAAATGTCCAATTTTAATCATTCGAAGACCAAATATTATCTACATAAACTGTACTTAGTGATGAAATAATTTATTTTGATAAGGATTAATAGCATGACTAAAATAAATGCGTTTAAATGTAGTCCAAAAAAAATTCAAGATTTTTAAATAAAAAAATTGTTGTTGGTCCTCACTCGACATAGATAGTGTGCCGCGGACTTTTTGTAGATATTTATAAGATCTACAATTCATTAGAATATTTTACGGTTCTATCTTTTATGGTTTAGGCAGCGTACGCAAAATAAGTAACTTTTCTGGTTGATTTTTTACACCTTGTGTCCGAAAAAACCCAAATATCTTACGGAACCCTATTATTTTCCAAAATAAAATTTAGCTTATGTTACTCGTGGATAATGTAGCTTTCGAATGGTGAAAGAATTTTTAAAAACTTTGTTTGTTTGGTTGTAATGAATAGGCTAAAAAACTACTGGACCGAGTTTTTTAGCTTATTCATTACAACCAAACAAACAAAGTTTTCCTCTTTATAATATTAGTGTAGATTTAATATTTTTTCTTTCTTAAATTATGCTACTCTGAAAAGCCAAACCAAAAGAATATTATCCCTCAATAAATGATTACTCCTACAGATTAATCACTGTCAGGCATCTAAATTGATAACCTCTCCCGCATAATGCTTCCAAGGAACGCCTTCGTAATAATTTTGTACGATAACGGTTTCATATTCATTGAATTATATCAGTGCATATTAATGTAAGCTCACAGAAAACTCCAAATGTAAAATTCAGCGAAACCCATATGTACAGTGATAATTTAGACCAAATTCCTGCTCAATGTGGAGGAGGCTGGAACTCAATAGTGGGCTGAGGAGTAAGTTTAAAATGTAGGTATACATATTTAATAAAGATAAAGGAAATCTATTTATTACTTCGTGATATTAACGCGAATGTTACACTTAGATGTCAGACGTTCAACGGTCCATCCAACTCCACCCGTGATCATGAATGCTGTAAAGTATTCGAAATGTCGGGATAGTAGAAAATCAAGTAAACGCGATAGATTCCGTAAACGTGGTTTAATTTTAGTAATGGACATCTATATTTTAAACTTTGAACTATATCTATATAGTATTTTTTACTATATAGGTATAGAACAAATACTCATACTCATGTCATACTTCCTGAAAGTATTCGCAGCTTAAATAGTATTTTTCTGGGAATACGGATATAGATTTTTATTATCGTTTTGCTGGGCTTTATTTCCCATAAATACGGAAGTAAACACAAGTAAGTTAACGCTTTTGTATATAAATATAGTACTTAGAACCATATCTACCGTACTTAAATATTCTCAACGTAATAAGGTGGTTCAAATTATAAACATTAAAATGAGCAATACATATAGGTAGACAATTTTCATTAAATAGGACTTTAGTCTCGGCGGACAGCCCGCAGATTGACGTCGTAATCCCTATCACGAACAAAGCTAACTGAATCGTATTTTGTAGCCACTAATTAGAGTTAAGATTAATTCGAATTTCAGATGAATGATATTTTGAAAAGTTCTAGTAGGTACCAGTACTAGTAGTAGTACATAATGTATACAGCTGTTTATGCATTATGTGCATCCATTCCATTCGTTTATGAAAATTACTAGTTAAATAGTTAGTTGCATACAACTCTTCTTCTCTACAGGCTCATAAGCCTACAAAGCCTAATAACTACAATATTTTTTTTAAATATCTTTATTCAGACAAATACAGCTCTATTATATACATAAGAAGTAAAAGAAGTGTCGGTACGCTAACAGCCGATTTTACCCTCCCTCCGCAATAGTTCATCAAAAATAAGGTTTCAGATAAGTAATCACCAACATATCATATTAAATTTATATATACTAAAAACTTCACCGAAACACGCTGTATCTTATGGAATAAGTATTATTTCGGTTCAGTAGTTTTCGCAGTATAACCGATTAAAAAAAGCGGCTCTCCATTTATTAGTATAGATTAAAGAATATTAAAAAAATATATATTAGATTACCCTTTCTATAAAAAGCCTTCAGTTACAAACTAGCAACGGTGTTTATGAAAGCTTAATACACGCGAGAGCATTATATATGTTTTTTACCCCAGACTTTAGGTTTTTGCAAGTTTAACATGTGTACTCGTGTATCTGTGTATCTGTCTGTAGCGCTATAGCTTACAAACAGCTTAAAGGATTTTGTAATAGTTTTTTTTTGAAAAATGTGAAATCGAAAATAACAGTCACGAGCAGGATTTGAACCTGCATCTCCTGGATACCGTCCAGATGCTTTGTCAAATTGTATGAAAATACTTCCGACAGATGGCGCAGGCGTCACCCAAAGACGTTAAGTATGAATGTGTTATCGAAATTAGCAGTCAGGAGCAATTGTCACGATGGCTGAATTGGCAAGGCATCTGGACGGTATCCAGGAGATGCAGGCTCAAATCCTGCTGGTGACTGTTCGATTTCACATTTCTTACTTTGTGTTTAATGTATAGTGCTAAGCATGTCAAATGCTAAAAATATATATAAAAATAATTAAATAGTTTTTTTTTGTTTATAAGGTATAGTGTATAGCTTTGATTAAAAGAAAAGCTGTTCAGCTGTTTAAAGATTATCTTAGCTTTTTTACACCAACTTACAGCAATGTTGTTGGGCTCATTGGAATGGTCTCAAAGAATAGGTTTATGATAGCCGATGTCCAGGGTCTGTTGATGGCGTAAAGAGAGAGGTAAGTGGTTCAGTGTGTTTTAAACTTGTAATTTATAGGTACTTATAACGAAAATATTGTTTCCAAGATATTTAAACAATCTTCTTGATAGGCTATCATCACTAGGCTAGTGCTAAAAACCAAGCACTGCAAAGACAATGGTATCGAATGCGCTCCTCAGTGCACGCCACACACATGTGTCTTACCGAGATTTTCAGAAATGATGACTGTGTCAAAACAAATGAAAACTATCACTGCCTAATACTAGGACAGTAAAGGCTTGAAATAAAAACCATTCTAAAAAAGGCGTTTCTATTTTAACGGCAGCCACTTAAAACACGTTTTCGAAATAATATATTAAATAGAGATTTATTCTAATGTCCTATAGTTTTTGTTGAAGTCTATTCTATCAGCCTTTTACCGTTCACTGCTGAACATATGGCCCAAAAGAGCGCTACAAAGAATAGTCTCTCTCTGCCGCCTGCATCCAATGGTTGCCTGTGACTTTGATCAGGTCATTGGTCCACCTAGTGGGGAGCCGTCGTACACTGCGTCGTCCGATACGTGGTCACCACTCGAGAATCTCTCTCTGTCAACAGTTGTTAGTTCGTTGAGCGATGTGACCTGCCCATTGCTACTTTAACATGTCAACCCGGCGGGCTAGGTCAGGAACTTTAGTTCGCCTGTGGATTTTTTTTTCACGCTGCGCGACTTAGAGTCACGCCTCTGTCCGCGGTAAATGTAGTAGTTGACAACTTCAAGAAGCGCATTCCAGCCCCCTGAGGCAGAAAGTCAAATTTCACGTGTCGACCGTATCGAGATCACTGTGATTGGTTGAGAAACCGACGCGTGATGTCACAATAATCCGTTGGCCAATCACGGTGATCGTACAAGCGAGACGATACGATCGACATGTGAGATATGAGATTCTGCCTAACCCCCCTGATTAGGACCGGAGCCGAAATGTCAAGGGCACCATGTCATACATTTTTAGATCCACTAGTCAGAGTCCATTGTCATTGAGCATATGAACCAAGATTCTTCTGCGATTCTGCCATGACTATGATAAGCGAGCTGGTAGACTTCACAAGCCATATCTCAGGCATACAGGTCCTTACGATGTGTTCATTCACCGAGTAGTGATAATTTGCATTTGTTTGCACACATAATTTCCAAATATCTCGGTAAGACACACATCTGTGTGGCGAGGAGGAGAACCAAGCACTGTAAGGACAATGGAACTCAATACCATTGTCCTTACAGTGCTTGGTTTTTACCACTAGGCTATTTGAAGTTGTTTTAATATGTTGGAAATAATATTTTCGTTATAAACTGTAAACAAATACACGCTCATCTCGAAAATAATCGAAAAGTCAGAGGTATATGAGGCTGGTTGGGTTGCCATGCTGAAGTGCCAATGTGCAGGCCACATCGCTCGATGAACCGACAACCGTTGGGGAAAAAAAGATTGCCGTGTGGCGACCACGTATCGGATGGTGCAGCGTAGGACTGAGGAGGTATTTATGGCCCCCACCAAGTGGACCGTAGTCCCGTAGTTTATTCATATATAAACGTATATCAAACGGCGTAATCCTGTAAACAAATGGCATGGAAAAAATGGCATGATGGGTACGTAACCATCTAAATAAATTTGCAAAAGTGAATTTTCCCTCATCATTGTATAATAATAATGCCTGAATATTAAATTATATACTTATAAATTATTTGTGAATAAGGAAAAAGAGATTTTTGGAAAGAAACTGGCAGGTAACTGATGTTATAAATAATAACAGGTTACTTTTATTTTAACTAGGGTTCCGCGCAGAAAAAATATTATATTCCACTCAGATGAAGCAGCTAGTATATAATAAGACTACTCTAAATATCTCACAATGTTAATGAGATTCCAGATCATTTATCATTCTTGATAAACCATGTTCAGCACACTAGATATACTGTATCATTGAACACATAGTCAACAGATCAATGGGACACGGCTGGATGGGCTTGCACGCTCATTGTTTGATATTAATGGCGTAGCAATATTGTAACGTACCTACTCGTAAACCGAAGGGAAGCCACAAACAATGAAAACAAAGGCCTTTGGATGCAGCGTATGCGAAAACGAAGTCATATTAGCTTATTTTAGATCTATATTTTTTAGCAATTGACATGCTCCGCTACTTTTTACCTGCTCCTACTAAAAAATCTCTTTTTCCTTATTCACAAATAATTTATACTTTAAAAAGTTAAGTTAAGTTTAAGCCTGTTATTATTTATAACATCAGTTACCTGCCAGTTTCTTTCACCGAGCAGTGATAAATTGTAAACAAAAACACACACAATTTCGAAAAATCTAAATTACACACCTGTTTACCTTTTAGTTGTCTTACGAAAGCCCGATATCTTAGCTTAAATTATTTATAGAGTATTTTTGTGGGTATGAAATATTTCCAATAATCTATCTATCTATATATATATATATATAAGCGATGTACCACTCACTGACTCATCACGATATCTGCGAAACCGTACGACCGATTGACTTGAAATTTTGCATGGATGTTCCTTTCACGACGTAGACGCTCACTAAGAAAGGATTTTACGAAACTCCTATCCAAATTATATATTTTATCTGCTATCATATTCAGACTTAACAAAATAATTTTAGTTATGTTTATGAGTTAAAGAGTATTTGGCATTAGTTTAATAGTTTTTTTAAAGACTTATTTTGGATATTGCAATTTCTATAATATTTCAATTGACATTAGTTTAATAGTTTTTTTAAAGACTTCTAATTTAGGTTACAAATTATTTGTGAATATAGAAAAAGAGAACTTTAGTGCGATCGGAATTCAAACCTGCGTCCCTTCCAACCCGGTGAAGTGCTCTAAGCCGCTAAGCTATCGCACTGACTAACGGCTATACCCAATCTCCACATCACATTTGTCGCCACCTATCGGATGCACCGTATTTTGACCAGATCGAAAATGAAGCAAGAGAAAGATGTGTGTCAGGATCGTAGCAAGTGGAAAGAAGTGAGCTCTGCCTACCCCTACGGGAAATAGGTGTGACAATATGTACCTATGTATGATTTTATAAAATAATAACAACTTTTAACTGCGTGCGTGAGCGTAATGACACTATTCAGAAGGAACGAGAGAAAAAGAGACAGTTAATGAGTTTTTCTAAAGAAATTTTGGTATCTAAGCATATTGATACGTTGCGGCTGGTCACGCGTCGAAACAATACTATACTAAACGAAATGAGTGCAGGAAAGCGTAATCTGCACTAATTTGTAGTGCACACTGTTAATGCCTATTTTCGAATCTTCTCTGTTTTATACATCAACTTAGGTGCAGCGGTAGCGTAAGCAACTGCTGATCATGAGGTCTCGGATTCCGGGACAAAGGGAAGCGTTATTAAACTTTCTTGTAAAAAAAAAATTCTCAGTAGCCGCTCGGAGTTTTGGAAATGTGCCCGGTAGACGGCTATAGACTGGCCCCTTATTACATAGGACATGAAGAGAAATGATGATATAGAGGAGATGAGGATGTGGTCAGTTAAAATAATAGGAAGTGAATGAGGGGGTGGTTTGGTAGGTTTTTAATTTAGAGATAGAAACACACATATTTAGACTTTTTTGAATTAATAATATCCTTTTATATTTGATATAGGATACACATACATTTCAATGGTTTTATAAAATCGTGGGTAAAAGAGGGGTCGAATTTAGAAATTAAATCTTTAACGCTGACGAAGTCGCGGGCATCAGCTAGTACTATTTTAAAACTGTAACACGAGCTGTGTCTGTACATTTAAGATATTTGAGAAAAAATGACTGTAATAGGCTATATAGGAGTGTCTAAACACAAAACAAATTTTTTAGATTTTTTGTCTGTTTATATGTTTATCTGTTTGTTTGTTCGCGCATCACGCAAAAACTACTAAACGGATTTTGATGACTTTTTTATTTGATAGATCTTGATTAGACTTAAAACTGGTATACATTTTATCCCGCTACTATATAAGGAACCTGAGATACAATCCGAAAACTAGCTTTTGGTTGCGCAAAGGCTAGTACTGTATAAAATTAATATTTTAGTAAAATAATATTTGATTACGTCGCGTGTATATTAACCTTTATGAAATACTTTGATAATCATTCCTTCGCCATTTAGAGAATTGTGATTAATAATACCTATGGTAGCTAGCTTACTGGGTTATTTAACTACAATTAATTTTCATGAGTGATATAAGTACTTACGTAATAAATTAACCCTAACGAGCGCTGGATTCTCGCAAAACACGCGTTGTAATATATTGTATATGATAAGAGAAGAAGGCAGATAGTAGTCGATGACTTGTTGTCTTTATGCTATCTAGTAAGTTTAATAATTCAAGATTATATATGATTTCATATCTTCGTGAAGAAAGGAATTAATATTTGTATTTATTTGAATATTAGATATTTTCAATTTCATGTTGTACGAGCAGTTATTTGAAATAATAAATTTTTGATTAAGTATTTTCGTTAATTGCTTTATGAACGCCGGTATACCAGCCTAATGATTTGGTACGCGACGATAGAATAGACCAGACGATATGACTCTGATGCCTTGGAAGATGGGTAGGCCTTTGGTATGGGTCGCCACTTGCGTTGACACCCTTGCTCCATCACATCTGGCTATCCCAGTGCTGCAGCTGCATTTGTGGAGACCCTCAAACCGCAGAAATATAATACAGGTAATTGTATTTTTGAAACATTTGGGATCGAAACGTCTTGGGACCCAAACACTAGCAAATTTTATAAAAATTGCGATTCGACTAATTGACGCTTCACGTTATCAGAAAGCTAGCCTTTACATAGCACAATGAATTAGCACTGCCATTTAACGTAACAATTCTGCCAGCCTTCTGAGCACGTTGTTAGTAGTCAGTGATGCGGATGAATTTTATGATGCATATTTTTTTTCTATGTACTAATTTTTCTTTTCTTTTTTTAATTTTGAAATAGTACTTAAGTCTATGTATATAAAATAACATTTAAAACACTATCCCAAATATTGTTAAATACAAAAATAACATTTATTTATTAAGTTGATAAATTTTTATTTCGTTGTCCGTGTAGTGACGGACTTAGAATACAAATGCCTCCATCCCATCTTTTCCTGCAGGTGTCGTACAAGGCTACTAAGGGAAGTAAACAATTATCACCTATGATGGAATGATCTTCTATTGTTGACTTCTATCAGATTCATTTCTGTGCGGTTATCAATTAACTATACAAAAAACGATTTTTTTTTCAACCCATTACTGCCAGGTCTCCTCTCAGAGCGAGTGCAGGTTGGCAGACTCCACAAGCCGTCGAGAAATTCTCTCAGGTATGCAGATTTCCTCACGATGTTTTCCTTAACTGAACAGTAGACTTGTTCTTGCTCGGTCACTAAAGGGAGCGCTCCGAACTAGTTCTTTTTCCAAATGAACTTGTTCGGACATCTAGTTCCATTAGTTCTCTAGTTACTGTTTCTTCATTAGGTCATCTAGTTCTCTAGTTCTATTAGGTCATCTAGTTCTATGTGGTCTTTAGTTACCTACACTGATCTTTATTATAACTCTTTGATGACGTAAATGAACTGTGTAACTATTTTGTGACTAATAGGTCGCATTAATTTATTGTATAATAGGAACTATAATTACATACTACTACCTACTTTACTATTACCTATTATTTTTGAAAGAAATATTTGTTTTCTCGTAATACTTTGCAGACTTAGGACTGTAATTATACCTAATATTTCAAGTATTTTACCTAATTAATTTAAACCTTAGAATAGCGTATTTAAAAATCAAATTAAACAAACCTATAATTATTTATATTTTCACATATTTACACAACAAATAAAAACATGACCTAATTATTATACCTATCTCTTTTTTAAAAACATTATATTTATAAAAGAGATAGGTAGGTCAGTTAGAAAAGAAAGAGAGCAAGATACAAATGTTTCTTGAGTCGAGATACGAACTATAATCCATACCGCTCTCGATGAACTTAGACCGAAAACGAACTAGCTCACGGAATAGTTCGTTCTAGTTCAGTGTCAGGAACTAGTTCCTAATAGTTCTTAGTTCGTGAACTACACAAGTCTACTGAACAGTGATAATTTATAAACAAATACACACAATATTCCCGAAAAATCTCCAAAATAGAGGTCTGTCCCATGACCTTGACCTGGCGATCGCACTCGATACCATTATCTTTGCAGTCCTTGGTTTTACCACTACGCTATCACAGCTGACTCACTTATTTACGTTGCATTAATTTTTCCTTAAACAAATTACTCTTAGACGACAATTTCTTCGTCAGTTTGACGTTAATTGGTCTTAAAGATAAAAGGCGCATCATAAAAGCTGTAGTTTGACGTCAATGTCAGTTGGTTTTAACTAAAAGTAAAGATTTTTAATTTTGTATAAATTCTATAAGTATAATATAATAATTCTAAAGCGTCTAAAACTATAATTTATACAAAATGTGATACTTTTATTTATTTATACAGACATCAAAAAAAGTTTGAGTTCACTAGCAAAAATGCTGTATTTTTTTAAATTTCACCCTATAAAAGAAAAGTGCTTACCTACACGATATATTTTTTTAAATGAAAATAACTTTATTGATAATAAAATATGAACAATTTTTAATTATTTTATAAATAAAAATTTGATTTGAAAATTTTAATGCAATTCTGACTTAGAAATAAATGAAAGAAAATGGCGAAATAAGAAACATGATTAAGAATTTATTCCGGGATTGTTTTTATTTAGTACAAGTTAGTGTCACTCACTAGTGACTAATTATTTTGAAATCATTTAATCCACAGTTTAGTACCTAATGTGTAATTGGGAGTTATTTTAAATATGTTCAGATTTTGTAAATATTTATCTACCCAGTTGTATCTCGCACAACTAACAAACAACTCTGATTCAGACGAGTTGGTTCGCAAAAACAGCTGATATCTTTAGACAAAATTTGGTATTTAAATAGTTTATAGCACATAGAACTTTATTCTTAAGGAGTAAATTCATTCGCACTTCACTTTTGTCACATTTTGGTCACGTATATCCTCTTAGAGAAAGAGGGACTCAGGCCAAATGACAACGGTCCGGTTTGATAGACTTCCTAAAATATTTCAGGCTTCTTCATGATGTTTTTCTTCACCAGACGGTGATAAATTGTGTATAAAGGCACAAATAATTTTGATAAGTCACAGATGGCTTTGCGTGGTCTCGACTAGTAATCGAATTCGATACCACTGTCTCACGATCTTACAAGCTCACTCATCTTTATCAAGCTAATGAATTTGATGGTTGATATCAGTTTTTTATAAGGACATAAAAAATGCCCTCTAACTTGAAGTGTTCCCTTGCAAATTACTGCCAGATCTTAGTTACAATGTTACTTGACGGCTCTATTATGCTATGATTTGTACGAATTATTAACATTTTCCTATTATACATATACATGTACTCGGAGAAAAAGATGTCGATGAAAGAGAACATCGTGTATGCGATGTTGTTAACATTACGACTACAATAATTATAATACTTTCACAAATCGCTCGTTATATCGTAGACGGCTTATAATATACGAGGCGTATTATCGAAGCTCTTAAGCCATGTTTTAATATTTATTACCTATTCATGACGTGACGTCGTTTACCGCTTGTTATCATGAGGAAACGTTGTTGTAATATTTACACACATTGTGTTGTTGTCAAGGAAAGAAAACAGACACGAATAAAGGCAAAAACACCTACGACAGCTGTCCAACAAAACACGTTGCCGCAAATGATTACAAACGTGATCAATTTTCTGTATCATTTTGTATAAAAAAACTCTTTGCAAATAATGATCTTTTGTTTCAGCAAAATACATAATATTTTTAATTCTGGGCTCAGTAATAAAGATACACAACATTGATTCTAACTTCCCCAGCAGAAAACACGCGCAAACAAAACAAATAATACCCACTCAATTACCTATTGTTTGTACGGATCGCTTTTGTGCTAACTGAACTTAATCGTGGTTTCCATGCATTATCCAATAATTTTTATTTTTAATTAATCATTTAACACTACAGCGCACGCGCGGGATCATATGTACCCCAGTGTTTTGTTTTGACCAATAACTTTACGAGTTGAATTTCTTTGACCTTGAGCGCCTAGCTAAGCCTCACTCATAAACTACTCTATGCGTTTAGTAGTCCGCTGGCACTCGTTCGGCGCTGTCGCTTGCGCAGCGTGCATCTGAAGTTGTTTGGGGTACACATGACCCCACGCGAGCGTTTGTGGAACTTTTTAGCGACGATATCTTTGTGGTGAGTACTCATTTATTGCGACTTGTTTTTGTGTTTCGTATATGAATATAACCACAAATATTTATTTTATTTATAGATAACGAATATGCCGTTACCTCCAGATGAAATTGTACTAACATGGCTCGGAGAAACATTGTCCAATGATGATATTAGTGACAGCGAAGAAGAAGATCAAATTTCAGAAGAGGAGCATATCACTCATTCTCCCCATGACTCGGGTACGGATCAAGATGACACTGATGAGTTAGAACCTATCCAAGGACACTCACAGGAACAGGATATTGTTACCGATGATGAAGACAATGTGCCCCTGTCATTTTTACAAGAATACAAAAGTCGAAATGGCACAGTCTGGAAAAAACAACCTCCTCCGTCAACACGATGTCGTGCTCATAATATTGTCACTCGACCTGCGGGATCAAAAGATGCAGCAAAGGAAGCGACTAGTGCACTAGAATGTTTTGGATTATACTTTGACTCACAAATTTTTCAAATACTTGTGAACTGCACCAATATTTATATTGACCAAATCAAAGATAAATACCAAAGAGAAAGAGACGCAAAACCAACAGATCTAATTGAGATTCGGGCATTTGTTGGTTTACTTATAGTTATTGGAGTGAACAGATCAGGGCGACAAAATTTTCTAGATTTTTGGGATAACACGTATGGCACTGGAATTGAATTGGTATATACTACAATGTCTATAAATAGATTCAAGTTCTTGCTGCGAGCACTTCGTTTTGATGATGTCCGAGACCGCCAGCACCGTCAACAAAATGATAAACTAGCGCCTATAAGAGAATTTGTTGAAATAATCATAAGTAAATGCCTCAAATATTACACACCATCTGAAAATTTGACTTTGGACGAGCAACTGGTAGCTTTCCGAGGCAGGTGCGGCTTCATTATGTATTTACCAAATAAACCAGCTAAATTTGGTATCAAGGTTTTCATGCTTACAGATGCTAAGTATCCCTACGTATATAATTTTGAAGTGTACGTAGGTATGCAGCCTGAAGGCCCTTTTCAAAAATCCAACAAGGTGCCTGACATTATTTACAGAATTTTAGAGCCTCTGAACAATATGGGACACAATGTCACTATGGACAACTGGTTCACCAGTTATCCAGTCAGCCAGGAGCTACTAAAGAAAAAAATTACGATTGTGGGTACCTTGAAAAAAAATAAACCCGAAATACCACCCGAGTTGCTGACAACTGTCAATCGAGAGGAAAGAAGCTCTCTGTTTGGTTTTCAAAAGGACTGTACCATAGTATGCTATGTACCAAAGAAAAAGAAAATGGTGTTGTTGCTATCCACAATGCACAACGACGACAAAATTGATGATACTACCGGTGAAGCTCGCAAACCAGAAATAATCACCTTTTATAATCATAGCAAGTGTGGGGTGGATATAGTCGATAAAATGTGTCGACAATATGATGTGTCTCGCAATAGCCGACGGTGGCCACTGACATTATTTTACGATCTTCTTAATATTATAGGGATCAACGCTTTAGTGATACACCAACTGAACAACCCAACTGAAAAAATTGTCCGACGGCACTTCCTACATACCATCGCTTTCGAATTGGTAAAACCACTTATACAGTTGAGAATTGAAAAAGATAATATGCCGAAGAGAATAAAAATGAAAGGAGAGCTACTTTTAGGTATATCTGAAACAGTACGACGTCAAAATATACCTAGAAGAGGTGGAAAGGGCAGATGTGAGTTTTGCAGTCGAAGCCGAGATCGATGCACTCGTAGAGCATGTACTCTGTGTTCCAAGTGGATTTGCAGTGATCATCAGGTGATGATATGTCCAGACTGTCATCAAAGTGAATGATATTACAATAATTTCTATTTTGTAAAACACAACGCTGATTATGGTACAAATAGTTAGAAAAAGTAATGGTTTTGTTTATTTTTCTGTTTCTTCGTGTGATTAATATAAAACGACTTGTTTTCAAAGTAACATTTTAAAATTTTATTAAAAATAAAGTTTCTTTTTATAAAATAATAACTGTTTTATTAATTTAATAACATCAGAGTGAATAAACTGAAGTTAAAGATGGGGTACACATGTCTCCCAAGCGTGCTCTCACGTAACAAATAGAGGTGCGTGCGCTGTAGTGTTAAGCATCATATTGTTCCATGACTTATTATAGTAAATTACTAGCGGAGCATACCGTGTCCTCCTGCCAGATAGGACAAATATTTGACTTTAGTCTGTGTCTATTAGTAATTTAACAATAAAGACTTGGGATGATCGAAAGATCAGTAGGATAGCTCAATGGCTTAGAGCACTTCCCCGGATTGGAAAAGACGTGGGTTCGATTCCCGCTCCTACTAAAAATCTCTTCCTTATTCACAAATAATTTATACTTTAATAAAGACTTCCATAGGCCTTCACAAATCTATGATCTAATAGGACAAAAGTTTATAATATGCATAAAATATATAAAGTTTTTTATTGCTAACGCTGGCAGACGAGCAAACAAAGCCACACCAAGGGCCAAGCCGCCGCCTTTGTAACTGTCACAATTGTACTATTGTTGCAAACTGGGGCACTAGATAACAATCATTAACTACTAATGTTTGAAATTAGTTATCAATTCAGTTACTATTTCTAATTTATCCCCAAAGGAGGTTATGAGGTTGAAACTGTAGCTTGGAGCCTTATCAATTACGTGCTTATTTGGTCAAAAATTTTATATTTTAATATATATATATATATATATATATATATATATATATATATATATAAATATATATTTTAGAAAAATTGTGTCGGTTTAAGAAAATATCTTTGAAAAACTTACATGCCCGCACATATACTTAGTATAAGTATATTCTAAGCCTATGTGCCCGCATGATATTGTCGACGGCTTGCCGAATCTGCAGTGCGTTGTGGACAATTACCACAGATTATAATCTGTGGCTAAGACACGTAACCCTCGCATTCAGTATATAGACCCATTAGTTCAAATAATAGTGGTTTTTGTTAGAAATAAATTGTTCCGACCCACCGACTTCAAGAAAAGGAGGAGGTTATCAATTCGGATGTTTATATTTAATTTTTTTATGTATGTTCGGGCATAGCTCCGCCATATGTTGACGGATTTGCAAAATTCTTTTTTTGTTTGACAGAGGTTTATTCCGAAATGAATGGTTATTTAACTTTTATCGAATTCGGTACACTAGTTAATAAAAAATCAACAAAAATCTAGAAAAATTCTATAAATTGATGATATTTTTTCGTTGTCTGATTTTTTTTCGTTTAGGGAGGCCTCCCCGGAGGTCCTACACCCGCAGTCGGCGGCGCAACCGCGATGGGGAGCGGGAGGGCCAGCTGTGCGAGGCGTACCGCACTTCGCGGGCCACGTTCAAGTTGGCCATCTGCCGCGCCAAAACGGAAAAAAGGCAGGAGATGCTGGACAGTCTCAACCGTTACCCCTGGGGTCGCCCGTACCGTGCGGCGCTGAATAAGCTCCGCACCCAGGGCCCTCCCCTCACGGAGACCCTTCAGCCCGGCCTTCTCACCGAGGTGGTCGAGGGCCTATTCCCGCGACGGGTGGAGCACACACCCCCGATCATGGCACTGCTAGGTAGTGACCGGGAGGCTGACCTCAGTGTACCACCCGTCACTGCGTCGGAAATGGAGGCGGCTGTTGCGCGGATTCGTTCCAAGAACACCGCCCCGGCCCGGACGGGATACCCGCCCGGGCTCTGGCCCTAGCTCTGGACCACCTGGAGCCCAGCCTCAGGGGACTATTCGACGCGTGCCTGGCGTCCGGACGGTTTCCTGACTGCTGGAAGGAGGGGAGGCTGGTACTCCTGCCGAAGCCAGGACGAACGCCGGATTCGGTCGGGGCCTTCAGGCCCATCGTGCTGCTGGATGAGGCGGGTAAGATGCTGGAGAGAATCCTCGCTGCCTGCATTGTCGAGCACCTGCGCGACATCGGGCGCGACTTGTCGGACGCCCAGTTTGGTTTTCGAGCTGGTCGTTCGACAGTCGGCGCGATCATGCGCCTGAGGGCCGCAGCCGCGGCGGTCGTCACCGGCGGGGAAATGCTGTTGGCGGTGTCGCTTGACATAGCCAACGCATTCAATAGTCTGCCATTCAGCTGCATCAGGGAGGCGCTCCGGTATCACGGGGTGCCTGTATACCTGAGGCGGCTGGTGGCGGACTATCTAGAGGGCCACAGCGTCGTCTATGAGAGCCGCATAGGGGACGTTGTGAGGAGACCCATGTCATGCGGTGTCCCACAGGGTTCGGTCCTGGGGCCGCTCCTGTGGGACATCGGTTACGACTGGGTGTTGCGCTGTCGGCTCGCCCCGAGCTGGCGGTCATTTGCTATGCGGATGACATGCTGGTCGTGGCCCGGGGTGGAAACTTCGAGGAAGCGGCGTTCCTGGCCACCTTAGGGAACACGGAAGTGGTCAGGAGGATCGGGGCGCTGGGGCTTAGGGTGGCCCTGGACAAGTCGGAGGCCCTACTTTTCCATGGGCCCCGACGTCGGCCACCTGCTGGCGCCTCGAAGTGCCTCGACAGTGGACAGGGTCCAGATTGGGGTGCAGGACCAGATTAAGTATCTGGGCCTAGTGCTGGACGGGCGGTGACGCTTTCGCGAGCACTTCCGCCAACTGTCCCCGAGGTGAGGTGGATATCGCACGGTGTCGACGGAGGCGGCCTGCGCATTGGCCGGAATCCCCCCATGGAACTTGGAGGCGGAGGTGCTCGCCGAGGTGTATCGGCGGGCGTCGCAAGAGTGGGAGGGGGGCGGGCGGCCCCTTCCCAGGGAGGTGGCCAGGTGGCAGGGCAACGCCCGCCGAGCTGCCATGGCCTGGTGGAGGTTGGAGGCGCCTCGGGCCGGTCTTTGGACCGTAGGGGCACTCCAGCCGGTGCTGGACGAGTGGGCGGGGCGACGGCACGGAGTCCTTACCTTCCGACTGGTGCAAGTGCTGTCGGGGCACGGTTGCTTCGGCAGATATCTGCACATAGTCGCAAGGAGGGAAGCGACTCCGGGCTGTCACCACTGCGGCTGTGACGAGGACACGGCGCACCACACGCTCGAGTCGTGCTCGGCTTGGGCCGAGCAGCGCCGTGAACTCGTCGCTGAAATAGGGGGAGACTTCTCGCTGCCGAGCGTCGTCAGAGCGATGCTCGGCAGCGACAGGAATTGGGCCGCGGTCGCTGCCTTCTGCGAGGAGGTTATCTCGCGGAAGGAAGCGGCGGAGAGGGCCAGGGTGGAGGATTCTTCCGCTGACCCAAACTGCCGCCAGCGACCGGGGCGGCTCAGGCGCAGGTACTTGCGCCTCATGCCGCCCTAGCTGAGGCTGCGGGTGGATGGACCGGGGAACGTCCGCCACCCGCAAGGCCTCCCGAGAAGGTGCGACGCTCCGTGTTCGGATGCGTCACTCAGTATAGGGTACCCGAAAGGGTGAGCCGCCGGCGGACCACCGAAGGAATGTAACATGGTTCCAGTGGCCCGCCAATAAAGGCGGAGAGACAGCACACGGCGGGTTTCTTTAGTGGGTGAGGAGGGGAGTGTTCGTTGCCCCGAACGACGGGGTGTGCGGTTAGGAACATTTTTTCCCGTTTTAACAAAAAAAGAAAAAAAGGGAGGCCTCCCCATCATGTACGAGCTATTTTATAAAATCTGGCACCCATAGCAAAAGCGTTAAGCTTAGTTTGGGACCAAGGTATACAAAATTTTTGGCACCGGCTTCAAACACATCAGTAGGTGTCTAGCACGGAAATCGTATCTAAATACCAATTATTTATTGCTTTTTAGTTCCTGGGTGCACTTGAAGGCGGTTTCTTTTTTGCACGCCTCATAAGCGAAGCGTTGAGGTGGGTTCTACTCCGGGTTGATACGGCACAGCTGATTTTTCAAACTTAAAATGTCTCTATTTATCATATATTGCACTTGTAAAATAATATCTACACACACATATAAAGAACAACACCATTTTTAACACTCATGATATTTTTAATGCCATTTTTGTTATTTAAACTAGTTAAAAAACTGTTTGAAAAAAATTTGGCTTGAACGTCCGTGAGTTGTAGGTAATCTTTGTTAACACGATAACGACCAAAATAATTAATCGAGTCTTTTTTTTTCACGTGAACGACCAAAATAATTAATCGAGTCGTTTACGAATTATTATGACTAGGAATAGAGCCCTATTACTTTTCACGTTCTGATTCGATGTGGTTTAATTGTTATTAAATAAACAAAAAAATACTGAATATTTACGGCATTTACGCTCGACGCGACACTAAAACCAGCGCCACGATAGTTCTGTTGACGATAGTAAAACCACCGGTGGTTTTACTATCGTCAACAGAACGCCGTTCGCCCGGCCGGTACATAATTTTTTTGCTAAAAGAAAGTTCTTACCTTTGCTTGATGAACTGATGATATTTGTCAAGTATAATAACTATTTTATCCATAACAATAATTAAAAACACTAAACACACGTAAATAATAACACACCAACGTTATAAAACACGAAAAAATCATATTTTACATTCCACAATTTTTTTTGCGTGGCCTTGGCGTCACGGTGTTTTCACTTAGAACAAAGTATAAAATTATAAAGCAACCAAGTTAGGAAGATAAATGGTTTAGAGATTTCTTGTTGAACTCATTGATTTTTAAATAAGTCGTATAATATTGTCCAAAGTTGCAATTTTCTGTTGATAGATGTCGCTGTTTTAAAGTAAAAGATATATTGACAAATTCAGCCCTAGATGTCGCAAGTGGCAATTTTAGATGTATTCAGTTGCTTTTGTATATATAGAACCACAATATTGCTTTTTTTGTGAGGAAACTAGCGATCTCTTTTTGTTTTCTTAAATTGTTTTTGTTTACAGTTTAATAAATTATTCAATTTTACATGTTTATATATATTATATGCACTTATGCAGGTATATATGTAAACTCATGGATTTTTGTTCTTACTAATTGCCAGATGGCGCCTTGCAAAATGACAGAGCTAGACCAATATAGAAGTACTTCTTAAAATTAGCGCTAGATGGCGTATAAGACATGAAACCCACATTAGTACTTTTTGAAATTAGCGCTATCTATGTGATTTATTGAAAACTACTTAGTAAAACCAATACATTATTAGTTACTTATCAAATAATCAATTTTATTGTGAAAAATTAAGATTATGAGGCGTGCAGTTTTGGATTTTCCAAAGTATTTTTTTAAATGTTTTGTTTTTTATTAAAATACTTACTTACTTATCATCACGCCATCTCCCCTGCGGGGTAGGCAGAGAGAACAGGGTGCCAATTCTTGCATACATCTCTCGCTTCCTCAACATTCATAATTTTTAATACACGCTCGTCGGTTTCAGAGACTCCTGACTCCACCTTTCTTCAATACATGAACGATTTGGTCTAGGTAGGTGAGTCTCGGTCTCCCCCTATACCTACATCCTTCCACTTTCGCATTGTATATCTTCTTAACCAGTCACTCGTCCGGCATTCTTTTCACATGTCCGAACCATCGGAGCATTCCCTTTCGCATATTTACATCAATGTTCTGTTTATATTGAAATTAGAATTATATTGAAAAAATACGGTGAAGTATTATGGTTATTTAAAACAAATGTTGCGTTAAAACTAAATTGAATCGTGGAAACCTCAGGTAGGCTTTGAAGCTCGGGACGTATTGATTTTTGCTTCGCTTCACACATAAAGCACGTGCAGTAAGTAATAGAGGGACAGAGAGAGACATCCAAATGCTTATTGCGGGATATATTTTTCTCTCACAGTACTTAGACTATTAAAGTTCTCACTCACAGCTAAATAAATAGGTATCTAATGTGCTATACTTAAAGTTTAGGCAGCAGCATTTATAACTATTCAAAAATCGTTTTGTGATAGAATTCTATATTAATTTGACGGAAAAGTTTAATTAATATACATAGCATCACGCCTGTATTCCCCCTAAGGGGTAGGCAGAGGTGTAGTACACACCCACGATTCGCCAGCTATGTTTAGGTCCCACGTAATAGAGGGCGAGCCTACTGCCGTCTACCAGGCACATTTCCAAACTGCGGCGTGCTACTGAGAATTTTTCTTTTTAGGAAAAAGCTCAATAACATTGCCCGACCCGGGGATCTAACCCGAGACCTCATGATTAGCAGTCGCACACACTATCGCTACACCACCGAGGCAGTTAAATTAACGAAGAACATATGATATTTAAAATAAAAATATTATCAAACTACTCATTTAGATTACAAAAACATTAATAACCTCGCGTCATATGTGGGTATACGTGCTCGTAACGCGGTACATAAGCAGATGCTGTGCATGTGTCGCGTGTCGCTGTAAGGTTTAAGTGGAACATTAACAAACAGATAAAATTTAGCTATCTATTTGTAGGATACACATATAAAGTCTTATAGCCAAAACAATTTTTGTAACTAACGATTATGAGAGTATTCTGAATAGTCATATGCCGAGTACTTATTTTTAAAGAGTACGTAATAAACATTGGAACTATTTAAGAAGATAAAAATTTAATTTAAGTTTACCTTTCAGCCATTTACGAAATCAGTTTTCTACCAAAGTTCTTGATTAGTTATAGAGTTCATTTCAAAATAGTTATAGAGTTATTGCCTTTTTACAAATATAAAACATATTAGCTTTTACGCCTCACTAGCATCACCAGCGTCCACTTATAAAATATAAATACGTCATCTTATGGCACCTAAATAATATGTGTACATAAACGGCCACCCTCCATTTTTCAAGGATATATACCCTCCCTATGTACTTCTCTGTTCTTTCGACTATAAGTATGCCAAATTTCATGATTAACAGTTGAACAGTTACGGGGTCAAGAAGTAACAAACATTCAAACTGACTCACTCGCTGATTTATAATATTAGTAAGGCCTTTGACTGCGGCGGAGATAGCAGCCCGTAGCAGGGCGGGGGACTGTAGAGGCTATTGCGCCACACCTCTACCGCTGGATGAATAGACGCCATGGCAATCTGACCTTCCGGTTGCCGCAGGTGCTCACCGGACATGGGGTCTTCGGTGGGTACCTGCATCGAATAGGGAGAGAAGAGACCCCCTGTTGTCACGAGCGTGGCGCGCCGTTAGACAATGCGTGCCACACACTAGAAGAATGCCCTGCCTGGGGGCCCTAGTGCAACGCCCTCTCAGCGGTAATTGGGGGAGGCCTGTCACTGCCAACCATAAATAATCACACAAATGCTAGGCAGTGGCAGGTGCTAGTCGTCTATGACCTCCTTCTGCGAGGCCATAATTTCGTTGAAGGAGGCCGGCGAGCGGGTACGTGAGGCATTAGCCCACGTCAACTCGCTCCACCGACTTTGACCAGGGAAAGGAAGGTGGCGTTACGCTCATCTCCTCACCGCCTTGATGACAATGGGCGTGGCCAGTAGGCCATTACCTGGGGCGTCGGAGTAGAATGTCGTAAGATGATCTTCCGGCGAATAGGCATGGAAGGGGCCGCTGTGGATTTAGTGGGTATTCCGGGCGTAATTTGAGCACCCGGTGAGCCCAACATACCCTCCGTCAGTTTTAACGACGGGAGGGATGCGTAAATGCATTTCCACAGCGATAACAAAAAAAAGGTTACAGGCGTAGTGGATGAGAGCCCCACACTACCCTGTTCGTGGCCCCGAACGACGAGGTGTGCGCTTAAAACGGTTATGTGCAGGTTCTCATTATGGTAGCGACATAAAACATATACCAGTTTTCTCAACTCTAATAAAGAGCTATTAAAGAAAAAAGTTGCATCAAAATTCAAAATTCCTAACACAAAAACACAAGAATTCTAAAAAAAATTGTGTTCAGACACGCCTAAATAGTTAGTTTAGTTACCTAATACATTATTGATAATACGAGTATAGCACAGACAATACATGATTCCCCAAACTCTACGTGAGTCAGTTTAAGTTAAATATTCAGTATTGAATAAAACGTGCAATTGTGTGTCAGCTCAGCAGGTTTTGTAATCATTACAGTATTTTTTATTTTAATTTTCATGTTTGATCTTTAACGAATGAAACTAAAATGTTTATACTGGCATGTGCTTTTAGTTTTCTACTTCAAATAACATTGTAAATGAATTAATTTCCGTTTTTGGTTTTCTAAATAAAACTTCAAATGACATTCTAAATTTATTAGTCTGTTATAAATAGAAATTATAACTACTTTAGCTCGCGAGGAATAACATAGGTACTGATTGAATGTTACCATAACGTACGAGTAGGTACCTACATAGTTCCCAGAGAAGTAAGCAGTAAGCAGAGATAACGGATAATTAATAATGAACTAAACATCGCCTTTGTTTGTGTTTCCATCCATCCATCATCAGCCTTTCAACGTCCACTGCTGGACATAGGCCTCCCCAAGAGAACGCCACAACGAGCGGTCCCGTCATGGGGGATAATGCCGTAATCGCCACGCTTGGCAGGCGGATTGGCGATTGCAGTGGATGTTGTTAATACTCGAGGGAGTGCTGCTGCCCACTCCCACGGTATTCCCTCACTCGGCTCTTACGACTCCCGTGGGTAGAGAAGGGTGGGACAATTCTAAAGCCGGCCCCACACGGCATATTGTGTTTCCACGGTATGCTAAAATCTAATTGTTTTCCTAACGTAAAGGACGTATTGTAATATATATAATTACTAGCTGACCCGGCGAACTTCATACCGCCATATTTATTGTTTCGTAAATATTTTCCAAAAACTTTAAAGATGTGTTTTACTTATGCCCGCCTCGGCTTCACACGGGTGGTGTACGGTCGCGGACTAGGGAAATGTAACATTTCATATACATTTTATGTACGTGTCGAAAGTAATTAACCCGTGAAATACGCACTTAATTGCAAAAAAAATAGAGAAAAGCTTCCGTTTACAATAAGGCCATTTAATTAAATAAAACTACAATTGAATAATTCGACCATAAATATTGTAATGCCAATATCTATACTGTCAATAATAGTGTCCTGACAATAATAAACACAACAAAAAAAGAATTATCCAATTTTGTATTGTCGTTCGGAAGTTATGCGCGTACATACGAGTAGGTACATCTCGGATATTCATTTTTTATTTATATAGATTGGGTTACAAGAACCCCCTCTGATTTAATAACTGCATAAAGATGAATGGTATTTATTTATAAATAAGAGTTCACGTATAAAATGTACTGGGTAACGCTGGGATCGATAAAGTATTTGTCAAAACGATTATTACTTACTCAAAAAATAAAATTGAAAAATAATCTACATTCTCGCAGGGGTTCAAATGTGAAATTGCCGTTTGGTAATGGAAAATGAAAATATATTTTTTGTAGGATGTAATATAAAATATTTAATTATTCAAAGTAGGAAGATCATTTAAACGGTTGGGGCGAGGGCGATTCTGGAGGATGATGGATGGTTTCTAGATGCAGCTTTTGTAGTGTTAAAACTATAAGAACAGTTCAAAGTGATAGCTTTTCTGTAGGTAGACTTTGTTTACCACTTAAATGATGTCACACAGTTCCAGTGGTCCGCCAAGCGGAGAGACGGCAAGCGTTATGTATGAGGGCACCACACTACCCTATTCATTTCCCTGAACGACGGGGTAGCATAGCGTAGGTACATGTATTTCTTAACCAAAAAAAAATACCGCTTTAAAGGGTTGTTTTGGCGTTTCATATGAGGTCAGCCATTGTGTTGTTTCCTTGCGATTATAGTAAAGAATCCATTTTTCGTCAATTCAATCCACAATCCCTTCATTTCTGTACCAGTAGGGCAAGCTTCGACCCGGTTGCTCTATGCCAAATGATTAAAACCATAAGGCGTCCATTTTTCAAGAGTTTCACTTTACGACTTGTTGTAATGAGTTGACTCGTAGTGAGTATAGAGAGCTTTATAATAGTTATTATAATAATATTTGCCGTGTGGGGCCGGCACCAAGAATAGCTCCACCCCGTCTCTTCCTATGGGAGTCGTAAAAGCCGACTAAGGGATTACCGGAGGACCGGGCAGCAACGTTCCCCTGTGTACTAAAAACATCCACTGCGATCGCCAACCCCCCTGCCAAGAGTGGCGATTATGGTAAAACCCCCATTTTGGGGAGGCCTATGTGCAGCAGTGGACGATGAAAGGCTGATGGATGGATGGATGGATTAGCCTATAGCGCTAGATTTTTCTATATATGTTTGGGCCCCGATACAGTGGTGAGATAAAATTTATACCAGTTTTTAAGTTTAATCTAAAGCTATCGGAAAGTAAAGTGTTATCAAAATCTATCCAACAGTTTCTGCGTAATCTGCGAATAAACTAACAGAGACAAAAATTCTAAAATAAATTGTTTTATGTTTAGAGATCCCTAAATAGCTTTATAGAGTCATTATTACTGAAATATCTTTAATGTTTAGGCACAGCTCTGTTATCCATAGTTTTATAGTAGTATAAAATATAGATAGATAATTTTATTAATAAGTAACCATGTCACCAGATGTCTTGTATCTGATAATGAAGATCAATTGAAATAATATGATCCCGTATTATAATCACAAAAACCCAATTAATTCTGGCACCCAGTGAGTACACCTACATTCTGCATTAATTGATATCGTGTATCCCTGTCGCCGTACAGCTATCGCAAGCTCTTGATACGTTCGTTCCATCAAACAGAAAATTCGTTAATAACGGCAAAAGATAAATAGAATGCACTAAGAGTGTAAGATTTAGAATTACGTTATTTTTGTTGAGGGAGATTCGTTATGAAAAGTCATCGTTTAATATGAAAAAAACCATAAAAAAACTATTTTCGCTAAATAAAAACTTGGAATACGATCGCACCGCCACCTATCAGTCCAAATGTAAATTTAAACTAGCCAAGGACTGACTGCTGATATAGACACAAAGAATTTCGTCAAAATATTCTTTATTTGATGAGAAGTCGATGTTTTCTCATCTGCGAGACGTCCTGTGACGGCTCATTTTTTTAAATAATATATTATTATGATTTATTCTAAAACAATATTGTGTGGGTAGCACAAATGTTCAATGTGAGAATCGGAACTAAAATATTTGGCATTTATGGAACCTATTAAGGAGTCAACTATGACTATGTTGAATATTATTAAACACATTCTCTCTATACAGAGAACGTTTTAAAACTAATTATTTTATACATGTGATATATAATCCGTCATCCATCCATCAGCCTTTTACCGTCCACTGCTGGACATAGGCCTCCCCAAGAGACACAACGAGCGGTCCCGTCATGGGGATATTGCCGTAATCGCCACGCTTGGTAGGTGGGTTGGCGATCGCAGTGGATGTTGTTATACTCGAGAGAGTGCTGCTGCCCACTCCCCGGTATTCCCTCAGTCGGCTCTTACGACTCCCGTGGGTAGAGAGGGGTGGGACAATTCTAAAGCCGGCATTCTATATAAATTGTCACTTAATTAAAATGTCTGTTCATTGTAACAATGGTAGGTATCCTTATTGGTGCCTATCTTAAATTTATATTGACTTTACCTTCAATTTGCCTAATCTAAAATTGTTATCGCAAATTGGAATGTTACCAAGCGGAATTTGGCATGTGTTGTGTGTTGCACTAAAACAAAATTTGTGTTTTTATCAGAAAAAATATTTTTATGACTACTATTATATCTATTTTTTTTATTGCGTATGATAGACGCAGACGAGCTACGGTCTACCTGATGGTAAATTGTAACCTGTGGTGGGTGATAATTGCTTACTTCCCTTAGTAGCCTTGTACGACACCCGTGGGAAATAATGGGGTGATGACACTTGTATTCTTAGACCGTCACAACACGGACTAAGCTCCTTATATAACATGGTAAATATTTTAAAAATCTTGCACCTTTTTTAAAGTTTAGGCAGAGTTATCTACGATAATCGATTTATTCGTGACTTAATTACAAAATAATGAAAACTCTATCAAAATTGAGCAGTTTAGAAGGAGTAAACGTAAATACAGACAAACAAGACCAGCGACTGTTTTATACTAATTTAATTTGTATTTACTAGATATAGACTTTTTTAAATACCAATTATGACGAATTTCTATTTGTCACTTGGACATTTAGGTTCTATTTAAAGTTAAAAAAGAATAAATATCGAAAAAGATGCCTATTGTGCATTTTCATCAGATGGGTGAAAACCCCACATATCCTTCTTCACGCTTCGTAAGGTACGTTAAGCAGTACGTCCCGGTTGACAAATAATATCTTTCCAGTCGTTACTGGCTGTAAGGATTATGAATAAAAATATGACTTTTGTTTCATTCTAAGTTCGCCGTTTATCCCCATAGTTGGTTCGTGAATATATGATAGACAAAAGCTCGATGTAAATACTTATGATTAGTTAAACCTGACCAAATAGGAAGCCGACCTGAACAAACGAGATAAGTCGAGGAAAATGATGATAACTCAGTCATATCTACCAGAATTATACATGTACCAGCCATCATCGTTTTGATTATAAATAAACACTGAAACGCCCTTTTAAAGAACTAGTATTTGCCCGCAACTTTGTACGCGTATACCAGGTTTTTTAACCTAATCTCATCATCATCAGCCTTTCGGAATCCACTGCTGGACATAGGCCTCCCCAAGAGAACGCCACAATCGCCACACGCTTCGCAGGCGGGTTGGCGATCGTAGTGGATGTTGTTAATACTCGAGGGAGTGCTGCTGCCCACTGCCCCGGTATTCCCTCAGTCGGCTCTTACGACTCCCATGGGTGGAGAGGGGTGGGGCAATTCTAAAGCCGGCCCCACACGGCAAATCTAATCTAAAGCAATCAATCAAAAAGTTTTAATAATAATCCCTAGCTCTTTTTTTTCAATATCTCCAATGTATAGACATCGGCTTGTTATAATTTTATTATATGTATAGATAGATGTATGTAAATAAGTACGTAAGTAGGTACCTACTTCTATCAAAATTGTCCGTAAATGAATTCTTGTAACATTAATACTGTTAAGGAATTAGCGAAATACTTGTAGCTTCTTAAGCTTGCTTTAGTTATCTAGAGAGAATATAATAACCTTTCCGGCCGCATGTGGAGTACTGCTCACATCTCTGGGCAGGCGCACCAAAATACCAACTCGACCCACTTGACTCCCTGCAAAGGCGTGCTTCGAATTGTCGACGATCCCAATCACACGGATCAACTGGATGAACTGATGAACTGGAGTCGCTGGGGCGGCGGAGAGACTTTGGGTCTCTTTGTGTGCTCTATCGACTCTTCAATGGAGAGTGCTCTGAGGAACTGTTTAAGGTGGTACCAACATCCCCTTTTTACCACCGGACCGCGAGACATCGTAGTAGGGTTCATCCACACCACCTGGAAACGATCTCGTCCAAGACGGTTCGTTTTCAGCGCTCTTTTCTACCACGTGCGTGTGGGCTCTGGAATGATCTTCCTGCTGCGGTGTTCCCCCAGCGCTACGACATGTCCCTCTTTAAACGAGGTTTGAGAAGAGCACTTTACTCACGGTAGGCGGTGGCTTGGCTGTACCCCTGGTGTTGCCAAAGTCCATGAGCGACGGTTACCACTTAACATCAGGTGGGCCGTTTGCTCGTCTGCCACCGTTGGCAATAAAAAAAAAAAACAAAAAAATAGATGGTTCAAGGACGCTACACAACATTGAGAACTTTTCTCCATTCATTTCTTCATGATAGCGTCCAGTGGTTTTTGACAAACCCGTTGATGGTTCCGGCGTGACAGATTATAAGTCACGATCCTTTTCCAACAGGAATTGTGGATGTAAATCATGCAGTGTCATCGCTCCAAAAACGGCTTACAGTATGGTTAGCATTAAGCCATGTTTCATCCAAAAACACAACGTTTTGCCAATTTTCAATTTCTTTCACTTGCCGTAAAAAAGTATATCTTGCCATCACGATATCAAATCTTTCCATCAATATTTTGCGTTTGTTACATTGTTTGTATCGAAAACCAACGATTTTCAAAATCTTCGTTAAAGAACTTTCCCCACCGAAGAATAATCCAGCTTCCTTCAGTGATTGCACTAACTTTTTTCTTGTTGGATACTCCTTCCGTAAATAGTAGCCGTACACATGTCTTCGGATGGTCTCGGCATCAAAGCTATCGTTGCCTACGACTGGTTTCGCTCATTTTCTCTTTTTTAGTGTGTGAAGTTTATTTTCTTCTGTGCTAGTCTCGCCATATTTTTCTTTAGTTATTCGTCTAATAGTTCGTTGTCCAATATTAAGCGCATCAGCTACGCGTTTAACTACTGATGTTATAGGTAAATTTGGCCCTCCATTTTGAGATTCACGATCGAAATAGTTACGAAGGCGTATAACGAACTCACGTGCCTGACTGTTTAGAACAGTTCTCTGCGTACGTTCAGCCATATCGACGAAATCCATAACAAAAGGCGTAAACAGAGTCCAAATTAACGAGCAAGGGTCAACAGTAATGCAGTATCAATATTCGAAATCCAACGCCAGGTCAAAACTATATCACAATCGCAGTGCACTCACAGTTTGTACTTTTCGAAGCAACGTCAAGTCGAAACTGCTTTGTTTTGCATTGAGCATTGACGCGAGTTTGCCGGAGGTAGTAGTTGTGTTGGCCAGCGATCCTAGTGACGAACATGTTAGATTACATTTTTAAAAAAATTTAATTTCGGAAATCAAATGCCGAGTTGTGTGGTAAATAAGTAAACCAATAATTATAATCTTATAAAAATAAAAATAAAAATGTTTGCGAGACCCTAATATAAATAGTTTAGAAATCAATGTAATAAATAAATTTTGTGTACAAATTATAATTTGTGAATAAGGAAAAAGAGTATTTTAGTAAAGGCGGGAATCGAACCTGCGTCCCTTCCTATCCGGGGAAGTGCTCTAATTCACTGGGCTATAGTTCTATCTTTTAGACATACCCAATCTCCTTATCACATTTGTCTTAACGACTAACGCCCTCTATCGGAACGCATTTACATGCATTAATCCCATATAGTAAGTTTAATTTTCCAATTAAAATTCATATTTTTTGATTGCGTGATTTTTTTAAACATTTTGACATATATTTTAGCACTTGACATGCTCAGCTACTCTTAAAGTACAAATTATAATTTATGAATAAGGAAAAAGAGTATTTTAGTACAGGCGGGAATCGAACCTGCGTCCCTTCCTATCCGGGGAAGTGCTCTAATCCACTGAGCTATAGAACAATCTTTTAGACATACCATATTACCATACAAATTATAATTTGTACTTTAAGAGTAGCTGAGCATGTCAAGTGCTAAAATATATAGCAAAATGTTTAAAAAAATCACACCATCAAATAGTATGAATTTTAATTGCAAAATTAAACTCACTATATTGGATTAATGCATGTAAATGCGTTCCGATAGAGGGCGTTGGTCCTTAAGACAAATGTGATAAGGAGATTGGGTATGTCTAAAAGATAGTACTGTAGCTCAGTGAATTATAGAACTTCCCCGGATAGGAAGGGACGCAGGTTAGATTCCCGCCTGTACTAAAATACTCTTTTCCCTTATTCACAAATTATAATTTGTACTTTAAGAGTAGCTGAGCATGTCAAGTGCTAAAATATATGTGAAAATGTTTTAATTTTGTGCCCTATAATTATACATTCGATAAATTTTATGACTAACTGCACGTCAATATTGACAATAAATAACAGCAATTTAATTATTAATTAATACGAAACTTCATGAGTGGACAAACGTCAAAATGGCCATCATAGCGTGCCGATAGTATACCTACCGTTTTACAATAAAAAGCTGGAGAGAAAATAAAATACTTAATATTTGAAGTTCAACGTTTTCACAAAAATAATTTTAGGTCAGTAACGACATATTTGACCGAGGCGTACTGTGTAGTCTAACGCTGTTGGAACGATCATTAATAATGTATAAACTTCGGTGCCCAGTCAAATATTAAAAGCCCAAAATTGCTGAGATTAAATAATTTTTATAAGGTTTTTAGTCCTTTCCATTCTTTCGCAAATATCACCGTTGTTATTATTAATATTTCGTTCGGTTAATTTTATGGTAAAAGACATACTCGAATATTTAGTATTTCAGTCGTACTCAGATATAGTAAGTTCTAAAAACGCCTAATAAATATCTTGTGCTTGCAAGTCTCTTCACAATATTTAAGACATGATTAGTTTTAGAGTGCCTAAAGTTATGTAATAAAATAAAAGCTTCTTACTGGTTTTTGTTACTAACAGATAAAAGAAATAATATCAACTATAATTTAGCTAAGCCTAACCATTAAAATAAGTAAAGTTTACTGCATTAAAAATGTATTAATGTTCCCCAAGTTCCTAAAATTATTTATTAGTATTGTCAATGAGCTTAACTTTGAGAGATTATTTACAAGCAATCCAGGTCGGATGTCGATACTATTTTGTCTCAGATCCAATCACAAGTGTCAGTATCTCACCGAATCTTCTTAATAATTTAACAGGTCGTATTTTCCTGTTCCAAACTACACATTTTTATTACCTCTAGCATTCACGATCCAGCTGATAGTAAATAGTAGCTACGGGCTATTCACCAAATCCATTAATAATTGAACACATGTCTACAGTACTGTTATGCCAAATTCGTTATCAATCGACATATAATCTATACTATTCTGTGCTAGGCCATTCAGCACACAGCTATTTTCATTTGATACGCGTTGTCATAAACCGGATACCGGAACCGGACCGGATAAAATGATACACTCTTATTTCCTCTATTTCTCATTTAGCTATTTATAGTAAAAGTAATGTCCAACGTATTCGACTGACCAATGGCGTACTAGTAACACAAAAACGTAGTTTGAAGACCACTGAACCCATATAGATTAATCACGTCGCGCTTAACTTTGCTATCGCTTCAATTTAGTTAATGCGCTTACTTTATGAGTGCTTTTTAGTGTCACAGGGTCAGAAATCACTCCATATAGAGGGTTAGTGTTTATTTCTAGTGACAACTTAATATTAGTCACAATCTTGGCTGATTGAAGAGGGTTACGAGTTTCAATTTAGATTTATAGGTTATGGTTAAACATCTTGAGTCAACAAAGTTTAATATGAGTGTAAAAATATACACGAAATATGTAAATTTACACATTGGTGGTAAACACCAATGTGTGACCAGTGATGGCATACGGAAAAGAAACGTGGTCTTTCAATGTTCGTCTTGTATCAAAGTTCTAAGTCACTCAGCGGCAATGGAGCGGACAATGGTCTGCTATATCTCCAAGTGATCAAATCTGTAATACAGAGATCCATTTTTTATTGTTTTCGTTTTTTTACGTTGTTTGTTGCAATAAATCATTCATTCATTCATCTTATTGTCAGGGTTGAAGCAGTGGCGACAATATAGGTACAACGGCTTCAAATAGGAAGTTCAGAAACCAGTGCCAGTGTATTACAGAAAATACAATGTTTCTTTCAAATCAGCACGTAGTAGGTACCAACCTCCATCCATCCATCCATCCATCAGCCTTTCAACGTCCACTGCTGGATATAGGCCTCCCCAAGAGAACGCCACAACGAGCGGTCCTGTGCCGACCGCATCGCCGCAGCTTTGACCTGATCGTCGGTCCTTCTGGTAGGGGGCCGTCCTACGCTGCGCCGTCAGATTCGTGGTCGCCACACGAGAACCTTTCTTCCCCAACGGTTGTCAGTTCATCGAGTGATGTGGCCTGCCCATTGCCACTTCAGCATGGCAACCTGGCGGGCTATGTCGGTCACTCTCGTTCTCTTACGGATCTCCGTATTACGGATACGATCACGTAGGGAAATACCAAGCATAGCCCGCTCCATGGCCCGCTGAGCGACTTTGAGCCTTGATACGAGGCCAACATTCAGAGACCACATCTCTGTTCCATATGTCATCACTGGTAACACACACTGGTCGTAGACCTTCGTTTTCAGACACCGCGGAATATTGGACGAGAAGATCTTTCTTAGCTTCCCAAACGCTGCCCAGCCGAGTTGGATTCGTCGATTGACCTCTTTCTCGAAGTTGTGCCTACCTAATTGGACTGTTTGTCCCAGGTAGACATAGTGGTCGACAACTTTGAGAAGCGCACTCCCGACTAGGACCGCTGCTGAAATGACATGGACATTAGACATGACTTTCGTCTTATCCATGTTCATTTTGAGACCCACTAGTCGGGAAACCCTGCTAAAATCATTGAGCATAGTGCCAAGGTCCTCCAGCGATTCTGCCATGACTACGATGTCGTCGACATATCGAAGGTGAGTGATGTATTCGCCATTGATGTTGATGCCGAATCCGGTCCAGTCCAAGAGCTTGAAGACATCTTCCAATGCAGCGGTGAAGAGTTTCGGGCACATAACGTCTCCCTGTCTAACACCTCTCTGCAGTTGGATCGGTTTCGTACTTCTGTCCTGAACACGGACTGACATGGTGGCGTTTCTATACAAGCACTTCAGCACTTCGATGTACCGATAGTCAATTTGGTACCGCTGAAGGGACTGCAGCACCGCCCAAGTTTCGATCGAATCGAAGGCTTTCTCATAGTCCACAAACGCCAGACACAGAGGCCGATTGTATTCCTCGGCTTTCTGTATAATCTGGCGTAGCGTGTGAATGTGGTCTATGGTACTATAGCCTTTTCGGAAACCGGCTTGTTTGGCAGGCTGGAAGTCGTCAAGCCTGCGCGCGAGTCGATTTGTAATGACCCTCGAGAACAACTTATAGACGTGGCTCAAGACCGAGATGGGTCTATAATTCTTCAAGAGGGTTCTGTCACCTTTCTTGAAGAAAAGCACCAACACGCTCCTGGTCCACGACTCTGGAACGTCGCCCCCGAGAACAACGGAATTGAATAGCCTCTGGAGGGCTTTGAGAACCGGCTTTCCGCCTGCCTTCAGAAGCTCTATAGTAATTCCGTCGTCACCCGGTGCCTTTCCGTCCTTTAGCTGTTGAGAGCCATTCTGATCTCGTACAGACTGACGTCCGAGATATCCTCGGTAAAGTGCCTTGGGTGGTGCCTCGTGAGTTAGCTTGGATCTGGGGTCTTGGACCAACCCAACAGCAGGGCTCTGGGATCTGTCTGACAACTGTCCATAGAACTGCTGGACCTCTCCCAAGATCTCATCTCGAGATGAAATGACAGTGCCGTCGTTGGTCCTCAGTTTAGTCAACTGGTTTTTACCAACAGACAGATCTCTTGCGAACACTTTCGAGCCTTGGTTCCGCTCTATCGCCTCTTTAATACGGGTAGTATTAAATTGGCGAATATCGTGTCGCACAGCCTTGGAGATCTGTCTGTTTAACCACCTTAGACAGGACCAATCGGCTGAGGACTGGACTGTCATTTTTTGTACTCTCTTCATGAGTTTGAGAGTATGGTCCGAGAGTTTACGAGTCCTAGTGACGCGATGGGCCTTGAAGTAGGTCGACCCGACCGCGTGGACAGTTTGCACGAACTTGCTGTTCATATCGCTCGCTGATTCGCACTCATCTAGACATTGGAAGCGATTTTGTAGTTCGAGCTGAAAGCTCTCGGGGTTCTGGTATTGGGCAGGTGTTGGTTGGAGCGTAGACTTCATCAAGCGTGACCTCACGACTTTCGTGCTAATATTCAAGATGCCCCTGACTAGTCGGTGTTCACTCCCAGTTTTAATCCTGCTGATCACTGAGACATCATTGAACATGTGTCATTTGTCCGACAAGATGAAGTCATTCTCTTTTCTAACTGAACCATCAGGGCTTATCTGTTACTTCCTGAAGAAGGAATTCATCATGTAGAGGCCTTCCTTCTCCAGAAAATCAGCCAGCATCTGGCCCCTGTGATTCCTCTGCCCGAAACCATAGTGCCCCACTTTCAGCTCATCGTCTGTCCTTTTGCCTAGTTTCGCGATAAAGTCTCCCATAACCACCGTGAAGTAGGTTTTAGACGAGTGGATATCCTCATATAGGGTCTCCACCTCATCGTCGGAGTGTGTCTAGGTCGGTGCGTAAACCTGTATGACCTTCAACGAATACCGTTTGGTTATTCTGAGTATAAGGTACGCTACCCTACTCGACACACTCTCAATCCTCTCCACGTTGCCTACGAGAGACCTGCGAACGATAAACCCGACACCTCCTTGGGACTGGTGGTCGCCCTCCCGGTGGAAGAGCAAGTTCCCGGACTGGAGGATTGTCGTGCCCTCACCCTCTCTTCGGACTTCTGGCAACCCTATAATGTTCCAGTGGATCTTGCCCAATTCCTCTTCCAGCTCGGTGATTCTCTCGTCGGTCCGAAGTGTCCGAAAGTTGTGCGTTACCAGGGCCAGAGGTCGTTGTTTTTGGTAGCCTTTCCGCAGCCGGAGATTCTTCGCACCCCCTGCTCTGCCGTTACCGGGCCCGCTACCGTTAGGCCATGGAATAGCGGAGCTGCCGTGACTGGGGAATTGAATTACGGCATTATCCCCATGACGAGCACACGCTTGGCAGGCGGGTTGGCGATCGCAGTGGATGTTGTTAATACTCGAGGAAGTGCTGCTGCCCACTCCCTCGGTATTCCATCAGTCGGCTCTTACGACTCCCGTGGGTAGAGAGGGGTGGAAAAATTCTAAAGCCGACCCCACACGGCCAGGTACCAACCTAAATACGTATATTTTTACACATTGAGTTCTCTCAGCTTACTTATGTTACTTACATGTTCACTTAATACTGTTAATCTTCAATTGAATTTGGTATATAAAAGTGTTAACAGTGGCTTGAGCTGTTCTTACTTCGATAAGTCTTAACTCTCAAGTAATAAGTCACTTTGCGAACAAAATCACTGGAATAAAAAGTTTTTAAGCGATTTAAAGCCGATCTTGTCCCTTGATAAAACTTTCTACGATGGCCTCAATGTTTTCTTAAAATATATATACGTTCCGCTTGTATTCAATCGGAGTTGAAATTCCTTTTCTGTAACAATCAATAAGAACGTCATTTTAAATATAAACTTGCTTCATCTTCATTATTGTGCGCTATGACATGTCCTTCTTTAAACGAGGTTTGAGAAGGGCACTTTACTCACAGTAGGCGGCGGCTTTGCTGTGCCTCTGGTGTTGCCAAAGTCCATGAGCGGCGGTTACCACTTACCATTAGGTGGGTCGCCTGCTCGTCTGCCACCGTTGGCAAAATATCGTTTACAAGTGGGAGAGACCTGTGAGAAATCTAAATAAGAATTATGTGATCTCCTTGCTACTTAATCTTATAAAATAAAAATCTAAACATCTACAATTACAACTTCTAACTATATACAAATCTCGTGCTTTATCAAAGGTTGCTTCCAATATGTTCGATTTGGGTAGATCACGGCGATCGCCACGCCTATCAGACCTCCTTAACCCAACTAATTTGAAATCAATAATCGGAGTTCGATTTTTATTTATTATTTATTATTATGCAACATGTAACGAAACCGCAAGCCTGCCAGACTGCTATTTGACAGCTGAGCTCCACTATTTAACGTCCCTTTCAAAGCTTAGAAGTCTTTTTTTTATTTATTCCACTCTTTGCTTAGAAGAGACTAGTTGTTCACGTATTTGGTGATCTATTCGATCTTTCGAGCGGTAAGTACACGACTAGGCAACTTCCTATTATGCGACCTACATAATTTACTCCCAAATACGTCCCACATACCTACAAAGTCAAATATTCAACAAGAATGCCGCTTCAAATAGTTTAATAACATACCACAAAATCTTACCTTAATCTAAATTGTTTCAAAATTACGCCGTTGTTTGTGATGTTATTTCAGTGAAACGCCGTGGTAGGTAAATTAATTAGGCAATAAACAATGTTACGTATAACAGGTAGAAATAACAGTATCCAAATAAATCATGTAAGGTGTATAATGTCAAGGTTGTTCATAATAAAATATACTTAGCCAAACTAAGTAAGCAAGTACCTACTTAGGTACAAGATTTTCTTAGACCAGTTTCTGACACAATATTGGACATGGGCCTCCTCTCTGAGTGTGAGAGATCAAGTGTATGTGTAGGTTAGCAGAATTATAAGCCGTCGAAAAAATCTCTCAGGCATGCAGGTTTCCTCACGATGTTTTCGTTCACCAAGCAATGTTAATTTGTAAACAAATACCTGCACACATATTCTCAATAATTACAAAATCAGAGCTGTATGCTATGACCTCAGACCGGGATCGATCTCGGTATTATTGTCTTTGAAGTCCTTGGTTTTACGTCTAGGCTAGCACATGTTGATTTTTATTATAATAGACTTTTAAAGACTGTATTTTCAAACAGTGTTAGATTACAGTTTTTTTCCGCTAAAAGTTATCGAATAACCTTTCAATTTGATCACTAAGCCATGGAAAAACACAGCTAGTGCTTTGGCTACTGCCAAAGATACTAGCCAGTGCGTGGGTTTTCTTTTGGTTGTCAGAGCTACGGTCACACATGCCAAAAAGGATTGGATTAGCAATAGGTTTTACCATATATATAGTAGGTAAGTATATCTATGGTTTGTACAGACACATTATTCACGCCCCAGGTATGCATCAAATTTTATTAAGCCCCAATTGTTTAATTTTTTGATGTTATATCTAAATAAAACAATTAGTGACGCTTTTTCCCGCAATTTCGTCCACGTTGTCTTCAAAATATAATTACATCAGCCTGCGGCACACTAATGACTTCTATGCAAAAACTCCTATCTCACAGGAGGTACTATCTATTTTTCTAAGATAACAAAAAGATAACGTTCTTTTCTGGGTTCTGTATGATATGTATACCTATTAAATTTAGCGATTATCGGTTTGATATGGGGCTACAACGTATCAAATAAATTAACGCACTTTCGCACCCTTACTTTAAATATTATAAATGCGAAAGTAAGTTTGTTTGTTAAGTACTAGGTGCGCTTTCACGCCGTAATTACTAAACCAATCCCCTGAAATGTTGCATACATTTGGCTAGAACCTAGAAAATAACATAGGTTACTTTAAATAGATACCACTACACCTTTTTATGGAGTTAATTAATGTGCCTTACAGTGACGTATTTATATTTTGGTGTTCACGCGGCTGAAGTCGCGGGCAAAATCTAGCGTCTAATATTAATAAGGATTGTTATCTAATGTAATATAATCTTATTTCCTTCATTACATCCACAGCAATGTAATGATTCTGTCATATTTGCATGATTAATTTTATTAGGCACTTTTAAAAAAAATATAATTATATTGTCTACTAGTTTTTTTTTATTGCTAATGATGGCAGGCGAACCACGGCCCACCTGATCGTAAGTGGTAACCGTCGCTCATGGACTCGGCTATACCGAGAGAATTGTCAAGCCGCTGCGCACCGTTTCATTTCTCAGATATGAAATAAAAGAATAAACGGCTATCTTTTGCTATAGTCAAAACACACTAACGTGCTCTATGACCGGGTACATGGAGACGGTGGTACCGACCCGTTCGGGCGCGATAGCAAGTGAGTGAGTACTCTTATTTTGTCGTGTCTGTACATTTAACACCAGTAATGCAATGTGTGACCATTGCTTACTTCCCTTTGTCGCCTTGTTCAACACCCTCGGGAAAGGATGAGGTGGTGACACTTGTATTCTTAGTCCGTCACCAGATTTTCTGCCTCGGCTGCTTGAGCGGCTTGAAAGCATAACAAACAAACAATCGCACTTTCACATTTTTGTAATATTAGTTATGGTTTCATTCTCTTTGCTTCACTGGTTAACGTCGAAATTATCTGTATACCCCATAGAAATCTAAGCTATACTCCATCCTACTATTTATTTAATTTTGACCTAAACGCTCCTGAAGAAACCTTGTTTCATTGATAGGCAGTTATAGACAAATGAATACTTCATAGACGCTGTTGTTTCTTTGTAACAGTTACGCTACGTGCTCTTTTGACTCGATGATAATCAATATCGATACAACAAAGGTTATTAAAGTTGATCTTTCCATGAAAAATATGTTGCAGTTTGAATGAAATATCTTCATTTTATTTACCTAAGTACCTATATGTAGTGTAAACTTTCTACTACGTCCTTCATTGTAGTAAAAAACTCTCTGTAAGGTAGACTTTGGTCGTGTGGGGCCGGCTTTAGAATTGTCCCACCCCTTTTCCACCCATGGGAGTCGTAAGAGCCGACTGAGGGATAGGTACCAGGGGAGTGGGCAGCAGCACTCCCTCGAGTATTAACAACATCCACTGCGATCGCCAACCCGCCTGCCAAGCGTGGCGATTACGGCACTCATATGAGTATGAGCGAAACAGCACAGGACCGCCCGTTGTGGCGTTCTCTTGGGGAGTCCAGCAGTGGACGTCGAAAGGCTAATGGATGAAGGTAGACTTTAATATAGATTGGTTGGTTTATCTTAAATTCTATATATTGATATTTTTTATAACGCAACGCAACAACTATTTTCCATAACGTATGTATAGTAAAACAATACAAAACACTGAACAAAAATACAATTTAAATGTGTTAAATCGATGAAAACTTTTTCATAAATAAGGACGATAATTATAAGAAATGGAATCATTAACACATTAGTACCTCATGACTAATTGATCAGTACGCAGTATAAACACACTTGGGGACGGTAGTTGTTTGCCAAAATAATAAAACAATGCACATAAAAGTTTATATAGGTACTTGTATATAACAATGGCAACAATGATAAAACAATATTTTAGAGCTATATGTAATACAAATGGCAGAGTTCCAACACAGTTTAAGCTTTGTAGGTACATAGTTGAAAATGTACCTAGTAAAGAATAGAGATGTGCTGATTGTTCGTATTCAGTATGTTCACATACCTGTAGAACATGTTAATGCTTTCGTTTAATTTACCAAATAATTACCGAATATTTAAATAACTAAAAATTATTTATTTTTATTACGATAATTAATCCGCCCTTTTATTTTTTATTTTTGGTGGGCAAAAATGTCCTACCGCACACCCCGCTACCGGGGAGACAACGGGGTAGTGTGGGGCTCTCACCCACTAAAAACTCACCGTGCGCCCTCACCCGCCCTTACTACGGCGGATCACGGGTACCGCGTCGTTTCACCGCGATCCGCAGGCGGCAGCCCCTTCGGGCACCCTCTCTTGAGCGACGCCTCGCGCACTTAGGCGTCGCACCTTCGCGGTAGGCTTCCGCGGACGGTAGGGTACTCCCCGACCCCACCGTCCGCAGCCTCGGCTAGGGCGGCATCAGGCGCAGGTAAGCGCGCGCACGCCGCCCCGCGCGCCTTCGGCGAATCGGGTCCGCGAAGGAGGATTCCTCCCGGGCCCTCTCCGCCACCTCCTTCTGCGAGATGACAGCCTCGCAGAAGGCGGCGACCGCGGTCCAGGCCCTGTCACTGCCAACCATCACTCGCGCAACGGCCGGCAGCGACAGGTCCACGCCTATGACTGCAACGAGTTCCCGGCGCTGCACGTCCCAGGCCGGGCACGACTCGAGCGTGTGCTGCGCCGAGTCTTCACCGCAGCCGCAGTGATGACAGCCTGGGGTCGTCTCCTGCAGGTATTTGCCGAAGCAGCCATGCCCCGACAAAACCTGCACCAACCGGAAGGTGAGGACCTCGTGCTGCCGCCCTGCCCATTCTTTCAAGATCGGCTTGAGCGCCCCCACGGTCCAGAGACCAGCCCGGGGCGTCTCCAGCCGAGACTTCCACTTTAGGACGGTGGCGCGGCGGGCATCTTCCCGCCACGACGAGATTGCGCTCGGCGAGGGGCGGCTGCCGCCCGCCGATAGACGTCGGCGAGCACCTCCGCCTCCAGATCCCACGGGGGGGGATTCCGGCCAACGCGCAGGCTGCATCGGTCGAGACCGTGCGGTACCCGCGTATTGCCCCGACCGCTATCGCCGACGATCCTCTGTGGACACCACAGAAGGACCCTATTGCGAGCGGCCAGGGACTCCGCCCACACGGGCGCGCCGTACAGTGCCATGGACCGTACTACCCCCGCGTAGAGTCGTCGACACGCGAGACTCGGTCCGCCCAAATTCGGCATCAGTCGTCCGAGGGCGGACGCCGTGCCGACGAGCTTTGGCGCAAGACGGCGGAAGTGCTCGTCAAAGTAATTGTCCCATTCCGCCGCGCGCGATTAGCGTGTTAAATAATCTACACTTAACCACTTTTATTGTCACTTTCATCTATACTATTATAAAGCTGTAATAGAGCTGTGTTTATACAATTAAGATATTTGATAAATATAATAATTGGAAATACAAAACAATTTTTTTTTAGAATTTTATATATTTGTCTCGTTTGTTTGTTCGCGCATCACGCAAAAACTACTAAACGAATTTTGATGCAACTTTATTTATATGAAAGCTCTTGATTAGACTTAAAAACTGGTATACATGTGTGTATGTACATTTTATCTCACTACTATATCGGGAACCTGAGATATAACTGAAAAACTAGCTTTTAGCTGCGGCCAAGCCGCGGGCAAAGGCTAGTTTTTGATAAAATAAATCCTTACACGCGATTTTTTACGTCCACCTCCATCTTTAAAAACTTCCACAAACATATTTATAATGATATTTTCAAAGTCCGGTCATGTAATAACAGGAAAGGTCTACTGCGCAGAACTCCGAATAATGATGGAGAAATTGGCAGCAGAACAGCCCCGACTTGTCAATCGGTTTTCCCATTATTGCTCCTTGATAGCCCCAAATCTCACACTACTCGTGCAACATTTTTGATACAATAAGAACTGGAGTTACAAACTATCCGTCATATTCCATACTCTCTAGACCTTGCCGCAACCGACTACCACTTTTTCCACCATTTGTAAGTTAGAGAAGCAATCATCACGGTGGGGGTACCTCTATCTTCCATGTGACCGACCGTGAATCACTTCGGTGTGTTTTCGTTGTAGCTGGATCAATTTATTGATTGATTTCCTATGAAATGAAATGGTGAGCAGCGGCTTGACAGTAGTTTTGATGAAGTGGTGGTCTCCGCTTACCATGAGGTGGACGGCCCGCCTCATGGTAAGCGGAGAGGCTCGTCTGACACCATAACTGATAAAAAAAGGAACAATAGATAACTAACATTTGACTACATAGATAGCGAAGTGGTTTAGATACCGGCCTCCCACCCGAGTGTTGTGGGTTCGATTCTCACACAGGAAAACTCTTTGTTTGATCCAAAAATGGTTGTTCTGAGTCTGGGTGTACTTTGTGTCCGTGAAATTGTATGTTTGTAAAGTCTCCCGTAATACAAGGATTATTTCTTAGTGCAGGGTGTTGTCTTTTTTTTAAGTAGGCAGTAAATAAATTTAATCAACCATTAACCAATAAAATCTTACGAATCGTGATAATATTCCCTGACGATAATTTTATCCGACTTATCTTTTATTGAATAGCACAGTTTACAGCGTTGACAACTGCAAATTATCTCCAATGCTCCAGTTTGTCGGACTCGTATGCAACATCTGGCGCATAATGTTCGTGGTATTTTGTTATTAAATAGATATAGCGTATAACTTGTGAGTTAATGGGAGTTTCACAGTTCCATAGTTTTATTCAGTTATATCTTTCATTCAATATGCTGCACCAAAACAAAAGAGCCACATTATTTTAAAAATTGGTATGTAAAGCGTGTGTGTGTATTTTATCTATCCAGCCTTTTGACGCGTTGCTGCACATTGGGAAATCTCCAAGAGAGCCATAACGAACGGTCCTGTGCAGATGACATGCAAAGGTACCCAGCTTTGACCCGTACGTCGGTCCACCTGGTTGTGGGTCATGCTAAACTGCGCCTTCAAAGTGACTCGAGAACCATTTTTCCCCTAACGGTTGTCGATTCGTGAAGCGATGAGGCCTGCTCAATGCCCATTCAGCGTGCCACCCTGGCGGGCTATGTCATTTACTCTGGTTCCTATGGATAACCGTATTACGGATAAAAATGGTATAGTGTGTGTGTATTTTATAAATCTTAGATATACACAATGTTTAAGATCTATCAAATATCTACATGGTTCTTACAAAATATAAAATCACTTCGCATAAAACGCAAATTACTTTTGTTACGTGAATACAACACTGTCACCAAGCTTAAGATTTCTCTGCACCTCCATTCGAGTGAAGGTAATCTAAACTTGTACTACCTGTCGTCTTGTGTTCTGAGTTTTGCGATTTTTAACAATAACATTTATCTTTACTTTACGTATTTTTTTAACTTAAATTGCGAATCCTTACGAATATTTTGCGCTACGTACTCATTTTTCTCTTCTTCTTCAATAGCTATAAACTTGAAAGCACAATAATGTAAGCAAGTTTATAGTATTTAAATTGTAGATTTTAAGCTTGTTGCAATGTATGGATTTGTGGTATGATCTACATATTTAGGTTCACCAGCTATGTTTAAGTTCCACGTAATAGAGGGTGGCCTATGGCCGTCTACCGGGCCCATTTCCAAACTCCAGGCTGCAACTGCGAATTTTTCTATTTACGAAAAAGCGCCGGGTTCGGCAAGAGTGCCCGACCCGGGGCAGAGTACCCGACCCGATCGATCTAACCCGAGACCTCATAATCAGCAGTCGCTCACGCTACCGCTGTGGTGCAACGAGGCAGTTAAAAAAATTACCATATAGAGAGTAAATGATAAACTTTGGTGGATTTATATAATCATTTATTACATTATTCTTGTTTCCCTGTTTACAATAGTTAACTACTTTTATATTATTTATTTACATTTTATTTATTATCTTTAGGTTTGTGATTTAAAATTATATAATAACATTGATCATGCAGCAACCCTCGTTAGAACAAGCACGTACGTTTAATAATAATAATACACTTGTAAACCATATTAAATGGCTTCAAAAATATTCAAAGCGAATGAATAAAACTACTTTTATTTAATATGCAATGAAATATCACATAGGTACTATTTTCATTTTAAAGAACAATGCCTTTTCTCTGAAAAGGTAAGAGGTGTAATATATTCACTTTTTGTTTATGTAACTTATTCTTACGTAATAGGGGACTAGAGTAGTTTCGCCCCATTATAATAGAGGGAGAGTGAGACTACTCTCAACCCCACTACCACGCACTACACGGCACAGTAATATTTTAAGTTGCATACTTAACAAGTAATAAGGCATCATTAAACTTATGTTCCTAAAACAACTATTTTGCGAAACCTCATGGAATTAGAAGTACATATTCTAGTAGAACAACGCTAACTAACTTGAAGATTTACTCCCATGCTGGTAGCACAGAAGTAAATCTAAAGAACGGCTAAATTATTACAACACTTTAGGTAGAAACTTATTACGGCTAGAAAGTTTTTTTAAGTCATAAAAAACTAAAGGGCAGTTGCATTTGAATCTTGAAAAATATTGTAGAAAATCAACACCAGCGATAGTTTATTGGTGAGAAAGTGTATGCTTATTGACTACAGATTTATCACTACTCGTTGAAAGAGTGTAAGGTAACCTGTGATCCTAAATACTAGAGTTTATCTCACTGCGCACGAAGTCTGCCAACCAACACATGTCCGACGTGATGGTGATAAAAAATGTTAATAGATTTTCAATATCACAGTATTACCGACTATAAATATGATCAATATGGTATTAACGAAATACCAGACTTGAAGCTCAGAAATAAAGTGGTTCGCTCGTCACAAAATGAAAGCCATTTACGGCTACTCAATTTTTAAACGTCGTTTATTTTTAGTAACAAATGATTTTATCTAACCTTATTCTATTTTGTCACTCGGCTTAAGATCCTAAAAATATAAAGAAAGTTATTATTTATTTTAAGATATAACCTGTAATAAGTTATATTTGAAATATTGGCTACATACATTAATATTCAAGGGATTTTCTATTTAAATAATTATATAAGAAAACCAGTGTAAGTAAAAAGGTAAAATAAGGATATTTAAGTGTAATTATGTCTAGCGACTTAAAATTTTTATTGTCTACTAATCAGGAAATTATGATTTATATCGGTGGTTATTCTAGTAATCCGTAGATGTCTTTTGTATATAATTCTACGATACTACAATTTTCTGAGCAGATAAAATTTGAAAATTTTATATTTATATCGCACAGAGAGCGGGAGTGCGAGTTTGTAAACGTCACGAGAATATTCATGCGGTAAAATTAATGTTTGTGTTTTCGACCTTTCTAATGTAGCAACGTCCCTTGTTACAAATTTATTGAAAAACAAATAACATGTTATTGTGAAAACGGAAGCAATATTTCTTATATTTATAGTGATCCTATATCTATATATTATTAATATTACTCTTCAAGAAACTGATTTTAATATGCCTTTCTCTTTACAAACTTAAATTAAAATAAAATAATAATTACTTAAATAAATATGTTGATATACCTTGGAATTGGATTTAACTTATAAATATTAGTACTTAAGGGTTTTATTTGGAACAGAAAGTATTAAGCTTTCAGTATTCTTAACTTACTTCTTTCCCGAATAAGTAATTTACTTATATTAAAATATTTTATAAAAAGTGGTAACTACAAATTCCATACTTATAAATTCTTAATGAGTAAATACTTAAATTATAACTAAATAAAGCTTTGGATCGCACTCCAATGTATACAAAATATCAACTAATATAAGACATCATATATATATATCACTAATGTATACAAAATACATTAATTAAAATTAATAACAGTGTGACGCCCTGTCCGGACCATCTGAATAAAAAACCGCTACCAAATCAAATTCAATGATTTTAATTGGCTAAGGAAGACGAACAAACGTTCTTGCGTCCCATAGATACAAAGAAGTTGAGCAAGCGAACTATGCATAATACTATTTCCTAGCCTGTGCTCCCATGATTTGGATACGGAATTAAACCAATAATGTTATATACTTTCATCTTGTGGTGCTGTCAGTGCGACCGACCTATGTCTGCTATATCATAAATCACTGGCTTTTCTTATTCCGTGATGAACCGCTGATGATTTTCAAGAGTCTCACTGCGGGTGCTTCGAACGCCAACGAAATTATAAATGAGACCAAGAACGCCATGACTGCATAACCAGCGTATAACGCCAACTGTAATCATAAAAATAATATCTATGCTGTTCTGAAAAGCCACATTCACAAATAACGCTACTATAATGGTAGTCCTAAGATATTATTGTGTTTGAGTACATATACACTACGTAATATCATTTAAATTGGGGCTGAACAGATGGCGTGTCCCCCTGTCAAGTCTTGTGTGTTCAATTGCACGCAGGACATAATTGTATACATAATCTTAAATATTTTGTGCAATCCGCTACAAATAATTGTTCTGAGGCTGCATATACCTAATAATGAATACAATCTTATCTAATATATAAAATTCATGTGTCACAGTTTTAATGTTTATACTCCTCCGAAACGCCACTGCGATCGCCAATCCGCCTTATGGTATAACCCCCATTTTGGGGAGGCCTATGTCCAGCAGGTGAAAGGCTGATGGATGGATGGATGGAAGTGATAAGGGTAACTCACCTAAAAAAATATTTTTCCATTTTTTGGACAAAAAAATTTAAGTGTTATTAGGTATATTTTATTAGTTTTGTTATTTTTAATTTTGGCACTTATGTCCATTTACATGGTCAAGCATGTCAAATGGTTAAAAATGTATATTAGAATGGTTTTAACGGTAGACTGCTGCAAGCGGTGCAGTCTACCTACATGGGCTGCAGAGCTTGTGTGTGGCTGGATGATGGAATGTCGCCCTGGTTTAATGTAAATATCGGCGTTAAACAGAGCTGCGTTCTATCAGAAAAACTTTTTATCTGGATAAATGTCTCCAAATGTTGAATGAAATGAATGTGGGAATTCAGATGGACAAATTAATGGTTAACTCTCTGCTGTATGCATATGATGCGGTCCTATTAGAGCAGTCTGCGACTGACCTACAAACCCTAATCGACGTAATATCACAAGATTGTAAGAAAAGAAGCCTACGTGTGAATGTGGGTAAAATCAAAATAGGTAATGGTCTTTTAAAAGAGGAGAACCCAGAACAGATGTTAGAGTATCAATAGGTAATGGTGTGCTAGAACGAGTGGATGAATATGTATATCTTGGATGTGTATTCAGTCGGGATAGAAGGCACACCGCTGATATAGAGAAAAGAGCAAATGCGGGAAATAGACTGAACGGAGCATTAGGATAATTTCTCAGCAGCCATCACCTCAGACAGAAGGCACGTGTCGCAATACACAACGCAGAGCTTGTCCCCAACATTTGTTATTATATGGAAGCGAGAGTTGGGTATGCAAAAAGGAGCATGAGAGTAAAATGAATGCGATCGAAATGCGATCTCTGCGGAGAATCTGTGGAGTGAGGCTGACTAACCGCATTCGTAACGACGACGTAAGAGAGTGAGTAGGTATGAAAGAGAGTATTGGTGTAAAGATGCGAAAGGGAATGCTCCGATGGTTTGGACATGTGGAAAGAATGCCGGACGAGCGACTATTTAGGAAGATATACAATGCGAAAGTGGAAGGATGTAGGTACAGGGGGAGACCGAGACTCACCTACCTAGACCAAATTGGTCATGAATTGAAGAAAGGTGGAGTTAGGAGTCTCCGAAACCGGCGAGCGTGTATGAAGAGAATTATGAATGTTGAGGAAGCGGAAGATGTATGTAAGAATAGAGCCTCTTGGCACTCTATTCTCTCTGCCTACCCCGCAAGGGAGATAGCGTCACGTCATAAGTAAGTAAATACGTTTTTGAAATATTATATTTCAATGTGTATTCTTTACTTGGTAAACAATGTGTTCAGCATTACTATGTAAAAGTGCAGCTGTACGTTTTAATTAAAATAACTTTTTTTTTGTTACATTTTTGACCTGAATCTGTAACAGAGTTAAAAGCATTCCTGAAATCATTAAATTATTTTAGGTCACAGCGCTACTGACGCGTCTTTTAGCCTTTAGTATGTTTCAAACTTTTATGAGGTTTTGAATACTTTGCATTACCCTAATAGATGATGATTCGTAAAATATGTACCATGAGAAGCATACGTACCACAGAAGAATTCTGCATATGGTAAGGTCCGTCTAAAAGAAAGGATATGTACATCATGATGGTGGGATGCACTAAGTAGGCGCAGTACGTGAGTCTGCTGAGTGGCAGTAGGCCGCGGTATGACAGCGCTGAATTGATGAGACCTCCATAGCCGCTGCAGCAGGAGATTATCACCCAAGCGACTGCTACGCCCCAAGCTGTTGGAGAAGAATCTAAATTACTATTACTGATATGAAAACATCTAATGCGGAGGGAAGGCGATACCAGTTGTTGCTTTTATTTATTTAATTATTTTTAACGCCATCGTTGACAAAAGCATCTCACTAGGAAGTCATTGTCAATCAATAAACCAATAACAGTTATAATTCGTCTATGGATAACGAGAGGGGCGCTTACCAAGAATTATATAAGACCCGAACAATACTTGAAGAAAGAAAGAAAATCGATGTTTTGTGACGGCTCATTTTTTATATTATTTTCGATGTGAAACATCTAATGCGGAGGGAGGGTAAAATCTACTGTTAGCGTGGCGACGCTTTTACCAAATCAAATCAACTTGTCCCGTTCAAATCATGCAAGTTACATTTGATACACTTTCCGGTTTCCAATTGAGCTTAAATTTTACACACATATGTATATCACGTGACATTGCAATATTATGATGACATAGAGCTGATCTGATGATGGACCTGATCTGATGATGGAGCTGGAAGCTGGACATAGGAACTCTATAATTAAACGGCGCAACCCCATCGAGTTGCGGCTCGTATGATTCGTCTTGACGAGTACTTTGTCTTTAGATGGCATCCAGGGTCTGATGATGGAGCTGAAAGCTGGCCATGCGAAATTCTGTAATTAAATGGCGCAACTCCATCATGTTAGGTTTGAAATGTCTTGATTAGTACTCTAGTCCTAGATGATATCCAGGGTCTGATGATGGAGCTGGAAGATGGTCATGTGAAACTGTAATTAAATGGCGCAACTCCATCGAGTTAGGGCTCGTTTGAAATGTCTTGACTAGCACTCCAGTCCTAGATGATATCCAGGGTCTGATGATAGAGCAGGAAGGTGGCCATAGTAACTCTGTAATGAAATGACGCAAACCTATCGAGTTTAGAATCGTTTGATTCGTCTTGACGAGTACTTTGTCTTTAGATGGTATCCAGGGTCTGATGATGGAGCTAGATGGTTGCCATAGGAACTCCGTTATAAAACGACATAACACCATCGAGTTTGGGCTCGTATGATTCATCTTGACGAGTATTTTGTCTCTAGATGGTATTCAGGGTCTGATATGGAGCTGGAAGGAGGCCACAGTAACTATGTAATGAAATGACCCGAACCCATTAAGCTTATATTCGTTTAATTCGTCTTAAGGAGTACTTTGTCAAGTTATGATTTTTTTTTTTTAATGCCTGAATGAATAATATTGATTTACAAGTTTTAATTTAAGATCGAACAATTAATTTGGATATCTAAAAATAACAACTGTTTGTTTATAGTTTTAAGTTTTTACTTCTGTCGGCAGTCCTTAAACTGCTTTGATTTTTTTTTTTTTAATAACTATGTACTTCGAATGATAGGTTTGGTTCTTAAGTCATTGAACTATTGCTTATACTATACGTGGGACACTCCGAAAGTTTTGAGAAAATAAAAAAAACTAACTTCTATGGATAAAATATTTTAATTAAATCTTTTTAAAGAACTCTCCACCAGTCTCTATAAAAAGTTTCGTGCGTCTGAACCAATTTTCGAAACATTTTTTCCAGTTCGTCGCAGATACCTCTTCCACCTGTTTTTTTTAATATTTTTTTTACTGCCAGCACACTTTCTTCCGTGACAGCCGTCGTAGGACGACCACTCCTTTGTTCGTCGCCTAAAGTAAGACGACCGCGCTTGAACTCGCTATGCCAACGGTAGATGGTTGCTTTTGAAGGGCTTTCATCCATAAAAGGCATTTGAAGTCGATCAAAGGACTCATCAGGTTTTAGGCCACATAATCGTAGAAAATCATCGCACGAAAATGTTCTCGATACTTTTAAATGAGACACGATAATTTAATTTAGCTCTCAAAAAAATGTGGAGGGAAATTCGAAATTTTAATTTTAAATAACCAAATTTTTCAAAATGATTACATGTGGCCAGTGCCAATTACAAAAAAACTTTTTTTCGTAAAACTTTCTGCGTAGTTCAACGAATCGCTTATTTCACTATATTATTTTCTTAGAAATGAGGTAGTTATGTCTACGATAGTTGCCTGTAATTATGATTACGCTCGAAAGGATTCCATTCATGAGGAAATTAGCCTACGGGACAGTAATTTGTTTAACTTCAGTTAGTGGGTAATAGAGCCGAAATAAGTACTAGCTTTAGGTACTTGCCTGTATGTCCAATGCTAACATAAAGCGCAGTTGGCCAAACTTGGAAGTAGCCGTCGATCATACTGAAGATGAGGGCTCCCATGACACCAAGTGAAATGGGCCAGCCTAGTGCTACCACCCAATATGGCAGCTTGGTCTGGCACTTCGTTTTATGTAAATACCAACCCACTGCCATTCCTGTAAATATAAAGATAATCTATGAGTGAGTTTCAATGTATTTTTATTTGTAATAAAAATGGTGAGATATGGGCACTTGACTCTGCGTAGCTATTGTACTAAGCAGAGGAATTGGATACATACTGATAATGAAAAAAACACAAATGTTGTCACAAATAATTTAGTTCATGGACTAATAAAATGGATATTCAGAACTTAAAATCACAAAAGAGATCCAGGTAAGAAGGGAAAAGGTAGGTACTAAGCACGTCCCCTTCACCATAGACGTATATTTTTCCACTAAAAAGATAACACATCGACTGAAAAACGCTACTCTTAATTTTAAAATCGTCAATTTGGAAATATTTTAGTATTTTCTTTTTATTGATTTTTTTTACATACACTTTTTTTTTATTGCCCAGACCAATTAGGTTAGTATGGGGCTTGATTTCTATTTTGCCTTCTCTGCAGAGATACTAGTGTTCCCTTCTCAGTAGAATGTAAGGACATCTATGGAACGGAAATTATTGACACTATTTTCTCAGTGCGCTATCAGCATAAACAGCTATTAGAAAATTAATACAAAAATAATATATGTGTGCACAGTTATATATATATATAAGTGTATACACTTATATGATATAAATAAAAAAGACGTAACAAGCTTATTGTTTACGCCGCGAGTACGTAATTACTTTCAAAATGTATTTAGCAACATATATTTTAATTTATAAAATTGCTATTGACCTACTAGACTGAAATATATACGTTACTGACACATATGTAATTTACATTCTCATTATGGTAATATTTTAGTTTTGTTTCTTAATATTTCAAAAGAAGATGGTTATATAAACTAGAAGCAAATAGAATATTTTTGGTAGTTAATCCGCTGTTTTTTAATATCCACGCAGAGAAATTTTCGCGGATAATATTCATTGTTTGATTGGATCGTTCAAGCGTAAAAACTAATTAATGCTTTGTGAAAAATACTTGAGATTCTGAGATGTATTTTTCTAGGATAAGTTACTTTTTAGAGAACGTAATTTAATTTTCCTGGGATTGTATTTTTAATAACTCTATTTTGTCAGATATTAATGAAAGAGATCCGACTACTTATATTCATCTTTAATAGAAATTAAAATTTATAAAATGGATAAGTTTTAATATTATTAATTAGACAAATGCAACACACAGCTGGTGAGTGTACTCAACTGCAAACTTTTCTCGCGTAACTAGTAGTTAAAGAATTAATTTATTCTCGCCCATGAGCTCAATTTTAAGTCGCAAATTAAAATAGATTAAAACGTTTTGGAACTTCGTTAATTCAAGGCTAATTTATTATATAGTAAATACTAATATTGCATATTAGATGCTTAAAGTCCACGCAGGCAAATTTTGAAACATTGGCATAATTTACTAGTTAATATTAGAATATTTTTAATTTCATTATTCGTTTAGTGTCTTAGATTACTATATGAATGTTTAATTAATAAATATTAATAATGATAGGTGATATATTGATTTTAGATTAATAATTATCAGCCAACCTCGACATACAGGGCAAAAGCAAATTCTAGAATAAACTCTACGAAAAAGATTTGAAGTACTTTATTGATATTAAAGCAAATTACAATGACCGAGCAAGCTTTGTAAACAATGTCTATCCATGAATTTTGGAATGCGGTTAGGGTTTGCACTCAGATTGTTTGAATTATACAGCTGATCAATTCAAGCCAGTATTTCATTCAGAATACTCTTTTGGCTAACTTCCAATAATTTAACTTCACCTATATTTTGATCGATGATAAATCCTTTGCACAAAGGTCTTGGCAGTGTATGTAACTGCTTTTACTACGAAAATGGACGTAGCTTTGAAAATCTACGGAGCGTTTGAATTGGAAATGCTTTACTCATTTGGAATAACTACAAACGTGTGAGTGCCGCCCCCGTATTAAAACGTATACCATTTTCAAGACGTTATATAGCTCTTGTTTTTTTTTATTGCGTATTGTGGCAGGCAAGGCACGGCCCACCTAATCGTAAATGGTAAACGTCGCTCATGGACTCAACTATACCAAGAGTATTGTCAAGTGCTGCACACCATTTAATTTTACAGATATGAAATAAAAAAAATAAACGGCTACCTCATGCTACAACCCAAACACACCGATGTGCTTCATGACCGGTCACCGAAGATGGTGGTGCTAATCCATTCGGGCCTGATAGCAAGTGAGCACTCCCACTACCAAGTACCAACCCAGCCCTACCACCAGTCATGCAATGGGTGATAATTGCTTATTTCCCTTAATCGCCTCGTACGACACCCGTGGGAAAGAATGGAGTGGTGACCCTTGTATTCTTAGTCCGTCACCATACGGACAAGAAAATAGGCGATTTAAATGCAAAAATAAAAAAGGATAAACAAATTACTCACCCACTAAATAAGGTCCTATTCTCGACCAAGGTTTATCATACAACGCATCGAACATTTCAAACGGCTCTTGTATCCTCGCCTTGTATTGATGCCACACAGAAATGTACATAGTAGTCGCCCAAGAACTCACCAAGACCAGAACTAGTGATATCATTGCACATTTTTGATGCCTAAAACATACGAAATTATAATTACATGTAGCGCTATTACAAAACATATAATACAGGTGGTAAACACAATATCTTAATCAAATCATAACAAATAATATTATAACTTGTACGATACGAAATGTAATAAATCTATTCAGGCTGTAGAGCTTTAGATTGTTATCTTTAATTTTAATTTCATATAATATATAAACAATACCATTTTACTGAACTTCATAAATATATTGGGTCTCGGTCGTATTTATTTTTCTCGTTTAATTTATTCGGTCAAGACTTTACAAATATATGTATTAGCAGAACGCAATTATGCTATTTGGTGGTTTGCCGTGTGGGGCCGGCTTTAGAATTGTCTCACCCCTCTCCACCCATGGGAGTTGTAAGAGCCGACTGAGGGAATACCCGGGGAGTGGGCAGCAGCACTCCCTCGAGTATTAACGACATCCACTGCGATCGCCAACCCGCCTGCCAAGCGTGGCGATTACGGCAATATCCCCTCTTGGGGAGGCCTATGTCCAGCAGTGGACGTCGAAAGGCTGATTGATGGAATTATGCTATTTTTAATATCTATAGATCCCTTAAAGCACAAAATATACCTGTTTATTTTGTGCTTAAAGTATCAAAGTTACGAGAAGGTTTCTACGAGTGGGTACGAGCATTTCCAAAAACTTCAATAATTTTAAACGATAGAGACAATTTTCAAAAGTATGTGTTGTATAGTTTCAAGTCATATTATTTTGTAACTAAGATTAGATATTTTATTATTTTATTCAAACTTACTTGACAGAAATAAGAAGTAATATGATTCCCACTACATAAAATTGTGTATCATTCGCCATGTACCAAGACCAGACCATGCACATCTCGCGTTGAGGAAACAAATTGTTGATGTAGAGGAGATTCCGCCACCAAAACTTGTCACATGTTATGTGATCAAAGACAGCGGGCTCGAAAACTGATCGGTCGTGAGTGTACCTTAAAGCTATTTCATTAAGGCCAACCACGAATCCATAGGCAGGCGTTAATCTCACCACGCGGTACGAAAACAAAACGAAGAAGGACTTCACCACAGCTAATATTTCTTTTAGCCTGTAAACACTACTTTTAGGCTTATCTAGTAAATCTTCTTTAAAAGATTGTTGACTTATCACTGAGATGGACAGCGCAGAGTTGCTGAATCCGCTGAGGTTTTTGTTTATATCCTGTTTGAGTTTCTCTTCAAATCTGCTCTTCTTTTTGTCTTCTGTTCTCAGAAATAGAATTGTTACAAGAATACCGCTGCAAAAGTAAAATTATATTACTCATAGTATTTAGAAAGGAATCTTGTTTATCGGTGAAAATAATATAAGGGTTCTGAATACAAAATAGAAAATTATATCCACGAGCAGCGATTGAACGTGCATCTCTTGGAATACCATTCCAGACGCTCTGCCAACTGCGCTATCGTAAAATTTGCTCTGGACTAAAAATTCCACAACACATTCTCTCCTAATGATTTGGGTGACGCCCGCGCCATCTGTCCTATTTATTTGCATACATTTTTTGTATCAGGTAAGCTTAATTATTACAATCATGAAAGACATTTTTGATCTGAGCATTTGACATGCGCCGCCACTTTTTAAAGTACAAATTATTTGTGAATAAGGAAAAAGAACGGGAATCGAACTTGCGTCTTTTCCAATAAATTGGTTTAATGCACGTAAATGCATTCCGATAGATGGCGTTGGTCGTAAAGACAAATGTGATAAGGAGATTGGGATGATCGAAAGATCTCTATGATAGCTCAGTGGCTAGAGCACTTCTCCAGATTGGAAAAGACGCGGGTACGATTCCCGCTCGTACAAAAAATCTCTTTTTCCTTATTCACAAATAATTTGTACTTTAAATCGTGAATCATACAATAACATGACGCGGCCTTTAATTATTTCTATCTTTATATATATATTAAGTACTTAACATGCTCGAAAATTTAAAATACTACATATTAATATTAAATAAGTCCTTGAGTGTATCTAGTGAATGACAAAAGTAAAGTTGGATGCCCTTCAGCTTTATGCTGGATTGGATGTGGAATTCACAGGCCAGATATTACGGTGGAAATTTGGAGAGGCCTATATACCTACAGCTGCAATAGGCTGATGGATTAAAGTCTCTGGCATGTGTATATAAAAAATACCATAGTCTTAAACTACTTCTGAATACCGTTTGTCATGTTTGCGTGTGTCACGTTTGTCATAATAATTTGTTATGATTCTTAATGTAATAATTAAACTTACCTGTTGGGCACAATGTGATTTGACAGACGGTGGAGGAGTTATCGCCCAAGACGTTAGGAATGTGTTATAAGAAATTGATAGCCATTTTTTCTTATTGCCTACGTTGGCAGACGAGCAAACGGCCCACCTGATGGTAAGTGGTAACCGTCGCTCATGGACTTTGGCAACACCAGGGGCACAGCCAAGCCGCCGCCTACCGTGAGTAAAGTGCTCTTCTCAAACCTCGTTTAAAGAGGGACATGTCGTAGCGCTGGGGGAACGCCGCAGCAGGAAGATCATTCCAGAGCCTACACGCACGTGGTAGAAAAGAGCGCTGGAAACGAACCGCCTTGGATGAGATCGTTTCCAGATGGTGTGGATGATCCCTACTACGATGTCTCGTGGTCCGGTGGTAAAAAGGGGATGTTGGTACCACCTCAAACAGTTCCTCAGAGCACTATCCATTGAAGAGTCGATAGAGCACACAAAGAGGCCCAAAGTCTCTCCGCCGCCCCAGCGTCTCCAATTCATCCATGAGGTTGGGATCGTCGACAATTTGAACAGCACGCCTTTGCAGGGAGTCAAGTGGGTCGAGTTGGTATTTTGGTGCGCCTGCCCAGAGATGTGAGCAGTACTCCACGTGCGGCCGGACTTGTGCCTTATAAAATGCAAGTGTCTGCCTCGGTGTGAAGTACCGCTTGGCTCTGTTCAGGACGCCCAGTTTTTTGCTTGCCAATCTGGCTTTGTCCTCCAAATGACTCGAATTGGACTTTGCTTGAAATATCGATGCCGAGGATCCCAATACTATCTGAGATTGGGAGAGTTACTCCTTGGAACTGTGGTGCCACGACAAATGCGTCCTTTTTTGCAGTGAACGCGCAAACCTGTGTCTTCGTAGGGTTGAATTGAACCAATTCTTTTCTCCCCATTCCGAGGCTCGCCCTAGGGAGCTCTCGATTTCAGACACAAGTTGTGCCCGTCTCTTCTTCAGCATGTTACGAGGAATATTCTCTATCGAGAGCATGTCATTGATGTGCAGGATGAACAGCGTCGGGGAGAGCACCGAGCCTTGTGGTACGCCAGCATTAACCTCCATGGTATCAGAGCAGCAGCCGTCTACTACGACTTTGATGCTCCGACCCCGCAGCAAGCTGGCGATCCATTTGCAGAGTCCCTCGGGGATTCCATAAGATGGTAGCTTCAACAGAAGGGCCCTATGCCAGACCCTATCGAACGCCTTCGCGATGTCCAGGCTAACTGCTAGCGCCTCACCCCCACTCTCCAAGGCCTCAGCCCAACGCTGGGTAAGATACACAAGAAGATCACCAGCGGACCGACCGTGACGGAAGCCATATTGGCGGTCACTGATCAGCTGGTGATCCTCTAGGTACTGCAGGAGCCAGTGGTTAATAACCTTCTCCAAGACCTTAGAGAGTAGAGATGTTATCGCAATCGGCCTGTAATTCGATGGGTCCGACCGGTCACCTCTTTTTGGAATCGGGTGAACATGGGCTACCTTCCACGAAGCTGGAACCCTGCCGGTACTGTATGAGAGCCGTCTCTCATCTCTCTGTCATCATCTGCAGGCGCGTGAGGACGGGGGTCAACTCAGGAGCACACGTTCGAAGAACCACCGCAGGGATGCCATCCGGCCCACTCGACTTATGGACGTCCAGCAGCCGCAGCTCCCGCCTGACCGCACGCTGCGTGATGCGGATTTCAGGCAGTGCCCTTTTACACCGTGTGATGGTAGGTGGCGCGGCCGCTCCGGCGTCCAAAGTTGAATTGGAGGCAAAGAGTTGTCCCAGTAGGTCGGCTTTCTCCTTTGTGCTATAAGCCATATTGCCATCCTGTTTCTGCAGTGGAGGAAGATTAGACTGGCAGAAATTGCCCTGTGCTGCCTTGACAAGCGACCAAAAAGCACGACTCCCAGAGGGATATCTCTCAAGCCGCTCGCCAATTCTGGCAACGTGTTCTGCCTTGGCTTCGGCAATGGCCCTCTTGTTGGACCTGGAAGCAGCATTAAATTTTCGCTTCTCCTCTTTGGTGTTCGGATCCCGACTATTCCTGGCCCTATTCCAGGCCAGGTATGCGAACTGCTTCTGGCGTGCAGCCTCCCTACAGGCTTTGTTGAACCAGGGGCGGCTGCAACGGCCGACCGGTATTTTGGTGTTGGGGATGAATGATTTTATCCCCATGAGCACCGCTTCCGTGACGCAGTCCGCAAAGACGTCAGGGTCCTTAGAGGAGAAGCATAGCTGCTGCCTAGGGTAGGATGCGAAGAACTCGCGAAGTCCATCTTAATCTGCTGACTTGTATTGCCAGACTCTGCGAGACCCAGAGGCAAAAATGCGACTAGAGATCGCAACGGGGGCTGTGCTACGAACCAGTGGTCAGACGATCCCAGAGGAGCATCAACCACCACCCGGTATCCGTGTGCATTTGTAGTCAGCAGAAGGTCCAACAAGGAGGACTCTTGGCTCTCAATATGTGGGACACGGGTAGGTTGTGTGACCAGTTATGAGAGACCATACGCCGATGCCATATTGAAGAGTTGCCGACTCGGGAGGTCAGTGGTCCGGAACCCCAACCACTCTTTGTGAGCCTCGAGTGAATGTCACGATAACTCAATTTGCAGATCGTCTGACCAGAAGGCAGAAGGCGTGAGTTTGTACTCTACTCGTGGCTATCATTATCCATTTCATATTTCGCACTTTATTTTTCGGTAAATGGCCAAGCGTGTGTTTAATATGTATATAAAAATAATAACATAAATTTTATAATAAGACAGGAAAATATAATGTGGAATTGAGAAAGTTCAGCCAAGAGTTGCTTCATAAAAATGACCCAAAAGGCACTCTACTAAATTAGCTAACATAGGTTATTTAATTTTTCCACGTCTATTTTCCAAAATAAAAAATACCTACTCATTTCTATGAGTAGCCTTCCCGTAGCCGTCTTTATGTCAATATTTCAAATGGTGTATTTGAAAAGAGCTATAATGAAAATTGTCACGACCCAACATGCCACCTTTTTTGGACATCGGATAAAAAGGATCAAACATGTTTCACGAAATAAGAATCCAACACCGGTCCAAAGCTCCTGTTATATTTATTGAGACGTGAATACACATGATCAAGCTTATTTTGTTAAAATCAGTTGATGCTAGTTTTGTGCCTATAAATGGTAAGATATATAAAATTACAATTCTAGAATTGTGTTCACAAGGAAAATTTACAAACCGTTTAAAGTTTGTTGAAGCGTGGTTGAAATAAAATTAAAATTTCTGTTGATTTTTTTTACTACGTGTGTGGCAAACAAGCATATGGCCCACCTGATGGTAAGCGGTTACCGTAGCCTATAGATCTGATGCTAGCAACACCAGAGGCATCACTCGTGCGTTGCCATCTCTAAGGTAAGGGATAGGAGGTAGATAGGAAGGAGAGGATAGGTAGGATACTAAGGAAAGGATAGGAAGGAAAACAAGGAGATGATACGGAGGGGTTGTGGCCTCCGGCACTCTCACTTACCACTACTGTTGGTTCACGCTGATCTTTTGTGAGAGGGTGGTAAATCCCGAATCGAGCGGGCACATTCATGCTGGGATAAGCATATCAAGGCTCTACTACTAGTTCAAGCTTTTATAGAATGGGATAAAGCCGTGCATTTAGGACATGCGTACTCTCAAGAGCTATCCTGTCACACGCGTAGCTATAATATATATTAAAATACTACGAGTATACTATAATATAAATCACGGTAATTATAAGTTAGTGACGTTATTGAAATATATATTATAGCTCCATGTGCGGTCACTCGAAAATTTGCATAGCAAATATATCGTTATATGCCTTGCTATGATTTATATTAATATATATTATAGCTACGCGTGGGACGGGCTTTATAGTGATAAAAATGAACGAATATGTTCAGGTTAAAGGGCTTTAAGGCGAGTAAATTAATAAACGTGGGCAAAATAAATATGTTTGAATACTGACCTTATGACAAAGAACGTATCCACACAATATGAAGCGTTTCCTACTGATTGATACAAAAAATTGCGTTCAGTGATAACCCGCATGGTCTTGTTGTCAGCCACATAGAACATAGTCAAATAAGTATGTACCATGATCACCCATATCACCGACATAAATCTAAGGAAGGAAATTTATGATAAGTCATAATCAAAATAAAGATCACGTTCAATTGTTTTTCTCAAATAAGTAAATTGAAACGAAAGCTTTGAGTAGGTAAAATAATTAGGTTTTCAGGTTGAGTGCCAGCCAGACTTTTTTACTACTATAGTGCTAAGTACTAAGTGATAAAACATACCTCATCCCATGTAGACAAGTCAAGGCTCCATCACTAGGTGTATCTGTGCTCAGAATGGTCCTTCCGTTCGACAGTATAGAGAAAGATAACAGTACTTCAGACCAAACACCTGGTTACAAAAAAAAAGCCTTTATTATACACCTATTATTGCTTTGTTCATTTAGGGGCATAGTTCTGCAATTTCTAACCGATTTTCATAGAGCCCTGGGATTGAATCCTGACTCAAGCAAAGAGTATGGATGAGTTTTCTCAACCGGAATTTCTCAGTAGCAACACGCGTGTTTAAAATTGCCTGATGCGTGACAGTAAGCTCACGTTCTCTATTTTTTGTTATTGGCTATGGTAGGATAAGCCACCAGTCAATTGATGATAACCTTCACTTATAGTCTGAACAGTACTGAGAATACTCTCAATCCAGTGGTCACCATCTCATTTCGCTGATGGGAAACTCCCACTACAACCTACTCCCACTACAACACATCGATGTGTTTTACAATAGGGTCAGCACTAAGTTCCAGGGAAAATTTATGAAAAATTTGTTTATACTGTTGGCATAAAGCTTGATTCTTTTTTTAAATAATGGTTTTAAAGAACCTGCAGGAAGCTGAACTACCATTAAAACTCGTACATGTGAAACACATAAATTTTCTTGGAACGTTGAATGCAGATACAACTCCCTCCGAATTTTCAATTTTATTTATATGTTTTGAACAGGAATTGAATGGGGTTTGAACTGCATGTAAATACCTACTTCCTAAGTCTTCTGTTCCTGCGATTCAAGCTCATTATGTGTATTAAATTAATAAATATCACTATAGCGCAGTACTAAGTAGACTAAGTACTTTGGGGTGAGTTCTTGTAATAAATTGACGTTGACACATGTCCGACTGCTGCGTGAAGATTCAAAGGGAAACCTACCTACTCATTTTATTTAGATAAATCTAGAAAATTTTGTGCCGGCTAATAAATTATTTCACTTTTGGGTTGTAAATATTTTTATATACACTTGTCAATCAAACCTTTAATATAAGCCAGTGTGCCTACTTTGCGTGTATGGTAAGCAATTTAACCTAGATTAATAAAGCGATCATTTATAATTTATTAAAAATTACTCCAAAATATGTGAAAGATAATCATAATAACAAATTTATTAGTAGTATTCTCGAAAAACACGTTAGTCAAATAATCTCCCAAACGACGTATTGTACTTGAATACAATGCGTCATTTCGCTACATACCATCTAAAGTGTGTAAGAGTAACACATTTTCTACTGCTGTGGGTATTGTGTCATATCAGATGATTATGTACTTACTGCAAGGCTCCCGCCGGAGGTATTTATCTCCATTGTCGGTTGACTTTCCATCAGCCTGACTCACAGCGTTGTTAACCTGGTAATAAAATGACATTATTATTCATAGCAAACAATATAGACTCATTGCTACTTTTGAGACAAAAAATATTACATTACTTGGTATCAAATAAGCTGGCGGACCTCTAAAGTAATGTAACACGCTTCCAGTGGTCCGCCAGTACAGGCGGAGAGAAGCCACACGGCGGGCTTATTTAGTAAGTGAGGGTCCCACACTACACTGTTCGTTGCCCCGAACGACGGGGTGTGGAATGAGGTACATTTTTTCCCACCTTCAAAAAATTGTATCAAATAAACTCATTGATTTATCAAATAAGTGTGTTTGGTGGTTACCAAATATAATGACAGTACCCATATCATTAAAAGATCTGAAACTCCAAGCTATCAACTGCAAAGCCTAAATCTAATAAATTTGTAATAATAACAACATCATTGAGATAGAAAGGAATTCGCTAGCTTGACAATACAAATCTGAATATCATCAATCACTTATAAGAATTTGCTGTTTTTATCAAAGAACAAAATCTATTGCCCAGTTATCTGCGTTCAAACATTTTCCCTACATGCCCTCAGGGTGGCCTTCAATTCTATTTGCGTGCTGGGTTCGTTTACCTTGTAGAGTCAATTATCACTTGCCCGATCCCTCATTAGTTTTCATAGACGCTTCAATAGAATCCGTAAAGCGTAATATTTGTATACCTTCACGAAATTTGTTCATTGCGTAATAGCGTAGCATATAGTTCTACATTAATAGGTCAAACTTCCTTGTCTATGTTTGAAAGGAAATATCATGTAAGAAAAATTTAATTCAATTTAACTTTTTTATTTTACTTACGGACTTGAATGTTGCTCATTGATAAGAAATGTTGCTCATTGAAATGTTTTGGTGAAAACTTCTTTAAAAGTACAGTCTTGATTGAATGACAACCTACATTATAATCAAACACGAATATTGATAGCAACAAACATTATCCTAAAATCTTCGAAGGATGTTTTTATGAGAGAAAAGCCATTTATAAATATCTTTAGAATGCGTTATAACTTATAACGACAAAAGAAATTAAAACAATTGAAGTTATCAAATCCGGCACGGAATTTAGTGTTCAATTTATCTATATAATAATACAAGGCGCACATTTAAATAACTTATACATTCTATAAACAAGCTATCCTTTCAGTATATTATAAAATGTATGTTGAATTTTCTTATAACAAGGCAAAATCCGCCAATCCGCAACGTTGAGCACGGTACATCCAATTGTTTACTGCCTGTTCAATCACACAGTTTGCCCTACACAAAATACACATAGCGGTGTAGAGATTCAGCGCAAAATTGATTTTCCTTATCAGTGCCAACACTTGGTTTGAGTAACATTTTTGTGAATGAATACTTTAAAAAATATTATTGTAAATGATTTTTTTTGTATAATCGAATGAATATTAAAAAAAAAGATTATTATAAACGAAAGTACCAACAGGATGTTTATGGTTTGTTTCATTGTGAGCTAGCTCAGGATCTCGTGATTCCATTACAATCCGGTATTGTCGCTCCAGGTAGCCTTCGTACAGTGAAGCGATGAACATCAACACGGCCACAACTGTCATTGCACTCCTGTAGAAAATAATAAATTATTTGAACATGTACTTAAAGATATCTTACATGGATAAAACATGTTTTTGTATAAATCAGTTTGAATCAATCTGTTGAATTTAGCAGTTAAACGCTGCCAATAATTGCTAACCGTCTTTGCTCATTTAGCATTTTAGGATAATGCAAAAAAAGCGCGGCAAGCTATGAAGATGGTAAAATACATCGATTTATAATTATATATTATACAGTTTTATACCTTCGTTCCTTTTTTGACACACTTTTATAAACACCCATACATCATATAAATACAAGTTCCTTGTTATATTCTAAATCTTTCGATCTTTTTAAATATTTTATGCATAATCATTGATGCCACCACACACGTAGCTATAATATATACACCATACTTAATATAAATTTTACGGTACAATTTAGTGAAAGTTGGGTATGGCAGAGGAAGAACGAGAGTTGAATAAATTTAGTGGAGATGAGAGCTATATATATAACTTTGAAAGGTAGAGTAAGAATCAGTGTAGTGTTTGAAAGGTAGAGTAAGAATCAGTGTGGTGTAAAAGAAGATATAGTGACAAAGATTGAGAAAGAAAATACGTAGAGAGGATGAATGAAAGCAGGATAACAAAAAAGATACATGTGGCGAGTATGAATGGTACAGTTGGGAGGGGTAGACCTCGTCAAACGTTCTCTGATCAAATCAGAGAAGTTCTCGAGAAAGGTCAGGTTAGAAGTACCCTTAACCAACGTGCATGTATAAGGAATATAATGACAGTGAATGAGGCAAAAAATGTGAGCAAGGATCGTGGCAAGTGAAAATCCGTTGTCTCTGCCTACCCCTCTGGGAAAAAGGCGTGAGTCTATAAATAAATAAATTTAGTGAAGTTATAGAAATATATATTATAGCTGCATGTGCGGTCACTCGAAAATTTGTATATACATTGAAGGTATGTATCAAAAATGCAAAAAGGATGATAAGAGAAAAGTATAACGATTATTTGTTAGCGCACATATCTGAAATTATTGATAGATGATGATTTTGAAGAGGCACTCACGAGTAGATAGACTTCATCCGGAGTGGAATATAGGCTAATATTTAAATCGGATGTTAGTAAAAAAAATATCATTGCTTAAAGATTATAAACCAAATCCCAAGCAGATCGGGGGCAATAACTAGTATGTAAATATTTTTCAAGTTTATTTGTTATTATTATAATATTTTTCATTCCATTCATCAGCCCCTCACCGTCCACTGCTGGACATAGGCCTCCCCTAAGGGGATTATTGCCATAATCGCCACGCTTGGCAGGCGGGTTGACGATCGCAGTAGATGTTTTTAGTACACAGGGGAACGCTGCTGCCCGGTTCCCCGGTTATCCCTTAGTCGGCTTTTACGACTCCCATAGGAAGAGACGGGATGGAGCTATTCTTGATGCCGGCCCCACACGGCTTATTATAATATATTCAGTAGTAAAACCGAGCACTGCCATATGGAGTTCAAATCCCACTCTACTCGTATTATCGAGATTTGCTAGGACTTTCTAAATTACATAATGTGCTTATTTGTTCGCAAATTATTATCACTGACTGGTAAGGGAATACATCGTATAACGAGATTTTTTTTTTGCCAAATTAAACCCTCACCACAAAAACAATCATTCGTGACCGTAGTAACATAGATTACAATGGTAATACTTCAATCGTAGATGCGACCTATGGGATCGCACAATATTATGTGACTATTTATCTTGCTAAGTTATATCGTAAACTTAAGTTCATTGCTTCATAACTTAAGATGCTTGTGAAATGATTAGACCTTGTCCCTAAATATATACCTACTACAAAAGATTATCAATGATGACATATTTACATTTTATATAACTAAAGTTAAGGTTGTTGCGGTTAAAAATAATAAAAAGGTAGAGGTTTAGTCACAACAAGGTCATGTCTATTTATTTCATAATAGCTGAAGCCCGCGACTTCTTCTGCGGGGCACAAAAAGGACGATAACATTTTCCAGAAATCCCATTAAAAATTAAATAAAGCCTATATTTTGCTCCAAGCCAAGCTCTAACTATGACAACTACATTAAAATCCCTTCGGTAATTTCAGAGCTGTGCTGTAACAAATAGATGTACAGATAGACGACAACCTTTTTCTTGTTGAGCCCTTTTTTGATTCATACTCATACCTTCAAAAGACACGCCGGGTTCTACGGCTTTATCTATATAGGTACCAGTACTACATTGCCGTAACAGAGCTAAAAAATGTGACAGCTGTCTACACATTAAATATATTGAGAAAGGGTCTGTTACTAGGCTATTTTTTAGAACTCTTGTCCCTTTGTTCACGCATCACGATATATAATGTATGTTTTTTCTAGAGTTACTGGCGTCGTTTTTAATACCATGGAATACGCAAAATATTATAAGTATGAAGGTTTTAAAGTTGTTCGGTTGTTAGGATGTTTGTCCCTGAATCACGCCTAAATGACTGACCTTGCAATTAAACGAAATTTCGTAGATCAAATTAAAGCGTTCATAAACACAGAATAAAATCCTCACGGGCACAAGTATTTTAATTTTTTTGTTATTGCCTGTAGTGGCAGACGAGCCACGGCCCATCTGATGGTAAATGGTAACCGCCGCTTATGCACTCAACTATACCGAGAGTATTGTCAAGCTGCTGCTCACCATTTCATTTCACCAATATGAAATGAAAGAATAAACGGCTATCTCCTGCTACAGTTAAAACGCAACGATGTGCTTCATGGCCTGTCACACGGGAGATGGTTGTACCAACCCGCTCGAGCCCGATACCAAGTGAGTACTCCCACTTGGTATCCAGCCCTACTACCAGTCGTGCAATGGATGATAATTGCTTACTTCCCTTAGTCGCCTCATACGACACCCGTGGGAAAGAATGGGGTGGTGACACTTGTATTCTTAGTCCGTCACCACACGGACAGTTAGTGTTGTATTAATCAGATTGCTTTATATTACAGGTATTTATGTACATCCTATATTAAAAAACAAATTATTTGTGAATGTGGAAAAAGAGAAGTTTAATGCGAGCGGGATTCGAACCAGCAACCCTTCCAATCGGGGAAGTGCTCTAGGCCGCTAAGCCATCGCACTGACCGACGGCCATTCCCAAACTCCACATCACATTTGTCTTTACGACCCACGCCACCTATCGGATGCATTTACATGCATTAATCCTATATACCTAGTAAGTTCCACATTCACAAATAATTTGTTCTTTAACGTAGCTAATCATTTCAAGTGCTAAAATACAGATCAAAATGTACATCCTATATTGAAATTATCTTAGGTATATTTTCGTGGTGTGTTTACAAGAGCGGTTTAACAATGATATTGAAACTGTAAAGGAATTACACGTTCATGAAGTGCAATTTGATGTTCGCATCAAGTCTTAGCTCTAGCAAATTTAATAGATATATTTATACATCCACTATCAGTTTTAAACAATCATCTGACAAAATTTATTTGTCACGTAATATTAAGCATTAAATGAAGAGAACTTGATATAAATCCTGAAAGCTTTCTCCTAATATTGTAAAATTGAAAAATTTCTACTCAAATTTCTAATGCGTTAGGGAGGGATAAAAAGGAGAGGCTACGGAGAAAATTTAGACCTTCGGCTCACACTCATCATATGAAACACAGTACGAGTAAAAATATTAGACTACTAAATGCAACAACGAACTCAACAACAACAACTCAACTCAACTCGCAACTCTGTCGGCGTGGATGTCAGAAAAACGATACCACTTTGATTAATGTCCATTTCAAAACAGCTATCTGAAAAGAAACAGAAAGAAACAGAAACAGAAACAGAAACAGAAACCGTTATTCCAGGAAAATAATAGTAGCCTATGTCTTATTTTAGGATCCAAACTATATTTACGTGTAATTTCATGATGACAGGTTCAGTTTTACGGCGTGAAAGGATTTATTTCGCTGCTGTGCAAATCAGAACCTGAGATTGTAATATTATCTAAATCCTCTTTTCTAATACGAGTAGTACCTAAATCCTTTTTTTCCTAAATAGATTACGAATGATAGGCCTATAAGAAAAGAAACATTTATATTGAAATTCAAAAAGTCTGAACCTCGAACAGGTCAAGTTCGAAGAAAAAGCTTTACAAACTGGAACGATGGACTGGGACGATTCTGATTAATTCCAGACGCAGGCATGGTCCTCTAAACATAGCAGAAGATTCTGAAAAATTCTAGACTCGGACGTGGTCCTATTGAGATAGCTGTCAAAGCTCCGAATTATCTTAAAGTTCCTTGAGAAGTTGTCAAGGCTCTTCTGAAGATTGTCTTGAAGTTTTGGTTCTTCACTGGAGGCCGTTTCAGACATTTCAGGTGTGATCTGTTGGACTTCAGGATCTGGTTCTGAGACCGGGTCTGACCTTCTAGAATGGAAGGGATTGTACGGAACGCTAAAGGGAGTGAACCTTTGTACATGTACGGAATGCTAAAAGGAGTGGACCCTTGTACAAGAACATCTTTTGAAGTATCCCAAGTGTTGCGGTGAATACTCGGTAAAGACAGTAATAACTCTAGTAGTACTTAGTGCTTACAAAACTTGTACGTGTTTTCTTATTTATTAAAATTTGTTTCGATCTATTTCCTAGTTATTTTTTTAAGACCCCTAGGTAGGTCCTAAATAATTGTGGCGTGACGGCTTCACCGTTACGCTACAAGATGTAACCAAAAAAACTAGCTTTTTATTGCCGCAGAGCTGAGGGCAAAGGCTAGTAATAATTTTAAACCGTATTCTATTTTATTACTTACCCAAGTATATGCAGTTTTGGATCATCAAAGAGTTTGTAGTTGCCAGGAACTGGTCGTAAACTGATCGTGTTTAAGGACGCCTCCATTCCCATTGCAGTTGCAAGCGCCGATGCTGCTTCTTCAGCAGCTTTTAACATCTTGGTTAGTGCGGGTGAATCGCATGATGCCGGCACGCACTCACCGACCAGCATTAACCTGCTCTATTAGAGGAAAAACACATCTATAAATATAATTTCTTTATGAGATCGTCCGGCCGTTCTATCCAACCAATTTGCTTATTTTTTTGTTAAATAGAAAGGCGCTGATGCACAGATTTGAAATCACCTAAATTTCAACTTTCTCGAGCTATACACAAACATGATTTCCTCTTCGATTTGAGCTTTTGCCAACTTAAATTGGTTGGCGGGAAGCTAGGTGTGAAATTTACTTAATCCATGTGGTGACGGACTAAGAATACAGTCTGTCAGACCGCCATTCTTTCCCACGGGTGTCGTACGAGGCGGCTAAGGGAAGTAATCAGTTATTACCTATTGCATGACTGGTGGTAGGGCTTGGTACCAAGTGGGAGTACTCATTTGCTATCGGTCCCGAGCGGGTTGGTACCACCATCTCCAGTGTGATCGGCCATGAAGCACATCGATGTGTTTTGGTTGTAGCAAGAGATAGCTGTATATTCTTTTATTTCATATCTGTGAAATTAAATGGTGAATGCGGCTTGCCAATACTCTCGGTATAGTTGAGTTCATGAGCGACGATTACCATTTACCATTAGGTGGGCCGTAGCTCATCTGCCACCATATGCAATAAAAAAATACTTTTAATACGCAGGAAATACATGCAATTTTATAGATTACTGTTAGTAAAACAATAACATTCTGCTAATTGTGCTGCATGCCACATCATAACGCGGGTCGCTAGTTAGTTTCTTTGCTGGTACCGCATTTATTTTTCCTAATTCCTTTTCTTTCTTTTCCTACTCTTGTTTGATAAATAATTAAATAATTTTAGAAAATTATTATTTTTGGCTGAAAGTAAATTGAACAGAAAGTGAGAAAATGTTAAACGAAATAATTGTCACGAGCAGGAATCGAACCTGCATTTCCTGGAAAAGCGTTCTAGATTTATTGAGATATTTTTATATATATTTTTAGCATTTGACATGCTTAGCACTATACATTAAACACAAAGTGAAAAATGTGAAATCGAAAATAACAGTCATGAGCAGGATTTGAACCTGCATCTCCTGGATACGCCTGCGCCATCTGTCGGAAGTATTTTCATACATTATACCGACCAGGTAAACTTAATTTTACAATTAAGATTTTACCTAATAATGACGCAATCCCTATAAATATTTAGATATTTTTATATATATTTTTAGCATTTGACATGCTTAGCACTATACATTAAACACGGCACGTCGGCGTCACTCGAAGACGTTAAGTATGAATGTGTTATCGAAATTAGCAGTCAGGAGCAATTGTCACGATGGCTGAATTGGCAAATCATCTGGACGGTATCCAGGAGATGCAGGTTCAAATCCTGCTCGTGACTGTTATTTTCGATTTCACATTTTTCACTTTGTGTTTAAAGCGTTCTAGATTATTTATTTTTTGATGTCAGACGCAGAAGACAAAATTTCTTTCGGGTAGGATATCATCTCCGGGTTCAGCTAGTTAATGTACGTATTTACAGATTAAACTGGACTGGAAAATATTTTCAGCGGCTTAAGTCTGTGAACCCGTACTACCGGATATAAGGACCGAAATCTACACATTCCCTGGGGGGTACCGATCCTTGCCCAACAGTGAAGCAATAAGCAAGTAATAGGTTGATGTAACTGTTCTCGAGTGGCGACCACGTATCGGACGGCGCAGGGTAGGACGGCCCCCCACCAGATGGACCGACGCGACGATCTGGTCAAAGCCGCGGGGAACCGTTGGATGCGGTCGGTGCAGGACCGCTTGCTGAGGCGTTCTCTTGGAGAGGCTTATGTCCAGCAGTGGACGTTAAAAGGCTGATTGATGGATGAGGTTGATGTAAAAGGATGTATATAGATCATCCTTTCCTCAACCATCCCACATAAAGACAAAAATATTACTTCTTAAAACTGGTTAACTTGTGATATTATATTATTGTTGGTAGTTAATTGATATCAACAATAACTCAAGCTAAACAACATGTGTCAAAACACGTATTTCAGGTACCTACGTGATCCATTCGGTAATCGGGAAATGGCGAACAGATAATTGAATGTCAGAAAACGTGACGAATGTGAGGCCGACGATATATTGGCATGTACTAAAGGTGCACCCTAACACGGGTTTGTAAAATATTTCGCATCAGGTCTTCAAGTTGTAAAACAATAGCCGTGTGCGTATGGCGCGGTAACCCACATCACATAGTTTGCGCATATTTTACTTACTTACTTATCATCGCCATACGCCATCTTCCTTGCAGGGTTGGCAGAGATAACAGAGTGCCAGTGACTCTATTTTGATTTGGTCTAGGTAGGTGAGTCTCGATCTCCCCCTGTACCTACATCCTTCCACTTTCACATTGTATATCTTCTTAACTAGTCGCACGTCCGTCATTCTTTCCACATGTCCGAGCCATCGGAGCATTCCCTTTCGCATCTTTACACCAATACCACAGAATAGATACTAGTCCTATGGACCAATACTCTCTTTCATACTTTATTTTTTATTTCTGTATAAGAACGGTCAGTTTTAAACCTTCACCATTAATGTGCTATTCATGAGGACAAACCAACTTAACGATAATATTTACGATGCTCATATAAATTCATAGCGCAGCTTTAAGGATCGTTACCTTTTCCTATTTACTGGAGATGAAAATTTGAATGCCAATCCAGGCTTTCTGAGTTAATCCGCAATTTTTGTTAATCAATTTAGAATTATAACAGTATGGTTGGTTTACCGCAGTTGACGAACCGAATTTAATCTGTACGTATCATGATGAATAAATGAATAAATAAATAAATACCGGAGTATAAATGAATAAATCTCACAAATGTTCATGAGAATATTTCGAGAAATAAAATTGGTATTTAGCTCTGATCAGATGCACTTAGAAGTGCGGAGGTTTTAATTATGTGGAGAATGTATACTAAAACATTTTGAGACTGTTTATGGGCATTAGGATTTTATAATTCTAATTTCCATAAACAGTCTGAAAATGTTTATTATTTTAAATCATGATCGATTTATTTGCTCGTGTATCTAACAGACAGACTTATTTAGTCTACTACTATCTGGTATTTACGCAAAGAACATTTGTGAAATATTTGTTAGTAGAAGACTTGAGCGTCAACAGATAACGTTATTACGATAGTAATTAAATAAATTCCTATGTTTTTAAGACTATGCTAGAAGTCTTTAGCGTGGAAAGAAGACATAATTATTGAAAATAGAATTTACGATGACTAATTTTACATTAGTATGTCATTACATTCAATCCAAATTACCTATATTTAAAATACATTTTATATAAAACTGTATCATCGAAAACTGTAAGTACTTTATGAAATAAAACTCCGTTTATGGAATCTATCGCGTTTACTTAATTTTACTACTATCCCGACGTTTCGAATACTTTACAGCATTCATGATCACGGGTGGACTTAGATTAAAGAGTAAAATAATATATACGGAATACTTAGATGATAGACGTCCAAGGCTGATATGTTATTTCAACGGTCTCATCTACCCACAGTATATGATTTTACAACATTTTTGGTTTATTTATTTTAACCCATCTAATATTCGTTTAGAAACACAATTAAAATATTTACTTCAAATTTTGTATGCTTACAATGTATGAGACTTTAAATTAGTATATTAAAATGAGTATAATACTCCTCTTTAAACTATTTTTTTTGTTTTTATTTAGTGCTCAAAAAGTTTCCGTACACGAAGTTTTATTTCAAAATGTGTAACATTCGCGTAAATATCAGAAAGTATTACTGTAAGTACTTATCTATTAAAGTACATGTATAATTAGTTATATTTTTAGCATGTGATATGGAGGAATACCATGGACAAGTTTTAAGTCTGTCGATTTTTTTTAACAAATACGTAGGTACCTACTCTATTGATAATATTTCTAAAAAGTAATTAATTAGGAAAACGTGGAGCGAAATTAACTTAATTAATTTGTATTTGTGTATTATATACCCTTAATTTTGTTAATTATTTTGTCGGATTTGAACAAAAGCAATTACAATTAAGTCGCTTCAGTGAATACGAAACTCCAATAATTGTACCATGTTACAAGTCGACGACAGCTCCAATTTAATTATACTAAAGTACCTGATGTTTAGCTTCCACATTTACGACGACTTAAATGTAAACAAAACAGAATTGATTAGAGAATGCATATCGTATTTTATTAAACCCAAAGAGAGCAGTTAATTGATTTAGGCAACTATCAAGAATAATGACTAATACTGTTACAAATTAACAGTAATTTAAGTACAAAACTGGCGACGAAACTATAAACTAAAAATAAAATTATTTCAAGCATAGTTAAATTTAAAGCGAACCTTTCAATTTTAGAGACGTTTACCAAGGGATTTATATATAAATCTCTTACTATCACATGAGAATTCAAGTTATGATGGCAAAAGCAAGGCGCTACCACTAGAATTTATGTTAAAACATAATAAGTAAAACTAGGTTTTTGGAATCTATCGCGTTTACTTGATTTTCTACTCACAACATTCGTGGTCATGACACTCATGCATTCTGTAAAGTATTCCAAACATCGAGTAATACGTAAACTTGATAACTAGATTCTACCCACGACTTCTTACGCTTGGACTACAGAAAACTAATACGTCCCTCTACACAAATGATTTCTATGCAAAAATTACTGTTCCACAGAAAGTATGCATTTTTGCGGACTATAGGTTTATATATAAAATTTAATAATGATCGTTTCAAAAGTTACTATGGAAATGCGTTACAAACAAACACACATATTTACAATATTAGTAAGTATAAGGAGGAACAAGCCCATCTCAGAAATCACGAGTACAAAAATTATGATATCATAAATTGATAGGATGTTAATTGATATCTAATCGATCATGAAAACCGCCATAAATGTGCAATACATTGACCTTAAGATTTAAATAATCTAATCGATTTTTATAGCTTATGTGATGGATATTAAAATTCACACATAACATCAACAGGATGCATAGTTATTGATCAGTAAGTTACTACTATACTTACGGCTGTTTAAATGAAAATGATAGTGATACCTAGCCATTCAGTTTCGGTATCAAGAGGACTTTTACTTAGTACAAGTACACCGGTTGTGAACTAAAGCCTTCAGGTATTGCGTTACATACGATGCAAGGTTATGCGCTGATTTGAACTGTGATAATTATTAGTATTTAATAGTCTAGCTACCTTGTCTGTGTGGCCTTAGATATAATAAGTAAACAACTTTAGATAATTATGACATGAAAGCTTTGTCTTGGGCAACTTTGAATGTAGACGTCGCTCCGCTAACAGTCTAGCTATTAGAGTAAAAGCCTGTGACTGCAAAAGCTTCGTTATTTTATAAAATTCTCTACACATGCTACACAGGTTTTTGTTATACCATGGGTGGCAAACATGACTCACCTGATGGTAAAACTATTTTTTTTTAAAGTAGTGAAATAAAACGTTTTGTAGTTTTGTAATCAAGACATAAAAAACTATTATAGGCACTAGCTAAATTTTTAGAGAGAGGTAGAAATAATAAATACATTCAAGGGTAATAAATACATGTTCTTCATAAATCCTAGAGATATTTGTAAATTATTATTACAATATGACTAGTCAACAAAGTTTACCTGTGGTAAATGTCCATTATCAACTGTTAAATTGATCTTGGCCACATAGAATGTGGTGACGAAGGGCGGGGTGCTGTCATAGTATTCCGAAAGCTGTAAGTCTTGACACGCGTGGTGAGAACCCAACCAGTACTCGTTCCCGAATAACACGTTGGGGCTGTACTGGCCTGATGCGTCGAATACTGCAACACATAGAGATAATTGTAGGAATTAAAAATAGACTATAAAATCCTTTAAACCCTAAATAAATTAAAAGCTATATTACTCTGCTATATACAGATAATGCGGTCTTATTAGCGCAGTCCGCGACAGACCTGCAAACTCTAGTCGACGTAATGACAGAAGATTGTAAGAAAAGGGGCATACGTGTGAATGTGAGCAAAGCTAAAATAATGGTTTTTAAAAGAGAAGAAGTCAGAACTAATATTAGACTATCAATAGGCAATGGTGTGCTAGAACAAGTCGATGAATTTGTATATCTTGGATGTGGATTCAGTCGGGATGGAAGGTACACCACTGATAAACAGAGAAGAGTAAATGCGGGAAATAGAGTGAACGGAGCATTGGGACAACATCTCGGCAGGCATCATTTCAGCCAGAAGGCACGTGTCACAATACACAACGCAGTGATTGTCCTAACGTTATTATAATATATGGAAGCGAGAATTGGGTATGCAAAAAGGAGCACGAGAGTAGTAAAAAACCAATGCGGTCGAAATGCGATCTCTGCGAAGAATCTGTGGAGTGAAGCTGACTGACCGCATTCGTAACGACGACGTAAGTGAGCGAGTAGGCATGAAGGAAAGTATAATAAGTAAGGGAATGCTCCGATGGTTCTGTTATACCCTTCCCATGCAAGGCATCTAGCTAACCACTGCACCATACGAAAAGCAACGTTAACATTAAAAGCCTACTTAAGGACTACGCAGTGGGGCAGTTCAGTCAGTTATTCTAAATCTCAGTACGGGTCGCAAGTCTTTTCCTGTTTTCTAAATCAAAGTGTACTCTTATTCTATTTCTAACTCAAGTGTACTAAATCGTGTATTTTATTCAATATAATTTTAATTCTAGCCGTAATAATAGTTTTTTTTAAAAACCTTGCGGCGCGAACCCGTATAATATTTGGTAGCAGCGGTGGGATACGAAAATCCCCTACCCGAATACGTTTCCGAATCTAACTCAATAAACCCAGTGAACTTTTAAAAGTTAATCTTAATAATCATAAAATAAAAATTGTGTGTGTAAAAGTCAATACACCGTATTGTGCTGTTTGATCGTGGTCAAACAATTTTCCTACACCTACTGTTCCCGAGAAGGAGAGAGGGCTGTGGTAACAGCTTTCGGTCGAATCTACCGCTGGTCGAGTGGTGCTACTGTCGTGATGATTCCAGCAGTCCTGGTAGCAGTTGTGGCAGTGTTATCGTGAGTGATAGATCGTACTTAAAATCATAACTCTAAATCGCCAATACAGAATAGTGCTCAGAGTCCCGTTTACACTTTATATATTCATCCATAACTACTGTGTAAAAAAAAAAAAATGTTTCTAATTTAATCGTATTACATTTTAGTCATAAGTTCATACAAAGTTCCTACTTGTAATTTATCGCTAAAACATAAGTCGTTCGAGACGACGTTTGTTTATATTTTAACATCCGTACTGCGAACTGATAAGCTCGCAGTCCAAACAACCGGTGCAACTACCAGGTAACTTAGAAATAAGATCAACTTTTATTTTATTATCCTATACACCTATATTTTGTAACTACTTTTGTCTGTTTATTTTATTCTATTGTGTTGTGTTTTCTAATTATATTTAAAAATGACTTCCAAATATGAAACCAAAGACGACAATGCTAGCGCCTCTAGGAGTACTCCAATCCGCACAGAATCTGAGGATAAAATAGAATTAAGCGTCCTCTTAAAATTTATAAAACCCTTCGATGGTGCAAGGGAGAAATTAAACTCATTTATCTCTAATTGTACAAACGCCTATAATTTAGCGAATAAAACTCAGAAACCTATTCTTTTTAAATATATTATTAGCCAGTTGGAAGGTAGAGCCAAATCCACATGCAATATTAAGGAATTTGACACATTTGAGCAATTTATAGAATTTCTTAAACAACAATTTGGCGAAAAGAAACATTACACACACCTCCTTTCGGAGTTACAAGAATGCAAACAAGGACCATCTGAGTCCGTTAACCAGTTTGCTCTCAAGATAGAGACGTGTCTGTCTAAACTCTTGACGGAAATAAATATTTCTATACCGACTAGAAAAAAGACGGAATTAGCAGGTCGTGTCGCAGCAATGCAGGACCTTGCCGTGCACACATTCGTTGTGGGACTGCACCCACGACTCTCGCAAATCGTGAGATGCCGCGACCCCGATTCACTAAATTCTGCAGTAAATTTCGCGGTCGCTGAGGAAAAGATCCTCAGCAGCATTACTAAAAAATACCCACAACCATTTACTAACAATACAGATAAACACAGATTCCAACCTCGCCGCGAATATCAACCCCACACATATCGTTTTCCTATCCCACAAGGTCCACGTGGGGACCAATTTAAGAAAATCAATACTAATGAGCTAGTGTGTCGCTATTGTAAAAACGTAGGGCACACTATCGAATATTGTCGTAAGAGGCAATATAATAATAACAGAAATCAAGCCTATATTCAACCTTCACAGGGTCGACAAAATAATACACAACCAAACCCAATGCCAAGTACATCTCGTGCCAACTTTGCTAGTAACAAGGTCGAAGAACACCCCTCTGAGGACGAGTGCTATGATTTAAACTATTAAAATTTCCCGGAAGGTATCGCCCGGGAAATTACCCGCTTAAACCAAAAGCCGATACTCATTACACCGCTAACAACCAGGGTAACCAGCCCCAACATAATAGCGTAAACACCACTCCGTTGAGTGTCAATTCCAATTCCTCTGAATCTACTAAGTCGAATTCTAAATCCTCTGAATCATATTCTAAACACTCTGTTTCAAATCTCAAATCCTCTGTATCATTTTCTAAATCCACTGCATCGCGTTATAAGCCCTCTGAATCATACCTGCGATCCTCTGTATCGTCTGACTCGCACCATAAGATACCATCATCTCTCTCCAAATTTTCTAGGTCGAACTCTAATCCTTTTAACTTACATTCTAAATCCTCTGATACACACACCAAACCCTCTGCACCCTACTTTGAAAACCCCGAATCGTGCCTTAAACTCCCTGAATCTTATGCTAAACCCTCTGTATCTACCTCCGAAACCATTGAACCTGATCTCGAACCATGTAAAAACCCAAATCGTAGATCCTCTAAACCCATGAACTGTACTCCCCCTCTTACATCTGCTCCAGATCACGTCTTACTGCATTCGCCATACCTGAAAACAAACAAAGAAAATGTAAAAATCTATAACCTTAATAACACAGAGAAAAGATACTTACCTTATATCAAAATCCAAACTTCAGTCGCTTCACGACCACTATCCTTTTTAGTCGATACTGGCTCTTGCATCTGCTTACTAAAATCGAGCTCTATGTCTGAAATTCCAACTCTAAGTAATAATATAATCGCACTAAAAGGTATCGATGCTGGTGATGAGTTTACAACTACCTTAGGTAGTTTCCAGATGCAAATATTTAATAAACAAAATAAACCGTATTTCCACGAATTTCATGTAGTTGAAGATATTACTTTAAGCCAAGACGGAATAATTGGTAATGACCTTTTTAAAAGTTTAAAATGCCAAATAGATTATAGCCGAAGTGTATTACAAATTGGCAATGAGACCATTGAATTAATATTCTCTGCTCCTAAATACACAATACCCCCTCGTACCGAAACCGTGATCGAATGCTCCGTAAAAAACACAAATATTCAAGAAGGTCTTATCATCGATCAACATATATCCGATTGTTTGTTAGTCTCTAACTGCATCGTTAAAATAAAAGAGAACGGGCGCGTGAACGTCACTGTCGTCAACACTTCTGATAATCCCATAACGATTAATTCTAACCTTAACCTGGATATACAACCATTTGAAGCTCAGTGGCATTCATCGCCTTGCATTCCACCGTCTAAGATATCAACTAGAACTCAGAAAGTTCTCAACCTATTGAGAACATCACACCTCAACAGCGAGGAAAAAGACGCTCTACTTCACATATGCTCTAACTACTCAGACATTTTTCATTTGCCAGACGATCCACTCTCACACACAACAGCCATTGAGCACAGAATCCGAACCAACACTGATGTCCCAATTCAAACAAAATCCTACAGATTCCCAGAATGCTATAAAAAAGAAGTTGAGACCCAATTAAACAAAATGCTAGAACAAAGTATAGTTACGCCTTCTAACTCACCTTGGTCAGCACCCATCTGGGTAGTTCCAAAGAAAGCGGACGCTTCAGGACAATGCAAATGGAGAGTTGTGATAGATTATAGGAAACTAAATGACATCACTATTGGCGAAACATACCCTATTCCACAAATCACAGAAATTTTAGATCAATTAGGTAAGAGCCAATACTTCACAACATTAGACCTGGCTTCTGGATTCCATCAGATTCCAATGGCACCGGAAGACGCTGCCAAAACCGCCTTTTCTGTGCCTCAAGGACACTTCCAGTTCAATAGGATGCCATTTGGCCTTAAAAATGCGCCTTCCACTTTCCAAAAACTGATGAATACATGTTTGTCAGGACTCCAGGGCTCCAGGTGCTTCGTATATCTCGATGATATCGTTTCCTACTCCCCAGATCTACCTTCCCATATCCAAAATCTAATCGCTATATTCGAAAGACTCAGAAACTACAACCTCAAACTCCAACCAGATAAATGTGAGTTCATGTGCAAAGAAGTCGCATACTTAGGTCATCTTATCAATAGTGACGGTGTTAAGCCCAACCCCGATAAGATCAAAGCCGTCACTGAATTTCCAGTTCCAAGATCCCCTAAGGATATAAAAAGCTTCCTTGGCCTCGTCTCCTATTATAGGAGATTCATCCCAGATTTTTCAAAACTCGCTAAACCCTTTACATCTCTCCTCAAAAAGGACATACCTTTCAACTGGAAGAATGAACAACAACTAGCCTTTGAAAGGCTACAAAATAAATTAACTACCGCACCAGTCTTAGCTTACCCTGACTTCTCAAAACCATTCATACTCACATGCGATGCTTCGAACTTCGCTGTATCTGCCATCTTATCCCAAGGTCCGATAGGAAGAGATCGCCCTATCGCCTACTCTTCTCGCACACTTAATAAAGCCGAGTGTAACTATAGTGTAACTGAGAAGGAATGTCTCGCTATAGTCTTTGGCACAAAAGCTTTCCGCCCATACCTTTATGGACGACAGTTTACTATAGTCACGGATCACAAACCTCTCCAATGGTTGTTCAATTGCAAAGACCCAGGATCCAGATTAGTTCGTTGGCGCCTCAAACTAGAGGAATTCGATTACATTATTGTTCATAAAAAGGGTAAGACTAACACTAACGCCGACGCACTATCGCGATTTCCCGTCAATCCTGTAGATAATTCACCATTACTTCCTAACCTCGAACTGCCAAACTCAGATGACGAACTCGACATTCCGCTACAAGATCCTTTATTAGAACTACCTGAACATATTCCATTTTCTTATGACAACGAAGATCTTCTAAATCCAAACACCGACTCCAACCCTGAAACACAAATCCCTTTACTAAGCCAAGAACAAGACTCCATGATCCCTCAATTAGACCCCACAGACTGGGCAGCAATTGACACTAGCCCGAAAAGTGTTGATCTTAATGTCGATTTTGATTCTTTGCAAATCCCCTCCCCTAACGAAGATGACACTAATCAAAACTTACACGATAATGATTACTCTAAATTTGTAAAACAAATAGCCAATAAAGATTTCACCTGTAACACTCACCTGAAAGAACATAACGAGAACCTTCTAAAATCCCCTTACAACATCATACTCATACCTACATCAATAGATATGGATGAATCGAATCCATACATATCAGAAATCTTATCCAATACTGAAAATTAAAATGATATCCTTAACGGCGAAAAGGAATTATACTCTTTCCAACAGATAAAATATAACAATAAAACAATCTACTTTATCTTTACGAAAGTCCATCACTTTGATGAATCGTCGTATCCAGCTATATATTCAACTCTAATAAAAGTAAGGGATGAAATCATGAAACTTGAAAACCCCGTAGACATTGCAATATCTGATTTCAGAAATCCTTTTGATCAACACTCTTATACTAAAATCTACAATATACTAACTTATATATTTCATAATACAAAAATTAATATACATATTTACCTTAATAAAATTATCTATCCTACCCTTAGTGAAAGAACTAAAATACTTCGTGAAAACCACGATCTTCCAATTGCCGGTCATTTAGGTTCAACGCGTATGTACAATAGAATACAAGAACAATTTTACTGGAAGGGGATGAGGAGTGACATAGAAGATTATGTTAAGAAATGTAAACTATGCCAGGAGAATAAAGCTTTAAGAAAATTAAATAGAGCTCCTATGGAAATTACCACTACATCCACTACCCCATTTCAACGCGTAGCCTTAGACATTGTTGGTCCTTTACCAGAGTCTGGACCTGGTAAACTCAAGTACATACTTACCTTGCAGGATGACCTCACCAAATATTCATTAGCCTATCCTATACGTAGTACGACAGCAGAGGAAACTAGTGATTGCCTTATCCACTTCATATCACTGTTTGGTATTCCCAAATCAATCTTGAGCGACCAAGGTACCAATTTCACGTCAGATTTGTTTAAAACTACTTGCCAGTTCTTGAAGATTAAACAACTTTGGTCGTCGCCATACCATCCACAGACTCAAGGTGCCTTAGAGCGCAGCCATTCTACTTTAAAGGAATACCTAAAATCGTTCATTAATGAAAATCAAGATAATTGGCCTACTTACGTTTATACTGCCATGCTAACCTACAACATTACTATTCATGCTACTACAAAATTCTCTCCCTACGAACTAGTATTCGGCCATAAACCATACATTCCTACATCAGTATACGATCAAAATCTTGGCACAACATATTCAGATTATATTAAAAGATTACAACATAAACTTAGATATACTAGAGAAAAAGCTTTACATAATATCATTAAATCTAAAGAATCTTCTAAATCATATTACGATACTCGTTCTAAGCCTCCCCCTAAGTATAAGGTCGGAGACTATGTCTACCTCAAAAATCATTTGAGACTCCGCAAAGCCTTATCACCCCTCTGGAAGGGACCATATAAGATTATAAGGGTCCACAATAATCACACAGCTACACTACTGATCAACAGACGTCATGTCACTCACCATTTCAATCAGCTCAAACCAGCAACAGTCACACAACCCTTATAACCTGCAAACATCACAATATTTCAACCTCATTTTACTACTTTACCTCGTTTCAGCGTCTCGTTCGGTGCACAGCCAGATGTAGTACAGCCACTTTCTTCCAGTTCCGGCATCTACTTTGATGGACTAGGAAAACTGAAAATAATCAACGGACAGTTAAACGTTATCAGTCATGTAGATATATCATTCATTAATCCGCATCTTGTTAATCTAAATGAAGTTATAGGTACTACTAGATTCGCCTGTCAAAAATTAGAGTTCCAACAATGCAAAGATACTCTTTCCCCTTTAACGGTTAGGTACAATGATATCACGCGCGAATACGAATCCATATCTCACTTACTTTCTAAACGCAATCGACGATCTGCATGGTTCGGCGGAATAGGCAATATATTCAAACATATCTTCGGCACACTTGATGAAGATGACGCATTGAAATATGATTCAGCAATTGACTCTGTTCAAAACGATCAGAAAAATATAGCACAATTGGTTAAAGAAAACATCTTAATTACTACATCCACACTAAAATCTTTTAAAGAAAACTTACACAAGCTGAACGAAAATGAACAATTTTTAACTAACACACTAAATCACCTTCTAATTCTAACAAATAACGTTACAAATGTCTCAAACACTTTAATAGCTGAAACTAAATCTCTCTCAATACTTAATAATCTCGAAAGTTCATTAATGACACTCTCCTTTCAACTGGAAGATTTAACTAACGCTATTATACTAACTAAACAAAATATACTGCATCCAAGCATACTTGCCCCAGCTCAATTATACCAAGAGCTTGCTGACAACGATAGGCACCTTCCTAGAGGCTCTAGAATTCCAATATTATTAAGTCTAGATAATATCCACTTAATTTTAAGTATATCTAATGTAGCTTGTTATTATTTTAAGGAAAAACTTGTATTTGTTCTACAAATTCCTCTCGTCATAAACGATGACTTTAACCTGTACCATAACTTAGCATTACCCACCCCTCACGGCGTGGGCAACCCAAAAACCTATAGTATGATACAACCCTCTAGTTTATATACAGCTATTTCTAATGATAAAATTAGTTATTGTAATTTAGATAACCTAAACACGTGTCAAACGGTAAACTCTGAGCTCTTTCTCTGTAAAGTTTCCACAATACTATTAACCGGTGAAAACCCCACGTGTGAAAGTGAACTCTTAACAAAGACAATCAATGATATCCCAGTTGAGTGTAAAACCAAAACGGTGTCCGGTGAGCTTGACATTTGGCAACCAATTACAAACAATCGGTGGATCTATGTTCAATCTCGCCCAAACAAAATATACATCGACTGTTATGTGTCCGAAATACGCGAAGTGATAGTGTCGGAAATAGGTGTATTACAAACCCCGGAAAAGTGTATGGTGTATACTAAAAGCACAAGACTAATATCGTCAGACAACGCCGTAAATATAAGTATCCCTGTTCCTAGGTTAGACTTTACTATTGTCAACGATTCGTGCTGTAAGCTAGACTCTAAGACAAATGATGTAAAGAACATCATGTCTCCTATTTCACTGCAAAACATTGATCTTGACGATCTAAAACTTAATAAAGAAAATGAAAATATAATTTCAAATCTAAATGACATTATCCAAAAGGAACCCGCTGTGGTGAAATACGGAACACACTATTTTATATCTAATACTATCATAATCCTAATTGTATTAATCACTATAGTTATAATTATCCTTAAGATTTATAATGTTATCCCTAGATTTAAGTTAACTTCGACCAATAATGAGATTAACAATATCCAAGAGGTTGAACTGCAACAAAATGAATCACCAATACCCGCTCTGCGATTAAGAGACTCTATTTTCTAAATTTCGTTTTAACCCCGAAATTTCGTCTTATGGGGGGGGTTGTTATACCCTTCCCATGCAAGGCATCTAGCTAACCACTGCACCATACGAAAAGCAACGTTAACATTAAAAGCCTACTTAAGGACTACGCAGTGGGGCAGTTCAGTCAGTTATTCTAAATCTCAGTACGGGTCGCAAGTCTTTTCCTGTTTTCCAAATCAAAGTGTACTCTTATTCTATTTCTAACTCAAGTGTACTAAATCGTGTATTTTATTCAATATAATTTTAATTCTAGCCGTAATAATAGTTTTTTTTAAAAACCTTGCGGCGCGAACCCGTATAATAGTTCGGACGGAGAATGCCGAACCTGCGACTGGTTAAAAATATATACAATGCGAAAGTGGAAGGATGTAGGTACAGGGGGAGACCGAGACTCGCCTACCTAGACCAAATCGGTCATGTATTGAAGGAAGGTGGAGTCAGAAGTCTCCGAAACCGGCAAGCATGTATGAAAATAATTATGAATGTTGAGGAAGCGAGCGATTTATGTGAAGTGTGTCAAGAATAGAGCCTTTTGGCACTCTGTTACCTGATATTGTGTTGGTTAATCGATCTGAGCGCCGGGCAATGATAGTTGATATCACCATCCCACATGACGAGAATCTTGTAAAGGCCGAGAAGGATCTGGACTTGGCTCACGAGATTGTTGACATGTGGGATGTAGATCATGTAGATCCAGCAGTCATTGTGCCGATAGTGGTTTCAGTTAACGGACTCATAACCAAGAGCCTCGACCAACATCTTAAGAGGCTCACGTTGGGTATTTGGATCAAGGGTTTGATACAGAAAGCGGTACTTCTGGACACGGCACGCATCGTGAGGAAGTTGCTGTCTCTGGATCCCTAACCAGTGGCAGTTTGGCCCTTGTGCCCACTGCCGGTTGGTCTACACACTTTTTATATTTTAAATATTTTATTATTTTTCATAATACATATATTTAAAAATGTATTTAGTTGTAAGATATATGTAAATAAAGAAATAATAATAATAATCTTTATTGCACGCTTTTTAAAATATCAAAAGTACATAGAGAAATAGAAGGGTCTATGTATAAGATAGATAGTGTCTTAAAAAATGAACTATTGCCTCCTAAACTAGGCCAGGATCCTGTGTTTTACCACCGAAGGAATGTAACATAGTTCCAGTGGCTCGCCAATAAAGGCGGAGAGACGGTACACGGCGGGTTTCTTTAGTGGGTGAAGGCCCCACACTACCCGAGCGACGGGGTGTGCGGTTAGGAACATTTTTTCCCGCCTAAACAAAAAAAAAAAAAAAAAACGGATCCTGTGTTTTAGAAAGCAATTAAGTAGCAAGTTATACTAGTAGTAAATTAAAAGCTTTAGATTTTTTTAAGGGTCCTCTCATCGCACCATATTCAATTTAAACTACCACAAACTGTTCGTTAGTTTCGTTTACTTTCTATTTCATTGGTCCACAAGTCTAGTGCTGAAAAATAAATAGCTGTTTTTCGATAAACCTTACCTACAATATAAAAAAATAGCCTTGGTCCACTATATTGCTGTTTTTTTAAGTACTTAGATAATATTACCGCGAAAGAAGAAAATCTCGAAACGAATTTGCGCGAGCGGTAGATAAGAATAATATCAAATAAGAGTTCAGATTTTTCATGAGAAAATATTTTACAAATTCTATGAATAAAGAGTAAGTACAATGAATAATTATGTTCTACCTAATTATTGCGATAATATTTAAAAATATTCATGAAAAATGGTGTCTTTAATTAAGAAGAATGGACTTCTTCCATTTTAATAAGAAAAAACTAAGCGTCGCTTTAATCCTAGTAGGCTCGCATTAATTTGATCAAAAGAAGCTCATTTATTAAGAAAATTTGTATTAAAAAAAACAGGACTGTCCCCAACACTAATTAGATTATAGCAGTAGACATATTATCCCTTACAACATAGCATCACGCCTATATTCCCAGAAGGGGTAGGCAGAGGTGTATGTAACCCACAATTCGCCAGCTATGTTAAGTGTGTAAGTATTGCCGTCTACCGGGCACATTTCCAAACTCCGGGCTGCTACTGAGAATTTTTCTTTTTACGAAAAAGCTCAATAACACTGCCCGACCCGGGAATCGAACCCGAGACCTCATGATCAGCAGTCGCTTACACTACCGTTACAACGTAGAACTGAATTGAAGAACTAAAGTATTAAGGCTACCATTTTTGTTTAGATTTTTTTTTTTAAATGAATCAAGTTATGTGCTCACCGAAGTATGTTAATATTTTTTTTTATTATTATTGTTTATACAATTATTTTAGTATTCTAAATAAATAATCACCGAATGTATAAGCAAAGGTGAAATACACCCAAACTTTACCCGATATAACGTGGTTGTGACGCAATAAGGGGCGAGTTTATTACAAGGCATCGTTTCAGACATTGTAGTCTTACTTAGAATTTTGTGCTGGAATTTCCCTTTAACATTTTTTACACGATGCAGGATTTGAATCTAAAATCTCATGTGAAAGTGATTACGGATTTCATAAGTATAAAAGGAGTCACTGAATGTCATTACATTATACTGGATAAAAACTCTTTTATAAAAAGCTGTTATAGATTTTTTTACGTCGGTATAGAGCTGAGGCAAAAATATGCACAGTGCATATTTTGCACCCTTAGTAACAAGACATTCGATAAGTAGATAAATTACTTACTTAACCTCATGGACCTATTAAACTTTCTTTGTTTGCACTGTATCATATACGTTCCTATAACCAACTTGATTGTGATGAAAACTGTGATGAGTTAAGATGTGCACATGTTTTTTTTTTGAATTGGTAAAACCATTTCACACTACATAGCATGCCTAAATTTACACATACATACAAATTAATTAATATCTTTTGTATAATAATCTTTGTTCTTAACACTGATTAATTCTTCCCAACACATTCTCCGTGTGGTATAATGTAACTACAAAATCCAATCTATAGAGCTGTTTACAAGATTATCTACTAACGCTTTATTTTGTTAAGCAAGCTTTAGTGAGAAATTATACATTAGGAGTAATTGTAAATAATTAATAAGGAAAAACCTTTTGCTAAATTGAATTACACCATGCAATATCCAAATATGCGGTGTGATAAAGATAGATTTACGAGTGGAAAAAGAGAGATTTACGAGCAGGATTTGAACCTGCGTCCCTTCTAATCCGGATCTGTGTACTCTGGGTCGCTAAGCTATCGCAGTCACTTAATGTTGACAGTGGCACCGTGTACTGTTTATTTTCAGAGGATTTCGCTGCCTTAGACACTAGTATACTGCGGTACGTGTAGACAGGTAATGGGTCGTTGGTTAGTCCAGCATCTGTGGAACGTTAGAGAATGCGTTGGCTGGAACAAGAGATGGCTACGTTTACTTGATGTAGAAATTAGTCCAACACATAATTGGATCTTTTTGTTTCAAACATCATCACATGAAACCACTTTATCGTAAGAATTTCCGCTCATGGACCAAACAATATCAAAAGAGCAGCGCAGCGGCTACCTACCGCGAAAATCCTCCACAATGCTTAAAAGAGGACTGAAGATATAATTGGTTAGCTGTAATATCCACTTCACATTTGTTTTTAGATGTAAGACTGAATTATCTCTTGGAACGTTTCACCATGTGTGTGTAGTAGGTGCCTACCTACAGTGTAGAATTTGTTCAATTACGAGCACTTTTAAATACTCAATGCTACTAGCGTATAGTTTTAAAAATATTAAAATAGGAATAAGTTCAATTTGTCTATAAATAGGATTTCATCTTCATCTCGATTCTCGATGATCTTCGATGTAAGTACCTATAAGTAAGTAATAAAAAATATTCCAACCGGTATGTACATTAGGAAAAAATAAAAATAACAACAAATATTTATAAGCCATATAGCACCCGTAAAGTGAGCCAAGAAAAACTTTATTTGAAATACGAGTAAAAGCTAATATTTCATTTATATGTAAGTACTTTCGAACATTTGATCGTTTATCCGATAGTTGTCACTATTTTCTTTGTTTCTATAAGGTTTCTATCTTATAAGCGCCACAGGAGACATCATAAAAATAGCATTTTATTGTTTTATTCTGATGGTCATAATTCCGGGTTATAAAAGTCGTTTTCCAGATTCAATAAATAAAAATCACGTTCCTAACCTAACTTTTACTAGATGTTACGCAATCATGATAACGTTAGCTGAGTAGTCAAGCCACTCCCCATCGCTATTTAGGTGTATTAGTGTTATTTATATACCTACTGTCTCAGTGTTCTAGCGGTAGTGTATGTGATCATGATTTATGAGGTCTCGGATTCGATTCCTGGGTCGTGCCAACAAAAAATCATTGAGATTTTCCGTTGAGAAATTAATCCATCCATCTATCAGCCTTTCAAAGTCCACTGCTAGACATAGGTCTCCCCAAGAGAACGCCACAACATGACGTGTTCATATGGGGGATAATGCCGTAATCGCCACGCTTGGCAGGCGGGTTGGCGATCGCAGTGGATGTTGTTAATACTCGAGAGAGTGCTGCTGCCCACTCCCCTGGTAATCCCTCAGTCGGCTCTTACGACTCCCATGGGTGGAGAAGGGTGGGACAATTCTAAAGCCGGCCCCACACGGCATGAGAAATTAATGCATGATAGATAATAATAACTAATTTTATATGATAATTAAAATGTACTTTAATTTTTAAACGAAATATATCCATCCGTCCATCCAAAAAAAATCATGGCTCATTTGCTGTTAGATAACAGTAAGTATTTGCCGTGTGGGACCGGCTTTAGAATTGTCCCACCCCTCTCTACCCACGGGAGTCGTAAGAGCCGACTGAGGGAACATGCTGAGGATGCATGCATGAGGGCTGATGGATGGATGGATGGAACAGTATTATCAGATAATACTGTTATCTAACCGTAAATGAGCCATGATTTTTTTTTGTGGTTCATATAGAGACAGTTTTTTGTATTTCAAGAACCGTTATCAATGTCAGTTACACAAAGAAGCACAGGAGAAAGAGAGAAAATGACAATTGCCTCCTCTGTTTAAAGCTGAAAATGCTAAAATAATACATAAAGACGTAGCCCGTGTGCCGGCTCACACTGAACTGATCACCTACTTAGCATATAGCAGATGTTGCAATACAAGCCGCTGATTTTCAGGAAAACGAATATTTAGTTATTTCCCTTTACGTAAACAGTACCTTACAGTTTCTCAAGAGGTAATTAATGCGCTAGCACTGTCGACCGTCACCGTCACCGAGCGAGGGGTCACGTGGTATGCACCGTACTGTCACGGTCGGTCAGCGTCCTACTTTGCGTTTAGTTCAGCTTGCTTTGATATTTTAACGTGCATATTACATAATTAAACAGCCAGAATTCGTAGTCGGTATATATATAAATGTTATTATTGTATTGGTGTCTTATTTAAACAAACACAAGCTATAGTGGAAAGAAAGGAATGCTGGAGGACCTTGGCACCATGCTCAATGATCTTAGCAGGGTTTCCCGACTAGTGGGTCTTAAAATGAACATGGACAAGACGAAAGTCATGTCTAATGTCCATGTCATTTCAGCACCGGTCCTAGTCGGGAGTGCGCTTCTCGAAGTTGTCAACCACTATGTCTACCTGGGACAAACAGTCCAATTAGGTAGGCACAACTTCGAGAAAGAGGTCAGTCGACGAATCCAACTCGGTTGGGCAGCGTTCGGGAAGCTAAGGAAGATCTTCTCGTCCAATATTCCGCAATGTCTGAAAACGAAGGTCTACGACCAGTGTGTGTTACCAGTAATGACATATGGAGCAGAGATGTGGTCTCTGAATGTTGGCCTCGTTTCAAGCCTCAAAGTCGCTCAGCGGGCCATGGAGCAGGCTATGCTTGGTATTTCCCTACGTGATCGTATCCGTAATACGGAGATCCGTAGGAGAACGAGAGTGACCGACATAGCCCGCCGAGTTGCCATGCTGAAGTGGCAATGGGCAGGCCACATCGCTCGACGAACGGACAACAGTTGGGGAAGAAAGGTTCTCGAGTGGCGACCGCGTATCGGACGGCGCAGCGTAGGACGGTCCCCCATCAGATGGACCGACGATCTGGTCAAAGCCGCGGGGAGCCGTTGCATGCGGTCAGCACAGGACCGCTCGTTGTGGCATTCTCTTGGGGCAGCCTATGTCCAGCAGTGGACGTTGAAAGGCTAATGGATGGATGGATGAAGATAAAGTGGTAGCTATAAAAAAACTTTAGTGAACATTTCTAAAAGCTTTTAAGTCTTTTAACAAATTTTGTGCATAAATAAATTATATATTGCGTAAAATTTACGTATGTACGTATAATACATATGCACGAACATAATATAACTCTTTTCTTCTCTCTTCCTATAGGCACATCTTTTTTACCCTTCCTATAGGTATATGTGCAAACATATATACACATGTGTGCGCATATACACACATACTTGCTTTGCCAACGCACCATAAAGTCGGTGTGAGAGGCGCTCGTGGAACACATCTTGGGCCTGCTTCTGCTTGGATGACAGACTGCCCTACGCCCATACACCCACATAGCCTACTACAGTAATTATTTCTCCGACGTTTTCAATGTACAGACAGCTTTGTAATTAGCATTTTAAGATTAAGATACTTGTTTAAATCGCCAATTTGTTACAGTTTTAAATGAAATTATTATGATAGTTAGAAACATACTTATTAATAATTATTAAAGTAAAATGGGCCTATGGAAAACGTTGGCATATATGTAAAACGGGGAATTTACTTTCATTTGCCGCATAGTTAGTTCCAATTTTAAAAATCGTATTGTTGGGAAATGTTTGGCAAATTCCTGTTAATTGACGGCTAGGCTTACAACATCCAGACGATGTGTAGTGGCGTGTAGTGAACGTGTCGCAATATGACCGCGGTTTGTAATGTTACTGTTCAATTGATGTGCACGGCAACATGTCATAATATGCTTTAGAATACTTCAAAAGCTTCATTTGTAAGTTTGAAACAGTATTACTTCATATCAATCGCAGGTTGTCTTATGCTATACCTGTGGCGTTGCTAGCCTTTGTAGGCTACGGTAATTGCTTACCATTAGGTGGGTCGTAGGATTGTTCAAGTGCAGATGCAAGTAGTGGCACTACTTGCATCTGATGCCACCCTAGCTGAGGCGGGTAGATGGACCGGGGAACGTCCGCCACCCGCAAGGCGTCCCGCGAAGGTGCGACGCGTGTGCGGATGCGTCGCTCAGTAGAGGCCAGCCGAAAGGGTGAGCCGCCGGCGGACCATTATTAAGTGGGTGAGGGGCCCACACTACCCTGTTCGTTGCCCCGAACGACGGGGTGTGCGGTAAGGTACATTTTCTTCCGCCTTAACAAAAATAAAACAAAAAAAAGATATTTAGGAATCACTGTACACAGACCAATCTTATTAGATTTTTTTACTTTTGATGCAACTTTGTATTATAGCTGTTGATTAGACTTAAAAACTGGTATACCTTTAGTTCCTGTTTACTATTTGGTATACATTTAACATACAATTTCACGGACACAAAGTACACCCAGACTCAGAACAACCATTTGTGGATCACACAAAGAGTTGTCCTGTGTCGACCTTACAACACTCGAACGGAACGCCGGTATCTAAACCACTCCGCCATCTGTGCAGCTCTCACATTAATTAATGGTGTGATGTAATAGATAAAAAAAATATATAAGTATTATTATAGTGTAATTAGTACATTGTTCACCGAAGGGAGAAAGTGATAGATTACCGACGAGGGTGCTTTAAAAGCACCCGAGGTTTGGTAATCGCATTTTCTCTCAAGTGATACATAGTACTTTATACTACTCTTCTTTTTGAAGGCGGGGAAAAGTGTATGTAACCGCACATCCCGACGTTCGGGGCAACGAAAAGGGTAGAGTACTCTTACGAGGAAAATTAAAAAACATTTTCTTTAATAACAAATAATATTAGAAATTTCAAACGCAAAAAATAAAACCAAAGGTATTTGTGATTTTCACTTTTTTTATAATACACAAAATAATGCAAGTGGCCATTATCATTCTGAGAATTTAGACATATGGAAACTTTTTCTCTTTAACATAATAAATATGTTTAAATTTTATATTAATGTTGTCAAAATATTGAAAAGAATAGGCACAATAGTATTGTATTTTCATAATAGGTTAAAGTATGAAATTGCCGTTTTATTGTAATAGGTACTTCGAATTGAACCTTCATAATTTGAAATTTTTGAGTGAAACTTTTTTCAAATGGTACCTATGAGGTTCTTCTTTTAAAAAATGTGCAACATTCGATTATGGACTTTCAGTTGTTTTTTTTATTCAGCTTAGACAAGAATGATGGATACTTCGAACATTCGAGTGATTTTTGAATACGAGTTCCGACGCGGTACGCGGTAACGCTGCAGAAACAGCTTGCAATATCAATGTTGCGTTTGGAGAGGGGACTGCTAATGAACGCACCGTGCGATTTTGGTTTAAACGCTTTCGTGATGGAAATTTTGATTTGAAGAACGAACCACATGGGTGACCGCCCGCACATGTGAATAGCAATGAATTGAAAGAGATGGTGGTAGCCGATCCGAGCCAAACTACCCAGGAGTTAGCGGCATGGATTAACATTACCTTACCAACAATATTGACTCATTTGCGTCAAATCAATAAAATAAAAAAATATGAAAAATGGGTGCCTCATGATTTGAATGATCTGCAGAAAGAAACGCGTGTTGAAACTTGTGTTGCCTTGTTGAATCGATGCAGAAATGAAGGAATATTGGATCGAATTGTGACATTTGATGAAAAGTGGATTCTTTACGATAACCATAAGTGAAAAATGCAATGGCTGACCCCAGGTCAAACGCCGCAACAGTGTCCTAAAGCAAAGCTTACCAATAAAAAGGTAATGGTAACTGTTTGGTGGTCTCAGCATGGTGTTATTCACTATAGCTTTCTCCGATCTGGTCAAGCAATAACGGCAGATGTCTCTGTGTGTCTGAACTCCAAAACTCCGAACTCCGAACAATGATAGCAAAACTTGCAGGGAAACAGCCCCGACTCATGAATCGATCTTCACCATTATTGCTCCATGATAACGCGAGACCTCATACAGCACGAGAAGCAGTTTTAACTCTACAGGAACTGCAATTAGAAAACATTCGTCTCCCTCCGTATTCGCCAGACCTTGCTCTAAAGGACTACCATTTTTTTCGTGATTTGGACAATTTTCTACGTGATAAAAAGTTTTCTTCCCAGGAGGCAGCACAAAAATGCTTTCACACAGTTTGTAGAATCTAGATCACCAGAGTTCTATGGCAAAGGCATAAATTACCTTCCTATTAGATGGCAGCAATGTATAGATAATAATGGTAGATATTTTGATTAAATAAATATGAAAAAAAAAAACGAATTTAAATTTTTCAGTACAAATCGGCAATTTTTATTAAACTATCGGCACGCTATGATGGCCGTTTTGACGTTTGTCCACTCATGAAGTTACGTATTAATTAATAATTACATTTGAAGGAGCAAATTGCTGTTCTTTATTGTCAATGTCAGTGACGTGCAGTTAGTCATAAAATTTATCGAATGTATAATTTTAGGACACAACATTTATTTATTACATTGATTTCTAAACTATATACATATATTAGGGTCACGCGAACATTTATTTTTTATTTTTATAAGATATAATTATTGGTGTACTTATTTACCACACAACTCGGCATTTATTCTTCGAAATTAATTTTTTTTTAAATGTAGTCTTAATGTCGTCACTAGGATCGCTGGCCAGCACAACTACTACTTCCAGCAAACTCGCGTCAATGCTCAATGCAAAACAAAGCAGTTTCGACTTGACGTTGCTTCGAAAAGTACAAACTGTGAGTGCACTGCGATTGTGATATAGTTTTGACCTGGCTTTGGATTTCGGATATTGATACTGCATTACTGTTGACCCTTGCTCGTCAATTTGGACTCTGTTTACGCCTTTTGTTGTGGATTTCATCGATGCCATATCGATGAAATCCACAACAAAAGGCGTACGCAGAAAACTGTTCTAAACAGTCAGGCACGTGAGTTTGTTATACGCCTTCGTAACTTACGTACGTATTTTAACGTATTTTTTCGAGAATAAATTGACATTTCACATCACTATTGTAATATGTCAAAACGGCCATCATAGCGTGCCGCAACTTTAGACTATATATAAACGGGAGTACCGTTTGGCGCGTTATTAATAGATTTTCATCAACTTTTTCTTCCCACATATCCGTGCAACAGTAAAGACGTATTTTCTGTATCATTTTAAAATAAGAATAATATTTAATAAGGCTAAAACTTAAGCTATTAATCAAAATCATTTACTAAAAGTTGTAGTTTTTTTGAAAAACTTTTTTTTATATGATTAAAGATAAGAATTCCTTCCAACGGAACGATTGAGAATGCGTCCTCATGATAAAAGGAATAAGCGATATAATATAGAAGGAATTAGGCAAGGCTTGATATGCATTGAATTTAATTCTCACATTTAATTCGCTTTTGTGGTTAGGTAATTATTTAAAATAAAATTCAGTGTTCGATTTTAAACTAAATGTTACTGTTTAAAAATTACTCTGCCCCCTTGGGCGCTGCCTCCACGAGCGAGAAATCGCGACGATATTATCGTCGTGCCACGTATTTCTATATACTCTCTTGAACGCGTCTCCACACGGCGACGTTATCGCGGCGATGCGACGAGTGGCAATGTGCGCGCGTAACGTCGTCCGACGACGTTACGCGCGCACACGTCGTATCGCCGCGGAATCGTCGCTACTGGTGGCGCGCTCGCCACAGAACGTGGCGCTCACGCAGCGAGCGCGCGGCGGGCGCTTTTCTTTCAACAAATAAAAGCACAACGCATCGGCAAGAAAATGCGGCGATTCCGTTACGAGTCGTTGCGGACACACTGTGATTCCGTCACGAGTCGTGACGATACGCCGGCGGAATAATCGCTCGTTCGTGGAGATTACCTGACGATAGAAGCGCGGACTCGTCGCGATTCTCTCGCTCGTGGAGGCAGCGGCTTAGAATTAAAAACGAAACGTTAGGCGAACTTTCGTTTCGCTTCATTGTGATTGGTCGCCTGAATCACGCCTCGAAATCTCGACTAATCAGGAATCAGGTGTCTGACTGTTAATGACTCGAAACGAAAGTTCTTCTAACGTTTCGTTTTTCATTCTAAAGCTTCTGATCGAATAAGTTGTTTTATAAAATACACGCTACTTTCCTTGTTGCTATTTACTTGGCGATGACTAAGTATTCCAATTAAGTTTTTTACGAAATGCGCTTTCTTTACTGAACTTGACTTAGTGCCGCACAATATGGTATAAATGTAGTAACACATTGGTTGCAGAAAAATCTTCTAACCCTCAATGTGGAGAAGACCAATTATGTTGCTTTTACCATGCGCAATACGAACTCACCTCCTCCGTCTTGTTCACTAACTGCACATAACTGTTGCGATAGACATACTTGCTCCTGTCCCAAACTAGCCAATACTTCCCATCTCAAATATCTTGGGGTTTTGATTGACAGCAATCTGTCCTTTAAGCCACATATAGATTTACTCACTTGCAGATTGAGAAAACTTATATATGTTTTTAAAAATCTGAGACAGTTTGCATCACAAAAATTAGTTAAACAAATATATTTAGCACTTGGTCAATCTATGTTACAGTACTGTATAACAGTCTGGGGAGGAGTACACAAAACAAATCTAAAACCCTTAGAAGTAGCCCAGAGAGCTGTACTCAAGGTTAGTACATTCCGACCGTATCTCTACTCAACATACAGCTTGTATCAGTCCTGTAATGTGCTCACTGTACGTCAGCTATTTATATTATACACAGTTTTAAGGCAACACTCAAAGGAATATTTTGATAAATTCAAGCAAACTAATAGACGTCAAAATAAAATCTATATGCCAAAATTTGGCCATGCATACGTTAATAAATACTTTATATTCTTAGGTCCCTACCTCTATAATAAAATAAATAAATCTTTACATATATATCCCTTAAATACAATAGTGTAAAAATAAATTATATAAATATCTACACGACCTTAGCTATGAAGATACTGAAAACATTCTAAATATACCCACATAATTACTTTACTCATCCTCTCATTATTATTATTATTATGAATTAAACATTAAAACTCACTAGTGTGTTTTCAGTCAATAAGCTAAATGCGATTGTCACTTTTGAATTATTAAATTTAATAATAAAATTATTGTGCAAGCCGGCGCAACCTCAATATCTTAGCTATTTATTAAATTACCTAATTGATTAATTCAATTAACTTTTTTGCAAAGTAAATTATTTAACATCATATTAGTACTATATCTCTCACACACAAACATTAGTACCCTCGTATGATTTTAATTGTAAAATAGAATTAGCATATAAATTAATATACGTAAATGTTATAACTTTATTCTTTATATTTTTTTGTTAAGGCAGGACAAACTGCCTAACCGCACACCCCGTTGTTCGGGACAACGAACAGGGTAGTGTGGGGCCCTCACCAACTAAATAAGCCTGCCATGTGCCGTCGATCCGCCTGTGGTGGTGGGCCACTGGAACTATTTTTACACGCTTTTTTTTTATTAGCTAACCTGTATGTTCGTAACCAACTCCTTTGGACGCGATTTTGACCCACTAAACGGCCAGATTTCGTTCAAACTTTGTAGATTTATCGAGGACCGATGACAATAGACTAATTTGATAAATGGAATAACCATTTTTCAATTTGCAAAATAAGATTTGTTAATTTATATAGCTTTAAAAAACACGCTACGGAATCTTCGAACGTGATTTTCAACCACATCATAATGTCGGATTGATTTGAAACTTTGCAGACTTATCAAGGACCGATGACAATGCAATAATTTGAGTTATCGAGTTTATCGGTTTTTAGGCTTTTGTAGCCAATAAAGAACCCTTATAATTAAGCGATGTCCGTCCGTCCGATGAAGTTTAAAGGCAAATTATCACGGCATAAGTAGGTTTTATTTCTTTTAAATAACAGTACTTTTGATACTATTTTGACACTAAAAAGGAGAAAATAAATTATAATTTAAAAAACTAAAATAACACGCTTTAAATAGCTAGATGAACTAAAAAATAGTAAATAATATTACAATAAATAATGATTGTAAAAAAAGCGTGAGGTGCATAATCAAATGTTACAAATAGTTCACCTATAAGTACCCGCTTTTTTACAATTATTATTTATTGTAATATTATTTACTACTTTTTAGTTCAACTAGCTATTTAAAGCGTGTTATTTTAGTTTTTTACACTATAATTTTTTATGTATATCTTCAGTGGTCCACTAACTAGATGGGGAAGAAATAAACGTATTATGTCATTGCATACGTAGTAACGTTGATAAACCACAACGGTGCGTGCGAGTGAAATGACTCGCATACTTTCACAGTGTAGGTACTTATGAAATTTGCGATTTGCACGATATGAGTGTTTGGATTTGCGCAAGAGTGTGGAGCTTGGCCTGCCGCGAGCACCGGCCGGCACGTCGCTTACGTCACAAGCCGGGCATGCCGCACATTTCTCAATCCGTTTTACGCCAAGGCTCATCTTTACTACTATTTTATGAACATTAATTATTCAATTGTTCATTAAACCAAACACTTATGCATTATGCAACAACCTTAACATAATATTTTGTTAAATTAAAAATAGAAAGCTATTGAATACGCTCTGGTTGCATATCGTCCACAGAGTTCAATAAGTTAGAGATGTACTCGTTTACACTTTGTTTATAATTTACTAGCGGCCCGTCCCGGCTTTGCACGGGTGTACATTAAGTTTTTAAACATTTCGGAATAAACATAAGTTATAGGTATGTATGTACCTTTATGCAGGACATAAATAGTTCTATTTTTTTCAAATTAATATTTATAGTAATTAATATCTTTCTAGTAATAAATATAGCCTATGTCATGTGTATACAAACAAAAACACAAACTGTCGTCTTTATAATATTAATAATAAATATAACCTATATTACTCAGAGATAATGTAGGATTCTGATGGTGAAAAAATTTTTGAAATCGGTCCTGTATTTTTTGAGTCTATTCGTTATAAACATACAAAAATACAAATCTTTCCTCTTTATAATAATAAGTATAGATTACAAAATGTATTTGTGGATTTAGAGGCTGTGTTGTGTGGCAACAGACTGACATATTAATCCCGACTGAAATATTACTGTAACTTATAAAAGATTGCATTTGTACTGTTGATTAATCGAGATTTTACGAGTGTCAGTGTATTTCGTGTTAGCATTTTATCGATTATAAGTGAACTGAGCCGGTTTTATTACAACATAAAGTTATTAATCCACAACAAATATTAGCTTTTAATTAATACATTAAGTACTTAGCTTGTTTGTCAATGGAGTTACTCGTAGATGCTATCAGCAATATAAATATGTACCTATTTATAAGTACTTGAGAGTAATTAAAATAGGTCATGAATTAATTATCTATTGGCTACTTTTGAGTTAAAGCACAAATTTCGTTTCATATCTATATTTACATTATTTACATGCTTTTGTGGATATTTTAAGCACTGACCGACCGATGCATGTCAAATGACATGCACGGTCATTTTATCAGAATAAAAAAATTGCGAATCTGTGAAATTCAAAGGTTGTCCAGGAGGTGCAGGTTCAAATCCTGCTCGTGTTTTCAATTTCTTATTTTCGCACTTGGCTTTTATCTACATTTTTTTATTCAACGTGATGGGCAAACAAGCACACGGTCCACCTGATGGTAAGCAGTTACCGTAGCCTATAGATGCTAGCAACACCAGAGCCATCCTCAGCGCTTTGCCAACCCCAAGAAAAGGTATATGAGATGGAGAGGAAGGATAATAAAGATAGGATAGCAAAGATACTAAGAAGAGGATAGTTTGGATAATTGGGAGAGGATAGAAAAGATAGTAAGGACAGGATAGAAAGGATAATAAACGGAGGATAGGTCTATGTCTAGCAGTAGACGATGAAAGGCTGATGGATGGAATTAACTAAATTTTTAGCTTACGTACCAGCATTTGCTCTCTCCTCCGCCTAGATAAATGCTAGTTTTTAGGTTATATATCGGCTTCCCGATTAAGTAGCGAGAGAAAACATTTACCAGTTTTAAGTTTCATGAAGAGCATAGAAAAGTTTCATTAAAATCTTGTCAGTAGTTTTTACAAGATATGCAAACAAATAAACAGACAAAAAAATATTATGAAAAATTGTTTTGTATTCAGATTCGCCCAAATAGATACACTTATATTTTCTAAAATATTGATTTACAAATGTTAAATCAGTGGGAGTCTCGAAAGTGTTTAGGTGTTTTTTCTCTTTTTAAAACGACACCCAGCGCTAAGGAATACTCTTTGTATTGCGGGGGACTTTACAAACAAACCATTTCACGGACACAAAGTACACCCAGACTCAGAACAACCGTTTATGGATCACATAAAGAGTTGTCCTGTGTGGGAATCGAACCCACAACACTCGGCTGGGAGACCGGTATCTGAACCACTCCACTATCTCTTTAATTTATTATTTGAAACTAGATAGGTAGGTACCTATAAATAAATTTTGTTATTTTAAGAGATAATAAATTATGACTCTCAGCATATAGGTATCAGTTGTCAATGGTTTCTGTGGCCATTAAACGATTCGATGAGCACGACCACAGTGGTGATTGTGCTAGAAGAGGCACTAAAAGGACCGTTTGACACAACATTAATCAAAGGCTGAGCTATAAAATTGAATTCCATTTATAGCAGGATAGATAAGGAATTTATATTATTTCTTGTTTTTTTTTATACTACATGGGTGACAAACAAGCATACGGCCCACCTGAAGGTAAGCAGTCACCGTAATAAAGAGAGGATATGTAGGATACTAAACAGAGGATAGGAAGGGTAAGAAGGAAAGGATATTAAGACTAACAAGGAGAGAATAGGGATGAGGATTGGGCCTCCGGCGCTCTGACTCACCACACGAAACAACTGCAGGAGTAACAGCCGTTGTTACACGCTGATCTTTTGTGAGAGGGTGGTACTTCCTCGATCGAGCCGGCCCATTCATGCTGGGATAAGCAAGGATCTACCACTAGTGATTATTGCGTTAAATATGCTAAATACTTTAGATACAATAATAATAATAAACAAAATGAACCCTTATGTGTACAATTCACACACGACAGAAGTGAAACTTCTGAAAAGTAGCTTACGAGAGATTGAGATGCATATAGAGCATCAGGAGTATTAGTATAAATGTAAGGTTTATTATTCTTTAACAAGCTTAAAATTGCCTCTCATTAATTAAATTTAATGGAACATTAAAATTCATTTAAATGCTGTTTCCTGCATTCATTTCCTGCCATATAATGGATCCCGTAGGAATTCATGGGACAACTATGGTAATAGTACATTGTTAACCTAGGGATGAAAGCAACTTATTTAGTGCCGAGACGGTAGCGAGGGCGCGGGACGTCTGCCAGATGTGAAAACATCGAAATTATTTTGTAGAAATAAAATGACCATAACTTGACAAAGTACTCCTTAAAACGAATCAAACGAGTATAAACCCGATGGGTTTGGGTTGTTTCATTACAGAGTTACTGTGGCTATCTTCCAGCTCCATCATCAGACCCTAGATACCATCTAGAGACAAAGTACTCGTCAAGACGAATCAAACGATTCCAAACTCGATGGAGTTGCGTCATTTCATTACAGACTTACTGTGGCCACCTTCCAGCTCCATCACCTGACCCTGGAAATCATCTAGGTTTGGAGTACTAGTCAAGACATTTCAAACGAGCCCTAACTCGATAGAGTTGCGCCATTTAATTACAGAGTTTCGCTTGGCCATCTTCCAGCTTCATCATCAGATCCTGGATACCATCTAGAGACAAAGTACTCGTCAAGACGAATCATACGAGTCCAAACTCGACAGCGTTGCGCCGTTTCATTATAGAGTTCCAATCTCCACCTTACAGCTCCATCATCAGATCAGCTCTATGTCATCTAAATAATGCATTGTCACGTGATAATACATATGCGTGTAAAATTTCAGCACAATCGGAAACCGAGAAGTGTGTAAAATTTAACTTGCAAGATTTGAACAGGACAAGTAAAATAAAAGCGTTGCCACGCTAACAGCCGATTTTATCCACCCTCCGCAATAGATGTTTCACATCAAAAAGTTTGAGATCACTTTGAAAATACGAAACATTTTTGTTGACAGTATGGTGAAACTTTTTTTATTTTATGTTATGATTCTTTATTTAAAAATGTGATATTTTATCAAATCCATCCATCAGCCTTTCAATGTCCACTGCTGGACAAATAATCAAAAACATGTCAAAAACAATTGTTTTACCTATAAAAAGAAATCTTTGATTACGCTTATTCAGAAATCTGACCGACAAAATTCAAGCATATTTTTTTAATTTTTCGTGTAAAAAGTTGATTTGATTGCCTTCACTTTACGAGCAATAATTGTTACTTTGGGGGAAGAAGGATATTTTATGAGAGAAATAGCTTGCCGAGTTAACTTTGCTGATCAACCTCGCAGTGGTCGCCCAACTGTTCTTACTGCTGCCCAGAAACGTTACATCAGACTGCTGACTGCCCGTGACCCAATAATCAATGCCACTAAAATAAGAGCTGAGTTGCGGGCTGCCACTGGACTAGAAGTAAGCACTCAGACCATCAGAAATTGCTTACACCAGGCTGGATTACGAGCAAGGAGATCCTGGCAAGCACCTCTGAACTCACGGCAACGACAGAAACACAGATTGTAGTGGGCTAGGCTCCGCCAAAATGAAGATGATGACGAGGAAAACATTTCGCAAAATTTTTTCTTCGTTGACGAAACAAGAATAAGCACTCATCCAGACAACCGTATCCGTATCTGGAGAAGACGTGGGGATGCAGAGAGATAAAGAACTGCCACTGGTACTATGCAACAAGGCGGGAAATCGGTGTCCTTTTGGAGCGGAATAATGATGGGAGCTAGAGCGCCGTTAATTCTGTATCAGGGCTCGATTACTGCAGCTTTGTACCAAAATGTTATTATTGAAGGAATTATCAGACCATTTAGAATAAAACATGGCCACCAATTTGTATTGGTTGATGATAATGCATCCACACAACGAGCTCAACGAGTCAATGCTGCTCTCCGTGATCACAACACTGCCAGTTTAGACTGGCCTGCCGGTTCGCCTGACTTGAACCCGATCGAGCCCGCTTGGGATGCTCTAAAGCGAGCTGTTTGGAACCGTCAGCCACCTCCCCAGACAGTACCAGAGATCAGGAAAGCTGCTATTGAAGAAAGGGAGAGGTTACCGCAAGAAATCCTGAATAACTCGATTCTCAGCATACCCAGGAGGATAACTGCTTGTGTTCAAGCTAGGGGAGGAGTTATCTTGTACTTACTAAAAACAATTCCGTAATAAATTCTTAATAATGTTTCTTATTTCGTCGTTTTCTTTAATTTATTTCTTAGTCACAATTGCATTAAAATTAAACACAAAGTGAAAAAATCCTGTTCGTGACTGTTATTTTCGATTTCACATTTTTCACTTTTTGTTTAATGTATACTCGTAGTGTTAAGCATGCCAAATGCTAAAAATATATATAAATATGCATTAAAATTATCAAATAAAATTGTTGTTTGTTAAAAATTTGTGTGGTGGCCAAGTGTAGCCACGCATAGAATATCAGAAGGGTAGATTGAAGTGGTAACAATGTATTGTAATAATGAAAGTTTTATTATTTTTTATTATATCACAATTACAAGTTGTCTCTATTGATTCGTTGCTAAGCACAAATTATTTTCTTCTGTCTTTATCGATGTCACACTGTCCACTCTACTGCCCATCTCAATAAAAGGTTTTAATGTACAAAATATTCAAAAAAGTATATATTAAATAAATGTATCAAATGTATCACCACAAAATAATTAAAAATAGTTAATATTATAGTTTCAATAAAGCTATTTTCTTTTTAAAAAAGATATCACGTAAGCACTTTTATTTTATAGGGTGAAATTTAAGAAATACAGCATTTTTGCTAGTAATCTCAAACTTTTTTTGATGTCAAACTTTTTTTGATGTCTATATCAATTTTTGAAACTTAATATGATATACACCATAGTCATATGGTTTAAGTATTGATCACGCAAACCGGAGACCGAGGTTTCAAATCAACTACTAACGAATACTTTTTGCGACAAAAAAATATTTCAAAGTTAAAATAACTTTAATGGACGTTTCTGCAACTGACTGTCAATCCTATTTATTTATGTGTCTGAACCTTTTTTGTGACGAGTTTTCGTTTCATCTAGTTTCAAATCACAACGATTCTAAAGAAGTATTCACTTTAAAAATATATACAAGCATAGATATTTGTAAAAAGTAATGATGAAAAAAGGATGAATATGGTGTTCATGTTTTTATTCAGATTGCCTGTGGCAACGCTCCAGGCACTTTCATTTCTCACGAAGTTATTAATCAAAAGCTTTATTAGGATTGGACTGAAGCATATTTAAATGGTTTGCATTTAAATAAATATGGTAAGTGTTTTGTATGCTCTACTATTACTGTGCAATATCCTTTAAATAAACTATTATATATACTAAACTATTATAAAGTTGTTACAGAGTCTTGATTAGATATAAAAACTGGTATATATTTTATCCCGCTACGATATCGGGAACCTGAGATATATATACCTACCTAAAAACTAGCTTTTGGCAGCGGCGGAGCCGCGGGCAAAGGCTCGTATATAAATGCTGATTCAATATTGGAATTAAGTAATTAATCATAACTATCTGATACGGTCAGTAGTGTGTTAGTATTACACAATAGGAACTAACTCACTTTACAAATTACAATGTGAGTTTTGCAAAAATCCGACATTTTATTAGATTTTATTTCGATTGTTACGCAAATTATACTTGGCATATGAAAATTGGTGATAATGAAGTAATGCGGTTAATCGGTGTTGGGAGACAGACTCCAAATTAGATTAGAATAAATAATTATGTATATACATATGTATATGACTGCGACTGCGTCTGCGTGGTCTGGTGGGGTGGTGGTGGGGTAATTGGGTCACTATAAAATAAGTACCTCACTCTATGGTACACTAATTAGCTCAATACATAAATAAAAGTATTCTGAGTGTTAATCCATGCAGGTCATAAACTATCTGTATGCCAAATATCATCCAAAACTTCTGTTTATTTTTTTGCATAATTAAGGAACAAACACAATCTTTCACATTTATAATATTATGTAGTAGGATAGGATTTTACGTGAAACTGTGAATAATGAAGCGTCTCTTTAAAATAAGACCATCTCTATATACTGTGCCAGTTTCAGCTGACACATATAATAGAAGACCTAATTTTGTTCCCCTTTTTTAAATTTAAATAATTACCGCATTCTACTCAGTTGTTCGCTAATTAGCCAGCTGTTCTTTGTTCAAATATTGCTTTATATTTTCAAACAATAAGCGTGAACTCAAAGTTTATCTATTGTTTCATATATTTCCAAGTATAAACCTATACTTAATGGAATTACCTGAAAATGAATGCTTTAAGCAACTTGAAATGAGGGGAGCAATTTCTATGAATCGGCGGGCCTCGTGGCGTAGTCGGTAGTCAATCCGACTTCCGTGTACGAGGTCGTGGGTTCGATTCCCATTCAGGACTATTATTTATGTGATGAACACAGATATTTGCCATACAAATATCTGTGTTCAATCACATGTCTGGGTGTTTTCTATCTACTATATGTATGTATTTACAAAGTAATCTAGTACCCATAGCACAAGCGTTAAGCTTAGTTTGGGACCAGAGGACGTTGTGTGAAAATGTTCGTGAATATTTATTTATTTATTGTTATTTATTATGAATGTTACAAAAAATGTTTTTAAAGTCTTTTACTGTCAGCAGCTAACTGTTAATAAATAATAACTGCAAATCATAGTACCTAACAATAACAAACACATACCTATCTTAATTAAAAAAAATAATAATAATAATAAAACATTGTGAGGAATCCTGCAAGCCTGGGAGATGTTCTCGCAAACTTATAACTTATCATCACGCCATTTCCCTTGCGTGGTAGGCAGAGAGAACAGAGTGCCAAGAGGCTCTATTCTTGCATACATCTCTCGCTTCCTCAACATTCATAACTCTCTTCATACACGCTCGCCGGATTCGGAGACTCCACCTTCCTTCAATACATGACCGATTTGGTCTAGGTAGGTTAGTCTCAGTCTCCCCCTGTACCTACATCCTCCTTTTTTTATTGCTTATGGTGGCAGAGTAGCCACGGCCCACCTGATGGTAAATGGTAACCGTCGCTCAGGGTCTTAATTATACAGACTTACAGAGAGTACTGTACAGCCGCTGCTCACTTCATTTTACATATATGAAATGAACAAATTAACGGCTATCTCCTGCTACAACCAAAACACACCAATGTGCTTCATGGTCGGTCACACGAGAGAAGGTGGTACCAACCCGCTCGGGCCTGATAGCAAATGAGTACTCCCACTTGGTACCCAGCCCTACCACGAGTAATGCAATGGGTGATAATTGCTTACTTTCCTTAGTCGCCTTGTACGACACCCGTGGGAAAGAATGGGATGGTGACGTTTTGTATTCTTAGTCCGTCACCATACGGACTCTGAATAAATCCCTCTCGCGATCAGTGCTCAGCAGTGGGAGATAATGGGTTGTGAAAAAATGCTTCACGACCTTACTATAAATATTGGCTTGTATTCCAGCAACAAATGACATACCCTACAACAAAGAATTATATAGGTATTAGATTTTAGTAAATATTTTGAAGAAATGTTGATCATTTAGAGTGTACATATTCTATTCTACCGGCTATACTAAACAAACCAGCATGCGTGACATATTAGTGTAGATAAGATACAGACACGTTGCAACATCCCACAGACGGCGTCTCAATAAAGTAGGCATAAAGTAGGTCGGCCATTATAATTTCATTCACAACTCCATGAGTAGGTAAACTAGTTCTACCATTATGTAACCTACGGGGTCGAAGGAAACTATTCTGAAAACTTATTCTCGATAATTCTCGATACTTACTATAATACAAACTATACAAAGATTTTACGAGTATATTGTAAGTAATAATATAATATTTAGGCAGGTCGATGTTGAAACATAATGAGTTTCCTTTAATACCTATGTACATAGTTTTTATAATGCCTTCTTTTGCTAATAGGTAGCTACCTATAAAAAGGCTGGGCAGCGTTCGGGAAGCTGAGGAATATCTTCTTGTCCCATATTCCATATTGTCTCAAGACGAAGGTCTATGACCAGTGTGTTACCGGTGATGACTTACGGAACAGAGGCGTGATCTCTGAATGTTGTCATTATATCAAGGCTCAAAGTCACCCAGCGGGCCATGGAGCGGGCTATGCTTGGTATTTCCCGACGTGATCGAATCCGTAATACGGAGATCCGTAGGAGAACGAGAGTGACCGACATAGCCCGCCGGGTTGCCATGCTGAAGTGGCAATGGGCAGGCCACATCGCTCGACGAACCGACAACCGTTGGGGAAGAAAGGTTCTCGAGTGGCGACCACGTATCGGACGGCGCAGCGTAGGACGGCCCCCCACTAGATGGACCGACGATCTGGTCAAAGCCGCGGGGAGTCGTTGGATGCGGTCGGCACAGGACCGCTCGTTGTGGCGGGTTGGGAGGCCTATGTCCAGCAGTGGACGTTGAAAGGATGATGGATGGATGGATAGTTAGCTGAAATAACGTGAAACGTAGATTTCTGTGTATATTGTTATCGTAGACAGCGAGCGATCTGAAAAACAGGTAGTTAAGTATTGTTCAGATATAAGTCGAATGAGGGAAAGAACGCAATATCCGACCATTATATATGAATGAATCGTGCAGTTATATTAATGTAAAAGTTCGAAACATCGTTCCCACAGTTTCCACAATATGAAATTAGTGAACTCGGTCTCTTCGCGTGCAAATTATTTTCTGTGACGCACTGATACAAATTATGTCAGTTAGTTCACTAGTTAATTTTCTCCACTCCTTAGAACTTTCAAAAGTTAGAGACTTCTACCTATGCTTTTTTTCTATAACAGAATAATCTCAGATTAAAGGGACTTAATTTGACATAACATAATTGGACATTAAGCATAAATGCTTATGTAAAGAAAGCCTTCTTGAAAAAATACTTGTGGTTCACCATACCTTAACTTACCTACTTAACATCTTTGAAATTATTTTTTTGTTTATAAATTATCATAGATTGCCTCAACCTAGCATTTATTTATACTCCTAACCAAATTTAGACGTCGGCAACGAGTGAGTCTAGTATAATCTAACGAGTATAATAGAGGACTCAAGCGTACCCTCGTTGACATGACACAGGTGCACTCACTCTCCTAAGCCGGACAGCAATCCAATATGGCTGTAGATAAATAAAGCTTAGTTACAAACTAAGCTTTAATTTACTACATGTATCTAATCATTATTTACATGCTACAATTTAATCAACAAATTGTTTTATATGCTAGCTGAACCCTCAACTGCATACAAAAGGAAGCCCGAATTCGGTTTGGTTGGAAAATTGAATAACTTCCCTATAAATATACATTCCATTTATTTTATCAAAGACCATTGGCTTCTTATAAAATATTTTCCTTTCTTGCAATTCATACGTACTCCATATCAAACTTAACATAAATCAATTCCACTAAATAAAAGGGGAAAATAAAGTGGTTAGCAAGAAAATTTCAATGTTTTATAATCATTCTATCTGCCTACCCGACAAGGGAGATAGCGTGATGAAACGTAAGTAATCTATAATATTATAAAATTGTAACAGAGTTGTGTCTAAGCACAAAACAATTCTTTTAGAATTTTTGTCTGTTTATTTCTTTGTTTGTTCGCGCATCACACAAAAACTACTGAACGGATTTTGATGCAACTTTTTATTTGACTTTTTTTTTATTTGAAAGGCCTTGATTAGACTTAAAAACTGGTATGTATACATTTTATCCCGCTACTATATCGGGAACTTGAGATATAACCGAAAAACTGGAAAACTATTTAAGCTAGAATATTTTGTAGAATTTATTTAAAAGAACTACTAGATGGATTTTGATGCAACTTTATTATTTGAAAGGCCTTGATTTGACTTAAAAATTGGTAGACTTTTTATCCCGCTACTATATCGGGAACCTGAGATATAACCGAAAAACTAGCTTTTGACTGCGGCGAAGACGCTGGCAAAGGCTAGTCTTAAAAAAAAAATGGGTGCGTGTACTTATGTACGCGCGTGAGAAGTTATACTTCTTTGGCATCATTAAATAATTAATATTAAAAATTGAAAATTAATATATTTATATAATAATATATTTAATATATATATTTCAAATATATATATTTAATATAAATTTATATAATTAATATATATATATATATATATATATATATATATATATATATATATATATATATATATATATATATATATATAATTATTAAAAACCAAATTTAGAGAATAATAAATATATAAGACATAATTTGTACTAAATATTATAAGATTCTTAATTTTAAATGTTTATTATTGATAAAATAAATTTAACAATAAATTCAAAAATTGAATTTAAGGTTGGTCATTTTTTAAATATTTTTATTGATTTCTTAATTTAATATTCACTTTTCATTTTTATCAAAAAGTTGCATCAAAATTAGTTCAGTGGTTTTTGTTTGATGCGCGAATGCGCGAACAAACAAACAGACAAACAGACAAAAATTCTAAAAAATATTGTTTTGTGTTTAGACACGCCTATATAGCCTATTACAGTCATTTTTTCTCAAATATCTTGCAGAATATAGATTATTATAACTTAGAATTAATAAAAAATGTATAACAGCGCCATCTTAAAGTATTGCTTAGAACTACCACACAATAGTGGCTACACGATTATTCGTAGTACTAATTATTTCCTGTAGATATCGTTTTCATGTTGATAAGATTATTAATTCTTATAACCTATACATAAAGTAGATAATAATTAGTCAGCTGTTATCTGTTATAGTAGCAATAGTTATTATTTATTAGTGATTGTTGTTGTAGTGAGAATATAATATTTGTAACATCAAAGATCACTGTAGTTATTTGGGTGATTTTAAAAAGTTCTGTAAGTGCCTACCAGGGCCATGTCACTCCCTAAGAGCTTGTTTTTATTTAAAATCGTGCTCTCTAGTGGGCGGAAGAGACACTAATAATTATTAGTGGGACTCGAATGTTGTTAGAAGAAAATATTTAGATGATAAAATTGAATAACAGATGGCGCTGTAATAAATATCAGTGCAATTCTATACAAAATGTACTATAACCTGAATCGCACAATATTTTTTTTTTGTAAATAAAGTATATATACAAATATAATTGTACTTCAAATGTACTTGCTTAGGCAGTACATATACTAATAGCTTTTTTTCGAGACTTAATGAGCGGTTAAGCAGACAACTTCATACTGTTGACAACTTCATACTGTTAATTTTGTGTCACAGATGCGCGCGTATCTTAAAATTTCACTCTCATCATTTTTTCATAACGCGCCTAAAGAAGTATAACTTCAATAATTTTGTGACACAGCTAGCATTTCTTTTTCACTTTGTGTTTAATGTATAGTGCTAAGCATATCAAATGCTAAAAATATATATAAATATTTATAGGGTTTGCGTCATTATTAGGTAAAAATCTTAATTTTAAAATTAAGTTTACCTGGTCGGTATAATGTATGAAAATACTTCCGACAGATGGCGCAGGCGTCACCCAAAGACGTTAAGTATGAATGTGTTATCGAAATTAGCAGATAGGAGCAATTGTCACCTTGGTTGAATTGGCAAAGCATCTGCACGGTATCCAGGAGATGCAGGTTCAAATCCTGCTCGTGACTGTTATTTTCGATTTCACATTTTTCACTTTGTGTTAAATAAATAGACTGTGTGTAAATTATCGTAACGTTTACGTTACATGCAATCTTTACTCAGGATTATCAGTGAAGGAATGTAAAGGTTGGACTGAACAAATAACTTTCTCGCTCGGCGCGGTGACAAAGGTTATTTAGAAATCTCGTTATGCGCTCCGCTGTCGCTCCCGAGATTTCAAAGCAATTACGTCTCTTGTGTACTCTTTAGTTTAGTCTTTTACTCACGCCTCTAAGAAATAGTCCTATAAAACGTTTTAGTGTTTCTTTTCATCAAAACTTAAGATTTAGTAGGACTTTACATCTTATTAACCATTCAATATTCATTTACCTATATACATATAATTTAACCTAACATTCTTTCCACATGTCCGAACCATCGGAGCATTCCCTTTCGCATCTTTACACCAATATGTACCTACTACGAGAGTATCTTTCATATCGCTCTCTTTCTTACGTCGTCGTTACGAATGCTATAATATATTGAATAATAATTAATTATTACATAACACTTCAATGTAATAACAAATAAATATTAAATTTTATGCGATAATAAAAAGGAACTTAATTTACTATAGTTCCAGTAACTATTACCAAATATAATACGTTTTAATATTTACGCGAATATTACAACATTATGAAACTATACAAATAAATAAAATGGAAGTGTCTGTTTGTAATTTGTAAATAACAGCTTTTTACTAAATGCATAATGAAATATAGGTACGATACCTATAAGAAAAAATCTATTTTTTATATTTTTTGTCCGTCTGTCTACCTGCCTGTCTATTTGTTTGAGCTAATCCCTGTAACGGCCCAATCGATTCGGACGGGAGTTTTACGGCCCGATAGTTGATGTTATAAGGTATTCCGTTTGCCTAGACAATTTTTATTAAAAATAACTAGGAGCTCATGCAGAAAAAACTAGTCGAATCGCGGGTAGAGGCTAGTTTTAAAATAAACTACTTTTACTATTCCAACGATTTGAATACTTTACAGCATTCATAGTCACGGGTGGAGGGTTTACGTTGACACCAAACGTTTTATTTCATAAATACATACTCGTATTGATGGTTATAGAGTAGTTAGGTTAAATTATATGTATATAGGTAAATGAATATTGAATGGTTAATAAGATGTAAAGTCCTACTAAATCTTAAGTTTTGATGAAAAGAAACACTAAAACGTTTTATAGGACTATTTCTTAGAGGCGTGAGTAAAAGACTAAACTAAAGAGTACACAAGAGACGTAATTGCTTTGAAATCTCGGGAGCGACAGCGGAGCGCATAGCGAGATTTCTAAATAACCTTTGTCACCGCGCCGAGCGAGAAAGTTATTTGTTCAGTCCAACCTTTACATTCCTTCACTGATAATCCTGAGTAAAGATTGCATGTAACGTAAACGTTACGATAATTTACACACAGTCTATTTATTTAACACAAAGTGAAAAATGTGAAATCGAAAATAACAGTCACGAGCAGGATTTGAACCTGCATCTCCTGGATACCGTGCAGATGCTTTGCCAATTCAACCAAGGTGACAATTGCTCCTATCTGCTAATTTCGATAACACATTCATACTTAACGTCTTTGGGTGACGCCTGCGCCATCTGTCGGAAGTATTTTCATACATTATACCGACCAGGTAAACTTATTTTTAAAATTAAGATTTTTACCTAATAATGACGCAAACCCTATAAATATTTATATATATTTTTAGCATTTGATATGCTTAGCACTATACATTAAACACAAAGTGAAAAAGAAATGCTAGCTGTGTCACAAAATTATTGAAGTTATACTTCTTTAGGCGCGTTATGAAAAAATGATGAGAGTGAAATTTTAAGATACGCGCGCATCTGTGACACAAAATTAACAGTATGAAGTTGTCAACAGTATGAAGTTGTCTGCTTAACCGCTCATTAAGTCTCGAAAAAAAGCTATTAGTATATGTACTGCCTAAGCAAGTACATTTGAAGTACAATTATATTTGTATATATACTTTATTTACAAAAAAAAAATATTGTGCGATTCAGGTTATAGTACATTTTGTATAGAATTGCACTGATATTTATTACAGCGCCATCTGTTATTCAATTTTATCATCTAAATATTTTCTTCTAACAACATTCGAGTCCCACTAATAATTATTAGTGTCTCTTCCGCCCACTAGAGAGCACGATTTTAAATAAAAACAAGCTCTTAGGGAGTGACATGGCCCTGGTAGGCACTTACAGAACTTTTTAAAATCACCCAAATAACTACAGTGATCTTTGATGTTACAAATATTATATTCTCACTACAACAACAATCACTAATAAATAATAACTATTGCTACTATAACAGATAACAGCTGACTAATTATTATCTACTTTATGTATAGGTTATAAGAATTAATAATCTTATCAACATGAAAACGATATCTACAGGAAATAATTAGTACTACGAATAATCGTGTAGCCACTATTGTGTGGTAGTTCTAAGCAATACTTTAAGATGGCGCTGTTATACATTTTTTATTAATTCTAAGTTATAATAATCTATATTCTGCAAGATATTTGAGAAAAAATGACTGTAATAGGCTATATAGGCGTGTCTAAACACAAAACAATATTTTTTAGAATTTTTGTCTGTTTGTCTGTTTGTTTGTTCGCGCATCAAACAAAAACCACTGAACTAATTTTGATGCAACTTTTTGATAAAAATGAAAAGTGAATATTAAATTAAGAAATCAATAAAAATATTTAAAAAATGACCAACCTTAAATTCAATTTTTGAATTTATTGTTAAATTTATTTTTAAAATATTAAATAATCAATAATAAACATTTAAAATTAAGAATCTTATAATATTTAGTACAAATTATGTCTTATATATTTATTATTCTCTAAATTTGGTTTTTAATAATTATATATATATATATATATATATATATTAATTATATAAATTTATATTAAATATATATATTTGAAATATATATATTAAATATATTATTATATAAATATATTAATTTTCAATTTTTAATATTAATTATTTAATGATGCCAAAGAAGTATAACTTCTCACGCGCGTACATAAGTACACGCACCCATTTTTTTTTTAAGACTAGCCTTTGCCAGCGTCTTCGCCGCAGTCAAAAGCTAGTTTTTCGGTTATATCTCAGGTTCCCGATATAGTAGCGGGATAAAAAGTCTACCAATTTTTAAGTCAAATCAAGGCCTTTCAAATAATAAAGTTGCATCAAAATCCATCTAGTAGTTCTTTTAAATAAATTCTACAAAATATTCTAGCTTAAATAGTTTTCCAGTTTTTCGGTTATATCTCAAGTTCCCGATATAGTAGCGGGATAAAATGTATACATACCAGTTTTTAAGTCTAATCAAGGCCTTTCAAATAAAAAAAAAGTCAAATAAAAAGTTGCATCAAAATCCGTTCAGTAGTTTTTGTGTGATGCGCGAACAAACAAAGAAATAAACAGACAAAAATTCTAAAAGAATTGTTTTGTGCTTAGACACAACTCTGTTACAATTTTATAATATTATAGATTACTTACGTTTCATCACGCTATCTCCCTTGTCGGGTAGGCAGATAGAATGATTATAAAACATTGAAATTTTCTTGCTAACCACTTTATTTTCCCCTTTTATTTAGTGGAATTGATTTATGTTAAGTTTGATATGGAGTACGTATGAATTGCAAGAAAGGAAAATATTTTATAAGAAGCCAATGGTCTTTGATAAAATAAATGGAATGTATATTTATAGGGAAGTTATTCAATTTTCCAACCAAACCGAATTCGGGCTTCCTTTTGTATGCAGTTGAGGGTTCAGCTAGCATATAAAACAATTTGTTGATTAAATTGTAGCATGTAAATAATGATTAGATACATGTAGTAAATTAAAGCTTAGTTTGTAACTAAGCTTTATTTATTATTTATGTCGTACGATCGCCTGGTTAAGAAGATATGCAATGCGAATGTGGAAGTATGTGAGTACAGTGGGAGAACGAGTCTCACCTACCTAGACCAAAATCGGTCATGTAGGTACCTATTTAAGGGAGGTGGAGTCAGAAAAAGTCTCCGAAATCGGCCAGTGTGCACGAAGAGAATTATGAATGTTGAGGAAGCAAGAAACGTACGCAAGAATAGAGCCTTTTGGCACTCTGTTCCCTATGCCTACCCCGCAAGGGAGATGACGTGATGTTAAATAATAGTAGTATTATTTAATTGATCTAAAAAAAATATTTCATTAAATTATCGCATTATTTAATTAAAAGATATTTATATAATAAGGTGAGCCAGCGAATTTCTTTATGTATATTATCAAATACTATGGAAAATCCAGAAGTGCACGCCTCTTAATCTTAATTTTTCACAATAAAATTGATTATTTGATAAGTAACTAATAATGTATTGGTCTTACTAAGTAGTTTTCAATAAATCACATTGATAGCGCTAATTTCAAAAAGAACTAATGTGGTTCTCATGTCTTATACGCCATCTAGCGCTAATTTTAAGAAGTACTTCTATATTGGTCTATAGAAGTAGTTCTCACGAAATAAGGTATAGCGCTGGTTTTAGTGTACCACTGTACCGTCAAGTCGAGCGTAAATATTCACTATTTTTTATTTATTTAATAACAATTAAACCACATCGAATCAGACCCTGAAAAGTGATAAGGCTCTATTTGTAATTATAGATACTAAAGCGTAAAAGAAAAAAAAAAGACTCGATTAGTAAAGTATTTCGGTCATTACAGTGTTAACATACATTACCTACAAACACACGGACGTCCAAGATAGAACATTTTTAAACAGTTTTTTAACTAGTTTAAATAACAAAAATGGCATCAAAAATATCATGAGTGTTAAAAATAGTGTATTTTCTTGATATGTGTGTGTATACATATATTATTTTACAAGTGCAATATATGATAAATAGAGACATTTTAAGTTTGAAAAATCAGTTGTTCGGCGTGAAACGAGAGTAGTATCCACCTCAACGCTTCGCTTATGAGGCGTACAATATTATGCATCTCATATACATACCAAGCATAAAAAGTGCAATAATAAAACATTTAAATGACAAGATTATTGTAATAACCATTCTAAAACATTCAGTTACATTCGTAATTCCTGTTAAAAGTAAAATTTCTTTAAATTAAGTATTTCTAAGTCCAACAATGAATTATACATTAAAGGTGAGAGGGCCATGAGATAGTAGGTACGGGCCATGAGAAGGGTTACGACTAAGGTCGACCGACGCTAAATAAATTACTGTGCTAACATAAGTTCCTTTTCAGTTCGTAGCCACCATGTTTATTCACTAGTTAAGGTACACACGTACGCCTCCTTATAGTGTATTGAATAAAATATATTCATCCTACATGTACCTACCTCTTTGATAACTAATAGCTACCTCTTTGGTAGGTTTATTAACATTAAAGGGGTTGTAGTTTTGTAATGTACATTATGTAGGTACACGTATTAATTCACCGCATTGATTGTGTAACATTGCAAAGTATAGTTATAATAATGGATGATTTAATTGATACGAAATTTATTTTGAGTTGTTTGCGGAAGACATCCTATGCAAACTCTGAATTTGCCGAAATAATAACATGTCATATTATAACAATTTATTGTAGCAATTTTTTTTTTTTACTGATTCAATGGTTCTAATGGCGCTCCATCCATCCATCCATCCGCCTTTCAACGTCCACTGCTGGACATAGGCCTCCCCTAGAGAAAGCCACAACGAGCGGTCCCGTCATGGGGGATAATGCCGTAATCGCCACGCTTGGCAGGTGGGTTGGCGATCGAAGTGGATGTTGTTAATACTCGAGGGAATGCTGCTACCTATTTACGCGGTATTCCCTCAGTCGGCTCTTACGACTCCCGTAGGTAGAGAGGGGTGGGACAATTGTGCCATTAGACCGGCCGTGTGGAGCCGGCTTTAGCATTCTAAAGCCGGCTCTACACGGCCGGTCTAATGGCGCTGTGGAGGTCAAATAGGCAGCCGCTCCATGTCAGAACTAAATAGATCCAAAGCCGACCCTAACAAATCTTTAAGTAACGCATGAGTTTGTCATAGGATACTATTTATGCCAAAAAATCTGAAAGGATGAAAGAGAGGATGAAAATTCAAAGTGTGATTGATCACAAACAGCTCACGCGCTTTTATGTAAGAAGAAACTACATAAAATTGCACGCAGTTGAAGTACAAACATCTAGTACTTAATTTATGTCTCAAACGATTACTAAAGCTGCCCTCCGGTATAAAAATGATGCAGTAAGTATTTACTGTGAAGGAAAGTAGTCTTAAACCACTTCAAATATTAAATAGCTAAGAAAACAAGAATTAAACAGGTTTAAAGGACTGTATTATAACTATCATTTATGGTATTCAGCGATTATGCAAAAGCTCTTCCGCTTCGACCCCTTAGTCATAGTTGATGTAGCACATGCGCATGTCGCAGGTGTTTCCATGAATGTAAAATGAAATAAGCCAATTGCATGGATTAATTAATCTGCGGGTAAATAAGCAGACACTCATTATGATCTGTATTATAGCACTTGATATGCCCAGCTATTTTGAAAAACAAATTATTTGTGAATGTGGAAAAAGAGAACTGCGAGCGGGATTAGAACCTGCGTCCCTTTCAATTCGGGGAAGTGCTCTAGGCCGCTAAGCCATCGCAGTGACCAGCACTACACAAGGTTTTGCGGTAGCGGTTTAGCGGCAAATTCCTCCTTTTCACATTCACAATTTTTTTTTTATTGCATGTAGTGGCAGACGAGCCTCGGTTCATCTGATGTTAAAAAGGTAACCGTCGCCCATGGACTCGACTATACCGAGAGTATTGTCAAGCCGCTGCTCACCAATTCATTTCAGAGATATGAAATGAAATATAAACGGCTATCTCCAGCTACAGCCAAAACGCAACGATGTCCTTCATGACCGGTCACACGGGAGATGGTGGTACCAACCCGCTCAGGCCCGATACCAAGTGAGTACTCCCACACGGTACCCAGCCCTACCACCAGGCATGCAATGGATGACAGTTGCTTACTTTCCTTAGTCGCCTCATACGACACCCGTGGGAAAGAATGGGGTGGTAACACTTGTATTCTTAGTCCGTCACCACAAGGACAAATATTCTTTATAGACACTCATCACTTTTATCTTTTAATTATAAGAACATTTAGGGAAAAACTTTATTATCACTAAACCTTTGCGGGAAATAAATTACATAATATATGTATTATTATTAGTCATGGATGCATATAATTTCTGTGCACTATAATTTTTAAAAAATTTACTTATCATCAAAACTATAGCTAATATCTTAATAATATTAGGTACAAATACTTTACAATAATAATAATAGGTAATACTTTACATGCTGCGAATGGCAGATTGGTTTAGATGTGAACCTCCCATTATGTCCAAGTGTTTTGAAATCATGTGACCCTCAAATGATCATTCCAAGTGTAAGTGAACTATTTGTACGTCAAATTTTTAGTTTGTAAAGCCCCTCTTGCGATACATGACTAACTCTATAATTTACATTATAAGTTCATTAAAAAAAAGGTAGACCTACCACAAAATTCAGTTGGAAAAAATATTACATAAGTACATAGATAAAAGTTTTATTCAGTGAATATCGTGCACATCTGTAACGCGACTCTAGCCCCTTCAGTAACACCACTTGACTGTAGTGCTTGACTGTAACCATGAATATTTACTAGTAAACATGGATTTGGCGCATGGATTTTGCCGCGCTACAATGTGAAAGGGACCTAAATATTTAAAGGTTTAAAATGTCAAACAGATTTAATAAGACCGTCCTGTAAGCAGCTTAACTGTTCTCGTAACAAATAGAGAATTTAAAGAACAAAGCTAAAACTTATACGCTTCGTTTATTTGAAGAAACAAGAGTACAAATTGTTTGTTTGAACATCAACGAACTAATTCGTTCTTTTGCCTAACAAACTGCGTAACGAATCTATTAACCCTATTAGCAGAATAAAAAGACCTTGCTCTCGCCTCAATATTTATCTCATTTCTCTGGTATCTCATTTCTCTGAAATACATTGTGATAACATAAAAAAGAACAATACACATTATTGTATAAGATTTCATTATAAATGTTAATATGATTGTATAACGAGAGTCTATGAGCTTTATTATTGTAAGTTTTACATTTAATCTCTTACTCTTTATCTAGGATAGCCATATAAGTAGTCTATAGCAAAAATTGTTAGTTTAACAACACGTTAAGATCCTTAGGAACAAAATAATTATCAAGTAACACCGGGCGAGCAGAGAAGGTCTTGGTGAAAACTAATGTTTTCCATTATTTTCTAGCAATAACATTACACTAAATCACATACACTAATCAACATATAAAACGAAAATTAGAGAGCGTTTCATCTACCTACATAACTCTGTCCATTATTGGTATTACAAAATATAGACATATTGCCAAAATTAGCATGCTTTATCTTCTAAATAAGTATTGTCGCGATTTATAAATTTATAAGAAAAAAAGTACGAAAAACTCTTTTGCTATTTTAACTGTGAATAATGTAACAATTATTGTGTTGCCAAAAAAACAAAGAAAGGCTTTTTAATATTTTCAAACATTTGTCTATTCTTTGTCTCTTCTTATAGCGAAAGTGTAATATTTTACTACGTGTTTTTTAACTCGCTTTCTCGTTCTGTCGAGTGCAGTACAAATAATTTGATACAGACTATGCTTCTAAATCGCTATTTAAAGCGTTACTTTACTGAGAATTTAAACTATAAACATTATTTATATACAATTTGAATCCATATCCATTATTACTTCTCCCTTTTAATATATTTTAATATAATTCGTGGGATGACAGACTAAGATTACAAGTGTCCACTCCATTTTTTCCCACGGGTGTCGTACAAGGGGACTAAGGGAAGTAAGCAATTATCACCCTTTGCATTACTGGTGGTAGGGCTGGGTAGCAAGTGATAGTACTCACTTGCTATCGAGCCCGAGCGGGTTGATACCACCATCTCCCGTGTGACCGACTATGAAGCATATCGGTGTGTTATGGTTTTAGCAGGAGATAGCCGTTAATTCTTCCATTTAATATCTGTGAAATGAAATGGTTAGCAGCGGCTTGATGAGTCCATGAGCGACGATTAATATTTACCATCAGATAGGTCCTGGCTTGTCTGCAACCAAACGCAATAAAATAAAATTGCGTATTTGATAGTAGTGCCTTACTGCTCCGTGTACGCATGAGCCGGTTCGAACGAGGAAGTTCTGCCGTCTCATAGAAGTATAGAATGAAACAACGGTAGGTTATTGTTGTTTCTTATGGTGAGTGAGAGCGCTGGAGGACCATAACTAATATATCACTATCGTTAAAATCAAATTTTAAACGCCAGTTCATAAAATTTCACAATTAAAATAACGTAGTTTTAATTAATTGATAGTGTAAATAAAAATAACGTTCGGAAGTTGATGGGTTGTGTAAATTACAATACATGCTATCGTTTTTTACACAATCTTATGATGATTCAATTTCTATCTAGTGATTTTTACTTATTTAAGTTGTAACATGTACTAATTTACGTAACGATTCACTGCTTCGAACATTAACAAGCGATGCTTAACACGTTTATGTAAAGTCTAATTACCTTATATTATTGTGTGCTCGAAGTGATTGTTATTCTGGATTATATCACAAACAATGTGGAACATCATTTGTACAATATCATGCGGAATAACGAAACCACATGATATGAAAATTTACAGACATTTTTAAATAACTATACTACATAAGAACGGCTATATTCTGCCATTACATCAAGTATTGATTAATCTGAGCATGATAATACACCAAACGGATTATCTGAGACCTGTGCATAACGTACCGAATGTAACGCAATAAAAATCATCCCTTAGCCTTGTAAATAAAATCTAATTTGGTCTTTTAAACATATAGAACACATGTTCTAAAACTGCCTCTGTGGTGCAGCGGTAGTGTGAGCGACTGCTGATCATGAGGTCGATCGAGATGGGGTTTGATCCCCGGGTCGAGCAGTGTTATTGAGCTTTTTCGTAAAAATAAAACAATTTGGAAATGTGCCTGGTAGACGGCAATAGGCTCGCCTATTACGTGGGACTTAAACATAGCAGACGAACCGTGAGTTTGTAATATACCTCTGCCTACGCCTTCTAGGAATACAGGTGTGATGCTATTGTATGTGTGTTTTAGGTACGCGATGAACTCTGAAACTAATTGAAATCAGATCTTAATGTTTTTACTTTCAAAATGTGTGATTTGTTCAAACTTAAACAATAGAATAGTTTTCATGCCGATAATTTCCTTTTTTTATTGCAAAATTATTAAACGAATCACTTTTTTTTGTCTGTGTGGTGACGATAAGTGTCAACACCCCATTCTTTCCCACGCGTGTCGTACGTGGCGGTTAAGCGAAGTAAGCAATTGTAACCCATTGAATGACTGGTAAGTAGGGCTGGGTACCAAGTGGAGTACTCACTTGCTATCGGGCCCGAGCGAGTGGATCTTCCGTGTGACCGGTCATGAAATACATCGATGTGTTGGTTGCATGAGTTGTAGCATGAGATAGCCGTTAATCTTAAATTTTATATTTGTGAAAAGAAATAGTGAGCAGCTTGACAATACTCTCGATATAGTTGAGTTCATGAGCTATGGTTACCATTTACCATCAGGCGGCCCGTGGCTCGTCTGCCACCATATGCAATAAAAACAACTTAGAATTGGTCACTTCATGTTATGGCCGACCATTTCATGAAATGGTTAGGTTTTGTTAGGTTAAGTTTCATGAGATTTAATGGTCGGCCACATAACAAAAATGGTAAACCAGTTCTATGATCTGACTACGGCATTTATATTATAATGAAGTAAAATATTTACATTTATAAAAGGCATACAAATGTTAAAAGAACACAAAAAGAACAAATCGAAGAAATTGTGAGTAAAAAGAATAGATAAGAAATAAAATTGTAAAACTTTAACAATAAGAATAAAATGTGAAGAAGTGCGCATAAACTAATTAAATAATATATTTAAAACTTCTCTATCTGATATTTTGGTAATAGAAGGGCTAACAAATAATTGATTTTATTACACTGTCTATTTTAAAATATATTAAAAGCCGATTAAAAATAAATATTTGTATGTATTACTCTATGCCAGTATTTTACAATCTGTGAGTTGCGACCCTTTGAGGGATCGTGAAGCCTTACTCGGGGGATCGCCGGCAAAAGGAAAATGTCAAGATTCTACACTACAATAAAAACCCAATTTCAGTAAGAAGTATGAAGGGAGTCTACGAGTAGGTCTTAATAATGAATAAAAATCATCGTACCATAAAAAAGTAAATCATGAAACTAATCTTTTAATTGCTTTCTTTTTGTCTGTCTTTGTTATTGGTCGCCAGAATTTTTCAACCTGTAAAGGGATCGCGTATTCGAACATTCAATATGTTAGAATACGCGACCCCTTTGAAAACACTGTTCGATGCAATATTCAATACTCCACAGCTAGGAAATTCATCATAGGCTGATCGATTACATGAGGTGGTTTATGTCCATTACTGGGTGTCCGTTACTAGTTCTTTGCCTGTTCACTGGTATAAAATGCAATTTTCATATGTTAACTATTTAATACGTTTGGTACACCAAGTATTATGTATTATGATTTGTTTGCTTTCAGTAAAAATAGAAACCCTACTCGTATTTTGTCATTAAAATGTCCATAATTGGGGCGTTCATCTTATTCTATGTTTTTAAATGCCAAAACAGATCAAATAAGAATTGTTAATTGTGACGTCATTTACTTTCATTTATCTCCCACGCGCCACGAATGCTTGATAAATACAGTTGTGATGTAAATTACTACCTAGATCACATTATGTTTGAAGATTTCACAATATTACATATATTCGTGCAAACAAACAAACAACAGACAAACCAGAAAAATATTTTTAGTTTAAAGGATCAAGAATTTGTAAAAGGTTATGTTTATGTTTTATTTTAACCTGTAAATGCGCAAGCACTCGCGCCTGCGCCGCGAATTGCACCCGGCCAACGCGCAGGCCGCCTCCTGGCGGGCGGACGCCGCGCCTTTGAGCCTCGGGGACAGTTAGCGGAAGTGCTCGTGAAAGCGCCACTGCCCGTCCAGCACCAGGCCCAGATACTTAATCCTGCCTGCACCCCAATTTGGACCCCGTCCACCGTGAGGAAAACTGCATGCCTGACAGATTTTCTCGACGGCTTGTGAAGTCCGCTAACGTATTAGGCCAGGCTGTTACCTTCTGGCCTAAATTTCTCTCACCATGAAACGACCCAAGCCCAATTAAATAGTAGGGCAGTAAAACGGTCAAAAAAGTATTTTAAAATGTTGTAGGTTTGATTCATGGTTTAAGAGCTAACTACTTTTTCTCCGAGTGTTATTGGAATTTTGCATAAGTTGTTGAGGAATTAAATAATTTCTTAAAAACTCATGCAGACTTTTCTAGTGAAAGGGGGAAATGTACCTATATGAACTTTATTTTCTCATCTTATATTCGTATAAACATATGATAGACAATTATTCTAAATTCACATTCGAGGAATTGATTACGCTTTTCGCACATTGTGTAGAATCCAGCCTTCCGCGGTCAACAAGACATTACTAATCTTCGAGCGATAAAATGACTATATCGGGCTACTAGACTCTGCTCGCAGCTTCGTCCGCGTAGACATCAAAATACAAATACGTCACTCTACTAAAAATAGTAATCCCACAGGAACTATTCGTTTTTCCGGGATTAAAACCCTATGTCCTTTTCTGGGCTCCAGACTATGTGTATGCAAAATTTCATGATGATTGCTTTAGTAGTTACGGCATCAAAGTGTAGCAAACAAACAAACTTACTTTTGCATTTATAATATTAGTAAGGAAGTAAGGATTTAGGCGTGACTGAACACAAAATATTTTTATAATTTTTGTGTTTGTTTATATGTACATCACACAAAAACTACTGAACGGATTTTAATGCCACTTTTTTGGTAGATAGCTTTCGATTAGATTTAAAAACTGGTATATGTTTAAGCCTACTACTATGTTAGTAACCTGAGATTATATAAGCAAAAAAACTAGGCTTTGTCTGAGGCGGAGCCGCTGGTTAATAAATATAAAATACAAATAAACTATTTTACGACAGAGCTATCTCGTATTTAATGTAACCTGTATACATTTTTAACAACGTGGGGTAATCTACAACAAATCGTTTCTGCTGTTATTACCGATTGTGTTTATTAACCGATTGAACGTTTAAAAGAGATTTGTTTGGCTATACCTACCATTTAACGGTGAAATCAAGAAAGAAAATATGCGTTCTCTGACAGTTACACGCCTCTCAATTAAATGTTTATCGATGTCTTGTTGACCAAGCTTATGAAAAAAAAATTAACGTAATAGCAGGTACTTACTATATATATAGTTATAATAATTTCGCGGCATCCCTGACACAAATGAATGGAGAGAAATAACTTACTTAGTAAGTTACCTACTTATATCGTGTCTTACATGACATTTAATGTAGCCTTTATGTTTATATAATAACAAAGCTGTCCAGTATATCTCAATCACAGATCCGGTGTGATTCATTAAGTTTCAGCAACTATGATGAATCATTCGTTGGGAGAAAGTTATTGTTATATAGGTACCTTACATGATACAACAAACACAAGTTTTGGTATTTTATTTATGCGAATAATTAGGCACAGCAAGATAAAATAAATAGGATTTTATGAGATTCCTAACGTAAATACACACAACTACGGCATTTATGGCCAAGGATATTTTTTTATATACTAGATACATGGGCGGCAAGCAAGCATACGTTACCTGTTGGTAAGCGGAGACGCTAGCAACACCAGAAGGCATCACTTACGCATCGCCATCTCTAAGGACAGAGATTTGGAGGTGGTGAGGTAGGATGATAAAGCGAGGATAGGAACGATGCTAAGGAGAAGACAGAAATGATAACAAGGAACGGATAAGTAGGGGGTTTGTCCCAGTGGTGCACCCCGGGCAACGTCGGCAGTCGCCGGCGGCTAAAATTCCGGACAGGACGGGTCTCCGCGTGTCCCTCTGACTGAGCAGAGGGCACAGCGGATAGACCAGGCGTCGGAGTCGGTGGGGCCAGACTGGCTCACCGGGCTCTGGAGAGGGGGGACAGTGGGGCCACAGCGGCCCCCTCCATCCCAAATCGTAAACCTGAGCGCGTGTCTGTGGTTACGTCTCGCGGGCATACAGGAACGAGGGTCTTGGCTTAATCGCCCGGACCGCGAGGAAGACAACCTCTATAAAAAATTACCCCGAATCTCAAGCTCTGGCGCGCGGCGAGGAGATGCATGGCTGATGGGTAGTTCAGTCTCGAGCGCGGCCCCAGCCAGGGTACCTGCGGACCCCCTGTGTTGGGTTACAAATGTACGCTTACCCGGGTAATGGGAGCTCTGCCCGGGCGGACCTCTTTTCTTCCACACTCGTGGGAATCATATGGATTTGTTAAATTTAAAACCAACCACTTCGACGGAGTCGGGTAAGTCACCTGACGCCTCAGCTGTAAGGGGTCCGGCTGCAAAAGCGGCCCCTACTAGTGCAGCTGCGCGTAAAACGCGCGGCGCCAAAAAGTCCCGCAAGGGCAAGAAGAAGACGACGGAGGGAGCGTCCCAGTCGTCAAGGGACGGCTCGATAACGAGCAGCTCGGCCGGCACTTCAGCCGCCGAGATGTCCGCCGCTGAAGAGGGTGGCCCGACTGAGGCTCCTGAGATTCAGCCATCGCGGTCGGCAGAGGTGGTGTCGGAGTCGCGGTTCTGGCGCAAGCGCACCCTATCTCAGGGGGGCGCTGCCTCAGACTCCGACCTGAGCTCGGCTGAGATGCCTCCCCCAAAAATACCCGCAGCGGTTAGGGGTCGAGGCATCAGCCGACCCGGGACACCGATCCCGCGTGCCGCCTCAGCGGCTGAGACGCGATGCTTGAAGAGGGTTGAGACGGTGCAACACTCAGAGGAGCGCTTGGCGCTCCTGTCTGAGAAGCTCCGTCTCCCTATCGACAGCGGCGGGCCGCCCACTGCGGCAAAATTCGCAGAAAGAGCCGCGGACAGCGTGGCCATAATCACGACGGTGGCCATGGGCTCGAAGTACCTAAAAGGTAGCTTCGTCCGGGGCCTCAAAATCGCCGCCACGGAACTGTCCGACGTGGTGGAGCGGCTTGTGTCGGAGGTGGCCGACCTCGGAGCAAGAAACCAGCGCCTGGAGGCAACGGTCGAGGAGCTGCACCGGGGCATGGCCAATATGAGGGTCGAGCTTGGGCTCCCTGAGGCCACCCCAAGTGCATCGGCTTCCGTGGTGCGGGTCGAGCCTGCTCTCCCCGCGACCGCCTCGCCGCAGCAGCCGCGCCTCCGCCCCACCTCGGCGACCGCCTCGGCTCCGTCTGCCGCTCAGTCGAGCCCTGTCACTGGGCTCGACGACAGAATGCTGCGCGCGGTTATCGACCGCATGGATGCGGTCTTTGGCCCGCGGTTTGAGGCCCTAGCCGCAAGATTGCCGCCGGAGCCCCGACTTCGGCCGCCGCTTGCGGCTGATAAAAGAAGTGCCGCATCGTCCTCGGCACCGACACCTCTGCCGTGCCAGGGAGGGCATGTTTCTTTTGCCGCGACGGCGGCCAAACCACCGGCGGCAAAACCTTCGCCGGCTCCTTTAGACCAAGGAAAGGGCCAAAAAACAAAGTCGAGGAAAAAGGACAAGGCGGGACAAGCCCCGAGGGGTCAGCCCCGAGAGGAGTTCCCGCCTCTGCCAAGCGCCGCTGCGCCTCCGCGTCCTGCTGCGCCGAGACAAACGGTCGCACCCTCACGGGCTGCGGCGGTCGCACCCCGAGCTCCTGCCCCCGCCCCTGCCACTGCTACGTCCTCAGACGGGGACTGGCAGGTGGTTGGGCCCCGGCGATCCCGGGCCAAGGGTCGCGGCGCTGCCTCGGAGCGTGAGGCGGCGCCTGTATCTCAAAGGGGAGAGGCCCCGAAGGCGCCGCAAAACAAGCGGAAGAGGTCGCGCAAGCTAAAAGTGCCGAAGGCAGCAGCGGTGGTCATCACCCTGCTGCCCGAGGCCAAGGAAAAGGGCCTGACTTATGAGGCCGTCTTAAAACGTGCCCGGCGGGAAATAAACGTCTCCGACCTCGGGGACGTTTCCGCTCGCTCCCGCCAAGCCCGGACAGGTGCTCGAATTTTCGAGTACCTGGGGCCAGAGGGCAACAAGACGGCCGACGCAATGGCCGCGAGGCTGCTGGGCCTGTTCCCAGAGGAGAGTGGTGTCCGGGTCGCCAGACCCGTGAAGTGCGCCGAACTGCGCATTTCCGGGCTGGACGATTCCGTGACGGCGGAAGAGATCCGGGAGGCGATCGTCTCGAAAACCGGGTCTCCCAGCAGCGCCGTCCGGGTGGGCACCATTCGCCCAGGTCCAGGTGGTGTGGGTGCCGTCTGGGTCTCGTGCCCTGTCGCGGCGGCCAAGGATTTGGTCGCCGCTGGTAGACTTCTGGTGGGCTGGAGCGCCGCGCGGGTAATCGCGCTGGAGCCCCGGCCTGCCAGGTGCTATAAGTGCATGGCGGTCGGTCACACCCGGCCGCTGTGCACTAACTGCTTCGACTGCAGCGGGCTCTGTTTCCGCTGCGGTCAGGCAGGGCACCAGGCGGCTGCCTGTTCTGCCACCCCACACTGCCCCGCGTGCGCGGCGGGCAATCGCCCCGCCAACCACTGTATGGGGCGGGTGGGGTGCAGGCCTCCGGCCAAGTCAGGCCCTAAGAGGGGGGTGGGCAGCCAATCGGCCCCGGCTGCCCAACCCGGCGCGGCTGGACCGCCGCAGCGCATGGAGGAGGATATCGTGGTCCAATAACGGATCACGACGCTATCCTCCTCCAAGGGAATCTCGGCCGTTCCGCCAGGGCGCAGGACCTCTTCCTGCAATCCATGGCGGAGCGGTCGATCGGTGTTGCCGTAGCCGCGGAGCCCTACATAGTCCCGGATCGCCCCAATTGGGCGGGTAGCGGGGATGGCTCCGTGGCGGTCGTCGGTTCGGCGGCGCCGCATTCCCCGCCCTTGTCACTCAAAGACCAGGGCACGGGATATGTGGCGGCTGAATGGGGAGGGGTCACGTTGTATGGCGTGTACTTCTCCCCTAGTCGTAGTCTGGCGGCTTTCGAGGTCCTCCTGCACAATCTGGAGACCTCGATACGGCGTATAGCACCGAGCCCTGTGCTCGTGCTGGGGGACTTCAACGCCAAATCAACGGCGTGGGGGTCCCCCGGGACGGACGCCCGAGGTGCGGCGGTCGAAGAGTGGGCGGCAGCGGCGGACCTCGTGTTGCTAAACCGAGGGTCCGCCCTAACGTGCGTGCGGCGCGGGGGCGGGTCGATAGTGGACCTTTCGTTCGCTAGCCCCGGTGTCGCCGCACGCGTAAGGAGCTGGCGAGTTCTGGAGGAGGTCGAGACCCTATCTGACCACAGATACATTCAGATAGAGGTCTCCCGGACCCTTCAGGGCACCAGCAGGGGTCACGCGGCTCCCGCTTTTCCGCGATGGGCTGTGGGTAGGCTCGACCGGGACCTGCTAGTGGAGGCGGCCATTTTTCAATCTTGGCTGCCTCCCCCCCTGACGGAAGACGTGGGCGCCGAGGCTGGCCGCATTCGCGGCATGCTTACGCAGATCTGCGATGCGGCCATGCCCCGCGTGCGGCGCCCGCCTCGACGGAAGGGGGTTTACTGGTGGTCCCCGGAGCTGGCGGACCTCCGTGCGGCCTGTATTCGTGCCCGGAGGTCCTACACCCGCAGCAGACGTAGCCGAATCCGCGACGAAGAGCGGGAGGACCAGCTGTATGCGGCGTATAGCAGTGCGCGCGCCGCGTTAAAGCTGGCCATCTGTCGCGCCAAAGACGCAAAAAGGCAGGAGATGCTGGAGGGTCTCGAGCGTGACCCCTGGGGACGCCCGTACCGCGCGGCGCTTAACAAGCTCCGCGCCCAGGGCCCCCCCCTTACGCAGACCCTCCAGCCGGGCTTCCTCTCTGAGGTGGTCGAGGGACTTTTCCCCTCACGGGCGGTGCACACGCCCCCGGTCATGGCTCCGCCAGATGGTGACCGGGAGGCCGACGATGGGGAGGTACCGCCCGTGACGACGACGGAAATGGGGGCGGCGGCTGCGCGTATGCGGAGAGGCGCCGCCCCCGGGCCGGACGGGGTTCCCGCCCGAGTGCTGGCCCTGGTCCTCGACCACCTTGAGCCCCGCCTCGGGGAGCTGTTCGGCGCTTGCCTGGTGTCCGGACGGTTCCCTGACTGCTGGAAGGAGGGGAAGCTCGTGCTCCTGCCGAAGCCGGGACGGCCTCCGAATACGGTCTCGGCCTTCAGGCCCATCGTGTTGCTGGACGAGGCGGGAAAACTTCTCGAGCGGGTAGTCGCTGCCCGCATCGTCCGGCACCTAGGAGCGGTCGGCCCCGACCTGTCCGACGCCCAGTTTGGATATCGGGCGGGTCGGTCTACGGTCGACGCCATTCTGCGCCTGAAGGCCGCGGCTGCGGAGGCCGTCGCCTCGAGGGAAGTGCTGTTGGCGGTGTCACTCGACGTCGCCAACGCCTTCAATAGTCTGCCATTCGGCTGCATCAAGGAGGCACTCCGGTACCATGGAGTGCCCCTCTACCTAAGGCGGCTGGTGGCAGACTACCTGGACGGCCGCAGCGTCCTCTTCGTGGACCGGGAAGGGGACGTTGTAAGGAGGGCTATGTCGTGCGGTGTCCCGCAGGGTTCGGTTCTTGGGCCGCTCCTGTGGGACATCGGCTACGACTGGGTCCTCCGTGGCCGGCTCCCCCCCGGGCTGGGCGTAATTTGCTACGCAGACGATACGCTCGTCACAGCCCGGGGCAGGACCCTCGAGGAGGCGGCAACGCTGGCCACCTCAGGTACCGCGGAGGTGGTCAGGCGGATCGAGGCGCTGGGGCTTAGGGTGGCCCTTGAAAAGTCGGAGGCCCTACTCTTCCATGGGCGCCGACGGGGCCCACCCGCCAGCGCCTCGATAACGGTCAACGGTGTGGGCTTCCCAATCCAGGCCCACATCAAATATCTGGGCCTGGTATTGGATGGACGGTGGCACTTTGACGAGCACTTCCGCCGTCTTGCGCCAAGGCTCGTCAACACGGCGTCCGCCCTCGGGCGACTTATGCCGAATTTGGGCGGACCGAGTCTTGCGTGTCGACGACTCTACGCGGGGGTAGTACGGTCGATGGCGCTGTACGGCGCGCCCGTGTGGGCGGAGTCCCTGGCCGCTTGCAATAGGGCCCTTCTGTGGCGTCCACAGAGGGTCGTAGCGGTCAGGGCAATACGCGGGTACCGCACGGTCTCGACCGATGCAGCCTGCGCGTTGGCCGGAACCCCCCCGTGGGATCTGGAGGCGGAGGTGCTCGCCGACGTCTATCGGCGGGCGTCGACGGCGCGGGCGGGGGGCAGCCGCCCCTCGCCGAGCGCAATGTCATCGTGGCGGGAAGATGCCCGCCGCGCCACCGTCCTAAAGTGGAAGTCTCGGCTGGAGACGCCCCGGGCCGGTCTCTGGACCGTGGGGGCGCTCCGACCGATCTTGGAAGAATGGGCAGGGCGGCAGCACGGGGTCCTCACCTTCCGGTTGGTGCAGGTTTTGTCGGGGCATGGTTGCTTCGGCAAATACCTGCACACGATCGCAAGGAGGGAGACGACCCCAGGCTGTCACCACTGCGACTGCGACGAGGACTCGGCGCAGCACACGCTCGAGTCGTGCCCGGCCTGGGAAGTGCAGCGCCGGGAACTCGTTGCAGTCATAGGCGTGGACCTGTCGCTGCCGGCCGTTGCGCGAGCGATGGTTGGCAGTGACAGGGCCTGGACCGCGGTCGCCACCTTCTGCGAGGCTGTCATCTCGCGGAAGGAGGTGGCGGAGAGGGCCCGTGAGGAATCCTCCTTCGCGGACCCGATTCGCCGCCGGCGCGAGGGGCGGCGTGCGCGCGCTTATCTGCGCCTGATGCCGCCCTAGCCGAGGCTGCGGACGGTGGGGTCGGGGAGTACCCTGCCGTCCGCGGAAGCCTACCGCGAAGGTGCGACGCCCAAGTGCGCGAGGCGTCGCTCAAGAGAGGGTGCCCGTAGGGGCTGCCGCCTGCGGATCGCGGTCGTAACTGACGCGGTACCCGTGATCCGCCGTAGCAAGGGCGGGTGGAGGCGCACGGTGGGTTTTTAGTGGGTGAGAGCCCCATTCACCCCGTTGTCTCCCCGGGCAGCGGGGTGTGCGGTAGGACATTTTTGCCCACCTAAAATAAAAAAAAAATAAAAAAAAAAGGGGGTTTGTCCCACCAACGCTTTTTTTCAAACTTAAGTCTCATATTTTGTCTATAACCTAGGTTAAATTCTAGGTTAAATTATGAAGTCAGTAGTAATTAAGTCAAAATCGAAAGCTAAAAAGCTGAAAAGAATATGAAGCTGCTCTGACGCGGTAAGCTGAGGCTTAAACCCTTTTCACTCAACGTCTTTTCTCATGCCTACTCCCCGACCCCTATCCATTCCCTGGGCTTGGTAAATCGCCGGCAAAGACCTTGGTGTTGCTGGCGTCTACAGGTTACGGTAATCTTTTACGAATAGGCAGCCATACCTATCTTTATTTTACACTCACATGCTATAAAAAAGTCTTATGATGTTAAAAAATGTTGACTTTTAATATTTCTGAATAAGCAATCAAAACGATTTATTCTTCGAGAATTTTTTTTAATTTACACCAAACAGCTTCTAAGTAAAATAAATAGCTGTTAAAAGGCTTGATAACATTAATAATCTATACTAATAAATGGTGATCCGGTTTTTTTGTTCGGTTATACTGTGAAAACTACTGCACCGGAATAATACTTAGGTATACCATAAGATGCAACGTGTTTCGGAGAAGGTTTTATTATATATGTTCGTGATTACTTATCTGGAACCTTTATTATTATGACTTGGAAATAATGAATTTTTATTGTAACTAAATTTATTCTACTTATTTGATTTTCATTTGTTTAAAATTAATATTTTAATTCTATTAGTTATGTTTTTAAAATTATATGGCAAAACAACGTTTGCCAGGTCAGCTAGTAAAATATACATGACATTAACATAAAAAACTAAAAGTACTTAGATCATTTCATTCGAGTCACATTATAAAATGAGTGAAGGTTCAAGTGCTCGGAAGATATTTACGACTTACGAAGGGGGAATGGTAACGGCTAAACGAGAAAAATATCACACAAGACGGGGGGTGATAATCGACTGAACGGTATAATAAAATGTTTACACGCTTGTGATGAGCTGAACTTTTATATTATATTTCTTTTTTACTGCTTATAATGGCAGACCATGGCCCACCTGATGGTAAATGGTAACCTTCGCTCATGGACTCAACTATACCGAGAGTATTGTCAAGCCGGTGCTCATCATTTCATGTCACATATATGAAATTATAGAATTAACGGCTATCTCCTGCTACAACCAAAACACACTGATGTGCTTCATGGCCGGTCGCACAGGAGATGGTGGTACCAACCCGCTCGGGCTCAATAGCAAGTGAGTAAGTACTCCCACTTGGTACCTACCACCAGTAATGCAATGGGTGATAATTGCTTACTTCCCTTAGTGGCCTCATACGACGCCCGTGGAAAAGAAAGGGGTGATGACACTTGTATTCTTAGTCCGTCACCACACGGACTATATATTTATCAAAGAGCATTAATATGCACATTAATTATTAGTTAAAATTGTTTTCTTTGGAGGTATAAAAATATAGGTAGGTACTACTCATTAGATGTTTGTTTTATTAAAAAATAATTTAACAATATGTTATGTTTTTTTTACAAATAAGCCTAAAAATAATTTGGATGACAAAACGACATTGGCGAGCAAGAAACTGGGAGTCCTGAACAGAGTCAAGAGGTACTTCACACCGATGCTACGTGAGCTATTCAAAACAGTGGTCTCCGCCTTAACGTGGAGTGCTGCTCAGGTCTCTGGGCAGACACGCCCAAGTACCAGCTTGACCCACTTGACCTTCTGCAAAGACGTGCTATGCGAATTGTCGAGGATCACAATATCACGGACGATCTAGATTCGTTGGAGCGTGCAGAGACAAAGTCTCTCTGCGTGCTCTATCAATTTTTACATGGGAAATGCTCTGAGGATCTGTATTGGGTTGGTGCCAATCACCTTTTCACCACTGAATTACTCGAACTCACCTTAACCAATGTAAAATAACAAAAAAAAATTAGCCCTAAATGTTAATTAAATATATCTACATGTTAAAAACTTTTCAAATACCTACATAAATTATTTAATAACTAAATAGTTCAAGTAAAATCCGTGGAATATATCTACATTACATTTCTCCAACCTTACTAGTGCTTGGTTACTTACATTACAAAACAACTCAATTGAATATATCGAATATAATTTCTATTCGAATATCTATACATCGGTTAACGACCCACTTGAAAGCAGCCTGCCAAACCAGATGACCCATCGAGTCGACTAGTTGCTTTCTTATTACTGACGGCGGTATTACGTAAGTTACGTCACAGGGAAATAGGAATGCCCATAGCGAGTATAAAACAAATCAACATCGTCATTTACAAAGTTCTTATTTCAAATAGATCTACTAACAATACGTTAGGAAGAGCTTTAAATGCGTATTATTGTATCAGTGTTCCAATTTTGAAAAAAACTAGTATACTAAATACCTACTAAGATAGTGGTAATCTATTGTCGTAAAATTCATATCAAAGTAAAAATCCCTCAATCCATTCATTGCAATCGGACAGGAATACAAAGGAATTGGTAAATGATTCGAATTTCTTGTAATGCGTTCCCAATTAAATTAAATCTCTAGGGTAGTTTTGATATTTAATCCAGCGGAAACATATTCTTATATTTTTAATGAGTATGACACTGAAATCACAAATCTGTATATATACTTATATCTAGATTGTGTTTTAAAATAGGTACTCACTTTTAGAAGCCCAAAGTTTTCCATCGTAAAGTCCTGTCAAGTAAACTTTCAAGTCATGCTTACACTGCTGTGGCAAGGAGAATGTGTCATTATCAAGGAAGTCCAACCACTTATGATGATCAAGTAGCGACTTCATCCACGCCATGCGAGACATACCACCCGCAACATCTGTAGTGTTTAGATTCGCACCCACAGCACTCACTAACACCAATATTGTTGCGACAAACATCGAACCCATGTTAACTCGAGTTATGTACATTTCGTATTTATTAAACGAGCACTCTATATACAACACTTTGGTCTATTCCAGATCCACCATACTGCAACGCCTGCAACAAAAATACAATACATTAAGGTGACGAAAGATTTATTAAGCAAATAGCTGAATATGAGTTTAGAAATAAAAAAAATAAAAATAAATATACATCTATCTGTACTATTATAAAGCTGTAACGGCGTCTGTACATTTATTTGAAATAAAAACTGGCTATAGATGTCTCTTTCAACACAAAACAATTGTGTTGCTCGCACATCACGCAAAAACTACTGAGACGCATTTTGATGAAACTTTTTAGTTTAATAGCTAATATGAGTAAATGATTATATTTAAAAAGGAGAATACGTTTTATTCCGCTAGTATATTGGATCATATATCAGCTATACAGATATGATTCTGAGTAAAATAGTTTAGACATAATTTTATATCTACTCATCATTAGATCATGAGGTCTCGGATTCTATCCCCAGGTCGGGCAGTGTTATTGAGTTTTTTCATAAAAAGAAAAATTCTCAGTAGCATCCTTTTTTTTGTTAAGGCGGGAAAAAATGTTCCTAACCACACACCCCGTCGTTCGGGGCAACGAACAGAGTAGTGTGGGGCCTTCACCCACTAAAAAAACCCGCCATGTGCTGTCTCTCCGCCTTTATTGGTGGATCACTGGAACTATGTTACATTCCTTCGGTGGTCCGCCGGCGGCTTACCCTTTCGGGTACCCTCTACTGAGCAACATATCCGCACACGGATCATCGCACCTTCGCGGGAGGCCTTGCTGGTGGCGGACGTTCCCCGGTCCATCCACCCGCAGCTCGCTCGCTACCTGGCGGTGCCATGACCGGGGGCGTGTGCTCCACCCGTCGCGGGAATAGGCCCTCGATCACCCCGGTGAGGAGGCCGGGCTGAAGGGTCTCTGTGAGGGGGGCGATGTGGAGCTTATTCAGCGCCGCACGGTACGGGCGTCCCCGGGGGTCACGTTTGAGACCGTCCAGCATCTCCTGCCTTTTCTCAGCTTTGGCGCGGCAGATGGCCAGCTTGAACTCGGCCCGCGAAGTGCGGTACGAGGCCCAGTACAGCCTCTCAGTAGCAGCCTGGAGTTTGGAAATGTACTCGGTAGATGGCAATAGGTTCTCCCCCTATTACGTGGGACTTCAAAATAGCTGGCGAACCGTGGGTGTGTAATACAACCCTGCCTACCCCTTCGGAGAATACAGGCATGATGCTATGTATGTTTACTCATTCTCATCTCGTGATAACTAAGTGATACGACCCCGAAGTCAAGACAAACCTCTCTTGGAGATTATCCCTATAGCGTAGCATAAAATATCACTACTTTAATATCATTAAGAAGAACATCGTGAGGAAATATCCATGCCCAAGATATTTTCTCGACGGCTTGAGAAATCTGTAACCCCACATTGCGCCGGCCCCCTGCCATTCTGAGAGGAAGCGTTGATATGATTAATATTTTACGGGTGTCCGTGAATCTTATTTGAAGAAGATACTCTATTATAATACCTAGATATAAAACATATTTACGTATTTACATCATATCACCAGAATAGTAAAAAGTCGAAGCAGTTACAGTTAATCTTTTAGAGTGAAACAAAGAAGTACTCTATCATTAATCACAAAGTGAAAAATGTGAAATCGAAAATAACAGTCAGGAGCAGGATTTGAACCTGCATCTTCTGGATACCGTCCAGATGCTTTACCAATTCAGCAATTGTTATTTTCGATTTCACATTTTTCACTTTGTGTTTCGTCAAATGCTAAAAATATATATAAAAATATCTAAATAAGTACTCTATCGTTATACAATAATTACTGTATCGTTTCATTATTCTGACTATAATGAATTTCATTACAATGAAATACTAAAAATAAACATTATAAATTAACAATTTTATGTTAAATATAAGAATCACTGCTAGTTTGGGTTGGGTATCAGGGGGGAGTACCAACTGACTTTTTATCGGGCCCGATCGAGTTAATATCACTGTCTCCCGTGTGGCCGACTATGAAGGATAATTATATTTTCTTTCTTTCTTTCAAGATCTCTGATGTGCGGAAGTGTCGCTCAGGAGAAGGTACCCGAAAGGGCAAGCCACCGATGGACCACTGAAGTAATGTAACATAGTTCCAGTGGTCCATCAGTACAGGCCAGGAGACGGCACACGACGGGCTTATTGAGTGGGTGAGGGCACACTACCCAGTTCGTTACCCCATACGACTGGGTGTTCGGTTAGAGACATTTTTTACCGCCTTAAAAAAGGCAGTGACCTGCTTGATAGTACTTTCAGTATCGATGAGTCCATGAGCAATAGTTTCACATCAACAAATACTCTAACACCTTATCGATATTACAAAAGTACAATGATAAAATTGTTTAATAAATGCAATAATATATTAACATATTCCATAGTTGAGCGTACATCCATATCTGTGGCATACACATTGCAATGGGCGCCAATACCTACCGTAGACCACAACTGTCAATGCGGAAAGCGTGGTATTCAGCAATCATAAGTATGTTGCAGTAAGCCGTAATCAGAAGAACGACCGCAAAATTATTTTATTCCTACAGCTAAATATATTCGCGATACGCGGCGGTATTATGTCGACTTATATAATTATTGCGTGAATTGTGCTGGTTACAAATACGAGAAATAAGCGAACACCTGCTAATGTTTGGGTTTCTGTGGGCCATGGTCATATGGTATGATCCGTTTACATAATAATTGTTGGTATACAGCCTATCATAACATAATTTGTTACATTACTTTCGCTCTACTTACATTTAAAGATATTACTACTAGCTAGCCACATGCAACCCTCTGACATAAATGAATTCATAGTAAAAAGCATTTTTGAAGACATCATCCATCCATCCATCAGCCTTTTAACGTCCACTGCTGCACATAGGCCTCCCCAAGAGAACGCCACAACGAGCGGTCCTGTGCCGACCGCATCCAACGGCTCCCCGCAGCTTTGACCAGATCATCGATCCATTCGGTTTTGAAGACATACTGTTATTTAAATAATGTAAAGAGAAGAAAATAAACTATAAATTTATTACATTACACAAAATATATTACTTATATAAAAGTTTGTCGCGAAATTTATCTATTTTATAAAAACTATTATATTATATATATTTTGATATAAACTATTATATACTTTTTAATATATTTTTAAACATTTGTCATGCTTAGCCATATAAATTAACACCCATGCGGCGTCAAGACATTAACAAAAAACCTTTTACCGAAAATCGCAATCCCGAGCAATTGTCGCGATGTCAAGATTGGCAAAATATCTGGGACGGTATTCCAGGAGATGCAGGTTCAAATGCTGCTTGTGACTATTATTTTCGATTTCATACTTTCGCTATTATATTTTTTCTTAGAACCACCACATATGTCGATATCAAATTAGGTACGTATTGTGTTCTTTACACAGGTCCAATCTTACTTAATCGTTTACAGAATACAAAGTGCAAAAATGTGAAATGGAAAATGGATTTGAACCTGCGTCTCCTTTATTACCATTTCAAACGCTCTGCCAACTGAGCTATCGTACAATTTGCTCATGAATGATCACCACGGGTGGACCCGTGACCATGAATTCTCTAAAGTATTTGAAACAAACGTAACAGCTTACGTAAAAGTAGTTTTATTTCATAATACCTTATCTAATTAAACAATTTTACGCTTTAGTAAATCATAGGCTGGTTACACTAGTTTCCCATAACAAAATTAGAAACTTTAAATCAACAGGTATTTTCTATAAGTATAATTGTTTACAGTTTCGCAAATTTGTGATTATGTTCACTAATAAGTTTCCAAAGGCTTTATAGATAACTAGCAGTTGCCCGTGACTTCGTTAGCAATATTTTAAATATTAAATTCAGGCCCTATTTGACACCCTTGATATACAATTTTGTAAATAACTTAAAACAATGTGTGTCAGTTAAAGATAAATTTAATTAAAATTATAAATTTATAAATCTAAATCTGAATATCCTATCCCTAAAAGCTTACACTCAATTTCATAGCTATTTACGCGTGTAGCAAACACCACTTTTCATTAAAATCGATCAAGCAGTTCTTGAGTTTCACATATAGACAGACACACAGACAGACAAAAATTTTGATAATAGTAGTATTGGAATCATAAAGTATGAATATATTTATAAAGCTATATTTTACAGCCTTCTCCCTACCTATAATTTACAGATAGAGCTCACAGATTTATATACTAACTAGCTTTTGGCTGCGGCGGAGCGGCTTTTTAGGTTATATATCAGGTTCCCGATATAGTAGCGGGATAAAATGTATACCAGTTTTTAAGTCTAAGCAAGAGCTCTCAAATAAAAAAGTTGCATCAAAATCCGTTAAGTAGTTTTTGCGTGATGCGCGAACGAACAAACAGACATAAAATCTAAAAAAAAACTAGACGTCGCGGGGCTTCTAGCAGACATCTGCTGTTGCATGGTTTCACATGAAAACATCGAATTTATTTTGTAGAAATAAAATGATCATAACTTGACAAAGTACTCCTCAAGACGAATCAAACGAGTATAAACTCGGTAGGGTTGCGTAGTTTCATTACAGAGTTACAGTGGCCACCTTCCAGCTCCATCGTCAGACCCTGGATACCACCTAGAGACAAAGTACTTGTCAAGACAAATCATACGAGCCCAAACTCAATGGAGTTATGTCGTTTTAGAAAGGAGTTCCTATGGCCACCTTCTAGCTCCATCATCAGACCCTGGATACCATCTAAAGACAAAGTACTCGTCAAGACGAATCAAATTAATCTAAACTCGATGGGGTTGCGTCGTTTCATTACAGAGTCACTGTGTATATCATCTATGACTGAAGTTATAGTCAGGACATTTCAATTTTCAAAATTTCAAAGGAGCCCAACTCGATGGAGTTGCGCTATTTAATTACAGAGTTTCGCATGGTCACCTTCCAGCTTCATCATCAGACCCTGGACATCTAAAGACAAAGTACTCATCAAGACGAATCAAACGTGTCCAAACTCGACGGGGTTACGTCATTTCATTATAGAATTACTGTAGCCACCTTCCAGCTTCATCACCAGCCCCTGGATACCATCTAGACACAAAGTACTCTCGGCAAGACGAATCATACGTGCCCAAACTCGATGGGGTTTCGGCGTTTCATTATAGTGTTCCTATGTCCACCTTCTAGCTCTATCATCAGATCAGTTCCATGTCATCATAATATTGCATTGTCACGTGATATACACATGCGTGTAAAATTTCAGCTCAATCGGAAACCGGGAAGTCAAATTAATTGTCAAATTTAACTTGCAAGATTTGAACGGGACAAGTCCAATAAAAGCGTCGCCACGCTAACAGCCGATTTTACCCTCCCTTCGCATTAGATGTTTCACATCAAAATTGTTTTGTGTTCAGACACGCCTATATAGCCTAATACAGACAATTTTTCTCAAATATCTTAAATGTATAGACACCTCTGTTACAGCTTTACAATAGAATAGATACAGTTATAGATGTGTGCACGTACTATTGACAGCACACAATCTTATTCGCACTATGATATTTTATGTAGGTAATTGGATTGTGTAACGAATTACAAAGGTGAATAACCAGTAGAGTTTCACTATCATTGCTTACAAGACCATTAAATGTGTAAATTCATATGTGAAATGAAGGAGATGGATTACTGTTGCTAAAATGTGCTGAATCAGTGTTTTGGAGAAAGTTGTAGATATTAAAGTGAGAGGAACGCTCCTAGGAAGGTTGGTGATAAAAAGGATTAATAAACTGATCTCTTACGATAACAATAATAAGTACAATGATGTAAGATTTTAACGCATACAACTTAAATTCACAACGCCTAATAAAACACTTACGATCACAGAATAAATACTCATAATAGCAAGTTGGTTGACTACAATACAATACAATTCTCTGTCTAAAAATATAACTAATGTGCTCCTCAAATCCTCAAAGTTTAATGGGGAGTAATTAAAGTAAAGAAGTTAATAAACATATTTAACAAACACAATACACAATGTAGGTCTACTTAATATTACGAAAATAACATAATGCATAATAAAATAAAATATATAAACCAGCAATAAAATATAGCGCCGATTTTATAATGAATTATTCTCTATTTGTATTAAATTATCGTGAGATTGACACATATTAGCTTTATTATACCTACTGGCAAGTAAGTAACTCACGTTTAGGACCGATTACGTCGACCCGGGTTTCGAGCATATCCGATGCTCATCATCAGGACGAGTGCGTAGCGGCGTCCACGAGCTGTCCCGGCGTGCACCGGACCGCTCGCAATTGATCCTAAACTTGAGTTACTTGCCGATATAGTCTAATATTTTGTATTTATTTGTATGATTAATGTAACAAACAAATCCCTGGGATAATAAAAAGCACCTGTTTGTTAGAGAGCGGTGTGAATTTATTACACAACGCCAACACAATAAGCTGTGGGGCTTCCAGATTCCACAAAAAATAAGGTGAGAACCGCGTGTGTTTAGTAGCACCATTAACAAAGGACATAGACAGATAGCCAGTCTGCTTAGTACTTTAATGGAACATTTGTAGTGAGACCGTTAAGTGGCAATCTTGGATATTTATGTGAATTTTTATTATTAAGTAAACTTAAAAACTTGCTACAAATCGAGACCTGTATTTAAGAACAAATGTTTATGTGTTGAGTATCATAACTAATAGATAACAAGCACAACACCAAAACTTAGTGTTGTAGACATTATTACGTAGAATAGGTATGAGCCTGAGCGTATAATATGAAATACCTAATTCACTCAATTTAAAAAAAATACCTTAAAGGTCTTTAGATCTTTAGATTTTAATTTCTAAATAATTTAACTAAGAGGTTACAGCATTATCTGTGAAAAATGAACAATACATTAGATAACTGCCTCGGTGGTGCAGCGGTAGTGTATGCGACTGCTAATCATGTGGTCTCGGGTTCGATCCTCGGGTCGGGCAAGGATATTGAGCTTTTTCCTAAAAAAAAATTCTCAGTAGCAGCCCGGAGTTTGGAAATGTGCCCGGTAGACGTCAATAGGCTCGCCCCCTATTACGTGAAACTTAACATAGCTGGCGAGTCGTGGGTGTGTAATGCACCTCTGCCTACCCCTTCGGGGAATACAGGCGTGATGCTATGCTTTTTTTGTTTTTTTTACAATAGATAAAGTAAGAGTCACGAGAGAAGATCACGATCACGTTTCGTTTCCGCAATTCAAACGTGACAGTTCTTGTTGTCTCAAACATTCCAATTTTAAAATAAATCTGTCACTCGTAAAAATTTGTTACTAATGCATTTATTTCAATACTCTTTATAAATTATTTCAATTTCCGACACTATAAGATATACCTACATATTACGGAATTTTAATTAATACTAGATGAGCCGGTGAACTTCGTGTCACCGACAATTTATTTTATCAGCAATTATCAGTCCTAATCAATCTGCACCGTCTAACTAAGGTAGGTACTTGAATTAAGATAGGTTATTAAATGAAAGTTCTTATAATTAAAATTAATTAGAAAGAATGACAGTAGCTGTCACTGTTAGCCAAAATAGACTGTATACTAGCGTTTGGACCATACAAGTCTATGCATAATCCATACAGCCGATTCCCATACAAAAAGTACCTATTTTTTATGGGTGTTCTATATATTTTTTCTTTTAAACCACCTCTGTATTAGAGCGAAAAAAAACAAAGAAAAAAAAAAACAATTACTCAAATTGGTCAAGGCATTTTGAGTTCTAGCGAGGCTATCGAACAGCAATTGATTTTTATATACGAGTAGATAGATAGTTCCTCGTAGTAATAATAAACATAGCACAACACATAGTAACACGACGGTATCTCCGAAAGGAAGAGGTGTATTACACACCCACGGTTCACCAGCTATGTTTAAGTAATTGCAATTATTTGTTTAATTAGTTTAATTATTTGTAGTAATACCTAATCATTGAATAATCCCATTGTGCATACTTATTACAACGAGCGCTAAATATAAGTCACCATTGCATTACAAAATTAGTGCAGGCCCATCATCTTCAATCAACTTATTACTGAAACTATCTCATCGTGTTTGGGAATGCTAACACATTCATTTTCTCTGTGTAATATAATAAGAAACTTGGAATACCATTAAGTCAAATAAATCCCCTTGGTGAAATTTATCAATGTAATAAAATATCACTGTGCAAAAAAGCTGCTGAGTATCAATTATCCGCTTCATTACTCGCATTGTCACCAATATGGTATCACTTAAAGTCATCTGGCATTACGTCACTTCGATTTAAGTTCGACAAAAGTAATAAATCATATTTATTACATTCGAAATATCGTGTATCAACTTCAAATTCAGTAAGTAATCTTTTTATTTTCATACTCTTCGAAAAAGGAATTATCAGAGCAGTAGTACATCTACATTTTATGTACCTACCTATATAACATAGTCCCAAGTAATACTGTGGACTTATTACTAACGACCGGGCACAGTTCCAGGTTTTGTGCCACGGAGAAGTTACTGGCAGAAAATCCAATAACAATTTTTGGTCGAAGTAGAATTCAACCCAAGTACCTACTTAACGATAGTTTAAGCCACTTGACCAACTTTGTTTTGTATAAATATATAATTTATTTTTGAGGAAACCCCAGAAATCACACAAATTTATGAATTGATTGAACATCTAGTCTGATCAAGTATTAGGGAAGTGTGTTTCGGTCTATAGGATAAGTTATCCCATTCTTCTTATGGACGTTACGACAAATCTTATGAGGATATTACGACTTGACTTTATTTCTAGTATTGCTATGGTGATTTACATTTAACACTAACTGGCGTACGAGCTCGTATCGAGGGCATATTTCTTATACCCCGCAACTGCTCATACTCGTAGCATAGGTATATTTAAATCTGGATCAGTTTGATGTAACACAAAATCCATTATTTAGATATTTTGTCCACCTAAACAGATTTAGATGAAATTTGAAAATCGGATTTTGATTTTACTTTTAGTTTATTACTATTTCTACTAAGTTATTTGATGTAACACAACAGAATATTTATTTGAAATAATTACATCAATGGTCAGCTAAACTAAAAAACTACGTAATAGTTTATGTTACTTGTAGGGATTAATGTCGGGAACCAAATAAACGACGAAGTAAACGAACCCCGAGATGATCTAATTCAATAAGGAAAACCAAAGAAACAAAAGGGTCGCGTCTGTTCATAACTACCTGCACCAACGTGACTAATTTTCAAACTATTTTTCTCTTTACAAAGAAACTTCCCAACGAAGTTTCTACTACTGATCGATCAGGGAGGCGCCCTAGACTCAATCGATTATATAACTGCTACAAATTACCTATACCTACACACACACACAATTTTCCGCATCACTATCCCCCAAATTAAATAAGGCCTTTTCTTAGGATACTGTGCTCCCTTATTTCACAATTAATCTATATAAATTTCATATAAATCTTGAGTGTGTGAATAATTATTTCGTCCATAACATAAAATGGAGCTATATCATATAAAAATATTAAATAATAACTAAATGGCTCTCAATTTATTTTAAACAAATTAGTGGACATATTACAACTCGCAAACACAATCTAACAAGGCTGAAGGCTGGTGCAAATATAATTTGTTCACGCTCCTAATATCAGTGCCCATCTATTAGCGCCGTTCACCCTTCTCAATTGTCCTAAGCTCCAATAAGCACAGATTGGACGTGTCTCATTTAATATATAAATATAACGTTTGACACAGCTGCATTTAGTAAATAAGATACTTAGAGGACGTCCATTAATTACATGTGATATATATATCACACCTTTCGAGCCTCACGTGATACCTATGTGTTGTTTGGTAAACCTAGAAAATTAACATTGCAACAGCTGCAGTACTCATCTAGAAGTAAAAATATCTTTTAATTGTTACTGTATCTCCCGTAAAACAGTACTTGGGTTCGTAATCGTTGGATAGAGAGTTGAAGTTTATACTACCCACATCGATGTCAGAATTCTAAGTTTGTTTATAGAGATATCCAACTCATAGTATTTAGTTTATACGCAGTTAGGAGTTATATAAAAATAAAAACAATATTCTTTTATCTAAATCACAATTATCTACAAAGACTTGTACTGTTATTATCCTTGACATACTTTCACATTTTAATGTACCTACAATATATATAATATTACACAAGATAATAATAATTAACATCCCGTGTATACTTGCTCAGAAATCATTTTAACCGATAAACATTTAGATTGGCTGGATGTCAGGATCTATGCTAGCTTTTTACTTTGAAATTAGGTAATTAAAATGAAGTGTGGTAATATTGCTGCAACATGAATTAGTTTATTAAGCAGGTAAATAAAAACTCTTGACCCAAATATGTCATAGTCAATATTAACAATTAACTGCGGTGGTGCAACGGTAGTGTGAGCGACTGCTGATGAGGTCTCGGATTCGATCTCCGGGTCGGGTGGTGCTATTGAGCTTTTTCGTATAAAGAAAAAATCTCAGTAACAGTCCGGAGTTTGGAAATGTGCCCGGTAGCCGGCGATAGGCTCGCCCCCTATTAAGTGAGACTTAAACATAGTTGGCGAACCGTGGGTGTGTACCTCTGCCTACCGCTTCGGGGATATAGGTGTGATGCTATGTTTTTTATGTTTAAATATTAACATAACTATTAATTTATCTGTTATACCTACATATTATTCTAGCAACTGCTTTTCTGCTACAGGCTATAAAATACCTATACAAAAAAATCAAATTGAATCTTTTTACTAAACACAATGAAAGTATATACGTGACTTATAACAAAATAGTAATTTTTAGTCTGTTGGTCTATTCATTTCGGCTAATCTTAGAAATGGCTGGACTAATTTCGACGAGACACAAGAAGTAACTTAGTCTACTTTTATTTTGGAAAAAATAATTAGGGTTCCTCGCAATAAGAGATATATAACAAAAATAACGAAATTCTGCGCGGACGAAGTCGCGTGTAGTGTTTAGTTAAACATGTAAATTGTTTGTAATCCTAAAATTTCGTCTGCTATATCTCTTATATGTGGCCTTTGTTGGCTATATACCTATACTTAGTCATTTTATAAATTGATAAATACAACAACGAACAATAAGACATGTAAGTAAATTTACAAAATTTATTTCAAAACATTTATAACCACGATTTAACTCTCGTCTAACATCTATTTGGTCTAATAAAATAATAATTAGAAAGCTGCGTATAATGGTTATAGTTCTAAATACTTGTTAATCAGCAAAACCCAGTCGACTTAAAATAGGACTTAGCAAGATTAATTAATGTTTCATGAAGATCCAGAACACACAGGGCTGCTGCTGTTTTTTTCAGTGCTCTATTTTATAATTATAAGTAAAATATGATTCGTATTTTATAATGTTTTAAGTGTCGAATTGAGGCTATGATATCTAATTAGCATGCAATAAAACCTCACAATATTGAGGTAACTGCAACCCTGACATTTGGTAAAACTTTTCCACACGTTGAAAGAAGTCTACAAAATTATTCCGGCAGTGATGTTCATACACAAAAATTTTGTTAAATAAATTTAAAGCTATGATGTAATTAAAGTTATTGTGATTTACTCGTCCTTGTTATTCTTATTCAATGACTCTGTATCTTTTCTAGTTATTATCATATTTGCATAACTTTTATAAGTTATTGCTGGGCAGATTTTAGTGCCAACCTTAACTTAATCTATCGTTCTGAGCTGCACTTAGCGGATAGTTTCTTGTGTAGTTTTAGCTTCCTTTTTTTCAACCCAATATTGTCCCAATATTAAGCATGGCTCATAGCGAGTAGGAGTTGGCTATACTACGCTGTGTGTGAGTGAAATTAGAGGTGTGTGCTTTGCGAGATCTGAGCTTCGGACTAGAGGCCAAGCTCCTACCGTAGTCTTTGCAGCCCTTCGGTTTACCACAAGCTGTTTAATTTATCCTTAGTCAAAATCAGGATCTCATGTCAAATTCAAATCTTCTGTGTATCTTCTTTTATTCCTTTTGGATACATACGCACTGAATATAAATGCACCCTATATTTAAAACCGCTACTCAGAATTGCCTATAACAAGAAATACCTAACTGAAAAGTTAAAACTGCAATGAAATAAGTTACTGAAACATTTTGATCTATATTTTTAGCACTTGACATGCTCAGCTACTACGAGCGGGAAACCCGAAAGAGTAGCTGAGCATGTCAAGTGCTAAAATATAGATCAAAATGTTTAAAAAATCACGCCATCAAATAGTATGAATTTTAATTGCAAAATTAAAACTTACAAAATTGGTTTAATGCATGTAAATGCTTCCGATAGGTGGCGTTGGTCGTTAAGACAAATGTGGTAAGGAGATACCCCGCCGTGTGGGGCCGGATTTAGAATTGACCCACCTCTCTCTACCCACGGGAGTCGTAAGATCCGACTGAGGGTAAACCGGGGGAGTGGGCAGCAGCACTCCCTCAAGTGTTAACAACATTCACTGCGATTGCCAACCCGGCTGCCAAGCGTTGCGATTACGGCATTATCCCCCATTCTTAGGGAGGCCTATGTCCAGCAGTGGACGTTTAAAGTTTGATGGATGGATGGATGGTTAGCAGATTGGGTATTTCTAACAAATAGTACGGTAGCTTAGTGGATTAGAGCACTTCCCCGGATAGGAAGGGATGCAGGTTCGTTTCCCGCTCGTACTAAAATACTCTTTTTCCTTATTCACAAATTATAATTTATACTTTATAAGTAACTGAAATTTTGATATACTTAGGTAATAAAAAAAAATATTTATATATTATTTGACTATTGAGTATGTAAAAGGCACATAATAACAACAATTCCAATCGGTGGGGTGTGACGACCGGTCCAAGTTATCTGACAGGAACCTGTCAAACAAACATTACGAGTAAAGGAAACGAGAAAAGATCTATATTTGTGATTTAGGTTGAGGCGTCTTTAGCGACAGGAGACACATGCCCATTTACTATTGAGCCTGTTATTATCAAAATATACAGCAGCTCTCACTCCGCGTAAGTTCATAATCTAATATTGAGCAGAATGGAAACAACAAGAAAGAGAAGTGGCTACCTAACAGTTGTTAGTACAGAGTACGTCATCTATAATATTATAAAGCTGTAACAGAGCTGTGTCTGTACATTTAAGATATTTGAGAAAAAAAATTACTGTATTAGGCTATATAGGAGTGTCTGACAATAAAACAATTTTTTTTAGATTTTTTTATCTGTTTCTCTGTTTATCTGTTTGTTTGTTCGCGCATCACGCAAAAACTATTAAACCGATTTTGACGCAACTTTTTTGTTTGGTAGCTCTCGATTAGACTTAAATAAATAATAATCATAAATAAATAAATATTCACGGACATTTTTCACACCACGTCCTCTGGTCCCAAATTAAGCTTAACGCTTGTGCTATGGGTACCAGATTACGGATATAATACATATACTACTTTTTTTTGTAAATACATACATACAATAGATAGAAAACACCCAGACGCAGTACAAATATCTGTGTTCATCACACAAATAATTGTCCTGAGTGGGAATCGAACCCACGACCTCGTGCACGGAAGTCGGTTACACTACCGACAACGCCACGACGCCCGTCGAAACTGGTAGACAACTGGTAGACATTTTATCCCGCTACTATATCGGGAACCTGAGATATAACCCAAAAACTAGCTTTTAGCTGCGGCGAAACTGAGGGCAAAAGCTAGTTCTTTTCTATTACCCATAGCAGCACGGCACCGAATTATCATATCCCACATAATTATATCCACAAGTAGTTACGAATACGAATGTTCTAGTTTTTATGCGAATGATCACAATAGGTACGAGTTATTTTATTGGGATAATAGAACTGACGCTGACATTAATTGCCAATTAGATAATAACAGTTCATAACAAGAAATATAACATATCTGTCGGAATCACAAACTCTCAATGTGCCATTAAAAAATAATACTACATCGTCACAGAACATGTCTAACAGACCCGCTTCTTGGTCGATAAAACTGAGGAAATAACGCTATTTTCTTTGTATCGCTATTCGTAGCTAAAATGTCACGAAATAAATACTTATAAGTTCCTTCACTTTCTAGTTGCCACTATAGAAAATGTATCCGATTGTCGTGTGTTAACGACGACACATGAATACAGACATTAGTTATTTTTATTTTTAATAGCATATACCTACTTATATAACTTGATATATCAGTTTTATGATAATTTAGGGTTTTCATTTTTTCATTGACAATATAGTCTTGATAATATTATCATATCATATCATATATATATATATATCAGGGAAGAACCACCCTTTCATAGAATCGGCAGGTGTTCCTACAGGTGTTCCTACAGTTGCGTTCCATTCGGTGATTAATGCAGGAGGCCGAAAACCCTTCCTCACCACCTGCTACCCCTTTCCTTAGAATAAGTGACGCACGAATAAAGCCCTTAATGCTGCTAGCACCTGTAGTGGTAGTGATGTGAGTGAGTGAGTTACCATCTGGATTACAGTTTTATTATGCTTGTTAGCCACCCCTTCATCCATCCATCAGCCTTTCATTGTCTACTGCTAGACATAGGCCTCTCCAAAATGGGGGGTTTTACCATTATCGCCACGCTTGGCAGGCGGGTTGGCGATCGCAGTGGATGTTTTTAGTACACAGGGGAACGCTGCTGCCCGATCCACCGGTAATCTCTTAGTCGGCTTTTACGACTCCCATAGGAAGAGACGGGGTGGAGCTATTCTTGGTGCTGGCACCACACGGCAAGCCATCCCTATTAAATTAATAAAATAGTATGACCATGTCTACTGGCTGTCTTGTGAGTCGTTCCAACCTACAAAGACAAATATCTATCTAAACTTTAACCGCGACTTGGTAAGAGCATAAGTTAGATCTTTTTTTATAACTATTTACGTGGCGCATGTCAGTCCAGCTCCCACTCGGTATGATTTTTTCGGACATCTTCAACGATCACTGCTATGCGTCGTCAATTTAAATAAAACCTTCATCTATACTATTATAAAGTTGTAACCGAGCTGTGTCTGTACATTTAAGATAATTGAGAAAAAAAATGATTGTAATAGGCTATATAGGCGTGTCTAAACACAGAACATTTTTTTTTTAATTTTGTCTGTTTGTCTTTTGGTTTGTCCGCGCATCACGCAAAAACTACTGAACGGATTTTGATGCAACTTCTCTTCTTTTTTTCAATAATCTTCTCTTTAAACTCTTGATTAGACTTATAAACTGATATACATTTTATCCCGCTACTATATCGAGAACCTGAGATATTGCCTAAAAATAGCTTTTGGCTGCGGTGGAGCTGCAGGTAAAGGCTAGTTAATATCTATATCTATAATACTTTCTAACATTTACGCGAATTTCACACATTTTGAAATAAAACTACGTTTACGGAATCTATCGCGTTTACTTGATTTTTATGATATCCCGACGTTTCGAATACTTTACAGCATTCATGATCACGGGTGGACTTAGATGGTAGATGTCCAAAGCTGATATGTTGTTTCAACGGTTTCATCTACCCACAGTAATATGATTTTTTGTTTACTTCGACGTAACAGTGAAGATACGTCTCGGCGAATAGCCTCCATGTCGTCCGGTTTCATAACATTTTTGGCCAGCATGTCCTCAACAGCACAGATAATTTCCTCATAGGGGATTTGGTTTGGCGCTACAGCAAAATTTAAACCTTTATTTAGTACAAGCTGGATTGTTATTGTGGTTTCTCCTACATTGGGCAAACAAAGAGATCCATAAGAACTCGGATCAAAGAACACATAGCTGATGTGAAGCACCTTCGCTATACAAAGTCTGCAATTTGTGAGCACACACAGAAACATATCCACCATTACATCAGGTTTGACAAACCTTAAAAATCCTCGCAAAAGAACATCGATATCGTCCTAGAATGATACGTGAGGCTATTGAAATTAAGAAATAACCCAATTTCAATAGAGAAGACGGCTGGGTCTTACCATCAAGCTGGAATCCTGTGATAGGCCTCACCAAACATAATACAAGAAGGCACACCACAAGATTGCAAGACACAGTTAGCGCTTATTGATACAACCCACAGTAGTGATTAGTTAGTATTTTCCGCATAAATTTAATAATCCATAACAAGTTGTTGCCTACTGAGTTTTATGGCCGGATCTTTCTCAGTCAGGCCGCGTTCCGATCCGGTGGTAGCTTTTTAGTCTTAGCTTCTATTAAAATCAATATATTTAATAATAGAAACTAATAATCAATATTGTCTCCTTAATGGTAGTTTTTTGATTACTTAAAAATTTTAATTGGTAGTTTGTGGTAGAATTTTTAAGCACTAAATATAAACAAAATTTTAAAATTTAAAGGAGTATTATACTAATTTTATTATATTAGCTTAAAATCTCATACATTGTAAGCATAACTTGCAGTAGATATTTTTAATTCTGTTTCTAAACGAATATTATGTGGGTTGAAATAAATAAACCAAAAATTTGTAAAATCATATTACTGTGGGTAGATGAAACCGTTGAAACAACATATCAACTTTGGACATCTACCATCTAAGTCCACCCGTGATCATGAATGCTGTAAAGTATACGAAACGTCGGAATAGCATTAAAATCAAGTAAACGCGATAGATTCCGTAAACATAGTTTTATTTCAAAATCTATATCTATTCTAATTTATTGGATATCTAGTAAAATCGTTATATTATCTGTAGCGTACTTAAATGGAGAAAAAAGCAAACGGGGACAGCTAATTTATTTTATACTACCTGTGACTTCCTCCGCGTGGAATTTAGTTATTTTCTTTTTAAATTACAAATTATTTGTGAATAAGGAAAAAGAGATTTTTAGTACGAGCGGGAATCGAACCCGTGTCTCTTCCAATCCCGGGAAGTGCTCTTAGCCACTGAGCTATCGTACTGACCTATTCGGTCATCCCAATTTCCTCATCAACTTTGTCTTTACACCGACGCCATCTATCGGAATGCATTTACATGCATTAATCCAATATAGGTACATAGTAAGTTTAATTTTGCAATTAAAATTCATACTATTTAATGGCGCGATTTTTTCCTTATTCACAAATAATTTGTACTTTAAAAATATAGATCAAAAATAGTTATTGCCTTTTTTTGTGGGGATCCCTAATTGTTGCTTCAAAATAATTTTTATTTTAGCCTAAGTAACTCTTTATGACAACAGCTATTTGGTAGTGAAAGTCCTGTCCAAACCGGTGCAGCCGTTCCGGAGATAGTATTCATAAACGATTTCAAGGACGAAATTTCAAGGGTTTTTTTATCCCCTAATTATATTTCCAAAACAAAAGTAGCTTAAGTTACTTCTTGTAGCAACAGCTATCTGCCAATGAACGTCCGGTCTATATTTGTCCAGCCGTTCTGAAGATTATCCGGAACAAACAAACAGGCAGCCAGACAGCCAGCCAGACAGACAGACAATAATTTTAAAAATTGTTGTTCTGTTATAGGTAACGTACCTATACTAAAAGCATCTGGGCGGTAACCAGGAGATGCAGGTTCAAATACTGCTCGTGACTGTTATTGTTGATTTCACATTTTTCACTTTGTGTTTAATGTATAGTGCTAAGCATGTCAAATGCTCGTATATATTCGATTTTTTTTGTAAAAAAACTATTATTTAGCCATTACAAACAGACACTTCAATTTTATTTATTTGTATAGACTACACAAGCCGAACGTAAGTAAAAAACATAAAATAGCCAAAAATTTATATTATCTATTAATATTATAGTATAACATCATTAATAAATGTTATAATCTGACAATATCTATGTGTATATCGTAATAAAATTTACGTCGCAATGGTGTTTTTTTTATAACCCAGATAGGTAAAATTGTAACGAATGATGCGCATAATAATTATAGTAGCTCTTCTCAGCCCGTACTAGCGGATGTTTCATATATAATATTATAATATGTACAGTGTGAACTAGGGGTGATCATTAACCTAGTTAGATGGGTCTTAAGTACAGAAGGTAACGTAACAAAAAACTTACAATATCATCTACGTATATTATCACCGTTATTACGTATGTATAACGTACAAAACGCGTAGAGGGACGTTTTGTTCTTTATTACAAGCCATTGAAAGTCAAGTGAGTAATTGCGTTGAGCGATAACGAGTTACTCTAGAAATTTTTCTCTTTGAATTCCAGGTCATTTGCAGTTCCTACGGCTATCCGTCACAGATTATTACACTAGCTTAAGAAATAGAGGAACCGCACCATTATTTCTCAGAAAGTCGACTCAGAATTGAGCGATGTTTAGAGTTTTCTTAGCTAAGTAATTTATTACATTGGCTTTCACTTTCTCCCCAAAACTTTAAAATTTCGCCGTAAGAAGCTTAAAGTTTAATTGTGACTCGAAGGTAATCCCTAATCTTGAACTTAAATTCGTTTTATTTTAATAGTTACTTTTTAATTAAGTTATCAGAACGGTTCCAAAACTTTCTGAAACAAATTTGTAAAAAATTGTATGCCTCGATCACAAATGCAGATTAATTTAAAAAAGCTCATGCCACCTTTACCTTCTTAATTATTGGTTACGAAATCGATTAACATCTTGTACGTTCGCAATAAAAAAAATATATAAATTTTGACCCCGTCGAAATTCTATTCAAATATTTGATGTCAAGGTTAGTAAAGCTGTTAAATAAATAATATTAGGCTACGCAGTAGGTAATATTCAATTCCTCATAAATATTTAACACAAATTGATCGCTAATATGGCCCAATGGTTGAATGTACGGAAAGGGTCCACGTAATGATGTTTGTTGTTTCAGTCATAAACTTGTGCTTTATGAGTTTTAATTTGAAACATATATTATGTACTTATATTTTAGAGGAACATATTTCAAGTTGTCACAAGCTTAAATACTCTTCATGTACCTACCTACCTACTGGCGAGCATGTCCAAACAAAAAAAAATAAAAATTAGGTCGCGGAGAACTTCAACTGTAAAAAAGGAAATGAATGCTTGAAGGTACACAAGGGGAGGCTTCGCTAAATATTGCACGACTAACATCTGGGCTCTGCCAGGAAACTGAATAAAAAAAGAAGAGCAGGTTATTTATTATCCTCGCCCTAAATTACAGGTAAATGTGATATCGGTAAAAATATAAGTTAACAAAAGTTCAAAACGCAAAGATGGTATTAAAAAAGATATAAATTTACAATAACCGTAACCGCGTGGGCAGTATGCCACGTCATAGTATAAAAATATAGTATTCTAAGCTCAAAAAAAATATTATCAAATTGATCTGAACAACATACGCAAAAAAAGTAGTAAGTTTATGTAGAATTTGTTTAAGGTCTGGACACACATAAAGATTGGCAAATAGGATATTACTATAACAAAGTGAATACTTGATACATCGCATTCCTTATGGGCGGGGTTGTGAATAGGGTGTTAAGTGCGATCACTGGGCGACTAGTATAATGGATGTAATTTATTACTGGTATCCGAAATTCTAAGGAACGATTGCGTCGAATAAGGTTAATTGTTCACACAAAAAGCAATTGTACCACTTCATACCGTATGACCACAGTCAATAAAAGCTTAAATTGCACTTTACCGAACGTGGGGCTTTTAGTGACGTCAGTTATCAGTTAATGACAACCGTAGAATATATTATACGCTTATATAAAAGTCTATAAAGATGTGTACACAACTTGTTAGTGACATAAATGTTATGAGTTGTGACGCAATACTACAATCTCTCGGAGGTGCAAAACTAACAAACGGTGAAAGTTCACAGTCGTGACCGCGTCGCCAGCGATCTTTTATTTACTTAAAGATTGACTCCTATTTCCAAAGTTATATCGGAAATGCAAACAACGATATTCTGCAGAGACTGCAGGCTGACCTCTGCGTATGGTACTCAGCAATCAATTAACTCCGAAGCGAATATCTTAAAAAAGGAATGCCCTAATGGCTATGGAGTTTAGTATCGGTGCAAATATTGTTGTCAGATGAATAGTACTTGTATGTGAAGGAAAATATATATTTTTTACAAGGAAAATAAAAATTATTCACATCATTTAGACACAAATATGAGACTTCACATTGCTTTGCCAAATGATTATAAATAAAAACAGAAATTACCCATATAACTTTTGACACAGCTCAATTTCTAGCCATACTGGTATCCCTTTACAAAAGAAACGATTTGTTCACTCTTTTAACATTCAGTATGCTATTACGATAGCTAATACCGATTTTGTCATACACACTGAGAAGTGATTTGTTAACAAAATTAATGCGTTTGACGTTTAATAGGGTAAATTATGTATATTATTGGATATATATTAGTAAACTGCCTCGGTGGTGTAGCGGTAGAGTAAGCGACTGCTGATCATGAGTTCTCGGGTTAGATTCCCGGGTCGGGCAGTGTTATTGAGCTTTTTCGTAAAAAGAATAATTCTCAGAAGCAGCCCGAAATTTGGAAATGTGCTTGGTAGATGGCAATAGGCTCGCTCCCTATTACGTGGGACAACATAGCTGGCGAATCGTGGGTGTGTAATACACCTCTGTCTACATACGAATACAGGCGTCATACAATATTTTTATATTAGTGCAATTTGGCAACTTTTTTCTGTCCGTGAGGAGAGGGACTAAGAATCTAGTGTCACCACGCCATTCTTTCCCGCAGGTGTCGTACGAGTCGACTTAAGAAAGTAAGCAATTATATCCCATTGCATTCCTGGCACGGGGACCAAGTGGCCAATAACAAGTGAGTACTCTCTTCGTATCGGGCCCGAGGGGGGTGGTACCGTCTCCTGTGTAGCCAGTCATGAAGCACGTCGGTGTGTTTTGGTTAACAGGAGATAACAGTTTATTCTTTCATGTCATATCTGCGAAATAAAATGGTGAGCAGCGGCTTGACAATACTCGCGGTATAGTCGAGTCCATCGACGGTTACCACGGTGGGCCGTGGCTTGTCTGCCTCCACAAGCAATAAAAATAAAATTTATTGCAGAAAAAACTGTTGTCATTCCGCTATAGGAATTTACTTAATACGTGACAACTAGGTTGTTACTTAAGTTGCCACTTTCACAGCGAGCACATAGACTAAAATGGATCGGCAACATAGCACTGGTTCTATTAGTTCTACTTTTCGCAAGTGCCCGATGTAATACTATCGCCTGAATTCCGCGGTGATGATTATGTCGGTTATAATAAATACTACCTACTTTTTATAAACTCGTGTGCATTGTAATGAATCGAATGCCGTATTATAATAATTTTGTATGACCAAACACTACTTATGAAACAGGTTGTTCGTGGAGATCTCTCTACTTATAGACAATGCTATTTTTGTTTGTAAATAATACTTTTTTAATTTAAATAGCAGTAACAATAGATAGAAGGGTTGATTTTATTATCTTTGTATGTATATGAAGTGGTAAGTATAATATTTATGTGTGTAATGAAAAAAAACATTAAATTAAATTTAATTTATTTGAACTTTCACGCAAAACTTAGGCGCCAATCTCTTCAAAATGCACGTATTAACTGCGTTTCATGTAGTCTAATGAGAGAAAAAATTTTATTAGTTAAAACCGTAGGTTGTGGCAATGATATTGATCCATAAATTAGTTATGATTGCTTTGTATTAAAGTGCTGAGACCCGACTGGTAAGAAAAAGGTCAAAAGAATCACTAATTATTCGCTATTGTTTCCTAGGCCATGAAATTGAGTCCATACGTAACGTAATCATAACTATAATTAATTATAATACATCATTCATTAACAAAAATAATAAAAGAAAATGAAATCTATGTAGCAGAAAACTCTTTTCTCCATTACGATTACAAAAGTAGAGATAATTAACATTATAATATCGCTTTTCTGGTTTTGTAATAACTAGTTGACTCGTGCGGAATTCCGCATCCATTAAAGAGCCTCTTCTTAGATGATTTTTAATCTAAAATTTAAGAGAAACGGTACATTTTTAGATCGTGGGTCTATATTTCGTTTTCGATTAGCCGGTACGATGAGCTTTAAAATGAGGGGTAAACCATGGAAATTGATAAAGGGATAGGGACGATCACGCGGACTGACAGAAAAACAGTCTAGAGATGTGATATATAAGGGTAAATATAAGTAAATAGGTACCTATGATCAATATCTACGAGTATACTATTATAAAGCTGTAACAGAGCTGTGTCTGTACATTTAAGATATTTGAAAAAAAATGACTGTAATAGGCTATATAGGCATGTCTAAACACAAAACAATTTTTTGTAGAATTTTTCTCTGTTTGTCTGTTTATCTGTTTGTTTGTTCGCGCATCACACAAAAACTACTGAACGGATTTTGGTGGACTGGTATACATTTTATCCCGCTACTTTAACGGGAACCTGAGATCCATCCATCAGCCTTTCATCGTCCACTGCTGGACATAGGCCTCTCCAAAAGGAAGTTTTTTACCATAATCGCCACGGTTGGCAGGTGGGTTGGCGATTGCAGTGGATGTTTTTAGTACACAGGGGAACGCTGCTGCCCGGTCCCCCGATAATCTCTTAGTCGGCTTTTACGACTCCCATAGGAAGAGACAGGGTGGAGCTATTCTTGGTGCCGGCCCCACACAACAACAATAGAAAAGTAATCATAAATTAAGTAGATATTTATATATAAATTATGATATATCATATTATTATGATTTGCAATAGTTACGCTCAACATGATTACAAAAATGTATTGCCTTGTCGAAATCTGTGACCTAGGTTAATCGTTTTCTATTCAAAGGATGTCGCAAGTAACAAAAGCCTTGGTAACAAGAAAACATAAGATTTTAGTTAAACCCAAGGAAATAAGCCGTAGAAGCGTTCGCTTGTCGGCTTAAATTTGCATAGATTGTTGTAAGTTACATTTAATTACTTTAATGTCTAAGCTTCATAATTTCAGTGGTAGAGTTCGCTGCGTATGAGCTAAGGTAACCGCTTAACACCAGGCAGGCCGTATGCTTGTTTGTAACCATCGTAGTCTTCGTAATACTATGTAATTGTAACCCTCGTAGTGATAAGTACTGTGTATAAATTACTAGGGCCTTAGTCGCGGCTACGCTCGCGTCATATTAAATAATTAATTTTGGATAGGATTTGCGTAAAACCCTTTCTTAATGCTCATCTACAGTATCAAATGTTCACCTACATCAACCGTTTCGCATATTTGCGCGCAAAAATAAAAATTAAAAAAAAAAAGAATAGACGTCGCGGGACGTCTACCAGATGTGAAAACATCGAAATTATTTTGTAGAAATAACTATTAGAAATAAATGGAAATGGTCACAAATCATCATTGTCAGGCCCTGGATACCATCTAAAGACAAAGTATTCATCAAGACGAATCATACGAGCCCAAACTCGATGGTGTTATGTCGTTTTATATTGCAGTTCCTATGGCCACCTTCTAGCTCCATCATCAGACCCTGGATACCATCTGAAGACAAAGTACTCGTCAAGACGAATCAAACGAGTCCAAGCTCGTTAGGGTTGCGCTGTTTCATTATAGAGTTCCTATATCCACTTTCCAGCTCCATCATCAGATCAGCTCCATGTCATCATAATATTGCATAGTCACGCGATACACATATGCGTGTAAAATTTCAGCTCAATCGGAAACCGGGAAGTGTGTCAAATTGAACTTGCAAGATTTGAACGGGACAAGTAAAATAAAAGCGTCGCCACGCTAACAGCCGATTTTACCCTCCCTTCGCATTAGATGTTTCACATCAAAAATTCTAAATAAAACGCGATAAAAAAATACATCACTGATATCGGTCATAAGGGCCAATTTTGCGTTTTCTAATTTTGACAACCCGATTATCGATCACAAAGGAACATTTCTAGATCCAGAAATTTGTGTTGATATGTCAGTCAGTCAGTCAGGTATTCTATTTGATATTTTTATGTATTTTTTAAACATTTGACATACTTAGCCATAAAAATTAACACAAAGTGAAACATCTGACGACTGTGTGTTAATTTGTATGGCTAAGCGTGTCAAATGCTTAAAAAATATATAAAAATGTCAAAATATGCATCATTATTTGGTTTGAATCTTAATAATTTTAATAAATAGCTTGCCGGGTCTGAATAATGTGTGCAAATACATCCAACAGATAACTCAGTCGTCACCCAAGACATTATGAAGGAATGTGTTATCGACATTCATAGTCCTGAGCAGATGTCACGATGGTTGAAATGGCTAAACATCTGGGACGGTTTTCTAGGAGATGCAGGTTCAAATCGTGACTATTATTTTCGATTTCACATTTTCGCACTTTGTGTTTAGTCTATCTATACTATTATAAAGATGTAACAGAGCTATGTCTGTACATTTAGGATATTTGAGAAAAAATAATGTACATCTATGTTATACTACGCAATAACTACCTACTTAACGGATTTTGATGAAACTTTTTTATTTGATAACTCTTGATTAGACTTAAAAACTGGTATATATTTTATACCGCTACAATAACAGGAGCCTGAGATATAACCAGAAAGCTATCTTTTGGCTGGCAAATGTTAGTTCTTTAATATAGATATACTAGCGAACCCGATAGACGTTGTCCTGACCGAACATTGGCGTTTCGTATGGATGGAGTACTTACTCAAATATTCACAAAAAAATTCATAAAAATTGGTTGACGAGTTCAGTCACGTACATGCTCACAGAAGATTTATATACATTTAAATAAAGATAATCTATACACATAAATAAAATTTAAGTGTGTGTTTATAATGTCTAAATAACATATTTTTTACTAAATTCATTTGAAAGTAATTCTACTACTTTTCCTCTTACTTTTGTTAACGTATGGATATACCTACGTTACCAATAAGTACCAATGTTTAAAGTTTTTGTCTGGCTCTATCAGACTGTTTGTTCCGGTTAAACCCCTATATGGCTGGACCGATTTGGACGATACTTTCACTGGCAGATAGCTGATGTTATAAGAAGTAACTTAGGGTACTTTTATAAAATTAGGATTCCCACAAAAAGAAGACAACCAAATTCCACGCAGACGAAGTCACAGGTAGCAGCTAGTACCATACTATAAAAATTATATAAATATCTACTTACATAAATTGGCAATTTATGTCCTGTACAAATTGTTGACTTTGATTTTAACACTACAATATTCACTTATTTAATATTGAAGTTGAATGGTTATAGTAACAGATATGTTGAACGCGTCTTCAGCTCAGCGGAGAGCGGAGAGGGTCATGCGCGTGCTGCGCCGGAGTCGACGGTCGTGCGGACACTGCGCCGGCGCACTTTACCACCACCTGTAGAACCGACATGAAAGTGTATTACATCAAATGAATAACACTTATATCGGATTGCCTTAGCATTTACCACTTATTATGCCAATACCTAAATAAGCTTTAGTGACCTAGTGGCGAAAAGTCCCAGCGCTAGAAACTGACTTACACAAAATGACATCGAAAATTCTCAAGTAATGTAACACAGTTCTGGTGGCCCACCATTACAGGCGGAACGACGGCACACGGTGGGTTTATTTTGTGGGTGAGGGCCCTACACTACTATTTCGTTTTTTTTCCCGCCTTCACAAAAAACTCAACTGACTTTTAAGTTGTTCCGTACCCTGGACTGAAGAAAGGTTGGACTGACATAATTTGCTCGGTACCAAAATCCATTAATATGGTCGCATTCCCGCTATATCTAGCAATCTAATGCATACTTACTTACGTACTTATCATCACGCATCTCCCTTGTGGGGTAGGCAGAGAGAACAGAGTGCCAAAAGGCTCTATTCTTACTTACATCCCTTGCTTCCTCAATATTTATAATTTTCTTCATACACGCTTACCGTTTTCGGGGACTCCTGACTCTACCTTTCTTCAATACATGACCGATTTGGTCTAGGTAGATGAGTCTCGGTCTCCCCTGTACCTACATCCTTCCACTTTCGCATTGTATATTTTCTTAACCAGTCGCTCGTCCGGTATTCTTTCCACATGTCCGAACTATCGAAGCATTCCCTTTCGCATCTTTACATCAATACTCTCTTTCATACCTTTTTTTTTTTAAGGCGGGGAAAAATGTACCTAACCGCACATCCCGTCGTTCGGAGCAATCAACAGGGTAGTGTGGGACCCTCACCCACTAAACTGTGTGACATTACTTCAGAAGTCTCTCTTTCATTCTTACTCGCTCTCTTACGTCGTCGTTATGAATGCAATTCAAATTAATAACTAGCATTATATGCCGCTTGATTTATATTACTCGCTTGCGAAGCCTTTAATTGTAGTTAAATTAATCTAACACCGAAATTTCATTAGTTGGTAGCGAATGCGGCTGGAATGACAACGAATCGTCTTGACGATGCGGTCACCCAATATTTACGACCGTGACTAATTACAGCTGTTATTCACCACAGCCTGGCTCTCGAGACAATATGTAAATACATAAGCACAAAATTACCATTCCCTTCTGGAAGGAAGACAAGTGATTCGTTTTCCTCTTAATCACTGGCTATATTGCTATCCTAATGTTCGCCTGAGGCCTACCTCTTCGAATCAAAGTGTTGCAAATATCCAACAATGCGTGGCCATTTTTTTTGTTAAGCCGGGGAAAATGTACCTAACCGCACACCCCGTCGTTTGGGTCAACGAACAGGGTAGTGTGGGGCCCTCACTCACTAAATAAACCCGCCGTGTGCCATCTCTCCGCCTGTGTTGGCGCGCCACTGGAACTATTTGGCATTACTTCAGTGTAGTGTATATATATATATGATATGGCCTAAGATTCCATTATGTCTTTTCCATGCCTTTTCCATGTCAACTATTTCAACAAAATGTAAGATGTCACTGACTTACTTTGTCATACGAATCCAATTATTTTAGCTATCTTATTTTATTATTATTATTTTATAACAACGCCCTAGACTTAGGATTAAACCTTGTGTCGCGAAGGACATACAATGTCACGGACACAAAGTACACCACCAGTACCAGACTCAAAACAAACATTTGTGGATTACGCAAAGAGTTGTCCTGTATGAGAATCGAACCCACAACACTCGGGCGGGAGGACGGTATCTAAACCAATCCGCCATCTGTGAGTCATATGAAAAACTAAACTATCGTAGTTTTATAAAAATAACAGTAAACAAATTTTAAGAAATTTATTTTTATTTTAATGGCCATTATTCTATTAGTTAGGGCCATGACCTACATCAAAGTGTGTAGATCCGGCGAAAACATGTTATTTTTCTAGTAATCATTTTATTGTTTGCGAAACAAAACTATTTTTGTCTCCGACGAAAAAGATGGGTGTTCAAAGGTTGTAGTGTGTGTCTGTATATCTGTGTCTCTCTGTGGCCTCATTCCAGAACGGACGAGCCGATTTTGATTAAGTTTTTTTGTTTGAAATGTGTCTTAATCGAGAGTGTTAGCTATGTTTCCGGAAAATCAGCTCAGCTAACTGAAGATCATCCCCTTTTTTCAAGTTGATGAAGTTATACACAGCTTCCACAGGTCTGATTGATCTATAATTTAAAATCCTGTAACTTGTCAATGTTATTGTTACTAAAGTATGATAATCTTGACCTGACGAGCAACCCGCCAGAAGAACTCCTCATTGCTATCTACCTTGTGTTTGGGTTCATACAATATGTTTTGACGAGCACTTGCTAATACAAGCTAGGTGGTTAGGGTCATAATCTTACAGGTTTCTCTAAAGATGATGGTAACCGTGTCAACCAGTGATATAAGTTTAGGAAACGTGCAATAAAACACAAAAGAACACATGATAAATATGTAAGGTCCCCCGACGCAACGACGCTTGAATTAAAATATTCTACTTATATTTAACGTAAAGGGGCAATACTTATATACACACTAGGTATACACCTTTTTATTCTTTTTTAGAGGTCGTTTGAATCCGGGGGTTTCTCTAAGTTTTAACTAACTTTTTAGGGAATCTATTTATCGATTTTCTACTATCCCGACATATTGTTAACAACTTTACAGCATCCAGCACGAGTTACGGGAGGTTTCTGATGTTTGTTTCTTTGTTCTGGACCTGATTTGATTACTCTGTAGGTAAATATTTAGGTTTATAAGTAAGCCCCAAAAGAGAAATACAAATGCATAGAATGAAATGTAAATGCTTCAAAAAAGCCGTACCTATCTAGGTACATTATTTTGGTCACTACTTTTTGTCCATAATCTGTATCTATAGATAAAACGGTGTATGCCTTTAATCGATATCAAATTGTCTGGGGTAGTAGGTAACTGCATTGTAAGAGAATATTCAATAAGCAATATAATGATAATCAGCTCTGCGTCGGATATTCGATACGGGGTTATTATTTGGTACTATCTTATGTACTCGTGTCAATTTATAGTCTGACTATTATGTACATTTATTTTACCTTAAAGTGGTGTATCCAGCATAATTTTCCTGCTATTTTGTAAGTTTATAACCTCAAGCACAGAATAGATACTAGTCCTACGGTCTCAAGTGTGACCTTAAGCTGAGGTTTAGCTAAATTGATATATTACATTTTGGCTCACAAATATCAGTTTATTATTTATTATCTTGTTTATTTACAGATAAGGTCAATGAGGTGATAAAGTCGTATTTTTTGACAGATGATTTTGATTTACTATGTTTGGTGTCCTTAAGGACTATAATTAAAGTTATCGAATAAAAATGATTAAGTATTTAATTGTTTTTATAAGTAATTTGTAAGCCATACAATATCTATCTTGTGTATTTTAATAAACGTGTTTTTAAAAAAGATGCGTTAAAATTGTTAGTAATCAAAACGGTCGAAATGCGATCTATGCGTAAAATCTGTGGAGTTGCTGACTGACTGGAACCCCACCGTGGGACTTGGAGGCGGAGGTGCTCACCGAGGTGTATTGGCGGGTGTCGCAAGAGTGGGCGAGGGGTGGTCGTCTCCTGACCAGCGAGGTGGCCAGGGCGATAACCACTGAGCTGCCATGGCCAGCTGGAGGGTGCGGATGGAGACCCCCCGGGCCAGTCTCTGGACCATAGGGGCACCTGCCTGTGCTAGATGAGTGGGCAGGGTGACAACACGGAGTCCTTACCTTCAGACTGGTGCAGGTGCTGTCGGGGAACGGTTGCTTCGGCAGATATCACATAATCACATAATCGCAAGGAAGGAAACGACTCCGGGCTGTCACCATTGCGGCTGCGACGAGGACACGGCGCGGTACACGCTCGAGTCATGCCCAGCTTGGGCCGAGCAGCGCCGTGAACTCGTGGCGGCAATAGAGGGAGACCTCTCGCTGCCGAGCGTCGTTAAAGCGATGCCCGGCAGCGACAGGAATTGGGCCACGGTAGCTGCCTTTTGCGAGGTTATCTCGCGGATGGAACCGGCGAGAGGACCAGGGGGAGGATTCTTCCGCTGACCCAAACTGTCGCCAGCAACTGGGGCGGCGCAGGTGCGTGTACTTGTGCCTCATGTCACCCTAGCTGAGGCTGCGGGTGTATGGACCGAGGAACGTCCGCCACCCGCAAGGCCTCCCGCGAAGGTGCGACGCTCCGTGTGCAGATGCGTCGCTCAGTAGAGTGTACCCGAAAGGGTAAGCCGCCGGCGGATCACTGAAGTAATCCAACATAGTAGTGGGTCATCAACACAGGCGCAGAGATGGCACACGGCGGGTTTTTTTAGTGGGTGAGGACCCTACACTACCCTGTTCGTCGCCTCGGACGACGGGTTGTGCAGTTAGGTACATTCTTTCCCGCCTAAACAAATTAAAAAAAAATGAAAATAAAAAAAATGCCTGACTGACCGCATTCGTAACGACGACTTAAGAGAGCGAGAAGGTATGAAAGAGAGTGTTGGTGTAAAGATGCGACTGGGATTGCTCCGATGGTTCGGACAAGTGGAAAGAATGCCGGACGAGCGACTGGTTAAGAAGATAATAATACAATGCGAAAGTGGAAGGATGTAGGTACATGGGGAGACCGAGACTCACCTACCTAGACCAAATCGGTCATGTATTGAAGAAAGGTGGAGTCAGGAGACTCCGAAACCAGCGAGCGTGTATGAAGAGAATTATGAATGTTGAGGAAGCGAGAGATGTATGCAAGAATGGAGCCTTTTGGCACTCTGTTCTCTCTGCTAACCCAGCAAGGGATATGGCGTGATGATAAGTAAGTAAGTTAAAAAGTTGTGTGTAGACGGATTTTCCCTACGTTTCGGGGTTATTCTGTCTTATACGAGCCCCGATGCAAAATAGTTCGTCTAGTGTGATTTTCTCTAACTTCATTATTTTTGTATATCTATATAAAATATTAAGCTGTTCTACTATCACATGTCGCGTTACTTCTGCCACTTTTTAATTATGAACCAATAAACTATTTAGCTTTTTTTTAAATTTATACATATCCTGTTTTAAATTCGAAGAAGTTATAAGCAAAATAGTTCGTCTAATTGTTAATCGATGCAAAAGAGTTCGTCTGTTGGTGAGTTAAATAAGATTATTCCTTCTTTATACAATTATGTTGCATAATTTAAATTTGTAAAAGTAATTCTGTGTCATTTGTTTAGTGAGACAGTATAAATTCTGAAAATTTCAGTTTTTTTCATTAGTTTTCAAATAACAATGGGTCGTGGCAAACCTGTGTATGAAGAGCTTCGAAAGCGAATAGTTTGTGGGGTCGATGCTGGCAAATCAAGTTACCAAATATCTAAAGACTTGATACTTGCCAGGTCTACAGTCCAATCTATCATTCAGCCTTAGAATAATAACGCTTAGAACCCGAGTAGGTCCAAACGGAGTGAAGCACTTTCAAGTAAGCCTTAAAAGGCTAACTGCGTTGCTCCTTCTGTCAGTGTCCATGACAAAGTGTCATTGTAAACATCTCGCATAATTTTATTTAAAAATGACTTACTGCACCGTGAAAAGATGTCACAACGCGTCTCATAACCACAATAATGATAGGAAGATTACATTTCACTCGTAAGTACCTACTCTTAGATATTTAATAATTTTCATTAAAACATTCATCTAAACAGAAAACTAAATTGTAATCAAAATATTGCCAGCTTTAGAAAAATTATCTACCCTGAATCAAAAAATATCTATTTAAATGTATTAACTAACTAACTTATCATCACGCCATTTCCCTTGCGGGGTAGGCAGAGAGAACAGAGTGCCAAGAGGCTCTATTCTTGCAGACATCTCTCGCTTCCTCAACATTCATAACTCTCTTCATTCACTCTCGCCAGTTTCGGAGACTACTGACTCCACCTTCCTCCAATAAATGACCAATTTGGTCTAGGTAGGTAAGTCTCGGTCTCCCCCTGTACCTACATCCTTCCACTTTCGCATTGTATATCTTCTTAGCCAGTCGCTCGTCAGGTATTCTTTCCACATGTCCGAACCATTGGAGCATTCCCTTTCGCATCTTTACACCAATACTCTCTTTCATACCTACTTTAAATGTATTCGTTTTTAGATTTCCATCAAATCCGATTTTCGCTGCGCGATGGATACAACAAATCCGACTTAATTGAAGCGAAGAATGTTGGAAACAAACTAGATACACAAAAATATGTTCCAAGCATTTCGGTGACAAAGAAAAGTATACTACCTTATGATGGTACTACTTGGTATTACTTGGTATGTTATTACTATGGTATATACTTACTATGGTATTACTTGCTTATGATGGCAGACGAGCAACGGCCCACCTAATGGTAAGTCGTAACCGTACCACCAGTAGTGCAATGGGTGATAATTGCTTACTTCCCTTAGTCGCCTTGTACGACCACCCACGGGAAAGGATGGGGTGCTGAAACTTGTATTCTTAGTCCATCACCACACGGAAATATGTTCATTTAAGTTCCATTATCTACAGTTGCATTATTAATAAATTACAAATTTTGTCTAAGTTCCGTGTTTCTACTTAAATATCCTGTCCTTTTTCCATACAAATCTACTATTTATTACAATTTTCTATCAGAAAACTACGAGATACCAGTATCGTGGTTTGGCAAAACTTGAATAGTGTGCCATTTTCCTCACTTTTTGGGGAAAATGATTTTACTGGTATCATTGTTTGATCGTATGTGTGGGTGCTGTTGAATGTAATTACGTGACGTTTACGCACACATTAATCGTTAAGTTGCTTCAAATTTGAGTGGAATTATAAATGAAACTTTCGTTCTGAGCGTTATTATTCTAAGCATTCAGTACTATAAAAAGAATAGAACGACTTCTTGTTTGAAGAAAACTGGTCGACCACGCATCACAAGTGCAGTAGAAAACAGAATCCTGAAAAAAATTATCAAAAATAATCGTCGTGCTCGAGCTGGAGAACTCACGGCAATGCAAGGACATGATTCACAAAGACGTCTCAGTTGATACTTGCAAAAGAGTCCTAAAAAGAATGGGTTACGGATTTTACACCGCTAAGGAGAAACCATTATTGACTGCTGTACAAAAGAAAAAGAGTTTGAAGTTTGCTCGTGATCATTTAAATTGGACTTCCGATCAGTGGCGTAGTATCATTTGGATTGACGAGTCCAAATTTGAAGTGACAGTCGGCGATAAAAGGAAAAAAGTGATTCGGAACAAAAATGAGGCATTTCATACTGATTGTCTTAAACGCAAAGTGAAGTTTCCGGCGTCTCTTATGATATGGGGCTGCATGTCTGCACAAGGTACTGGTGGTATGCAGTTTGTGGATGGTTCTATTAATGCTGAAAGGTATCAAAACCTTTTGGAAGAGAAATTACTGCCCTCTATTTCGTCACTTAAGCATCAAGATTCCTTAATTTTTCAACAGGATGGTGCTTCCTGCCATACTGCAAGGACAACAAAGATGTGGCTACTGGCAAAAAGCATCCCTACAATCGAATGGCCATCTAACAGCCCGGACTTGTCGCCGATCGAAACCCTATGGTGGAAAATGAAAAAGTTCTCCGTAAAAATCCATCAAGATCGAAGAGTGACTTAAAGGCTAAACTCTTGGCTGTCTGGGAGTCAATTACGCCTGAGGAGTGTGCAGCGTTGGTTGCAACCATGCCTCTTCGCATTAAAGCTGTCATTGAGAGCAAAGGCGACACAACTAAGTGGTAGACGAACTATTTTGCGTGAGTGACAAGGGTAGACGAATACTTTTCCGTTATGTTTTTTAGAATATTTTTTTAAATTTTTTATGTTCTGTAAAGGCATGAAAGAATTTCAGTTATGTTAAAATAAACTTTAAAATGTACCTTTTTCCTTATTCAAAAATTATAATTTGTACTTTAAGAGTAGCTGAGTATGTCAAGTGCTAAAATATAGATCAAAATGTTCCTCAAATTCTGGTTTACTTTTTATTAAACGTTCTTAATTATTTTACCAATATTTACTTTCTATATTTTACACTTTGCACTACTTTCCATACTAGACGAACTATTTTGCATCGGGGCTCGTAGGTAGTAAGATTTTCTAGAATCTGACAGTTATTTAAAATTCATGCTATTGGTAAACAAATTATGAGAATATCAATCAAAACAGATCTATTAATGTATGTAAACAAGGTCGAATTTCCACTTTATGGCTAAAAATATTATTTTGGAGTTATTCCGGCATATTTTTGAAGCCAGGAATCATAAACCTTACGGCGGACGACGTCCGGGAGGCTATTGCCTCGAAAACCGGATGCTCGAATGCCGTCAGAGTGGGCTCCATTCGGACCGGTCCCGGCGGTGTAGGTGCCGTCTGGGCGAGTTGCCCTGTCGCGGCGGCCAAAACTTTGGCTGACGCAGGCAGGCTCCTCGTGGGCTGGAGTTCCGCGCGGGTCACCGTGCTGGAGCCTCGGCCCGCGAGGTGCTTTAAGTGCATGGCGGTCGGGCACACCCGGCCAACGTGCACTAACTGCTTTGATTGCAGCGGTCTTTGCTTCCGCTGCGGTCAGGCAGGGCACCGGGCGGCAACCTGCACCGCTGCCCCTTACTGCCCCGCGTGCGCTGCAAGCAACAGGCCTGCCAAGCACTGCATGGGGCGGGAGGGATGCAGACCCCCGACGACAGGCCCAAAAAAGGGGGGGACCAGCCAATCGGCCCAGGCTGCCCCCCCTAGCGTGGCTTCGCCACCGTCGCGGGTGGAGGAGGATATGGTTACGGCTTAAAATTCAACCGTGACACTATCCTCCTTCAGGCGAATCTCAACCACGCCGCCGGGGCGCAGGATTTACTCCTGCAAACCATGGTGGAGCGGTTGATTGGTGTAGCCGTAGCCGCGGAACCTTATTGCGTTCCTGACCGCCCTCACTGGGCGGGCAGCTGTGATGGCTCCGTGGCAATCGTCAGCTCTACGGCGCTTCGTTCCCCGCCCTTGTTGATCAGAGACAGGGGCACGGGATACGTTGCGGCCGACTGGGGGGGAGTTACGCTGTATGGCGTATACTTCTCCCCTAACCGGAGGCTGGCAGATTTCGGGGTCTGGCTTAACAGCCTAGAGACCTCGATACGGCGACTGGCACCTAGCCACGTTCTGGTCGTGGGGGACTTCAACGCCAAATCCACGGCGTGGGGGTCCCCTGCGACGAACGCCCGTGGAGCGGCGGTGGTAGAGTGGGCGGCGTCGACGGGCCTCTGTCTGCTTAACAGAGGCTCCGTCAACACGTGCGTGCGGCGACGGGGTGGGTCGATAGTGGACCTTTCGTTCGCTAGCCCCGACGTCGCAGCGCGAGTGAGGAACTGGTGTGTCCTGGAGGAGGTTGAGACCTTGTCCGATCATCGGTACATCCGGATTGAGGTCTCCCGGTCTCTTCAGGGCCCCAGTAGGGGTCACGCGGTGCGCAGAACTCCCGCGTTCCCACGGTGGGCTGTGGGCAGGCTAGATAGGGACCTACTGGCGGAGGCAGCCATCGTTCAATCGTGGCTGTCCTCACCGGCCCTGACCGAGGGGGTGGTCGTTGAGGCTGGCCGATTTCGCGCTGCGATTACGCAGGTGTGCGACTTGGCCATGCCCCGTGTGCGACGTCCTCCTCCAAGGAAGGGGCTCTACTGGTGGTCCCAGGAGCTGGCGGACCTCCGTGCGGCGTGCATTCGTGCCCGGAGGTCCTACACCCGCAGTCGGCGGCGCAACCGCGATGAGGAGCGGGAGGGCCAGCTGTACGAGGCGTACCGCACTTCGCGAGCCGCGTTCAAGTTGGCCATCTGCCGCGCCAAAACGGAGAAAAGGCAGGAGATGCTGGACGGTCTCAACCGTGACCCCTGGGGTCGCCCGTATCGTGCGGCTCTGAACAAGCTCCGCACTCAGGGCCCCCCCCTCACAGAGACCCTTCAGCCCAGCCTCCTCACCGAGGTGGTCGAAGGCCTATTCCCACGACGGGCGGAGCACACGCCCCCGGTCATGGCACAGCCAGTTAGCGACCGGGAGGCCGACCTCAGTGTGCCACCCGTCACCGCGTCGGAAATGGGGGCGGCTGTTTCGCGGATTCGTTCCAAGAACACCGCCCCCGGCCCGGACGGGATAACCGCCCGGGTGCTGGCCCTGGCTCTGGACCACCTGGAACCCCGCCTCAGGGGACTGTTTGACGCGTGCCTGGCGTCCGGACGGTTCCCTGACTGCTGGAAGGAGGGGAGGCTGGTACTCCTGCCGAAGCCGGGGCGAACGCCGGATTCGGTCGGGGCCTTCAGGCCCATCGTGCTGCTGGACGAGGCGGGTAAGCTGTTGGAGAGAATCCTCGCTGCCCGCATTGTCCAGCACCTGCGCGACGTCGGACCCGACTTGTCGGACGCCCAGTTTGGTTTTCGAGCTGGTCGTTCGACGGTCGGCGCGATTATGCGCCTGAGGGCCGCAGCCGCGGCGGTCGTCGCCGGCGGTGGAGTGCTGTTGGCGGTGTCGCTTGACATCGCCAACGCATTCAACAGTCTGCCATTCAGCTGCATCGGGGAGGCGCTCCGGTATCACGGGGTGCCTGTATACCTGAGGCGGCTAGTGGCAGACTATCTTGAGGGCCGCAGCGTTCTCTATGAGAGCCGCATAGGGGACGTTGTGAGGAGACCCATGTCGTGCGGTGTCCCACAGGGTTCGGTTCTAGGGCCGCTCCTGTGGGACATCGGTTACGACTGGGTGCTACGCTGTCGGCTCCCCCCCGGGCTGGCGGTCATCTGCTATGCGGATGACACGCTGGTCGTGGCCCGGGGTGGAAACTTTGAGGAAGCGGCGTTCCTGGCCACCTTAGGAACCTCGGAGGTGGTCAGGAGGATCGGGGCGCTGGGGCTTAGGGTGGCCCTGGACAAGTCGGAGGCCCTGCTTTTCCATGGGCCCCGACGTCGGCCACCTGCTGGCGCATCGATCACTGTGGACGGGGTCCAAATTGGGGTGCAGGCCCAGATAAAGTATCTGGGTCTAGTGCTGGACGGGCGGTGGCGCTTTCGCGAGCACTTCCGTCAACTGTCCCCAAGGCTCGTCGGTGCGGCGTCCACCCTTGCACGGCTCATGCCGAATATGGGCGGACCCAACAATGCGTGCCGACGGCTTTACGCGGGGGTGGTCCGGTCGATGGCGCTGTACGGCGCCCCTGTGTGGGCGGGGGCCCTGGACGCACTAAACAGGGCTCTTCTGTGGAGGCCACAGAGAGTCGTCGCGTCCAGAGTCATACGCGGATACCGCACGGTGTCGACGGAGGCGGCCTGCGCGTTGGCCGGAACCCCTCCGTGGGACTTGGAGGCGGAGGTGCTCGCCGAGGTGTATCGGCGGGCATCGCAAGAGCGGGAGGGGGGTGGTCGGCCCCCACCCAGCGTGGTGGCCAGATGGCAGGGCGACGCCCGCCGAGCTGCCATGGCCAGCTGGAGGGCGCGGCTGGAGGCGCCCCGGGCCGGTCTTCGGACCATAGGAGCGCTCCAGCCAGTGCTGGAAGAGTGGGCAGGGCGACGGCACGGAGTCCTTACCTTCCGACTGGTGCAGGTGCTGTCGGGGCACGGTTGCTTCGGCAGATATCTGCACATTGTGGCAAGGAGGGAAGCGACTCCGGGCTGTCACCATTGCGGCTGCGGCGAAGACACGGCGCAGCACACGCTCGAGTCGTGCCCGGCTTGGGCCGAGCAGCGCCGTGAACTCGTCGCGGCAATAGGGGGGGACCTCTCGCTGCCGAGCGTCGTCAGAGCGATGCTTGGCAGCGACAGGAATTGGGCCGCGGTCGCTGCCTTCTGCGAGGATGTCATCTCGCGGAAGGAAGCGGCGGAGAGGGCCAGGGAGGAGGATTCTTCCGCTGACCCAAACCGCCGCCAGCGACCGGGGCGGCGCAGGCGCAGATACTTGCGCCTCATGCCGCCCTAGCTGAGGCTGCGGGTGGATGGACCGGGGAACGTCCGCCACCCGCAAGGCCTCTCGCGAAGGTGCGACGCTCCGCGTGCGGATGCGTCGCTCAGTAGAGGGTACCCGAAAGGGTAAGCCGCCGGCGGACCACCGAAGGAATGTAACATGGTTCCAGTGGCCCGCCAATAAAGGCGGAGAGACGGCACACGGCGGGTTTCTTTAGTGGGTGCAGGCCCCACACTACCCTGGTCGTTGCCCCGAACGATAGGGTGTGCGGTTAGGAACATTTTTTCCCGCCATAACAAAAAAAAAAAAAAAAAAGGAATCATAAACCTTTACAAAGGAATTATTTTGACTTTTTATATGGGTATTTTTACTAATAAAAATAACAAAATAATTATGATATGAACGTAACAATTTCATGAAGCTATATTACTAGAATTACTTTGAATTATTTAACTGTGCTAAAAGTTGGATTAAATAAATTGCACAATTATGTACTTACATCCATCCATCCATCAGCCTTTCAACGTCCACTGCTGGACATAGGCCTCCCCACACACACGCCACAACGAGCGGTCCCGTCATGGGGGGATAATGCCGTAATCGCCACGCTTGGCAGGCGGGTTGGCACCATGTACTTACATGACTGCAATATTTAAGTACTTACACATATTATAGACTAGTTTTAGGCTAGTTTTAAGTTTATTGTCTGAGTAGTCAAATATTAAACCTCTCATGACTGACGGATACGGCGAAACTATAGGGGTTCCTGTTGGCTACGAAACTGTAAAAACGGATACATTTCTTAAAATGTTGTGTTTGACAGTATTTGCAATTGGGAAATACCAGCATAACTATAATAATTTTGCCTCGTGAATGTACGATGGAATTTCCCACTTGACAATTTTATAGCTAAGCTTCTTGCAACACTAATATTTCTAAAATAACTAAATTGTATGTAAGAAGGATAGCAAAAATCATTGCAAATATATTAAACTACAAGTACGCGTACCTATAATTTTATAGGTACATATAATTTTATATGTACATATAAAATTATACCTACATTTTACAATTTTGAGCATACAGCAACAATCCACACTACGTTCTCAAGTTCAAAACGAAAATAAACTTTAAAAACAATGTAATTATATCTCGTGAACATTGTAACGCTATCTGACATATACAGTTGGAACCCTGGACACATAAAAATAAACGTCCATGGTTGGAACTAAACTTTTGTACTTTTTTATCGACCGAGGCTTCAAAGGTTTACTATGTTTAGATTCATCAAAATCTATAGTGGATGGATTCACGGCGTAGACGGTAATACTCTCATCGACCTTGGTCTAAATCTAGAGCCTCTTATATATAAAGAAAGAAAGATATCGATAATTCCGGCGTCCTAGCTTCAATAAGATTAACAAACTTGTTTTACTCTTGAGCACGCATAACCTTTTAGAATGGAAACATATTATCATAATACAATAATAGCCCGAAACGCTAATAAAATACATCCAGATTTGAAAGCTTGATTCATCATGGAGTAAATTTCTCATTCAGCAATCGCCTCGCGGTTTTTATATTCAGTCAAGAAAGTATTGGGAATGGATGATTTGTTTGGTTCCAAATTCAAATTTTCGTTTTTTTTGTTGTTGTTAGATTGGCACAATTGTTCCATCCATTTTGGCGCGGAGTTTGAGTTGCATCTGTTATTTATATTAAATACAGTGCTGTTTTTAGTTATATATCATATCTAGTGTGTACTCGTATTGCGAATTTCATAACGGACAAAAACATCGAACAAAGAGTTTATCTTAAATTTTGCATCGCCAATGGAATTTCGTGTTCGGAGTTACTGAAAATATTAAAGAAGGCTTAAGGTAAATCGACTTTATCAAAAACACGTGCTTATGAGTGAGTGGTACCTACAAAGCGTTTAAAAACGGGCGAGATGTGATGGAAGATTTGCCTCGCTCTGGTAGGCCATCAACGTCTGCAACTGAAGTTAACATTGCAAAAGTGAAGGAAATAGTGACTGAAAATCCTCATTCAATTTTGCGAGAGATAGCCACCAAACTTTCTGTGTCTCACGAGTCGATCCGAACCATTTTAAATAATCACTTGGTTATGAAACATGTTTCCGCTCGGCTAGTCCCAAAAGACCTGAATGTTCTCCAAAAACTCAATCGCATGAGAGTCGCTGAGGACAAGCTGGAACGAGTCAATTCCGACCCATCATTCATGAAACGCATTGTTACTGGTCACGAGACGTGGGTTTACGAGTTTGACATGCAAACTAGTCAACAAGCTTCGGAGTGGCGACTTCCAACTGAACCGAAACCGAAAAAACCACGCCAAAGTCAAACCAAAATCAAAAGTCAAAGTCGTGTTGTCTTGACTGTTTTCTTTGACTATCGCGGTGTTGTGCACTCGGAATTCTTGCCAGAAGGTCAAACGGTAAATAAAAAATATTATTTGAGCGTTATGCGGCGTTTAAGACAGCAAATTCGACAAAAAAGGTCAGATTTGTGGAAAGAAAATTCTTGAATTTTGCACCACGATAATGCGCCTTCGCACAAGGTCATCATTTTGAATGAATTTTTTCCAAACACTCAACACATACCATCGAGCAACCACCATATTCACCAGATATGGCTTCAGCCGACTTCTTTCTTTTTCCTAAACTCAAATTACCACTTCGTGGCACCCGTTTACAATCGATAGAAGACATAAAGGAGAATTTGCGGCGAGAACTGAACTCAATTCCGGAAACAGCGTTTAAAAAATGTTTTGATAATTGGATTATTCGTTGGCGTAAATCTATCGTTTCTGAAGGAGCATAAGTTGAAGGTGATAAAATAAATTTGAATGAATAACACAAATTTTGTGTATTATTGATATTTTCCCAGTACTTTCTTGACAGAGTAGTATACTTAAATAAATTACATTTAATCATTAACATACTGTAGATATGTAGATTTAAAAAGCTAACCGAACTTTCACATTTATTTCTTAAAATATCCCTAAATAATCAAACCAGTATGTAGTAGGTACATAATAGTAAATCTATTGATCCAATATATTGTGGCAAACCAATCTCTCTCCAACAAGGTGTGAAATAACAAAATCACTTTGATATAAAGTAGCCAACTGTTTCTCCGGCTTTTGTAGGTACCCGTTCGAGATTTGTCGGAATGTTATTACAACTCCAGTTTGTTTGAACAAAAATCCATTTATTTACCATCGTTAATTAAACTCGTTAATATTCAACACTGTTTTGTACATCGAAATAAACAGTTTTCCCCAACATGATTACGTCATTCATCGGGAACTTCAAGTTTGTAAATATTTTGGTATTTAATTGGGTCTTGTTCATTTTATATAGACAAACCGAGACATAAATTAAGATTCTGTATAAGTCTTATCAACTGAAATTCATGCCGACGTTTTCAGGGAGGAATACTCTTTGTTTTGTAATAAATTACATATTTTCACAGTCGTGACAGTATGATTATTCGTATCCATCTGAGATTAGGCGTAATATTTGATGTCTGCTTTCAAAAATTAAAAAATCCAGACGCGAGACGCGACGATAAAGTATATTACTTATAAAAAAATTATCATATAAAATAATATTAATCTTACCTACTCTATTTTATAAATTACAAGCTTTTATTTATAGTTTCATCTGTTCCAGTGTCTGTCTGTGTGTAAACGAAATTGTAAGTTAAATTTGACACATTTCCCGGTTTCCCATAGGGCTCAAATTATGCATGAATATTAATATATTGGATTATTAATAATTACAATATTATTATGATATTAAGTTGATTGATGATGAACTCGGAAGGGCCATCTTGGAAACTCTGTAACAAAACGCCACAGCTCCATTGAGTTCGGAATTGAGTCGTCTTAACAAGAACTTTGGTTCTAAATGAAATTTAAAATCTAATGATGGAAGGTGGACATGGGAACTCTATAATAAAACGACGCAAACCCATCGAGTTTGGACTCGTTTGATGCGCCTTGTGTGAATGTGGTAATGGTAACTCGGTTATAAAACTTTGCAACCCCATCATGATTGAATTCATCTCGACATTGGCAATTTCTTGTTCTAACGACTAAGTTGATAGACTGTTATTTAAAAAGAATAAAGTACAAATTATAATTTGTGAATAAGGAAAAACAGTATTTTATACAGGCGGGAATGGAACCTGCGTCCCTTCCTATCCGGGGAAGTGCTCTAATCCACTGAGCTACAGTACTATCTTTTAGACATACCCAATCTCCTTATCACATTTGTCTTAACGACCAACGCCCTCTATCGGAACGCATTTACATGCATTAATCCAATATAGTAAGTTTAATTTTGCAATTAAAATTCATACTATTTGATGGCGTGATTTTTTTAAACATTTTGATCTATATTTTTAGCACTTGACATGCTCAGCTATTCTTAAAGTACAAATTATAATTTGTGAATAAGGAAAAAGAGTATTTTAGTACAGGCGGGAATCGAACCTACGTCCCTTCCTATCCGGGGAAGTGCTCTAATCCACTGAGCTACAGTACTATCTTTTAGACATACCCAATCTTAAAACTCTTTTTCCTTATTCAAATAAGGGATGCGAAGAAATTCTGTTGAAATATTTATGGAATGATCTTTGATGGTTATTTAGTCTGATATTTAGTTTTAGTCCGCTAATTTAGCTGTATTGCAAGCATAAAATATAAATGATATTGTGAAAACTAAAAAATGCACTGAAAATTGCTTTAAGTTTCCGTCCATACTTTAATGTGAGTAAACGAAAAGTAATACTGGGTAAGTATTTAGTTTACATCTATTACAAACAAATATTATTTAACTTTATCTCTCTATTTAACTAACACAAACAGGTTTTCTAAAAAGAAGTTTTAAAACTAGATAGTTTTAAGTATTATCTTTAAATCTGCAGATTGTATTTATATTATGATCTGTATTTTAGCACTTGACATGCTCAGCTACTTTAAAGTACAAATTATTTGAATAAGGAAAAAGAGAACTAGTGCGAGCGGGAATCGAACCTGCGTCTGCGTACCGTTCGTTGGTCGTAAAGACAAATGTGATGAGGACATTGGGTATGGCCGAAAGATCAGTGCGATAGCTCAGTGGCTTAGAGCACTACCCCGGATTGGAAGGGACGCAGGTTCGATTCCCGCTCGCACTAAAGTTCTCTTTTCCTCATTCACAAATAATTTGTTCTGTAATTATATTACTTTTTTTAAGTTATTCTATTAAAACGCATTGCAAGCATTTGACGTTGATTAAAAAATATGATTGAAAGATTGAAACACTGACTTTTAATGTAGCAAGTACATTATATCCCTCTTTATACACCGTGGACGAAAACTAGCCTATACAAGGTCGAAAACTAAGATTTTTGGACGAAAACTAACGAAATCGGTACTTTTCAATAAAAAAAATTATATAAAAAACATGTTGACTATAATTATTTGTTACTTAATATAAAACTGAAATAGACTATATTTGCTTCCAATATAAAATTGGTTTGTTAGAGCTGGGCAAGTAGAACATATAATTTTTAAGCCCTTAACCTAGCAATTCCGCTAAATGGACGAAAACCGGCTAAACTACCCCTACCACCCACCCTCTCGCAAAAGATCAGTGTGAAACAACGGTAATTGCTCCTGTTTTGTACGGTGAGTGAGAGCGCCAGAGGCCCAAACCCCTCTTCTTAGTATCATACCTATCCTATCCTCACTATCCATCCTATCCACCTCCTATCCCTTTCATTTGGGGTAACGACGCGCGAGTGATGCCTCTATTGTTGCTAGCGTCTATAGGCTACAATTATACCTAACCGCTTACAATAAGGTGGGCCCAAAAAAAAGTACCTACTTATCGATTCATATATGCGACCTGGCAGTGAATACTGCAAGTATATTTTTTTGAAAGAAATAGGTACGTGTATTAATTTAGGGAATAATCTGTGTACCACTGGGGACTTCAGTAACACACATTTAATAATACAGAGCCGGAAAAATCAATTGTGGATTTCACAAACAATGTTCTGTCTGGGCATCGAACTCTCAAGACTCAGAGCGTGCACTCCAAGTTATAATAGGCATAAATTCATATACATGAATATTGTTTATTGATCATATTGATTCCACCCTGGAAGAGTGTAGAATTCAAATAATGTAAGCGGGTGATCCTTCTCCAACAGTCCCAGTGATCCAACAACACCAGCATAGAGATCGCACGGTGGGTTATTAAAGAGGTGTTATGGGGAGTGGGTTATGGGAGAGAACCCTACACTACCCTGCTTGTCGCTGCAAACGTTGAGGTGTGCGGTTATGTAATATCATTCCGTTTTATAATAAAATAAAAGTTGTATAGTAGTGCGGGCGGGTTCATTAAACTAATACCATTTTACAATTTGGCTCTCGATGCAGGGCCGGATTTAAACTTAATGGGGCAACAAAATCCGTCCAATACTGGAGTTTTACTTAAACTTATAGTTTATATATTTTATTTTTCGTCAACATTTTTTTAAAATTCATTGATTGATTAACGTTTTGAAAAATGAAAAAAAATCCGAAGTATTTGCAATTTAAAAAAAACTAATTAAATTTCTTTAATTCTAGAAAATAAAAATCGATTATTATTTTAAATCTCCAAGGAAATAAATTGATTAAATCATTTTGAGTTTTACCGTTTGAATTATCAATTAAACAGAAAATTATTAATTAATTAATTATATTGAGCAATCTTGATAAGACTAAAAAATAACTAGACGTCGCGGGACGTCTACCAGATGTGCAAACATCGAAATTATTTTGATTTGGTAAAATGATCATAACTTGTCAAAGTACTCCTTAAGACGAATCAAACGAGTATAAACTCGATAAGTTTGGGTCGTTTCATTACAGAGTTACTGTGGCCACCTTTCAGCTCCATCACAGACCCTGGATACCATCTAGAGACAAAGTACTCGTCAAGGCGAATCATACGAGCCCAAACTCGATGGGATAACGCCGTTTCATTATAGAGTTCCTATGTCCACGTTCTAGCTCCATCATCAGATCAGCTCTATGTCATCATAATATTGCATTGTCACGTGATATACATATGCGTGTAAAATTTCAGCTCAATCGGAAACTGGGAAGTGTGTCAAATTTAACTTGCAAGATTTGAACAGGACAAGTAAAATAAAAGCGTCGCCACGCTAGCAGCTGATTTTACCCTTCCTCCGCATTAGATGTTACACATCAAAAATTTTGTTTTTCACTCCAAAATTTTGCCGCCCTAAAAAGTTTGCCGCCCTGGGCACTTGCCCCGACTGCCCCTAGTGTAAATCCACCGCTGTCTCGGTGAGCATTGTACGTAGGTACCTACTTCTATGTGTTAATAGAAACAGAAAGTAAGTGATGTGATCAAAGTTATTTTACAGCGGACCATTGTATCGTAAATCACGATATTGAACATAAAAACGACCGTAATTGACATGTCCTTCCTCACAACTAACCTAAGCAACAAATATCGTATTCAACACACTAACAACTTTTATACATCTCAAGCCACTATAAAATACGAGTACCTACTATCCAGTTCTACGCCAAAGTTTTAAAACTTTATTCTTAGCAGTGTTTGTGCTTTTGGCAATCGTATACGTGAGCTCAATGCATGAAGAGAAAAGCTCCTTTCAATGTGATGAGATAAGCTGAGCTGTTTTCGTTTTCAAGAGATGAATTTCAAATTAATAAATAAACCACTATAATTTTAATGTTATTTTAAATACCTACAATTTTTGTACCTACCTACAGAACAGTGTGTAAGATCCTCATGGTTTGTTTAATTGCAAGTTTTACAATATTTTCAAATTCGGCTCTGGGAGGCTGTCAGCTTAAAATACAGGCTTTATTTACCTACTCAGTCTCTACAGATATGAATGATGTGATAATATTGTAATATTAGTTACAATACTAACATAGAATTTCGATGTTACTGATTTATGGTTATAGTTAAACGTTGTTAGTAAGACAGCTGCTGTGTCGAACTTAGCTTCAACATTTCACTTAGACGTAGTTGTACCCACTATTGCAAGAAACGCCAGTTGGATTGGCTTACCATATGGGATTATTACATAAAGTTTATTTCGAAAATACAGGGCTATTTATCTTACATTTAACCAACCAGAAGTTAGATAATTAAGATTACAAATATACTTAATCACACATGGACGTATACTTACCTAACTAACAAAATAGATGTGAAAGTGGTGGTCTTTGCTTGGTTAGTTTATAGGTACTAGTAAATAGCTCTACAAACTTAGCTCACGAGAAACTTGATGAAGCGTATACATACATGTACCTATCATAATAGGCCCTTTAGAAAAATAAGTTGACAAATAAGAGTGAGGGTCTATCGCTTGCCGTGACAACAGGCGGTCAAAGGCAACGTGATGGTTGTGATGGGTGTTCCCCAACAGGGTTGTTAAATGTTAAAATGGTGAATGTTAAAATGTTAATTGTGTATGTTAAAATTGTATATAAAATGTTTAATGTTTTATTATAATGCTTGAGGAATGACCAGACAACTCTGCCTTTGTGAAATGTTGAATGCTACTGAATGTTTTACTTCATAAATTAATTGCATTCGTCAGTTTCACTGACGCTGCTGACGATTGAGTAACTTACAATATGTATATAAAATTATGCAAGCCTAAATGTACGGCGTTGCTCGTACAATAAGAGAGGGGTGGCAAATATTGTGATTCAGTGTGATGATGGGAAAAGGGGGTCCAAAAATGCAACTATATTTTTAACCAAAAATTTTCTGGAAAATTGTTAACCAATTTGTAACTTTCATATCAATTTATAAGATTGCAAATGCATGAAAGACAATAAATAATATTGTACGTCTGCTAATATATTATAGTTAATATTATAGTCCCTAGTTCCCTAGGCAGTCAGGGTCTGCAGGATGAAAAATACTTCAAAGGCTTCTTTTTGGTTTGTATTTTACCTATTTATGATGTAGGCAATCGAAGCCAATTGGCAATGGTGATCAGCACAAAATAACAATAGGTAACTGAACGCTAAGAAACGCGGATACGGTGGCACATTCAGTAAGCGCGACGCGCTTGGGACCTGATGATTGAAGATTTTCCGCCATTCTGATCTATTTTTTCGAGTACCTACCTAGATACGAAGAAGATAATACAAAATAATACTTTCTGATATTTACGCGAATGTTACACATTTTGAAATAAAATTACGTTTACGGAATCTATCGCGTTTACTTGATTTTACTACTATCCCGACGTTTCGAATACTTTACAGCATTCATGATCACGGGTGGAATTAGATGATAGACGTCCAAGGCTGATATGTTATTTCAACGGTTTCATCTACCCACAGTATATGATTTTACAAAATTTTTAGTTTATTTATTTTAACCCACCTAATATTCGTTTAGAAACACAGTGAAAATATCTACTTCAAATGTTTATGCTTACAATGTATGAGACTTTAAGTTAGTACTCGTATATTAAAATGAGTATAATACTCCTCTTTAAATTGAAAATTTTTTTTGTTTTTATTTAGTGCTCAAAAATTCTACCACAAACTACCAATTACTACCAGTAAGAAAGCCAATCTTGGTTATTAGTTTATATTATTAAATATATTGATTTTGCCAAAAGCTAAGACTAAGAAGCTACCACCGGATCGGAACGCGGCCTGACTGAGAAAGATCCGGCCAGAAAACTCAGTAGGCAACAACTGTTATGGATTATTAAATTTTGTACGGAATTACTGAGAGCTAATAATGTTTAAATTTTTTACAAAAGGCAAAGACTATTCACTACTGTGGGTTTTATCTACACAATAAGCGCTAACTGTGTCTTGCAATCTTGTGGTGTGCCTTCTTGTATTCTGTTTGGTGAGGCCTATCACAGGATTCCAGCTTGATGCTAAGACCCAGCCGTCTTCTCTATTGAAATTGAGATGTTTCTTAATTTCAATAGCCTCACGTATCATTCTAGGGCGATATCGATGTTCTTTTGCAAGGATTTGAGGTTTGTCAAATTGTCAAACCTAATGTAATGGCGGGTGTGGTCCTGTGTGTGCTCACAAATTGCAGACTTTGTATAGCAACTGTGCTTCACATCAGCTATGTGTTCTTTGATCCGAGTTGTTATGGATCTCTTTGTTTGCCCAATGTAGGAGAGACCACAATCACAATCCAGCTTGTATACTCCTGCATCCTGTAAGGGTATATGGCACTTGACTGGTGGTAAAAATTTACTAATTCTTTTGAGTGGCTTATAGTATTTAGATATTTTTATATATATTTTTAGCATTCGACATGCTTAGCACTATACATTAAACACAAAGTGAAAAATGTGAAATCGAAAATAACAGTCAGGAGCAGGATTTGAACCTGCATCTTCTGGATACCGTCCAGATGCTTTACCAATTCAGCCATCCTGACAATTGCTCCTGACTGCTAATTTCGATAACACATCATACTTAACGTCTTTGGGTGACGCCTGCGCCATCTGTCGGAAGTATTTTCATACATTATACCGACCAGGTAAACTTAATTTTACAATTAAGATTTTACCTAATAATGACGCAAACCCTTTAAATATTTAGATATTTTTATATATATTTTTAGCATTTGACATGCTTAGCACTATACATTAAACACAAAGTGAAAAATGTGAAATCGAAAATAACAGTCAGGAGCAGGATTTGAACCTGCATCTTCTGGATACCGTCCAGATGCTTTACCAATTCAGCCATCCTGACAATTGCTCCTGACTGCTGATAACCAAGATTGGCTTTCTTACTGGTAGTAATTGGTAGTTTGTGGTAGAATTTTTGAGCACTAAATAAAAACAAAAAAAAATTACAATTTAAAGAGGAGTATTATACTCATTTTAATATACTAACTTAAAGTCTCATACATTGTAAGCATAAACATTTGAAGTAGATATTTTCACTGTGTTTCTAAACGAATATTAGGTGGGTTAAAATAAATAAACCAAAAATTTTGTAAAATCATATAGGTACTGTGGGTAGATGAAACCGTTGAAATAACATATCAGCCTTGGACGTCTATCATCTAAGTCCACCCGTGATCATGAATGCTGTAAAGTATTCGTAACGTCGGGATAGTAGTAAAATCAAGTAAACGCGATAGATTCCGTAAACGTAATTTTATTTCAAAAAGATAATACAAAGGTAAGGCTTAAATTACTTTAATCTATCTATTAAATCTTTATTTCTGTACTTGCGATAGGTAGGTACCTAATGATCTTAACATTTTAGAGTCCCCGACCACAATATAGTAGAATAGTATAATTCCCCCGCAAAACTAATTTGTTGTTCAGATGCAAAGTTTAATTCGCAAACAACGTCATACATCGATTTTTGTACGATCTGCATTATTTTATACAAAACTTCTTGTTATTTAAAGTATAACGTGTAAAAGTGGTGGCATTTTACTAATTAACTATTTATTAAGTGCTTAAGTGTTTGCAAGTGATATAATGTGGCGTAACGTGTTTTTTCGTGTTGAATTCAAAACTTCATAGGAGCTTCTAGTAAAGTCGCCATCACTTTACTAAGGCATGACTGACTTGATAATAACTAATTTTCCATGACTTTCACAGAGACTTGTTTGACGAATTAATTTTACTAAACTTTCTTGACACAAAGAAACTTAACACTAGCAACAATGGATTAGGCTGATTGCCATAATCAAAAAATGCTTTGGAAAATCCAAAAGTGCACGCCTCATAATTTGAATTTTTCACAATAAAATTGATTATTTGATAAGTAACTAATAATGTATTGGTATTACTTTTCAAACATCACATAGATAGCGCTAATTTCAAAAAGTACTAGTGGTTCTTATGTCTTATACGCCATCTAGCGCTAATTTTAAGAAGTACTACTGTATTGGTCTATAGAAGTAGTTCTCACGAAATAAGGTATAGCGCTGGTTTTAGTGTACGATCGAATTGACCGTAAATATAAACTATTTTTTTTTTGTTTATTTAATAACAATTAAACCACATCGAATCAGACCGTGAAAAGTGATAGGGCTCTATTCGTAATTATACTGAAGCGTAAGAGAAAAAAAAGGCTCGATTAGTAAAGTATTTCGGTCGTTACCGTGTTAACATACATTATCCGAATATACCTTTTTTTTGTTAAGGCGGGAAAAAATGTGCCTAACCGCACACCCCGTTGTTCGGGGCAACGAACAGGGTAGTGTGGGGCCCTCACCCACTAAAGAAATCCGCCGTGTGCCGTCTCTCCGCCTTTATTGGCGGGCCACTGGAACTATGTTACATTCCTTCTATCCGAACATACCTACAGACACACGGACGTCCAAGACAGAACTTATTCAAACAGTTTTTTAACTAGTTCAAATAACAAAAATGGCATCAAAAATATCATGCTTGTTAAAAATAGTGTTTTTTCTTTATATGTGTGCAGCGGTGGATTTACACTAGGGGCAGTCGGGGCGAGTGCCCAGGGCGGCAAACTTTTAGGGCAGCAAAATTTTAAGTGAAAAAATATTTTTTTAGCATCAAGGTTGCTCAATGTAATTAATTAATTCTATTAACTCTTAATTGGGCACGCTTTAAAAGTAGCATAAGTGGTCGCGTGGGATGTGAAGCACCCCACACCTAGTTTATTAAAATAAAATCAGAAATCAATGCAAAATTAGACTTCAATCAATGAAAATATTTGAATTGCATAATAATCAACATTTAACCCCTTTTTAATATAATTAATATATTTTTAAATAATAAAGAATAATTTTTATAAATACTGGTTTACATTAATTCTAGTTAAAGTAAATCGTTAAAATTTTGGCAGACTACGATCATATGATCATTACATACGTGTTTAGACACTTAGAGCATTCAATTTTAAAGACATCTAAAACAAATGTGAAGTGGAGATTGGGTGTCACTTTTAGGTGACTGCGATAGCTTAGCGGTTCAGAGCTCTTCCCCGGATTGGATCGAATGCAGTTTGGATCCTGCTCGCAGTAAAGCTCTCTTTTTCCACTTTCACAAATAATTTGTCCATCCAGTCTGTTTTAGACCATAAATATTATTCACCTACCGGGAAATTTAGTCTACACAAACAGTCACCTGGGGTGTCGTGCACCCCAAACATGCTCTCTAAGCCCAACCGTTCACGATCTAACACCGTTCGCGACTAAAGAAGAAGCTACCTAGAAGACCAGCGCCCTAAATTAAGATTTTAAATAAGTTTAGCCTAGAAACTTTCGTTGGGGTGTATGACACCTCTCGCGGAAGGAGGCGGCGGAGAGGACCCGGGAGGAATCCTCCTTCGCGGCCTAATTCGGCCTGCACGCGCTTACCTGCGCCTGATGCCGCCCTAGCCGAGGCTGCGGACGGTGGGGTCGGGGATTGCCCTGCCGTCCGCGGAAGCCTACCGCGAAGGTGTGACGCCCGCGTGCGCAGGGCGTCGCACAAGAGAGGGTGCCCGAAGGGGCTGCTGCCTGCGGATCGCAGTTATCGACTTCGATCCGCAGCGGTACCCGTGACGCGGTACCCGTGATCCACCGCAGTAAGGGCGGGTGAGGGCGCACGGTGGGTTTTAGTGGGTGAGAGCCCCACACTACTCCGTTGTTTCCCGGGGAAGCGGAGTGTGCGGTGGGACATTTTTGCCCACCTAAAAATAAAAAAAGGGGTGCACGACACCCCACGCGCCCAATTAAGGGTTAATTAATAATTTTCTGTTTAATTGATAATTTACAATGCGAAAGTGGAAGGATGTAGGTACAGGGGGAGACCGAGACTTACCTACCTAGACCAAATTGGTCACGTATTGAAGGAAGGTGGAGTCAGGAGTCTCCGAAACCGGCAAGCGTGTATGAAGAGAGTTATGAATGTTGAGGAAGCGAGAGATGTATGCAAGAATAGAGCCTCTTGGCACTCTGTTCTCTCTGCCTACCCGCAAGGGAAATGGCGTGATGATAAGTTAGTTAGTTAGTTATTGATAATTTCAGAAATTCAATTCATCCATTATTTGTGAATTATAATTTTGGCATTTTTGGTAAAAATTAATAATAAAAATGATTTAATCAATTTATTTCCTTGGAGATTTAAAATAAGAATTATTTTTTCTATTTTCTGGAATTAAAGAAATTTAATTACTTTGTATTTTTTGTGTGGAACAATCGAGGCACGCGCGCCCCTCTCCGATATACTGTTCTGGGTACACTATAACATAATTGGTTTGTGAGTTCGGTACAATCAAATCTATTGTTACATAAACCATGAAGCATAATGACACCAAGCATTAAGCTTCTAGATTCTAAGCTTAAAATGTTAAACTTAATTAATGAAGATGTGTAAGAAAGTTTGGTCCGATTACATTTATAATTTATGGTACGTAAGAACTTCTTCTGAACCATTTCCAATAAATTGTTGTACTTAGCATAAAGAGGATTCCAGATTGATACTGCATATTCTAATTGTGAACGTATTAGGGTTTTATATAATGTCAGAAGAGTTGAGGGTCGCACAAAGTCACGAGAGGATCTTAAGACAAAGCCAAACATCTGATAAGCTTTGTTAATAATTGCATCAATGTGTTGGTTAAAATGTAAAGAAGAGTCTATCAGTATTCCTAGATCACGAACTAAGTTTACTTTATTAAGCACCACGCCATTAATTGAGTAATTAAAGAGAATTTTATTTTTATTTTTAGTAAAGGAAATTGTGTGACATTTAGGGAGACTTAGGAAGAGTTTATTTTTCTCACAGTAATTAGAGAGATTTCTATTAGGATCTTCTTGAAGGAGAATACAGTCTTCTATTGTTTTACAAGCCTTATAAATTTTGCAATCATCTGCATATGCTAAAAAATTAGAGTTTATAACACAATGCTGTATGTCATTAATAAATATGATAAAAAGCAGGGGCCCCAAAATGAATCCCTGAGGAACACCAGAATTGACAATTATTAACTCAGATTTGTACCCGTTAAGAACGACTCTTTGAGTTCTATTAAAAATATACGAGACAAACCAGCGAAGCAAATTGCCTCTGATACCATTAAAGGCAATCTTGCCCAAAAGCAGCACGTGATCCACCTTGTCGAATGCCTTTTGAAAATCACTATGCACGACGTCAACTTGTACTTGGTGGTCCATGTTTACGAATAGATGCTCAACAAAAGTCACAAGGTTTGTGGCAGTCGATCTACATTTAACAAAGCCGTGTTGTTGGGAGACTATAATTCTGTGAAGAAGTGGATACAGTGCATTGTGCACCAATCTCTCAAAAAGCTTCGACAAGGTGGAGAGAATCGATATAGGACGGTAGTTTTCGATGTTACCTTTGTCACCATTCTTATAAACAGGTATAATATGTGCCTATTTCCAAATTGAGGGGAATACACTGTCATGTAAACATTTATTAAATACGATATGAAGTGGTATGAAGATGGTATCAAATGTCTTAACAAAAAAATACGGTGGAAGACCATCAGGTCCAGCTCCTTTAGACGTATCAAGCGCTTTAATCGCACTACGTATGCAGTGATCAGATAAATATAGATCGGGAACACTAATAGATGTATCCGAACATTGACCAGAAGGATGCCAAGTATCTGGGTCGAGTTAAGAGGGTTCATATACTGAGCGGAAGTAATGGGAAAATAGATTACATATGTCTGTGGGATTATCAGAAGAGGTGTCTTTAAAGTACATGGTACTCGGAAACTTGCCCCTGCCTTTCCTATTTGATATGTACGTCCAAAAGTACTTAACATTCATGGGTATGCTATCCTCAACAGAACCTATATAGCTGCGGAAACAGGAGACTAATTCTTAGAGTATTATCTTACGGTATCTGGAATAGTGATCATGGTCCGATTGGTTTCTATAAATTTTACATTATAGCCAAGCACGCTCTTTATTTCTAAAACTACGGATCAAAGAGGAAGAAAACCAGATAGGGCATCGAGAACTTTTCGAGCGAGAAAGTGGTACATCCTTTCTTATTAAACCGTATAGAATATCATAGAAAACATTGACCGATTGTTCAGCAGAGGTGTGTGAGTTTCACATCCCAGTCTATATTACCAATTTCCTCATTAATAGACTTATAGTTGGCTTTACGGTAATTGTCAGTTGGCTCTGAGTGGCGTCTCATAGGTATAAAGGGGTTATTTAAGCATGAAAATATAGTAAAAGGGGGATGATGACTGTCAGGGTCTAGAAGAGGGCTACAGGAAACTAAGTCGCAGTCATTGTTAGAAATAAACAAATCTAAAATTCTATCAAGGGTGTTTTTATTAGTATTAAATTGTACACCATTTGTTATAGCAATAAAATTAAGCAGAAGTCGACTTAAAGGCTTAATCACAGGTAAATTTAAACTGTCAGGAGTGCGACTCTCCTTCCTTCCTCAGAAGTGCGTAGTGGAAAGTACGCAGCACAAACGATATGACATTTATTGGTCTGGGACGCGGGCAACTGAATCGTTACTTGTTCGAAAACTGCATGATTAAATAGTATCACCACTTTGGCCGGTTGCAGTTCACGACGCACTGCCACAAGAACACCCCCTCCCTCATTTTTTTGCGTGGCTAACCTGTTGCGGTCGCACCTAAACACTTAGTAACGATTATCAATGAATTCGCTATCATGGATACCCGGAATAAGCCAGGTTTCCGTTAATATTAATATGTCGTATGAAGCTGCCAAAATGTTGACATATAATGTATGCAACTTCGTGCGAAGCCCCCTACAATTCTGATAGTATATCACTACACTATTGGGAGACACTGGTAATAATTAATCAATAAATACATTTTAGTTATATGTAATATTATAACAAAAAATACGGTACGTACGATCTGGAATTCTATCAATTTATAAATGTATAATATATTCGTAACAACATATAAATGAACATTTAATTTATTGAAATGGTATCCTGATATAACTAAATTATTAGCTAACATAGTGCGAGGTGTAAACAATATGAAAGATCTCGTTAAACGATAAAAATAAAGATAATAGAAATTATGACAATGTAAATGTAAAGCGATATTAATTATAGAACTATTATTCCACAGGTCCATATACATGCATATATGGACGCGTGTATTAAAAATAGCACGAATTATTAGTAATATCAAAACCATTATAATTTAATTGTATTAACAGAATAAATATGACAGCACCAGAAGGCATGGCCGGCAGGCTTATGCTGGGCATAAATGGGCTGGCTCGATCGGGGAAGAAAACAAAAGACCAGCGTGCTCTCCTTATTATCCTTCCTATCCTTTCCTTAGTATCCTACCTATCCTTTCCTTAACATCCTTCCTACCTACCTCCGATGCCTTTCCTGGGAGAAAGCGACACGGAATTATGGCTCTGGTGTTGTTAGCGTTTATAGGCTACAGTACTTGTTTGCCACTCACGTGGTATAAAAAGAAAAAGAAGCGTTGTTGAGGAACCCTTTTTATAAATAGCCTTTATAAACCTTGGGAAGAATTCGACCATCAGATACAAAAAGAAAAATATAATTAAAACCGTCATGTCATCGGCATCACCGAGATTGTGGCGAATCGATACCCATGGCATGGAATGCTATGGGGATAATTTATGATGTCGTGTTATCATAATGAGAAATAAAAATAATGTGTAAAAAGGGAGGAAATCCTTAAAGTACCTGATTGTTAAAAATGAAAGATTATATTGATTTTCGCATAGTTTTATATTTGTAGAAAAATTGTATGCATCACTCTCGTACATCATCTCACCTAAATATAAATACATGAAATATATAGGTTTCCGCAATTCAGCGTATATTCAGAAAATAACATTGGCTAATCGTGACTTTTAGCTAGCTTTATTAGATACTATCCTATATAAAATTTAATTAGTATAATTATTATACAATGCGTATGAAAGTTGACACAATAATCCATATTACACGTTATTCATAATCATATGTCGATAGTATTTAGTAATTCTAAGTTTACATATTTTACAACTCTTTATAATAGCTAATACTATCTATTTTTGCTATAATTTCAAAATACTCAATGGCAAATAATATAAAAGCAAGATTACATCTAATCATAAGTACGAAATATAAACTTATTACGTAAACAGCTGGCACAATGAAGATCTAGATGAGTTACACCACATTACAATTAAACATTATTCTATTACGGTATAGATCATACATGAAAATATGTACGTCATATAACGAACAATATACACAATAAATAAGATCATGGAATGTTTCCTTTTTTATTAATCGGTGGCCATCGCCAGGACAACAATCGGAATAGAAAGTATAATAAAAAAATAATACGAACATTTTCGATACGATAAATTATAGCAAAAATACTTTGTTACAATAGGCCACTATTTTTTCAACGGATGCGTCTTGTAAGCGCGGTGCACGCCTCCCGCATTCTAAGCTTGGCGGCGCAAGCTTCTCGAGGTTAGCATCTGAAAATGAAAAAGTCCACATTAAAAGTTATATCACACTAATTTAGTGATAGTCACAGTGACAGTCATTAGAAATTGTCAGAATTATGAATAAAAAATCTGACTCCAGACTTTCGCTCCGTGTAAATATGGTGGTCAGCTACAAACCAACAGATCGGACGTCGACGCCAATAAAGTTTCGGATAAGGCTAGGGAGATCCCTAGCCTTATCCGAATCCGATGATGATCTAAGTATTTTCACTATCACGTACGACAAAAACTGCATTATAACTTTAATCTGTGGACCTCTGGTGCTCATATAGAAAAATAAAAATACATCCCCAGTTCCTGAACGAAACGAACTGAGTGAAATGTCCGTGAATATTTAAATATTTTAAATTTAATTATATTTCACTCGCACAAATTTTGAAGCCAATTTTATGTGCGGTCTTAAAGAAAGTAGCCAGCACTGTCTACGTTTTAGTCCGCCGAAGAATCAAAAAAACACTAATAATAAAAACTAAATTACTTGAAACTATTCAGTAATTCCTATTATCGTTCTCCTAAAATTGTTATGCGAATTAAAAATGTTTAGAAATTGCCGTGTGCAAAGCGTGCGGCGTTAGCATAGTGTGGTGGCGATGTAGGTGGTGGGCAAGAAGTACCAGGTAATGTGTGTACCGGCTAGTGCGCGGCGTCAGCATACAGTGTGGTGGCGATGTAGGTGGTGGGCACGAAGTACCAAGTAATGTGTGTACCGGCTAGTGCGCGGCGTCAGCATACAGTGTAGTGGCAATATAGGTGGTGGGCACGAAGTACCAAGTAATGTGTGTACCGGCTAGTGCGCGGCGTCAGCATACAGTGTGGTGGCGATGTAGGTGGTGGGCACGAAGTACCAAGTAATGTGTGTACCGGCTAGTGCGCGGCGTCAGCATACAGTGTGGTGGCGATGTAGGTGGTGGGCACGAAGTACCAAGTAATGTGTGTACCGGCTAGTGCGCGGCGTCAGCATACAGTGTGGTGGCGATGTAGGTGGTGGGCACGAAGTACCAAGTAATGTGTGTACCGGCTAGTGCGCGGCGTCAGCATACAGTGTGGTGGCGATGTAGGTGGTGGGCACGAAGTACCAAGTAATGTGTGTACCGGCTAGTGCGCGGCGTCAGCATACAGTGTGGTGGCGATGTAGGTGGTGGGCACGAAGTACCAAGTAATGTGTGTACCGGCTAGTGCGCGGCGTCAGCATACAGTGTGGTGGCGATGTAGGTGGTGGGAACGAAGTACCAAGTAATGTGTGTACCGGCTAGTGCGCGGCGTCAGCATACAGTGTGGTGGCGATGTAGGTGGTGGGCACGAAGTACCAAGTAATGTGTGTACCGGCTAGTGCGCGGCGTCAGCATACAGTGTGGTGGCGATGTAGGTGGTGGGCACGAAGTACCAAGTAATGTGTGTACCGGCTAGTGCGCGGCGTCAGCATACAGTGTGGTGGCGATGTAGGTGGTGGGCACGAAGTACCAAGTAATGTGTGTACCGGCTAGTGCGCGGCGTCAGCATACAGTGTGGTGGCGATGTAGGTGGTGGGCACGAAGTACCAAGTAATGTGTGTACCGGCTAGTGCGCGGCGTCAGCATACAGTGTGGTGGCGATGTAGGTGGTGGGCACGAAGTACCAAGTAATGTGTGTACCGGCTAGTGCGCGGCGTCAGCATACAGTGTGGTGGCGATGTCGGTGGTGGGCACGAAGTACCAAGTAATGTGTGTACCGACTAGTGCGCGGCGTCAGCATACAGTGTGGTGGCGATGTAGGTGGTGGGCACGAAGTACCAAGTAATGTGTGTACCGGCTAGTGCGCGGCGTCAGCATACAGTGTGGTGGCGATGTAGGTGGTGGGCACGAAGTACCAAGTAATGTGTGTACCGGCTAGTGCGCGGCGTCAGCATACAGTGTGGTGGCGATGTAGGTGGTGGGCACGAAGTACCAAGTAATGTGTGTACCGGCTAGTGCGCGGCGTCAGCATACAGTGTGGTGGCGATGTAGGTGGTGGGCACGAAGTACCAAGTAATGTGTGTACCGGCTAGTGCGCGGCGTCAGCATACAGTGTGGTGGCGATGTAGGTGGTGGGCACGAAGTACCAAGTAATGTGTGTACCGGCTAGTGCGCGGCGTCAGCATACAGTGTGGTGGCGATGTAGGTGGTGGGCACGAAGTACCAAGTAATGTGTGTACCGGCTAGTGCGCGGCGTCAGCATACAGTGTGGTGGCGATGTAGGTGGTGGGCACGAAGTACCAAGTAATGTGTGTACCGGCTAGTGCGCGGCGTCAGCATACAGTGTGGTGGCGATGTAGGTGGTGGGCACGAAGTACCAAGTAATGTGTGTACCGGCTAGTGCGCGGCGTCAGCATACAGTGTGGTGGCGATGTAGGTGGTGGGCACGAAGTACCAAGTAATGTGTGTACCGGCTAGTGCGCGGCGTCAGCATACAGCGTGGTGGCGATGTAGGTGGTGGGCACGAAGTACCAAGTAATGAGTGTACCGGCTAATGCGCGGCGTCAGCATACAGTGTGGTGGCGATGTAGGTGGTGGGCACGAAGTACCAAGTAATGTGTGTACCGGCTAGTGCGCGGCGTCAGCATACAGTGTGGTGGCGATGTAGGTGGTGGGCACGAAGTACCAAGTAATGTGTGTACCGGCTAGTGCGCGGCGTCAGCATACAGTGTGGTGGCGATGTAGGTGGTGGGCACGAAGTACCAAGTAATGTGTGTACCGGCTAGTGCGCGGCGTCAGCATACAGTGTGGTGGCGATGTAGGTGGTGGGCACGAAGTACCAAGTAATGTGTGTACCGGCTAGTGCGCGGCGTCAGCATACAGTGTGGTGGCGATGTAGGTGGTGGGCACGAAGTACCAAGTAATGTGTGTACCGGCTAGTGCGCGGCGTCAGCATACAGTGTGGTGGCGATGTAGGTGGTGGGCACGAAGTACCAAGTAATGTGTGTACCGGCTAGTGCGCGGCGTCAGCATACAGTGTGGTGGCGATGTAGGTGGTGGGCACGAAGTACCAAGTAATGTGTGTACCGGCTAGTGCGCGGCGTCAGCATACAGTGTGGTGGCGATGTAGGTGGTGGGCACGAAGTACCAAGTAATGTGTGTACCGGCTAGTGCGCGGCGTCAGCATACAGTGTGGTGGCGATGTAGGTGGTGGGCACGAAGTACCAAGTAATGTGTGTACCGGCTAGTGCGCGGCGTCAGCATACAGTGTGGTGGCGATGTAGGTGGTGGGCACGAAGTACCAAGTAATGTGTGTACCGGCTAGTGCGCGGCGTCAGCATACAGTGTGGTGGCGATGTAGGTGGTGGGCACGAAGTACCAAGTAATGTGTGTACCGGCTAGTGCGCGGCGTCAGCATACAGTGTGGTGGCGATGTAGGTGGTGGGCACGAAGTACCAAGTAATGTGTGTACCGGCTAGTGCGCGGCGTCAGCATACAGTGTGGTGGCGATGTAGGTGGTGGGCACGAAGTACCAAGTAATGTGTGTACCGGCTAGTGCGCGGCGTCAGCATACAGTGTGGTGGCGATGTAGGTGGTGGGCACGAAGTACCAAGTAATGTGTGTACCGGCTAGTGCGCGGCGTCAGCATACAGTGTGGTGGCGATGTAGGTGGTGGGCACGAAGTACCAAGTAATGTGTGTACCGGCTAGTGCGCGGCGTCAGCATACAGTGTGGTGGCGATGTAGGTGGTGGGCACGAAGTACCAAGTAATGTGTGTACCGGCTAGTGCGCGGCGTCAGCATACAGTGTGGTGGCGATGTAGGTGGTGGGCACGAAGTACCAAGTAATGTGTGTACCGGCTAGTGCGCGGCGTCAGCATACAGTGTGGTGGCGATGTAGGTGGTGGGCACGAAGTACCAAGTAATGTGTGTACCGGCTAGTGCGCGGCGTCAGCATACAGTGTTGTGGCGATGTAGGTGGTGGGCACGAAGTACCAAGTAATGTGTGTACCGGCTAGTGCGCGGCGTCAGCATACAGTGTGGTGGCGATGTAGGTGGTGGGCACGAAGTACCAAGTAATGTGTGTACCGGCTAGTGCGCGGCGTCAGCATACAGTGTGGTGGCGATGTAGGTGGTGGGCACGAAGTACCAAGTAATGTGTGTACCGGCTAGTGCGCGGCGTCAGCATACAGTGTGGTGGCGATGTAGGTGGTGGGCACGAAGTACCAAGTAATGTGTGTACCGGCTAGTGCGCGGCGTCAGCATACAGTGTGGTGGCGATGTAGGTGGTGGGCACGAAGTACCAAGTAATGTGTGTACCGGCTAGTGCGCGGCGTCAGCATACAGTGTGGTGGCGATGTAGGTGGTGGGCACGAAGTACCAAGTAATGTGTGTACCGGCTAGTGCGCGGCGTCAGCATACAGTGTGGTGGCGATGTAGGTGGTGGGCACGAAGTACCAAGTAATGTGTGTACCGGCTAGTGCGCGGCGTCAGCATACAGTGTGGTGGCGATGTAGGTGGTGGGCACGAAGTACCAAGTAATGTGTGTACCGGCTAGTGCGCGGCGTCAGCATACAGTGTGGTGGCGATGTAGGTGGTGGGAACGAAGTACCAAGTAATGTGTGTACCGGCTAGTGCGCGGCGTCAGCATACAGTGTGGTGGCGATGTAGGTGGTGGGCACGAAGTACCAAGTAATGTGTGTACCGGCTAGTGCGCGGCGTCAGCATACAGTGTGGTGGCGATGTAGGTGGTGGGCACGAAGTACCAAGTAATGTGTGTACCGGCTAGTGCGCGGCGTCAGCATACAGTGTGGTGGCGATGTAGGTGGTGGGCACGAAGTACCAAGTAATGTGTGTACCGGCTAGTGCGCGGCGTCAGCATACAGTGTGGTGGCGATGTAGGTGGTGGGCACGAAGTACCAAGTAATGTGTGTACCGGCTAGTGCGCGGCGTCAGCATACAGTGTGGTGGCGATGTAGGTGGTGGGCACGAAGTACCAAGTAATGTGTGTACCGGCTAGTGCGCGGCGTCAGCATACAGTGTGGTGGCGATGTAGGTGGTGGGCACGAAGTACCAAGTAATGTGTGTACCGGCTAGTGCGCGGCGTCAGCATACAGTGTGGTGGCGATGTAGGTGGTGGGCACGAAGTACCAAGTAATGTGTGTACCGGCTAGTGCGCGGCGTCAGCATACAGTGTGGTGGCGATGTAGGTGGTGGGCACGAAGTACCAAGTAATGTGTGTACCGGCTAGTGCGCAGCGTCAGCATACAGTGTGGTGGCGATGTAGGTGGTGGGCACGAAGTACCAAGTAATGTGTGTACCGGCTAGTGCGCGGCGTCAGCATACAGTGTGGTGGCGATGTAGGTGGTGGGCACGAAGTACCAAGTAATGTGTGTACCGGCTAGTGCGCGGCGTCAGCATACAGTGTGGTGGCGATGTAGGTGGTGGGAACGAAGTACCAAGTAATGTGTGTACCGGCTAGTGCGCGGCGTCAGCATACAGTGTGGTGGCGATGTAGGTGGTGGGCACGAAGTACCAAGTAATGTGTGTACCGGCTAGTGCGCGGCGTCAGCATACAGTGTGGTGGCGATGTAGGTGGTGGGCACGAAGTACCAAGTAATGTGTGTACCGGCTAGTGCGCGGCGTCAGCATACAGTGTGGTGGCGATGTAGGTGGTGGGAACGAAGTACCAAGTAATGTGTGTACCGGCTAGTGCGCGGCGTCAGCATACAGTGTGGTGGCGATATAGGTGGTGGGCACGAAGCCCTCCTCCCGCGTGCGCTTGCGCCGCACGCGCGTCCAGCCGTCGCCCGCATCCGTCTCCAGCACCAGCAGCTCCTCACCGCACTCCATCTTCATCGTCGATCCGCTACCGATACCTGCACAAATATTTTATGTGCTACATGTTACACGTGCTTTCTTCGGCGTTCTTTGGCTACTCCGAATTAATTATTTCTAATTAGAAAACGACGATGGCTGCAAACACAGTGGTATTGAATTCGATCCCCCCATCCCATTATTTCAAATTGATTTCAAAATGATGTTTATAATTATCGCTGGTTGGTGAAAGAAAACATCGTGAGGAAACCTGCAAGCCTATGAGTTTATTTCAACAGCTTGAGAAGTTTATCAACCCACACTGGGCCAGAGCAGTGGCCTGAATCCCTCTCACTTTGAGGAGACCCGTGCCCAACAGTGGGCCAGTTAAAATAATATTCATAAATATTCAGAAATGTATAAAATTACGACTAACCTTCAAACGCATAAAGTGCTTGGCAGTATCCAACGGGCTGCAAATCCGGTTCGCAATAGTAATAATCAAAGTCAGATTCCTGGTCATTATCATGATCGTGGTCATCGTGGTCGTGGCCGTTGGCGTGGTCATGTCCGGCGGCGGCGAGCTCCCCGCCGAGGCCAGACTCGGGACTACCGCCCGCTACCCGGGCTACTGCCGCCCCGGTGCCGGTTCCCGTGCTCACGGATGATTCGGAGGCGGACCGTGACAGAGATTCGCTGTTTGAGCCAATGCTGCAGACAAATGTTTTATGTTACTATAATTACCATTTGAATGTCGAGTAGTAATTAGTCCTTTTTTCGAAGCTGAACAGATAAGACACCAGCATATTAATTGTGGTGGTTGTTGAATTTGGTATTGTACGGCAGTTAAGGACTAAGCAATCAGATAGCGCCGGCTCATTTAAGGGTGTTAGCAATAAAATAATTTAACAAATTAGGTACTTATTTTCACTTTGAACTAAGTTACACCGCGGTATGTTGAAGGCCAAGGTTGGTACAAAAACTGGCGAATCATCGACAATCAGCAACGAAATATATTCTAACAGTAGTAATTGCTGATTGTGTGTCTGTTTTAGTACTATCCAAACTTCAGCTACAGAAGTTAAATAATATTTATTATTGAATGTTAGCGCAGTGCATTGAACTCGAAGACAAAACACATACATTTCATGCCCAATTACTATATTCTTTTTATATTACGCGAGTGGAAAAACAAACAGAAGGCCCATCTGATGGCAAGCGGTTACACGTCACACGTCGCCAGCCCCAAGCCAAGGGATAGAAGGTGGAGGAGGAAGTATAATAAGGAGGATATAGGATAAGGTCTCCGCTGCTTCTCACTCACCATATGAAACACCACTGTAACAGTACTTATTGTCGTTTCAGACTGATCTTACGTGAGCAAGCCAGTTCATGGGTTGACAAGCAAGGCTCTACCACTTATATATCCGATGATGGTTAATTAGCATATTGATTCGACTAACACGCATTTTATCTTCAAGATGGATTACATCACAGCTGCTCTGTCAGTCTTTTTCGATTTCACAAATCGAGACCCGTGTGGAACCGTAGTAATTTGATGATGTTTCATGCTTACCTGGTGGCCTGAGTGTGTCCGGGCGGTTGTCCGTTGGTCCTGGCAGTGTTGTGTACTGGCGGCGCGCCCACTTGACTGTTGGCCTCCGCTAACAGTTCCTCGAACTTGTTCAACTGGGCCTTCAACTTCTTCAGCTTGTCGCAGCACTCGTTTAGTTGACCTGCCGGACGAGCGACTGGTTAATAAGATAAACAATGCGAAAAGTAGATAGAGGGAATACCGAGACTCCAAATCGGTTATGTATTGAAGGAAGGTGGAGACACGAATCTCCGAAAACAGCGAGCGTGTATGAACAGAATTATGAATGTTGAGCAAGCGAGAGATGTATGCAGGAATAGAGCCATTTGGCACTCTGTTCTCTCTGCCTACCCCGCAAGGGATATGTCATAATTATAAGTAAGTAAGTAGGCTATATAGGCGTGTCTGAACACAAAACATTTTTTTAGATCTTTTCTGTTTATGTTTGTTCGTTCGCGCATCACGCAAACACTACTGAACGGGTTTTTCATGCAATTTTTGAAGTTATACTTCTTTTGGCGCGTTAGGGAAAAATGATGAGAGTAAATTTTTAAGATGCGCGCGCACACCGTCTCGAAAAACCGACACTCTGAAGTTAGACACCCTGAAGTTATAATACTTTCTGATATTTACGCAATTGTTACATATTTTTAAATAAAACTACGTTTACGGAATCTATCCACCCGTGATCATGAATGCTGTAAAGTATTCGAAACGTCGAGATAGTAATAAAATCAAGTAAACGCGAGAGATTCCGTAAACGTAGTTTTATTTCAAAACCCTGAAGTTAGCTATAGTCAACATTTTAGTTTTTTGTGATATTTAAATAAACTTTATTTAACTAGATAATGCGTTATAATAAAACTTTCAATGTATTAAATACCTTTTTTCTATTATTAGTGTCGTTTTTTTCTACAAAAGTAGAATAAGGCGAAAGATAAAAATTTTGAAAAGATTTTTATCTTGTTACGCCAATGAAGTATAACTTTTAATGCGGTTATATAAGTACTGTTACGATGTAACCGAACAAATTACTATATAAATTATAAAGCCGCATATTCAATTGATACCGGATACCATATCCGCAAATTTAAAATACGCGCGGTTGCCTAGACTCCCTACCCAGTTGGATTATCGCGAATGGATCGCATGAATCCACTCCCAGGCCAAGGCCAGAATCAAATATTATTACCATATATGGCCAGCATGCAATCCCGGATGCGAGCAGAGTACGCCAGGGTTCGAGAACGTTCGATGGCTACTCCAATCGCAAGCGTATGGATAGGGAATGTTCTAGAACAAAAAACTATCCACCAATGAGTAAGTCGGGGCAACAACGCTAGAAAGAGATGGCAAGTATAATCATAGAAGGGGAGTAGTTTGAGTATTAGTAGCAGGTAGACCTTTTTTTTCCTCTCGGATTCTAAATTATCGTGTGTGTCAAGGCAGATAACACTGCTCAAAATAATATAGTGGATAAAACATTACTTTTGCCTAGGGCGTTTAAAAGTGTGACTTAGAAAACCCCAAAGAACCGAGCGGAAGGAAGCGCCGGTCTTAAATATACCGCCCCCCATAATTAGTCACTAACACCCGAATAAAAGGTAACGTACATTTCTTCTACAGTTCGAAATTAACCTCTAAAACAGCCCATGTCTGTTGCACAATTTCGTGTGTGTTAAGATTCTTATGGAGGAATATTTATTTCACCCTTTGGCACATATATTTTTTATTGTTACTACTCGTCATTTTATTACGTTAGATAATTTTATTTTACATATCTAAATTTTTTACACTAATTAAGTTGACCGAAACTCCCAAAAGAATTCTTATTATAATATATATACCTTTAAATTCTTTGCAAAATACCTTGTAATACTCATAACATAGTTGTCATTCTATAGAATTTTTATTCCAAAATTGTTAATACTAATTATTTAAGATTGTAACATACAACTGCATTTAGAATTATTATTCGCTTATTATTCGCTTCTACCTGTAAAATATAATAGTTCGCATACTGTATATAATTTAAGAATATTAATTTTTGCTACTTACTACTTAACATCACGCCGTCTCCCTTATGGGGCAGACAGGCATTTTAAAACTATTTTCTGTTAGATGATAACATCTATATATAAATATCTTCACGCCGTCGCCCTTATGGGGCAGACAGGCATTTTAAAACTATTTTTTGTTAAATGTTATACATCATCACGCCGTCTCCCTTATGGGGCAGACAGGCATTTCAAAACTATTTTTTGTTAAATGTTATATATCTTCACGCCGTCGCCCGTGTGGGGCAGACAGGCATTTTAAAAAAACAGTTTTATCATTAGACGTTGCTGTACCATCTCACCGCCACCCTTAGGGGGTGGTCATTTATTAGGTAGCTATTTTTTTTTTCGGTATCAATGCTTTTATACCTGCAGAATGTAGGGGGGTTCTGATTTTTTTTTTTTATTAAATTTTAACTTTGTCTATGTTTTATATTTTGGATGGTATTCCGCGAGGATTTGTTTTTATTAATATTTTAATATGGACACTGTAATGGTCGGCCGACACCCTCGGACCTGAACCTAGTTAGGGTACGGGGGCTCGGCGGGAAGAACCAGAACAGTGTCCCCAGGAGTTGAGACGTTCCGCCCTGTGTTTTCCAGATCCTGGGGTTTCAAGTCAAGATTTTAAGTCAAGAAAAAGTTCAAGTTCAAGTACTGTTCCTGGCTGCGCTCGAGATCCGGGTTACGGTCTACCGGGTTGCCGCTGCCCTACGGGTCTGGTTTACCGCCGGTTGTGCCGGCTTCACCCGCCCTCCGGCATACATCTGCGCGCCTCCCCCACAAGCAGTTGAGTACCCGTAGGTGACGGTCTTGGGGACAATCCCCTGAGTTGCGAACCACCCCCTGATTTCTCATTGCTCGCATCTTTTTTAATTAAATTCGGATCTGCGTTTTTAAATAATTAATTAATTTTATATATTTTTTTTTAATTAAATTAATTTGTAAATTTTGAATAATATTTTTTGTTTCATTGTTAGGGATTTTCCCGTAACAGTACATACACACTTTTTTTTTATTTGATATCTCTTGATTATACTTAAAAACTGGTACACATTTTATCCCGCTACTATATCGGAAACCTGAGATAAAGCCTAAAAACTAGCTTTTGGCTGCGGCGTAGACGCGGACAAAGGCTGGTAATGACATAAAACTAACTTAAAACATTATTTAATCTGATAGAAGTTTTGTCAGTCTCTATATTTTTTTTAATGTGCATTGTTAAAAAGGGATATAACAGTATTTTAGTTAAATCAGTGCTATAGCTGTATTAGTTTATATGAATAAAGCCCTTAGACATAAAGTGTATTTCTACGACCGCCTTCGATAGCGGCCCACTGTAATAATACGGAAGACCTGTTTAAGTATACTCCATTTAATTATGTTTTTTTAACTTTGGTATACATACTGGCTAACTTCTTCCCGATTACGATTTAGTGAGATACATTCTATTATTCTTTAACACTTTTCCTGTAAGAAAGGAAACAGTTCGTCATACCTTCAACAGTCATGGGATCTCCCAGCGCCGGGCTCGTTTCATATACACCTTTCATTTTCATAAGACCTTCCATAGCAGCTTGTTCTTGTGCCACCTGAAACATAAGGAACAACATTGTATTTAATAAATTAAAACCTATATGAAACAGTTTAGAGACCAGAATTTTTAATATTATACATTAAAGTTTTGTTTAAAAAGGTAATATGTCCATCCATCCATCCATCAGCCTTTTAAAGTCCACTGCTGGACATAAGCCTCCCCAAGAATGGGGGATAGTGCCGTAATCGCCACGCTTGGCAGGCGGGTTGGCGATCGCAGTGGATGTTGTTAATACGCGAAGGAGTGCTGCCCACTCCCTCGGTATTCCCTCAGTCGGCTTTTACGACTCCCATGGGTGAAGAGGGGTGGGTCAATTCTAAAGCCGACCCCACACGGCAAAAGGTAATATGTAATAAACAATAACTGAGTATAAATGTATTTGTACAAACAATGTCTAGACATTCTACTCATGAAGGTAATTTTGTTGGAAGGTTTGGAAAAAGATATGTTCGTTTTTCTTAAGGTGGGAGGAACATCATCCTCCGTAGATCTCAGAGCTGAGTTAATAATTAAAATTATAAAGTTGCGCTGGTAAACCGAAACACTGCAAAGCTTAAGCAGTGTTTCGTTTCGCGATATGATCTGACGTTTAGTGATAGAATCTACATAATTAATAAATAATAATTCTCTGCCATTGAATGTAAAGGATTATAACATTGCGATTAAGCTCGATGCTTCGGAAACAACATTATGATTCCAACTCTGAGTGCTCGTGAGCACATACAACAATCGATGATCTATATTGAAAGAGAAGATGAAGAGAACGATATACAATATGGAGATACCTACCTGCTTACTCAACTCGAGCACTTTTGCCTGTAGTTTCTTTTTCTTCTGATTGGGTGGCAAGTCTGAATAATCCTCCTTTCCATCGGTAGACATGTTATTCTGTAACATAAATCGAATATTCTATTCTATAGCTTGTGATATCGATGCACAGTGAACCAAACCATGACAACAGCTGTCTAAAGAAACTACTACTATGAAAACCTCTAGTACAGCACCATACTTCAAACCTCGCCAAATATATCTAACAATCAGGGCCATATATGTCTATGAAATACATAGTCGTCGTCCACTTCGTATTCTATTGTACCCCTTATTTAAATGTAACAACAACTTAAGCACAATACATTTATTTTACCACAATTTTAGGTTAATTGAAAGGGTATATTTAATAAAAAAATTACACAGATGTAAATAAAAAATATATATACATACATTAAATATAATAATTATGTTAAGTCACGATAAAAACAAAACAGTGTCGCGAAGTGCGCTGAACAACAATGAAGGCCGTGCAAGCATGGTAGTTAGACGAAGCAATGGGACCAACCATCTGTGTACTAGAGTGATTACTGGTCACACTCGAAAATTAAGGAACAAAATCGGGGTTACAACATGCATCCAATCAAAATGCAATCATTAAAATTCTCTTTTACGCGTTTGCCCCGGGCTAGCTACCTTAGTGTATGTTTCTTAATTCATGTTTGTAATTGTTGCATTTAGAATATTAGTAAGGATTACATTATTATGATATCCCCGTCCTCCAAAGCTACTTTAGGTTTAACAATATTTTTTTACAGTCTCAATTTTATTAGCAAAGAGCAGAGATGTAGGACTAAGAATACATGTGACACCCCGCGGGTGTCATAGGTACGAGGCGATACTTTGAAGAATTTACAATAAGCATCGAAGTTTTTATAATTGTACACAAATTGTTTATAAGTTGATAAAATTAAACCATCATGCATATTCATAGATAAACTAAATACGACAACAAAGACAACATTAATTTACAATTATTAAATAAATCCTCTCCTGAAGAATGAAGCATTTCTAACGGAAATAAGGGATCTTTTATTTGATTTTAATAAGATAAGTAATAATTAGATAATTACTACGTTATAACTTATTTTACTTTGCAGTATAAGACACGTATACATATCATATTATATCTTCCCTAGAGAATTAGTAAACTTACTTAATAAATTCAGTGACACATGATTGGGTGTGATTATCATCAACCATGTGATTGGTTTCGATTACGTTTGATAATCGATCATAGGTTTAAAAATTAGTTTCACTTTACTATTTACTAGGTCTAACAACAAACATACACACAAATACTCAACCTATAGTTGAAATATAAACAACTTCAAGCGACCAATAAACACCCTAGAGGCTCGTTTATAGCTACACAGCACTATGCGCGTCACGCGGTGCCTACAGAAAGAGCGATGCTAGATTCTGCTCAATAAACGCTCTGATACATGAGCATACTGTTTCAATTACCAGCGCCACGCCACGCACAATGTGCCTGCATAAACGAGACGTAAAGCACACAGACTAACCGAATGCGTTACGGGAGAACTGACCTTGATCGAGTTGCACGCCTCGACAATCTTCTGTAGTCAAAGCGTTAGCCGCGCGCGAGACGTAAGGCAAACAAACAACATTAACATAAGGTATAAATAAACATAGTGTAGATTGCAGGGGTTGATCGCAACATAATATAAAAGCAGAAAAGTTTTGGGAACTAAAAATCATGTCCGTCAGTATATTTTTATACCAAGAAGCATTAAGCAGTTTGAATAATTTAATATGGTACTTTCTATGTAAAAGATTTAATTAATTGAAGATAAAGATAAACGTTATGCAACTGCAATGCTTATAGGTACATCTATTTACCCATAGAGAGTTAACTATTGTGTCTACTATTTTTACTTTTAAATGAAAGCGAATTAATTATAGGTCCTACAGCAAAAAAGTTGTACATTTAAAATGTGAAAATATTTCATGCATCGAGACAAGAATAGAAAAGGACTCCTAAACCACCATTTAACTCTAGCCCTCAAGTATTGTAAGAAATCACTACGGGAAATAGAGAACGAACATACCTTTTTTCTTTTTTTTTTTGTTAAGGCGGGAAAAAATGTTCCTAACCAGAACGAACATACCTAACATTTGGAAATAAACACTAAAACCCAGTGTGACCAGTAGAGTAATGTAATAAGCGATCTCATAATTAAATGGTGTTAAGAACGTACTACATTAATTGATAAGGTTTGATGGATAAGCAACCTTAGGGATAGTGACGTAAGTGATAACCGCTTACTTGAGCTAGACGACGAACAAAAACGGCTATTGCTCATAGCTAAGATATACATAAAATCAATGGTGTTAAATATTTATTAATAAGTTACCATAGTGTATTAACGTAGAATTAAACTGACATAATTAAAGAAAGCAAAAGTTTAATAATGTTAGGATTTATTGGAATTAAATCTGAAGTAGTTTCGATACATCAGATAAAAAACTCACGACAAGACCGCTTTAATGTTTGGTATTAAACAATGTTTACAAAAACATCGTTATAACAAGGTGTTATTTATAATAACTTGGTAGAGTAGTAGTGTTAAAGGAAAAGAAGCTACTTTTAGCAATGAATCATGCTAACAATATGAGTTTCCCATCACCGCGGGAAAAACTTACTTTTTCCATACAAGCCACCGGCCGCCGCAGTCAATAATATCAATTGGTCGTTATTTGAACCCGTGTTAGGTAGGGAACGAACAGGAATTGAAATATAAAAATAAATTAGTACCTTCAACTTACTTGTAATAATTATGAATAAATAACTGGCCTTCGGGCATTTCATTGTAATAAACAAGAAAACAAAATTGTTACGTACACAAAAAAAAATAACTACAATAATGTTTTTTTCCTATTATAATTTCTGTGTAATTTTCCTGTATATCCAAGACTTCTTATACTTAGTATTATGTCATTATTTCCTTATTAATTCATAATCCTTTAAGAAAAATCTTCAGGTATTTAAAGAAGTACAAAATCATTTTATTATTTGTACATTAATTACAAAAACAATCACAGATCTGTGAGTCATGTAATATGAATATAGATTATGTTAAAACAATAAATATACTAACATGAACTGCAGAAGTTTAAAGTAGTGCTAGTTGTGCAACCGATTGAAATGTGTACATTAAGTTTCATGACTAAAGGCCAGTTGTGTAAATAATAAATCAACACATTAATGAAATTATATAACTTGGATTCGTATTGTATAAACAATATACTAAAGAACAATACCATGCATTTACTTTGGTAATAATCAAGATTTCATAACATAAAAGCTGATATGAAGCCCATAATCATAACATCTATTTAAGCGCAGCCCATAACCTTATAAAATATTTGAGTACCTATGATAACAAATCTATGGAATCTATCGCGTTTACTTGATTTTTATACTATCCCGACGTTTCGAATACTTTACAGCATTCATGATCATGGGTGGACTTAGATAGTAGATGTCCAAAGCTGATATGTTGTTTTAACGGTTTCATCTACCCACAGTAATAGTATTCGAAAAAGAAAAGTATTCGAAACGTCGGGATAGTATAAAAATCAAGTAAACGCGATAGATTCCGTAAACGTAGTTTTATTTCAAAATGTGTAAAATTCGCGCAAATGTTAGAAAGTATTATAACAAATCTAGTTAAATTAACATTATTGTTATAAATAGCACATCAAATGTGCAGTATATTTTACTACCTTAAACAGAACCAAGTTATGCAGTCATCAAAGTAAAAGGTATAATTCAAACTACAGTATAGTCCTATACTTAGAACAATTTTTTGTGCTGTCGATAAAGATAAATTTTCTAAGATCAGGATTCGAACTTGCGTCTCTCCCTAGCCGAGGGACTGTTTTAGAACGCTAAACTGTCATAGAAACCTTAGTCTTTCACAAAAAAATATTCTAGTGAAATAGCTGATCAAGTCAAATAGTTCTTAACTGTAATTACACTCCATGGGTTAAAAATATCTATTGATTTTACATCCCTGTCGCACATATATAAGCAATGTATCTCTGACTCACCTTATTAGAGCTGAAGATGGATAAGAGACCTCCTCGCTTCTTGATTTTGTTTCCCGATATCGTTCCCCTTGCCGCTGTGAGATGATTGTGAGTTGGATGGTGAGTATGCGCCGCATCTGTAGTGTCGCCTCCAGAGGCCGTCTCGAATTGAAAATCTTCGGGTGGTACGAAACCCGATTTGTACCGATCTATTACTAATTTTGTGTCCTGAAAGAACATCAAAACAAGATAAGCCAAGAATAATAGTTATAAGAACGTAAAATTATTTTATGCAGCTTAGTAATATATATCATATCACTCAGTATTCTAAAACTCAATGACAATACGATATATCGATAATAAAATCTACGATAACTGCGTCTTTTCGGCAATTTTCTACAAATATACTATATTACACGTAAGAAAACAAAGCTTCGACCAATCCCAAAATATTATTCAGTAAAATATGTCAAATCCTGTAATACAACCGTGTAGAAACGCAATATCCATCCACTTAATTAGTTATATTCATGCAAAAACAGTAATCCTACAGAAACCGTCCAAAAAACCGGAAACCGTCCGTCGTTTTCGGATTAACTATGCCTTATTCTTTTAGTTTAGATACCGGCCTCCCGCTCGAGTGTTGTGGGTTCGATTCCCACACAGGACAACTCTTTTGTGTGATCCACAAATTGTTGTTCTGAGTCTGGGTGTACTCTGTGTCTATGAAATTATATGTCTGTAAAGTCCCTCGCGATACAAGGACTATTCCTTAGGGCAGGGTGACATCTTACAAAAAAAAATATGATAATCGATTAAGTAGATACGGCGAGAAAACGTAACAAACAAGCAAGTAAACAAACGCACTTTCACATTTATAATATTAGTAAGAATTTCTACACAGAACAATTAAATCTAGAACGAATAGTTTGCTATTAACGACCATAATACTGGATGTATTTTAAGGACATTATTTGTATGGCTGTAAAGCGTCCCGCGACAGACATTACATACATACAAGGTTTCGTATTCAGTCATAAGCACAACAGTATTTATAAAAATAACAGAAAATATAAATAATAATGTACAATATAGTATGGGATAACTTCTCATTCAGGTGGTATTTATAGAAAGTAGATACAAAAATGTTTGTAAAAGGTAAATTGATATAATATTCTAGTTTCATAACTTATTATTTCGTATACAAAAATTTTATATTTTAGTAATTGCACCACAGAAATTTACATATAGTCATAACAAACGCGTTATGAGTTATGAGCATTTCAAGTTGATGTATAAGAAGTAAAATAAAGTCCACAAAGTCTACAAATAAATGAATCTGGTTATTATGTTGAGTCTTCTTATTACCTAGGATTCATTTTTATATAAACAGCAGTATTTCGACTTAACTATGGTAATTAATTAAAAAAACATTTTATTTATAATCTTACCTCTTTTTCATTAATACTATTCGCGGCTTGTTCCATTCCGTCAAAACATTTCTTTATAATAGGAAACACCTTCCTTTCTACTTCCACAGAACTTAACATAAAGTTCTTTATATTTTTTATCCGCTTCTCATCTAAGTCCTGTAAAAAAGTATAAATAGAAATTGTAAAAACTCATAAATTAAAAAATAAACAGGTGTAAAGATAGTATTAAACAAAAATAGAAGTGTTTATGTCGCCGTCTGTCCCAATTGACCCACTTGGAAACCTGCCAAGCCGCACTGTACAAAATTGGTATGTTAAACTATTTGGTGCAACGTTCTCCAGAATTCTTCTAATTCGTAGAATGGCTTACGGAGGAGAAAGCTTACGACAGCTAATTCACAGAACATTACAACATAATACCGGATATCTTGTAATCAGCACAACTAACGCTCACGTCAGGTGATTCAACAATTTATAAATCTTAATTTATTAAATTCATTTAAATAATACTAAATCCGTGTAAATACAATGAAAGATATATTGGCTAATATACGGTGAAAAAAAAAATATGATAAATTGGAGAGACACGTTAGTATAGTTGTTGTGATAGTAAATCATTAGCAGTGTAATATATTAACGTGGTCTTCGACCGTTAGCCGTGTTCCTTTGCTACTTTATTTATATTTTATAAATATAAGTTGCCAAATCTTACTTAATAAATTTATTATTAAGAGCTGATATAATATTGCAAGGATTAGAAAGTGAATAACTGAATTAATAAACATGTCCGTGCAATGGCGCTCACGAATATTATCAATTTAACAATACACATGCATGATATCCCTAAATTAGTACGTGCCATTGTCAAAGAGGCACTTCTTGTTAGATTCTCAATAATCTGGGTCATAACTAGCCATTATACGACTTGGATTGCAACAATAGGTTTAATGACGTGTGTAAATCCACCGTGTGCTTTGTGGTCACTGCCCAAGGATTAACGTTAAGCTGTAGTCATATTTTTTATTACTATGCTATAAACTAATGAAGTCCTCTTTCTAATCCTTATCTATACTATTATAAAGTTGTAACAGAGCTGTCTGTACATTTAAGATATTTGAGAAAAAAATACTGTATTAGGCTATATAGACGTGTCTGAACACAAAACTATATTTTTTTAGATTTTTTGTCTGTTTATCTGTTTGTTTGTTCGCGCATCACGCAAAAACTACTGAACGGATTTTGATGCAACTTCTTCTATTTGATAGATCTCGTTTAGACTTAAAAACTGGTATACATTTTATACCGCTACTATATTGGGAACCTGAGATATAACCTAAAACTAGCTTTTGGTTGAGGCGGAGCCACAAGCAAAGGCTAGTATAATATAAATACGTCAGTCAGCAAATCTCTTTGCAAAACAGTTATCTGACAGTTAACCATCCCATTTTCCCAGATAAATATTAACCTATGCCTTTTTCTGTATTCCGGACTATATATAAATTTTGATTAAGTATTTACGGTGTGGAGGCGTAAAAATCACTTTCACATTTGTAAGGGAATAAAGATTAGTGACCAATAAAAAACATTATAACTGTTCTTCGTTCAAAAAACTGTTTCCCTCTTACTAAAAACGCTTTATATATAACCTCTGAATAGTTATTCACAGTATTTTGTCTTTGTCACTAATATGATAGTTTGACGTTGAAAGAACGGAACTAAACACTGAACTATAGGAGCTTAAACAATGTTTATTAGTACGACGATTTAATTATTACGGACTTTTAATTATGTCTTCATGATTTTCTGTACAATGTTTTCTATGTCCTTAACTCATGTGAATGACTCATTCAAATATGTCGTGATTATTCACACGCCGGACATTGATATTATTATAATAGTAAACAAGCATACCTAGACGTACCTAACTGTTTGTTTACTAATAAATGTTTGATAGATCGTAATATATCGTAGTTATTAGCATGGTAATCAAGAATTTATGGCAAATAAAATGTAATTATTGACCAACAAGCCACTTCACAAATATTAGTGTATATATGTCAACGTGTGTCACACATTTTTGTAATATGACTAACTAGCTGATACCCGCGACTTCGTTGTCTATTATATTAAACAGAGAGGCAGAGACAGAAGACTTCTCCTCTCTCCCATTTCTCCGCGACAGGGAAACTCATCACTGAACTTTTATTTAGACATTACAACTATGTGAATTCCTCATCACTTTAAATAACTAATTATTTGTGAAAGTGGAAAAAGGGAACTTTACTACAAGCAGGATTCGAATCTGCGTCCCATCCAATCTGGGGATGTGGTAGGTAGTAGTAGTAGGCTCTAGACCACTAAGCTATTGTAGTCTACTACAGCTATTGTTTTTATATTTGCCGTGTGGGGCCGGCTTTAGAATTGTCCCACCCCTCTCCACCCATGGGAGTCGTAAGAGCCGACTGAGGGAATACCGAGGGAGTAGGCAGCAGCACTCCTTCGAGTATTAACATCCACTGCGATCGCCAACCCGCCTGCCAAGCGTGGCGATTACGGCACTATCCCCCATTCTTGTGGAGGCCTATGTCCAGCAGTGGACTTTAAAAGGCTGATGGACAGCTATTGTAGGCTCTAGATCATCAAGCTATTGTAGTTTACTACAGCTATTGTAGGCTCTAGATCATCAAGCTATTGTAGTCTACTACAGCTATTGTAGTCTACTACAGCTATTGTAGGCTCTAGATTATCAAGCTGTTGTAGTCTACTGCAGCTATTGTAGGTTCTAGATCATCAAGCTACTGTAGTCTACTACAGCTATTGTAGGCTCTAGATAATCAAGCTATTGTAGTCTACTACAGCTTTTGTAGGCTCTAGATCATCAAGCTATTGTAGTCGACTACAGCTATTGTAGGCTCTAGATCATCACGCTATTGTAGTCTACTACAGCTATTGCAGGCTCTAGATCATCAAGCTACTGTAGTCTACTGCAGCTATTGTAGGCTCTAGATCATCAAGCTATTGTAGTCTACTACAGCTATTGTAGGCTCCAGATCATCAAGCTACTGTAGTCTACTACAGCTATTGTAGGCTCCAGATCATCAATCTATTGTAGTCTACTACAGCTTTTGTAGGCTCTAGATCATCAAGCTATTGTAGTCTACTACAGCTATTGTAGGCTCTAGATCATCAAGCTATTGTAGTCTACTACAGCTATTGTAGGCTCTAGATCATCAAGCTATTGTAGTCTACTACAATAGCTTAGTGGTCTAGGGCCAAGTGTCTAAGAAATAAAAATTAGAAAACTTAATTGACATCTATCCAGCCTGCCCGTGATGCGCGTACAACTACAGACCTCATCATTTTAATTATATTTGATGTTTCTATATTAACTACACGATTAACTAAGAATGTTTAAGCCTTGATAATTATAAAATAGAAAAGGCACGACCTGTGTGGACTTATTGGAAGATTCTTATATGGACGGTAGAACACAGATCAGATGTACCTCGATAGTAAGTACCACTAGGTAAATAGCAATACCAGGGAAACTGCTAAGCGACCCTTTACTACAAATATCTACCATGATTTTCACGTGGTATAATGGACAAGTTCAAATACGGCAATAAGAAAACAAAATCGCTCAGTATGAGACCCTCGCACCTGTGCGGCATTATCTCGGATATTCATTATAACACTTCATGTGTAAGAAAAGAGCTGTGATGTTCTGTATACTCAGTAGTGCGGAGGCCCACGGACCGGGAGCTTGTAATAGAAACGTTGGAAAGTGGTTACTGTATCTCCTTAACAAGAAGACAAGTTTACAAATACCGATAAGGACTGTTGAGTGCAGATTTCTCATTATAAAAACCAAATAAAAAACAAACAAAACAATATTCTCATGGCTAAGTGCTTAAGATACTGTCGCCTAGTGTCGGGTATTGTTTGATTCGATTGCCAGACACAACATTTATTTGTGCAATACGTAAACAATTCTATTTGTTTTTCTTTTGACGAAAAAGCTCCATAACTTGCCCGACCCGAGGATTGAACCCTCATGATCAGCAGTCGCTCACACAACCCCTGCACCACCGAGGCAGTTTCTATCTATTATGCGAGTATGTATATATTTACAAAAAAAAAGTAATATATGTATTATATCCGTAATCTGGTACCCATAGCACAAGCGTTAAGCTTACTTTGGGACCAGAGGACGCTGTGTGAAATGTCCGTGAATATTTATTTATTTATTTTACCTGTAACTGTTTGAAGACATGTGGTAATCGCTGCTCGTAGTGCTGCCTTTGTGCTTCATTAGTCTTGCGTAGCTGATCCATATATTCCTTTTTGGCATCCTCGCACGCTTGACTCCGAATTTTCATGTTGGCCTTCTGTTTTTCGACCTCAGCACGACTGCAATTACAAACGATAATGTAGAAACAAAACTTGTTATGGATAATGAACGGTGTAATCTAAGGAATACATATTGCGGCGAACAATATTGTACACAATCAACTAATGTTTTGTTTCAGTACCTGCCTACTACAATATTAAAATAATATTCGATACCTATGCTCGTGTAAATCTGAGTATTCGTAACTAGTTTCTAAATTTGACATTAAGACGCAGAAACTATAGCAAGAAATAAATACTTACTTAATTACTTATCATCACGCCATTTCCCTTGCGGGGTAGGCAGAGAGAACAGAGTGCCAAGAGGCTCTATTCTTGCATACATCTCTTTCTTCCTCAACATTCATAACTCTCTTCATACACGCTCATCGGTTTCGGAGACTCCTGACTCCCAACTTCCTTCAATACATGACCGATTTGGTCTAGGTAGGTAAGTCTCGGTCTCCCCCTGTACCTACATCCTTCCACTTTCGCATTGTATATCTTCTTAGCCAGTCGCTCGTCCGTCATTCTTTCCACATGTCCGAACCATCGGAGCATTCCCTTTCGCATTTTTACACCAATACTCTCTTTCATACCTACTCGCTCTCTTACGTCATTGTTACGAATGCAGTCAGTCAGCCTCACTCCACAGATTCTCCGCAGAGATCGCATTTCGACCGCATTGATTTTACTCTCATGCTCCTTTTTACATACCCAACTCTCGCTTCCATATAATAACGTTGGGACAAGCACTGCGTTGTGTATTGCGACACGTGCCTTCTGGCTGAGGTGGTGGCTGCCGAGAAGTTGTCCCAATGCTCCGTTCACTCTATTTCCCGCATTCACTCTTCTCTATACATCAGTGGTGTACCTTCCATCCCGACTGAATCCACATCCAAGATATAAAAATTCATCCACTTGTTCTAGCACACCATTTTCTATTGCTACTCGTAACATCTGTTCTGGCTTCTTCTCTTTCAAAAACCATTACTTTGGTTTTGCTCACATTCACACGTAGGCCCCTTTTCTTACAATATTCTGCCATTACGTCGACTAAGGTTTGCAGGTCAGTCGCAGACTGCGCTAATAGGAACGCATCCTCTGCATATAACAGAGAGTTAACCACTGAGTCGCCCATCTGAACTCACACATTCATTTTATTCAACCTTTGTAGACATTTATCCAGATATATGATAAACAGTCTGGCTGATAGAACGCAGCCCTGTTTAACGCCGATATTGACATCAAACCAGGGTGACATTCCATCATCCAGCCGCACACAAGCTCTGCAGTCCATGTAGTTGGACTGCACCGCTTGTAGCAGTCTACCGTTAATACCGTACTCCGGCAAAATGTCCTAAAGTTCCTTTCGTACAACCGTGTCAAATGCTTTCTCCAAATCCACAAAGCTGCAGAAAACCCTCTGGCCTACAGCCAGATGCTTCTCCACAATGTTGCGCAGAGAAAACACTTGATCCATGCATCCTCTTCCACTCCTGAAACCTCCTTGTGCCTCACACAAAAAACACCTCCACCTCACACAAGAAATAAATAAATGAATTGTAATGTAAACTATATTCTTAAATGATATTCTAGCTATATATGCCACAGATGATGGACCATTGGACCAACCTCTAGCCGATGAAGAATACTCCCACTACACTCAAAAAAAGAATGGAACAAAAAACTACTCCTGTTTAATCTATACTACTATTAAAAAGCTGTAACAGCTGTGTCTGTCCATTTTTTTTTTTTGCTAAGTATGGCAGACGAGCCTTGGCCCACCTGATGGTAAGTGGTAACCGTCGCCTATCCATCCATCCATCCAGCAGCCTTTTAAAGTCCACTGCTGGACTTGGGCCTCTCCAAGATTGGGGGATATTGCCGTAATCGCCACGCTTGGCAGGCGGGTTGGCGATCGCAGTGGATGTTGTTAATACTCGAAGGAGTGCTGCTGCCCACTCCCTCGGTATACCCTCAGTCGGCTCTTACGACTCCCATGGGTGGAGAGGGGTGGGACAATTCTAAAGCCGGCCCCACACGGCTCGAACCGTCGCCCATAGACTCAACTATTGTCAAGCCGCTGCGCACCAGTTCATTTCTCAGATATGAAATGAAATAATAAACGGCTATCTTCTGCTACAGACAAAACACACTGACGTGCTTCATGACCGGTCACACAGGAGACGGTGGTACCGACCCGTTCGGGCCCGATAGCAAGTGAGTACTCTCGCTTGGTATCGAGCCCTACCACCAGTAATGCAATGGGTGATCATTGCCTACTTCCCTTAGTCGCCTTGTACGACACCTGCGGCAAAGGGTGGGGTGGTGACACTTGTATACTTGGTCCGTCACTACACGGATAGACCCATTTAAGATATTTGAGAAAAAATAACTGTATTAGGCTATATATTATAAATTAACTTTTTTATATTTTGTTATTTTTATTTATATTCTAACCAATTGACAACCTTAGTCACATACAAAAACATAACGCGAAAATGTGAAATCGAAAATGATCAAAGTTACAAGCACGATTTGAACGTCTCCTGGATAACCGTTCCAGATGCTTTGTCAACTAAGCTATAATGATATTTGCTCGGGACTATCAATTTCGATAACACATTCCTTAACGTCTTGGGTGACGCCTACTTCTGTCGGATGTACCTGCATATACTGTTCCAACCAGGTAAGCTTAACTATTACACTTTATTAAGAATCATCAATGGTGAAGCGGCCCTATATATAGTTTGTTATTTTCAAAAACTTGTCGCGGCTATCATTTTAGATTTCACATTTTCGCACTTTGTGTTCTGGTAGGTGTAGATTACATAAACATTTGTACTATGTGGGAATCGAAACTATTAAACAATTGGCACGTGAGATAACTACTTTGTTTACTACTGAACTTATGTAGCTGATGCCAATAAATACTACTATATACCAATTTTGCAGAACATATAACACTACACTAAATAGCACAATGGTGCCATACACATAAATTAGTTTGAGAGCTGAACGTCTGCCAACCTTTGCTATGAGGTCAGCAGGATTATATCGTACTTAATTTGCGTCATACAGGCTTATGTTGTAAACGTTGCAAATACGTAAGTTAGCTCAAATTATAACTAAAACTTTGAGATGTAGGAATGTGGTGTAGATACTTAAGTGCAAAGCTGATGCCAAATATCTAATTATACACCCAGAACTTTGAAAGAGTTTACCAGATACCATGGTTTATGGGTAATATATTAAAATAAAATGTTACTGATAAAAAATGCTGATGTATGCCATGTTTTTTTCAACCCTTTTTCTGTCCCACTATTGGGCACGGATCTCCTCTCATGTAGGTCATAGTCCACCACGCTAGTCCAGAAGGGGTTAGCAGACTTCACAGGCCGTCAAGAAAATCTCTCAGGCTCGCAGGTTTCCTCACGCTGTTTTCATTCACCGAGCAATAATAAATTGTAATTTGTTTACAATTTACATAATTTCGAACTTTTTGAATGTGGCTTCAGTCGGGATGGAAAGTACACCACAGATATAGAGAGAAGATTAATGCGGGCAATAGAGTGAACGGAGCGTTGAGACAACTCGGCAGCCACCATCTCAGCCAGAAGGCAGTGTAACAATACACAACGCAGTGTTTGTCCCAACATATAATACTTGATGCAAATTATCGGCACGCGTCTTGTAATCTAATAGATTTATTTTCAAAAATATTGTTTTCATAATAAAGTTCGTCCGTTTGTCATACAGCCACAGAGGTTTTGAGGTTACCATGTTTCTACGGATGGTCTTTTGACGTCATATTTTGTGGTCGATGTTCGCAGGAACGGGTGACTTCTAATACAATTCATACTTTCTGACTGACGAATTACACTAGGTTAGAAACGGGTAAACTCAGTGGCACAGTTTATTCATATATTGCGTTTATTGTGTAACTTATAGGGGCTACAAAAATATATAAACCCAAATCCAAACCCTATTCTCTCTTTATTATCCTTCCTATCCTCTCCTTAGTATCATTCCCATCCTGTCCTTGTTATGTTTTCTCTCCACTTCCTATACCTTTCCTTGAAGATGACGACGCGCGAGTGATGCCTCTGGTATTGTAGCGTCTATAGGCTACAGTAACCGCTTACTATCAGGTGGGCCGTATCCTTGTTTGCCACTTCATAGTACAAAACTCTATTGCAAATTATTTAACCTAACACAATTATATATAACAAAGAGGCATTTTTATACTTAGTACACTTTACGACCTACTAAATAAAATGCCCTCGTTTGTGGGTAAATTCAACATATACCAATGGAGTAGTCTTAAAGATAATCACCTTAGATTAAGGTCAGCGTCTGCCTTTTGGAAGGTTTCTAGAGCACGCTCTGACTCCCTCGCTGCTCGTTCGTATGATCGCCTCGCTCGGTCTAACGACCCTATCGATGACTGCAGCACTCCCATTTGTTTAGCACCTTCATTTAAATGTTGCTGTGAAGCAAAATAATATGATAACATTTTACATAGAATAACATTCAAATTGTTCAAGCTGAAACCTGATATTTAACTTTATTTTGGCAATGAAATGATACTTGTCCGAAATAGGAAAACATCGTGACCAAATAAAGTTATTAAAAAATCTTGCTCTCGTAAGATTTATGGTACAGGCTGCTTACATGTCGTATTTATACGGGGAGCACGTTAAGCCATTATTCCCAGTTATCATGAACACCGATATGAGAGTTGGTATCGGTGCCCTCAACATCCAATAAAGGTGTAAATTTGGAATATCGTTATCCTCTTTGGGTTGCAGATTCTGATGGCAGTCGCTCTGTGAATAAATTAAATTTTGCTGAATCTGATCAGACTGGAAAATGTAACTTCTATACAATTAGGAATTGAGGAGCACTAAGGACAAGGATGATAATGATGACTTAAAGAGTCTTAAAGTATAGACTGAGGTACGCATAACCTAGCAAGCACATTTATTTGAGATAAATATTTCTAAAAAGTATATGTATTTTATACTAATAATACAGCGACATTATCTGAGCTAGTAATTTACATTACTTTGAAAGCCACTATCGCCCAAAATAAACCCGAGGGTACAATGAAGCATAAATAGAAGTCCAATCTAATAACTATGACGATAGTGAGAGATTCCTATACAGTTTTTAAACATACAATACAAACAAAAACGTCGGAAAATCACAGTGCAAAGATTACATCAGAATGCAACTACGCTAAGATTCTATTCTATCTGAGCGTTAATTTCATTGAGCTCTAATAAGGAGCTCAATGGTTAATTTCCAATTTTGAATAATGACTGATATCATGATTATTTTTAGAACAATACTTTTTAGGTACAGGTCGTAACATACCATATGGGGCCTTATTTGCTTGGTATGTGTGCGGAATAACAGTACACTATACCCACACCTACAAAAGTATTTTGTAAGGCGTGATCATTGTTAATACCCTTACGAGAACTGTCTATTAAAACATGTTTCCAATGATTTATAGGCACTAACCATAGAAATGACACAACTCAAAATATAATTTATCTATGATCTCAATAGTAGATAACTATAATATTGGCTTGGTCAATCAGTAGAATTTGTAGAGTATGCGACTGTGATCATAAGGTCTAGAGTCGAATCCCTAGTAGAGTCATCAAAAAAATGATTGCCGTCAAGAAACTCTCATCAGCAGATCGGACTTAGTAAGATGGCGGTGTTTCAACCCTGTCGCTTGGAATATTTTAATAGGTTTCACGGCTTCACATGGAAGCCGTTAAACCTGAGCCTGATCTCTTTCTGGTCCTTTCAGATTGCGTCCCATCGGACGGCGAGAGTGGGGTAACAAACAGAGAGTACACCTGTGTATAATGTATATGTATATTTCCTGCGCAGTTAGCGTGTCTCCGTCGGCCCTGACCGGCATGACCGAAAACAGTTTGGGGAACATTATTATAATTACATTATTTAATATTTTTATATATATTTTTAGCAATTGACATGCTTAGCACTATACATTTTTCACTTTGTGTTTAATACATTATTTAATGTTTGTAATTATATTATTTGTATATGTAAATAGAGAAGAGAAGGATACCGATACTTCTATTATGGGTTTAGACTTAAGACCGTTTTGCAAGTTTTTAGCACGATGACCTCCTTGCCTCTACCACGGTAACAGCTATGGTATCGAAGAAATGCGTTCTTCAAAATAAGTTCCTATGTAGATATATTAGTGTACTAGCAGTGCCCGCGGACTCCGTTCCGCGTTAGAAATATTTTTGTCCCGGCCCGTTTGTCCCGCGTAATACTACAGGTTAAAAGTTCGGGAAAATAAAAATTACGATGATGAAGATATTTTTTTGTTATTTGGTTTTTTGTTTTTTTTGTGTGTTTTTTTATGTTACTGTTTTTTGTTGTTACTTTTATTACTTAATGTTAGTAAATACTATTTACATTATGTTTACTTATTTTAATTGTTCAAAACTTCTCGATATACTATATTAGTAGTAATGTTATCATTTGGTACTAAAATATATTGTCTTTCAGGAGTTCCAACCCGAGATCTGCCAACATATAACTGCCCATGGGAAAAACAGTGCTTTCTCAGGTCAATGCCCACCAGAGAAAATGTATGACCCTGGGACTTATTAATAGTGAGAGCAAAAGAGACCTTGACGGGATACTGTAACCTTTTAAACGGTATAGGCAAATCAGGTGGAATCATGGGTATCCGCGGAATATAAGCACGTTGTCCCACTGCTGGCCCTGTGAGAATGGTCGCCACGATTATATTCTCCCGCAACTCTTTTATGAGCAGCCTTGTGCTATTACACATGTTGAAGAGTCTCAAGTTCCTTAAAAGCATGATAGGAATGCCAACTTTTAGCATAAGGTCGTGGGGAGGTAATCCAGAAGGACTCAAAGAATTTAAGAATTCTTGAGGATAGTGCACTGTATCCTCAATATTACACACCGTGTCAATGGACTTATAGTGTTTGACTTGACCGGGAATTTTTCCCATTCACTGAATCGTTTCTGGGTGAGACTATTGCCCTAGAACAAAGCCAATGATAATCTCTTTCCATTAAACTTTCAAGACCGGGATATATTGCGTCTATCAGATCTTCTAACCTGTGTAATATGTGACCTAACCGATTGTCAAGTTTAATGTCATCCCTACTGTTGGTGTTAGGACAGCAAATTTTTCCTTCTCCAAGATTCAGTAGTTGATGCGGAAAGTCGTTATCGTAGTTGTCGCTCAAGTGGGCTGTCATGTTTGTTCATAAATTGAGAGTTTCAACGGAACTCTAAAAGCATGATAATTTTAAGCATGCGCTGATGACATCGGCGCGTGTTCCTTTTGTTATTACTGGCAGCATTTGCCGAAAATCGCCCGCAAAAACAAAAGTACCACCACCACCCATATCAGCGTCTGAGTTTCTGATGTCTTTTAGCGTACGGTTCACGGCTTCCATATGAGCTCTATGCCTCATGGTACATTCGTCCCATATAATTAAAACATATTTATAAAGATATAAATTAATACCATATGGGCTAAATAAGCTTCACAAAAATTATTTTTAATCCGCAATTTTAACAGTAAAAGCAGTTATTGTGAGTTATCCGTATGAGATAGGCATATGCTATCGCGGACTTTTTTACAGATTTTGATACGTTCTTTAATATTGTAGTAAGTACATTGTTTTGTTCTATCCTCAATAGTTTCCGCAGCGCACGTGGTGAAAGCAATTTTTTTACAACTTGGATTACATTATTCAAGTTTAAGTAAAGATGCGTAATTAATTTTGGAAATTATTATAGCCTATGACACTCCACAATAACGTAGCTTTCTATTGGTGAAATAATTTCGAAAATCGGTTCAGTAGATCCAGAGATTACCCCTTACAACGTCACAAACTCACAAACGTTACCTCTTTATAATAATAGTATAGATTCATTTAAGGTATCACTGTAATCAAAAGGTCATAATATATTTATAAATGAAACTTCAATTCATTAAAGTCACACTTAATGAGAGAAAGGGCTGCTTGGTTTATGCAAAACAGCACTAGTGCTACAAAACCCACCTGTGTGACCTGGATACGGACATAACGTTTCTTAACTACAACGAGGATCTACGGACTGCCTCACTACGAGTAGTATTGATGATATTGGTATATGATATGAGGGTTCGATATGACACTACTACAGATAATGTTTGTCTAATCTCTGTTATTAATGTACTCACCTTCCTTTCTTCTCGCAATTCTTTAGCGAGTAGATGTAACTCTCTTACTACATTAGACTGTAAATTTTCTGCGACGACCTCCCGCTGTCCGGCAAAGTCATCTAACTCTTGAAGTAATTGTTTAAATGCCTTACATGGAGTATATCTAAAAATATAATTTAAAGTAAGCCATTGAGCAATCAATCAATCACTTGTACTGTCAATCGTGCTGTCCTCGACACAACAATTTCAATATTACTCACAAATAGAAGCAACATGTTTATGCTTTTTTTATGATAACGTTTTAGTTAAGATAGCATATTGTTTATTTTAAAAAGGAATGAAAACTTAAAATATTACAGTTTATATTTAGTTAATAAATTTTATTGGGGTTCCTTACAGTTTGTATTATTTGGGCATTTTATTTTGTAATAATTGTCAGATTTGCAGTTATAATAATTATTATATTTAATCAGTTCTAATGTGTAATTAACAGTAATAAATTATTGTTAATTATAAATTGGACGGAAACCTCGAAATATCTTATTTTATCAAATATTTTATATAAATTAATGAATTAAATGGTACTGAGCAGAAATACCATTCTTATCATCATATTTTGAATCTCTTTTATGAGTAAAACATATTTGAAGTATTAAAATGAAAATAACACTTACTGGTACTCATCTTCTTCTTTTCTTTTTGGTTTATAATTTTTGACGAGCCTCCTGTAAAATATTTTAAATAACTATTACATTAGCCGGGCGAAAATTTACTTAATTATTTAATTCTCATACTGATATCTGTGATATCAGTCGTTCAATGTAGATGATGATGATGAATCGATATCTGTATACATGTTTCGGGACCTTTATAAATATTGATTTGACGAGCACAGAATCCTAGAACTGTTGACATTTGCCATGTGTGGGGATCGAACCGAAGCTAATAACAACGGTCCACCACTTTAACCATAAACATATATGTAATGTAATATTCTACTACAGTAATGACATAGATATCTATTAAAAAATAATTATATATTATAGAATTTTATTGAGATGTGGTCATAGCTATTATTGAATAGGTGTACCAACTTTCGTAATGAAATTCTCAAATGAAGAATGGGAACATCCATATTTAGGGTGTAAAAATATAATATTGTATATTTGATTAGAATCACTTGTTTCAGTAGCTTGGCAAACTCAGTGTTTACCACTTTAGTAGTAGGTATCGAAACAAAATACAAATTAAAAACATAATAATTATTTAGATATTTTTATATATATTTTTAGCATTTGACATGCTTAGCAACATACATTAAACACAAAGTGAAAAATGTGAAATCGAAAATAATTGGCAAAGCATCTGGACGGTATCCAGGAGATGCAGGTTCGAATCCTGCTCGTGACTGTTATTTTCGATTTCATATTTTTCACTTTGTGTTTAACATAATAATTATTTACCTGAGTTTTGTTGCATATTCTAATTCTATAGCACATCTCTCTTTTACAAAGTTTCCATATTTATCTAAAAAGTCAATTCCTTTGTGGGTATGGGCGGCTAGGTTATCATACTGATCCTGTGGACAAGGAAAAAACACTTCAGTAATTAATTCAACATTTAACTTGTTTATAGATGTTTTCAGTTTGCTCTTATTATACAGGTAATTAGGGACACGGTTGCTCAGTGATGCTAGTGGGTTACACCTAGACTTGACATCAAATAATTTAACAATTAAATTCATCAAACAATTACACAGTTTTAAAGAAAATAAATACCAAATTATACGAGCCCCGATGCAAAATAGTTCGTCTAGTATGGAAAGTAGTGCAAAGCGTAAAATATAGAAAGTAAATATTGGTAAAATAATTAAGAACGTTTAATAAAACGTACACCACAATTTGAGGAACATTTTAAAGTTTATTTTAACATAACCAAAATTCTTTCATGACTTTACTTAACATAAAAAAATTAAAAAATTATTCTAAAAAACATAACGCAAAAGTATTCGTCTACCCTTGTCACTCACGCAAAATAGTTCGTCTACCACTTAGTTGTGTCGCCTTTGCTCTCAATGACAGCTTTAATGCGAAGAAGCATGGTTGCAACCAACGCTGCACACTCCTCAGGCGTAATTGACTCCCAGACAACCAAGAGTTTAGCCTTTAAGTCGCTCTTCGATCTTGATGGATTTTTACGGAGAACTTTTTTCATTTTCCACCATAGGGTTTCGATCGGCGACAAACCCGGGCTGTTAGATGGCCATTCGATTGTAGGGATGCTTTTCGCCAGTAGCCACGTCTTTGTTGTCCTTGCAGTATGGCAGGAAGCACCATCCTGTTGAAAAATGAAGGAATCTTGATGCTTAAGTGACGAAATAGAGGGCAGTAATTTCTCTTCCAAAAGGTTTTGATACCTTGCAGCATTAATAGAACCATCCACAAACTGCATACCACCAGTACCTTGTGCAGACATGCAGCCCCATATCATAAGAGACGCCGGAAACTTCACTTTGCGTTTGAGACAGTCAGTATGAAATGCCTCATTTTTGTTCCGAATCACTTTTTTCCTTTTATCGCCGACTGTCACTTCAAATTTGGACTCGTCACTCCAAATGATACTACGACACTGATCGGAAGTCCAATTTAAATGATCACGAGCAAACTTCAACCTCTTTTTCTTTTGTACAGCAGTCAACAGTGGTTTCTCCTTAGCGGTGTAAAATCTAACCCATTCTTTTTAGGACTCTTTTGCAAGTATCAACTGAGACGTCTTTGTGAATCATGTCCTTCCATTGCACCGTGAGTTCTTTAGCTCGAACACGACGATTATTTTTGATAATTTTCTTCAGGATTCTGTTTTCTACTGCACTTGTGATGCGTGGTCGACCAGTTTTCTTCAAACAAGAAGTCGTTCTATTCTTTTTATAGTGCTGAATGATAGATTGGACTGTAGACCTGGGAAATATCAAGTCTTTAGATATTTGGTAACTTGATTTGCCAGCATCGACCCCACAAACTATTCGCTTTCGAAGCTCTTCACACACGGGTTTACCACGACCCATTGTTATTTGAAAACTAATGAAAAAAACTGAATTTTTCAGAATTGATACTGTCTCACTTGACAAATGATACAGAATTACTTTTACAAATTTAAATTATGCAACATGTACAAAGAAGAATAATCTTAATTAACTCACCGATAGACGAACTCTTTTGCATCGATTAACAATTAGACGAACTATTTTGCTTATAACTTCTTCGAATTTAAAACAGGATATGTATAAATTTAAAAAGCTCAAATAGTTTATTGGTTCATAATTAAAAAATGGCATAAGTAACGCGACATGTGATAGTAGAACAGCCTAATATTTTATATAGATATACAAAAATAATGAAGTTAGAAAAAGTCTCACAGAGAAAATTTCACACTAGACGAACTATTTTGCATCGGGGCTCGTAGTACTAATTAAATGCGTGTTTTGAAGGTTTGCTAAAAAGGCAATAAAGCAAATCTGTACTGTGAGGTTGACACATTTTTTTTTTAATTAACTTCTTAACTTTTAATTAACTTTTTACTTAAGTACATGGGTGGCGAACAGGCATACGGCCCTGATGGTAAACGGTGACCGTTGCCTATAGACGCTAGCAATACCAAGGTATCACTCGCGCATCGCCATCTCCAAGGAATTGTGATAGGAGAGGATAGGAAGAATAATAAGGAGAGGATAGGGAGGAGGTTTGGGCCACCATATAAAAAACAACGGTAGGCGTAACTACCGTTGTTACACGCTGATCTTATGTGACAGGGTGGTACTTTCCCGATCGAGCTGGCCCATTCGTGCTGGGATAAGCAAGGCTCTACCAATAGAAAATCTTAATATTATTTCTCTAGCCTGTTTTTCTGTCGGTCCTGCCTTATTCCTTTATCAAATCCCATGATTTACCCCTCACCCAAAACCAAAGATCTAAAAATGTACAGCTTCTCTAAATTTCAGATTTAAAATCATCTAAAAAGAGGTTCTTTAATGAATGCGGAATTCCGCACGAGTCGACTAGTCAGTCACATCTAATAAATAAAATATAAATCATTTCATCAGTCTACGTGTGCTACGGCTAGTCGCCAGGTCAAGGATTCGACGGTTCGAGTCTTGCAATCCTTACTACAAAGGAACACTTGCATTTATAATATTAATATTGTATAATATTAATATTATAAATGCAAGTAGTATGCAGAGGGTGTCCGTGAACGGCTGACAATGGCAAGTCAGCCGGGATCTCTGACATAGAAGAATACTGGAGAGTATTGAAAGATAGTATGGTAGATACAGCGAAAGAAGTATGTGGACGCTCAAAGAAGCATAGGAAAGTGAAAGGTGATGCATGGTGGGATACGGAAGTAGCAGCTTCCGTAGACCAAAAGAGGAAAGCGTGGCTCAACTATGTATCTTCTTTGAACCTGAGTGCAAGTACGAAAGAACAGAAGAAAGAAATATACCAGCAACGTAAAAATGACACCAAAGCCTTAGTGAAGGAGAAGCGTGATAGAGCAAATATGATTGCAGAAGAAAGGCTGACCAAAAACTTCGAGAGCAACACCAAACTTTTCTGGAGAGAGGTGAAGAAATCTCGGAGTGGTTGGTCAGCTTTCAGAATGAATAAAATAAGGTCTAAAGGTGGAGATATTCTTACGCAAACAAAACACAAGATGTGTTAAGCCGATGGAGTGAATATTTTGGAGATATGTATGCCGATTTTCAGGGTGATGATGGTGCCACATGTGGTCTAACAGATCAGCATTCGGTACCGGCATCCTCTGATGACATTAGTATGGATGAAGTTGAATGGGCGATTAGAAGTTTGAAAAATGGTAAGGCAGCGGGTATTGATATGGTGTCTGCTGAGATGATCAAGCTTGGAGGCTCGTGTGTCTGGGAATCCTTCCTGATGCTTCTCAATTTATGTTGGAGCTCAGGGATGGTTCCCAAGGACTGGAGAAGCGCAGTCATCGTGCCCTTGTTTAAAAACAAGGGTTCACGTTATGACTGTGCAAACTACAGAGCCATAAGCTTGACCAGTTTGGCAGCCAAAGTGTATGGTAAGATTATTGAAAGGAGAATGAGGATGGTGTCTGATGATTTTTTGTGTGAGACACAAGGAGGTTCCAGGTGTGGAAGAGGATACATGGATCAAGTGTTTTCTCTGCGCAACACTGTGGAGAAGCATCTGGCTGTAGGGCAGAGGGTTTTCTGCAGTTTTGTGGATTTAGATAAAAGAAAGCATTTGACACTGTTGTACGAAAGGAACTTTGGGACATTTTGCCGGAATATGGTATTAACGGTAGACTGCTACAAGCGGTGCAGTCCAACTACATGGACTGCAGAGCTTGTGTGCTGGATGATGGAATGTCACCTTAGTTTGATGTCAATATTGGAGTTAAACAGGGCTGCGTTCTATGAGCCAGACTGTTTATCATATATCTGGATAAATGTCAACAAAGGTTGAATGAAATTAATGTGGGAGTTCAGATGGGCGACTCAGTGGTTAACTCTCTGCTATATGCAGACGATGCGGTCCTATTAGCGCAGTCTGCGACTGACCTGCAAACCCTAGTCGACTTAATGGCAGAAGATTGTAAGAAAAGGGGCCTACGTGTGAATGTGAACAAAGCCAAAATAATGGTTTTTGAAAGAGAAGAAGCCAGAACAGATGTTAGAGTAGCAATAGGAAATGGTGTGCTAGAACAAGTGGATGAATTTGTATATCTTGGATGTGGATTCAGTCGGGATGGAAGGTACACCACTGATGTAGAGAGAAGAGTGAATGCGGGAAATAGAGTGAACGGAGCATTGGGACAACTTCTCGGCAGCCACCACCTCAGCCAGAAGGCACGTGTCGCAATACACAACGCAGTGCTTGTCCCAACGTTATTATATGGAAGCGAGAGTTGCGTATGCAAAAAGGAGCATAAGAGTAAAATCAATGCGGTCGAAATGCGATCTCTGCGGAGAATCTGTGGATTGAGGCTGACTGACTGCATTCGTAACAACGACGTAAGAGAGCGAGTAGGTATGAAAGAGAGTATTGGTGTAAAGATGCGAAAGGGAATGCTCCGATGGTTCGGACATGTGGAAAGAATGCCAAACGAGCAACTGCTTAAGATGATATACAATGCGAAAGTGAAAGGATGTAGGTACAGAGGGAGACCGAGACTCACCTACCTAGACTAAATCGGTCATGTATTGAAGGAAGGTGGAGTCAGGAGTCTCCAAAACCTATGAGCGTGTATGAAGAGAGTTATGAATGTTGAGGTAGCGAGAGATGTATGCAAGAATAGAGCCTCTTGGCACTCTGTTCTCTCTGCCTACCCCGCAAGGGAAATGGCGTGATGATAAGTTAGTTAAATGCAAGTGTTCCTTTGTTAGTTACACCTCTACCACCGTAACTACTGAACCGATCATCATGAAATTTGCATAGTCTGAAGCCTAGAGAAGTGCCTGTGTTTTGTGTGAGTGCCTGAGTTTGGGCTGTGTGCTGATATGTAAGTCGCTCACTCAGTTATTTATTGTTAATCGTACATTACATACTATTTAAAACACATAGCCGCTAACCAACTGAGTACTCAATAAGTAATAAAAGCCAGAGGAAACGGTGGACGATAACATCGTCCCAGCGGGAAGCTGACAAATAATTTTAGATAAGTACGCAGTTTAAAATTAAAATAACATAAACAAATAAATCGGCCCCAGCAGAATAATATAAAGAGGCGTATAGCTGATACCATAGTATTCCTGAATTATAAATTGATGTATATTCGGGATTTCTCAATACAAACCGCGTGATCAAGAGGTCGAGTACATAGTTGATTACGTGCACACGCGATTTTGTTTCCCAACCGCCCTTGACTTCTGATGTGAGCAAGGCAACGGCAACGCTGTCTCTGTCTCACCAACAATTTAAACAACCTGCATACCTCATCAATATTACATTACAGTTTGTGATACGTTTTAATAATAATAACACCAATGAAATAGTAACAACGGACGCGATAATATTTGGCCGTCTAATGGGTTTAATTAAATGCATGGCGAAGCTAATACAATGAGCGTTTTGTAGCTACGCATTATATGATATGTGAATAGAATAATTTTAGACATGACTATAATATGTCGCAAGCAGTAACAATCAAAAATATTCTTAATAACTAAAACATTATCATCGTATAAATACAATTGAGCCTAGCAAGGAGACATAACTTTTTAATGGTTTAATAAAAGTAAAGTGGGACAGTAAAAAAATAATAGATGAGCTTTTACAGTGCATTGACCTAACTTGGACTTAGTAAACCTTAAGTTCTAAATTAATGTACGACTTACAAGCACAAGTTTAAGTAATTAATATTTTGGATTAGGCCACAACAAATAAAGCTATAACGTCTATAGTTTCAACATATTTGTTGTTTTATCTCTAAGATATAAGTGACCATAATCACAGACATAGGAGAGAGCGATACATCATGACTGCGGTTCAAAAAGACGGTTTATAGGCGGTACCTGGCAAAGGAATGCGCACACGCAATGTTCAGACCATGATCGCAGTCATCAGTATGCGGATCACACTCGACGCGTTCACCGACACGTGTACTCCCACCTAACCTAGCTGATAATTATAAGTACAATTCAAATTCATTATTGGAATTTGCATATGTAACAAAGTACTAATTATGCTACATATTTTTTTTTATTGCGGTTAGTGGCAGACTAGCCACGGTCCATCTGATGGTAAATGGTAACCGTCGCCCATGGACTCGACTATACCAAGAGTATTGTCAAGCCGCTGCTCACCAATTCATTTCTCAGATATGAAATGAAATATTAACGGCTATCTCCTGCTACAGCCAAAACGCAACGATGTGTTTCATGGCCGGTCACACGGGAGATGGTGGTACCAACCCCCTCGGGCCCGATACCAAGTGAGTACTCCCACTTGGTACCCAACCCTACCACCAGTCATGCAATGGATGATAATTGCTTACTTCCCTTAGTCGCCCCATACGACACCCATGGGAAAGAATGGGGTGACACTTGTATTCTTAGTCCGTCACCACACGGATAAAACTTAGGGATTCATTAAAAAAAATCACACGTCATTAGTGTTTCGTTGCGTAGGATATTTAAAATAAAGCTTTTAACTGGGATATTTTAATGAGATTGTTGTCACCTAAACTGGAAACTCATGCCACAACCATTTGCACGCGTAAAACGTTGTTTCATTGTTTTTAAGTTATATAAATAATCATACGAATTACCATACTGCAGTTATCTGAAGCATTATGGTTATCCTATGTCCTGCATAATGTTCTTAAAATTAGCCTATTTCAACTTAAGTTTACAAATAAAATAAACAAAATACCGTCAAAACCGATTGTGAATGAATGGTCCAACGTTTGCAAAATTCTAACATTTATGGGTGAAGTAAGTAATGAAGTTACCTAAGTTTTTCAACTTTTGTCGGGCTTACAGTCTCATCCTTATCGGACTTTGGTATTAAAAATACTCAAAAATATATTTTTTTTATTGCTAATGATGGCAGACGAGCCACGACCCACCTGGTGGTAAGTGGTAACCGTAGCCCATAGACTCAACTCAACTATACCAAGAGTATTGTCAAGCCGCTGCGCACCATTTCATTTCTCAGATATGAAATGAAAGAATAAACGATTATCTTCTGCTACAGCCAAAACACACTGACGTGCTTCATGACCACAGGTTCACACAGGAGACGGTGGTACCGACCCGTTCGGGCCCGATAGCAAGTAAGTACTCTCGCTTGGTATCCAGCCCTACCACCAGTAATGCAATGGATGATAATTGCTTACTTCCCTTATGCCCGGTTCCTAATATTCAACGAATCGTCATTTTATAACAGCTACCAGAAGTTTTCAAGATACCGATACAGAGGCTTCACGGGTGTTTCACAACATTAATATCACGTTTAACAGTAACGAGTAAGTGTCGGTTAAGAATAACGATGACCCTCTTTGCGTTTCATTATTACATCAATCATTTCACATGATGTTCAGAAAAAACGGTGTGTTTTAAATATAAATGTAGTTATTTATAAACAAAACTTTATTACAAATAATTAAATTATAGTTTATTAACAATTAAGTAGTTAAGACATAATTTAGACTTTAATAATTTATGTTAAACATTATTACTATTTAATGCGTACATCTAAACGAAACGCTAACAAGCTAAGAAAGCTAGACAACAACCATAGCCACAGGATTCTCTTTTCTATAATCTATGGCCCTTATATAAAGATCATGGAAGTAATAATACTACGTACAAGAGTACTACATTGTACGTAGTATTATTACTTCCATGATCTTTATTATATAATAAGTATTATTAATGATTGATTTTGATTTTGCCAAAATCAATATCGCTCTGATATCAGTATCTGAGAGTAAATGCATTCTCTATTTCAATCTCAGAGTTCGATATATTTTCCTTTTGTAAGCCTCAATAAGCACATACCAGCACATGACTTCTCCAAACCCTCCGAAAACGGCCGGTAAACATAACACCTAGGTTGGTATATTTGACAACATAACTATCGGTTGTTTTTTTTATAGAAACACCATACATTTCCATTGTTGTTGCAGATCGTAAGTGAAAACCCTCCCATCCGTTAGTTGCAAACTGTCAGCGAATTCACTTACGACTGGTATTTTATAGGAACAGAATATATACTTACGACTGGTAGAATATTCTACCGTTCGTACGCAAAACGATTCGTCTTATTATTATAGGAACCGGGCATTAGTCGACTTGTACGACACCCGCGGGAAAGGATGGGGTGGTGTGACACTTGTATTCTTAGTCCGTCACCACACGGGTTTCAACAACTTAATCAGTTGCTTACTACTACAAACAAAATGCCGTATTGCTGAATTTGTTATTTTCACCATAACATTGTTACCATATTAAAATGACAATAAAAAAGACTTCGAAGATTTCGACTTCAGAACTTACCGGCCATGACAATATTATAAAATCAACGGTTTTAGGTTCTGTACCTAATGACATTGTTATATTCTTTATTATTTACAGGAATCGACTATGTATGTAAATAATACTGTTAAATTTAAGCTACGGTAGGTTGTTGTAGATTACCACTGAAGGAATGTAACATGGTTCCAGTGGCCCGCCAATATAGGCGGAGAGACGGCACACGGCGGGTTTATTTAGTGGGTGAGGGCCCCACACTACCCTGTTCGTTGCCCCGAACGACGAGGTGTGCGGTTAGGTACATTTTTTCCCGCCTAAACAAAAAAGTTGTAAATTAACAATGTACGTACAATGACTTTATGAATGACACATATTTATAAACAATTTCTAAGGTTAATCAATAAATCTGCGAATCTCTAAAAAAGTTAAACCAGATTTTAATTAAAAATCTAAAACCAAAATCCATTAAATAAGATACACGTCAAGAAAGTCTGTAGCCCAATTAAAACGAAATCTCTAAATCCAAATTTGGCTCCAATTATCAAAACTCTCTGTTGAAAAATGCGCGAATAGAAATTCTGTCCTATAAAGACAGCATCAATTGAAAAACCGGCTGAACAATTTGTCTAATCGACGTCGTTATTCGAAAATAATTAAAATATTACCTAGTTTCTGATAATCGTTATATTGTTAACGATATGATTACAATGCTAACGGGTACGGCAAATGACCTTGCGTTCTAGGTATCTACGTCTCACCTGAATGCCAATGTCACGCACACCACGACAAGTGTATCGTGTAACATTTACGAGATTTTATCTCATAATAATATAATTTACGGACGTGAGAAGAGTGAAAATCGCGCATACGTGCAGTTTATTGATGCAGGGAATTCGGGCTTTAGCCATTCTCAAGCGTTTTGCACAATGCCAACTTCCGTTATGTATTGCACATCGGTGTTTATTGGACCTGTCGACGGTCGAGTCATACCGGAATAAGAGAACATCGTCATTCAACTGCACCAATATTTGATCGTACGCTTGATGAGTCACAACGGAGCAACGCCTGGCCCCGTCCTTTGCTGATTAACGCTCATTCATTCGTTACTCATCGATTTGTAATCAGATAACAATGCCCGCTCACCTCCTGATAAGATAACGTGACGCAAATCAATAATAAACATACAGAGCTATGCCCATGTTGGAAACTGATTAAGGGCTTTTATCAAAACGCAAACTGGTTCACTTGCGACAATCTTACGAAACAGTCAACTTATGATTATTGTGTTGAAAATTTTTGTCACTTGCCTGAAAGGCTTTTTAGTTGAAATACTCTAAGACTAAAATTATTTCAATTATATATTTTCTTTTCCTGTTTTATTAAGTAATAAGCGATCGACTAAAACGATTCCAATAGAAAATATCTTTATTGCAGAACGAGTATCCTGTGTTACTGCTAGACGCTAAGTTTGCAGACGGAAGTCTCATATAAAGTTTGATTTGATCATAGCTGTTGCGGAGACGTGTATCTTGACCACAACCATTAATATTGTCATATTACCTTATTTTGATAGGGTCACAATAATACGACTACAATATAATAACAGTAATTACTACTTTACAGTAACTGCCTCAGTGGTGCAGCGATAGTGAGAGCGACTGCTGAATATAAGGTCTTGAATTCGAACCCCGGGTCGGGCAGTGTACAAGAATAATTCTCATTAGCAGCCCGGAATTTGGAAATGTGCCCGGTAGGCCTCAATAGGCTCGCCCCCTATTACGTGGGACATAAACATAGTGAGCGAACCGTGGGTGTATAATACACATCTGCATCCCTTTCGGGAATACTGGAGCGAGACATATAGAGTATTCTATAAATATAAAAACATCGCAATAAATGGTTAGATTACAAAGAATTGTTAGATGTTATCGTTAACTAGTCATTTGCATAATGCAGGGCAGGAGTCTTCTTGCTAACCTGTTTCCCAGTCGAACAAACTCAAGCAAGTCGTAAGTTATAAAATAACAACAATCTTGCTAAGAAGTTATTTAACCAGGATAAATATACCATGTATAATAAATACATATAATAAACCATACGCAAGCTGAAGCTTGCGAACTGAAGTTCTAGCATTCATTTAGTACCTAATTTACCGTTGAAATTGCCCTTTTTTGTTAAGGTGGGAAAATATGTACCTAACAGCACACCCCGTCGTTCGCGGCAACGAACAGGGTACTGTGTCGCCCTCAACCACTAAATAAGCCCGCCGTGTGCCGTCTCTCCACCTGTACTGGCGAACCACTGGAACTGTGCGACATTACTTCAGTGATATCGTTAAAATTTCCTGAAATCAATTTTTAATTATTATACAAAGTAGAAAGACATTATTAGTACCTAATGTAGGTATATTAATTCACTCGAAAAAGAGAACTTTCTAATCACGATGGGTTGGGTATTTGAATTTTAATTAAACGTATGAGAAAATTTCTACTTTGCAATAATGATACAAACCGTTAAAAACACGCCTCTTGCTGGCACAGTTATTTTGATTGTATTTTTGTAGCTATAAAGTATTGAAGAGATGGATTTCTTTCAACATAGTAGTGTTTATGTAGAACGAATATACATAGTATAATTTGTATATCAATTCATCTACTATACTAATTTAAAACTAAAGAGCTCAAATTCACTAAGCTCGAGAGTTCATAATCGAAATCCTATTTTTTAACTGACGAAATAAACGGAGGAAGTTCTCAAATAGACCCGTATATTATTTTTTAATGTATGATCAATGATTATGACAAATGATTGGCCCAATTTAAATCATTCTTTTTTATTGTAGGTATAGGGTATACTTTACCACTGAAGTAATGTAACACAATTCCAGTGGTCCACCAATACAGGCTGAGAGACAGCACACGGTGAGTTTATTTAGTGGGCGAGGGCCTCACACTACCCTGTTCGTTGTCCCAAACGACGGGGCACATATTTTCCTATTTTTTTTATTTTAGAAAATAATGAATGCATTTTCTTGTGTCAGAGACCGTGGCGCACGCTTCAAACTAATAAATTGTACAAAACATCTTTGAAATTATGGTTTGTTTTGTAGGCCCGTTTGTTTGATCTGGCGCTTGATTTTCATTTACACACCAGCTCGGTAATCTAAACATATTATAAAGTCACCCTCCCCTAGCGAGTTTGTTTGTCGCAATAACCTTAAAAACTTACTAACAGATTTTTTACGCAGTTTTAAGTTTTAACCTATGGATGGGAGTGTTCACTAGAAAGGTGTAGGTGTAAAATTCTTCGGGAAACTCGTATAAATTGGCTAAACTATAACGATGATTACAAATTATAATTTGTGAATAAGGAAAAAGAGTATTTTAGTACGAGCGGGAAAATACTTCTTTTCCTTATTCACAAATTATAATTTGTACTTTAAGAGTAGCTGAGCATATCAAGTGCTAAAATATAGATCAAAATGTATAACGATGATTGTTGAAGGTGTCGGGAAAATCATACCGACTGGGAGCTTGAGACTTGCGTCGCATAAGCAAATAGTCTTAAGAAAACTAGTTTATTCTTATATGCGTAAAAGCTAGTGCATACAAATACATTATTATTCAGTGTTTACGGTAATGATATATAATCGCATCTGTGGACTAGACTTAAATTCAAGAAAACCTATCACTCTTAACTATTTGTAAGTTAAATTCAAATTAGTTCAGAGTGTAAGTTTAAGTTCAAGTTAGTTCAATGAAGCTTAAGTAATTATGTTTGTAATACCTTTAGGGGCGGCCCTTTACCCAAAAACTAGCTTACCTATTAACCTTTGCTTGCGGCAGAAACTAATATTTTTATAATGTCAACTTAAATCGGTACTTTATCATAAAGGTTCTTGACTAAATTAAAAAACGTATTAGTGTGTTGGGTATTTTAATTATTAATGACACAGTTAAAATGCTATTTAACTTCATTTATAACGAATACGATAAGTATGACATGTTCTCAATATGCCAAATTAACAAGCATTTCCGAGGTATCTCTTGTATTTTTTCTTTTGCAAAATGAACTCAAATTGATATTTTGAAGATTTTTAGAAAGCGGCAAATTAATTTTAGTTGGAGATATTAAGACGAGAATAATACTTTTAATTAATAATATTGAGACGGGACAGGTATCAATCACTACTAATCAATACTGTTATAAAGCTGTAACAGAGCTGTGTCTGTACATTTAATATATTTAAGAAAAAATTATTTGAAATAGATTTTTGTCCGTTTGTCTGTTTATCTGATTTTTCCAATTTTTGTTTGATTTTGATACAACCTTTTTTATTTGGTAGCTCTTGATTAGGCTTACAAATAAAACTGGTAATTATTACTATTAGGTATATGAGTATGTGCTCAGACATAAAGTGCACTCTCTGTCTCACTCTCATAGTCTGATGGGACGGCATTCCAACACGACCGGAGAGAGATCAGTGTAACTCACTAAATCGTATCGACATCGTATCGTCGCGCTTGTGATTGCTAGAGAAACCGACGCGTGATTTCGCAATAATCACTCGGCCAATCACGGTGATCTCTCAACCAATCACAACGACATCATGCGATGTCGATACGATTTAGTGAGATACATTCTAACCCCTCAGGCGCAGGACCTACGGTTTTACGTGCTTTTCGAGGCACGGAGGTGAAACACCGTTATTTCTCTAAGACAGTAGAAAATTTCTTGACGGAAAAACCCAATAACTTTTTGCTGGCCCGACCAAGGAATCGAACCCAATAACTGCAGATCATGCACAGTCGCATACGCTACGCTAGACCACCGGGACAATTAACTGCACTATTGATATTTAACTAAACAATCAGATAACTTCTAATAAGTACTGCAAAATTAGCAATTATGATGATTTAAACAGATACGATTCGCAAAAATATGCTTATAAAGGGTGAAATCACAATAAAACCTGTCGACTTCCTTTCAAAGCGCTTCACATTTCATTTGCCAGTCTAATTTTGGTTTATTCAAAGCGAAGTCGATTTCTATAACGGTAGGTGTGAGTCACATTGGATGACGTCACAGGGTGTCAGGGCGTGCACCCCAAGCCGCGTCACCCTGCGTGACTCAATGTCTCACCCTCAGCCGCTCGCCTAGACAACCGCTCAGACTAAAATAAATATATCCCAAAATGGTGTAACCTTTTACACAAATAGTATCCACACTCCCATTTTAGTGTAGACACGTAGGCAACCTTTTATTGATAGATATAGTTCACCTTCACTATCTGATTTTGCTTACGTTACGTCATTCATTTTTGCACTTTTAGCGGCTGATTGTTAACAAGGCTGATTGTTAACAAGTTTATTTTTGCTATTTAATTGATTCTTCTTTACAGGCCTTCAGAAAATTTAGGAAAAATATTCTTCATGTCCCTTAAGTTAAGATTAACAAAAACTTTAAAGTGAAATGCATTAATTGCTCGCACTTTATTTTTGTTTAGTAACACTCTCCATGCATCTATGACACGAACCTTGTACATAAAATTTCCACTTTCATCTCAAATAAATTGTAAATAAAGACAATTTACATTAAGTATGAATTGAGCGATCCCCATTGAATGGTTAAGGGTTCAATACGAATAAAATGGAAAACTCTACCTCATGATTTAGAATTTAGATTTTGAATAATTTTCATCATCGACTCGAGTTCTTAGATTTGAAAATACAAATTTCAACACCTACTCGGACTTCGTTTATCATAATTATGTCTCGTTACTCGTGATAATAAAATTAAATAAAAAATATATATATATTTCAGCAGTTTTGCTAAAATAATAAAATCCGTTTTGCTTAATATTAGGATTTGTAATTAGATAAATGAATATAAAATCTACTTACCTATCTAAAAAGAAACCGAAAGAAATCTGTTTCATAATAATACTACCCACACAATCTACAAATCGTGGCATTATTAACTTATCGCAAACAATTATTATAAAAAAATGACAGGCACGTACGGTCTTTTATGGCCTCAACTTTTGATACTTTCTACGTAGCACTGTTTTTGTTGTAAGCACGTATAAGAATTGCCGTAAGAAAATTAATGTCTCATCAAAATTCCAAACGGGTGCAGAGAGAACTAATAGTTTATGTAACTGAAATCGAAAAGCTCCACTTATAACATATGTTAAAGATGAAAGTAAAGAAAGTATTGTAGTTAAACATACATTTATATACATAGATCAATAAATATAGATAGTTAAGTAATCAATGTATAATATGATCGCGTGATAGCCATACACAATTCACAAGACCACATTGGAAATAACTCAATACACAACTCACGCGCATGTAGAAAGTGATTCAAGGGCACAAACTTCTCAATTTGTAATAGTAACGAATTACTACGGAACCAACATATTTACTAAAATAGAAAACAATTGAATAAGTGTTTATTAGTAAATCGTTCACGGTGTGTGCATGGACAAGACCTTCACAATAAAACAGCCAAGTTGTGAAAGTCGCACAAGATCTGTGAGGTGCAACGACTTTGGCTAAGTGTGCCAAACATTACATAAACTACCAATAGACCATTAATTACAAAATCAAATGAAAACCTACATATATAATTGTACAGATTCGATTACACATTCCATTATACTATCCTTACTAAAACATGCTGAAGAATTGCACTGACAGCACACTTATATCAGCTGATTTGGAGTTATTTTAACATTACAGCGATACGCTTATGAATAGCATGAGTCATTGTGGGCAATAACTGAAGTTATAAAACAATACTTACGTCGTTTACGCAAAAATTTTTATACTAAAAATAGATGAGCCAGAAAAAAACTAAGACCCGCTGCGGGTTTGTGTTGACCTAACCTTCGCCTGTATTTAGTATAATTATATAAATTAAAGAGATTCAATACCTAAATAATAAATCAAAAACTTATCTGCTGCAATATTCCTTCGAAGGGGATTTGAACAACTTACTGAAATTCTCGACATTGAGAAATATTCTTAGTTTCAGTATGATATCAAACAGCAAGTAGAGAATTACGTGGGAAGCCCGACGAAGAATCCCGCGGGTGCATTGTGCCAGGTCTGGGATTCTAAAAAAACTTTTTGTCATTCTATTGCTCATTGTTAAAACACAAAGGGCTTAGTTTCCTGCTATTAACTATATACTGCACATTACAATGGGATGTGTGTGATATTATTATACAGATATTATGCTTTTAGGTTTTGAGTGTATTTAATATCGAAACGCCTACTTATATAAGTACGTAATTTAATTTATACCATATTTTTAATTTATAAACGAGAATAGATGTGCTATCCGCCATCGTACTTCGAAAAGAGAAAACTAATGCTAATATCGTATAAATCAGTTAGCAAAAATCAATTTTGAATATAATATGTTTTATGACTAGAATACAGGTTAATATGTACAAAGGTACCGTTTTCGATACACAATTGCTACCGTAGTTTTTGTGTTTGAATCTAGATCGTAATAATTTTATGGTAACAGGAGTACGGTCACCCTATAAGAGGGACGCCTGATTGCATTAAAGATCCTAGAATTCCGTACCCTTCGATCAGGAAAATTGTAATCTTGTAAGTAAATCGAATAATAACTACGTAGAGTTAATATCAAAGTAATTTAAACTCTTTCACAATTTATTAACACCTGTTGAAAATTTATCAATCACCTCCATCATGGTTAAAATTATCAGGTGACATTTAGTTCATCTGCAATTCCGGCTGGATAAACATTATATTCCCGCAAAGCTATCTTGCGTCACGTTAAATAAGTTATCGACAGTTCTTAGAATATTAAACAGTATGGCTGTAGAATGTGGCTCCGAACGAGCCCCAAGCTATTGTTGAGACACGCGCGTTTCCGCTTTCTCGTGGAAAAACGCAAGCGCATTGTTGGAAAGTAAATGTAAGCATACAGGCTAATTTCAAGAACTCAGCAATATAAACGAACCCATTCCACTCATTTATTTATTTTTATATATTTAGGTATAAAGACGACGTCAAATCTGAACGCAGCCGTAACATTGTACAGGAGTGTGACATTAACTTTGATTACTTACAAGTACGAGTATTCAATTAGGAGAGAAGCAGGGCTATATTTACTTATAAAACAGCTGTTACAACTTGAGATATTATATTTATTAACTGATTCAAAAATTGATTCGGAATATTTTTATGCATCCTCAGCGATAGTTTTTACGGCATGTAGCAACTGATCCTAATGATTTTGAAAATGATACGAGAATAGTTCCATACCAATTTTAGCAATCTTGTTAGGATGCCTTTTTTTTGTTTAGGCTGGAAAAAATGTACCTATCCGCACACCCCTTCGTTCGGGGCAACGAACAGGGTAGTGTGGGGCCCTCACCCACTAAAGAAACCAGCCGTGTGCCGTCTCTCCGCCTTTATTGGCGGGCCACTGGAACTGTTACATTCCTTCGGTGGTGGGTTGTTAGGATGCCTGACAAAATGCATACTATAGGGGTAAATAAAATAATTCTACTTAAACACAAAGTGAAAAATGTGAAATCGAAAATAACAGTCACGAGCAGGATTTGAACCTGCATCTCCTGGATACCGTCCAGATGCTTTGCCAATTCAGCCATCGTGACCACTGCTCTCGACTGCTAATTTCGATAACACATTCATTCTTAACGTCTTGGGTGACGCCTGCGCCATCTGTCGGACTGTTATTTTCGATTTCACATTTTTCACTTTGTGTTTAATGTATGCCTTTAAGCATGTCAAATGCTAAAAAAGTATATAAAAATAATAATTGTACTTTCTCGACTACAATTAATTTCTAGATCTTAATAAAGTTTGGGTAAGATCTAAATGTTGAATGATGGAATCCGGAATCCATGACAAAATAACAATCCCTGTTACGTAATTCTTTGCTACATACTTAATATCCATTTTTGGACCCAATTTTAATGTTAAATAACTTCTATTCAAAGAGTAGAGAAAATACAGACTTGGTATGATGTGAAAATAAGTGCTAAAAGAGCTTACCAAAAATATTACTTAATAAAACTTTTGCATTATTATTAATAAGTTGTATTAATTTATTAACATTAATTACTTATAGTGAATTGAATGTCGTAGACACATTATTTCAGTAAGCTTGGGTGTTCGACTGGTCGATACTTTGCGGCATGCAGGCGCCGGCCAGTCGGTCGTTTACAAGAACCTACTGTTGAAGTTTCAATGTGAATAAGCGCAATTTATTAACGTATCTACCTAGATCTACGTACTCACGCAGATGCCCGCGGTGATCAACCATGTCCTCATTTGTTAACATGTATACATCTAAAATCTATGAATTAAGACTAATTGCACGCCTCATAAGCGAAGCGTTGAGGTGTGTATTACTCTCGTTTCATGCAGAACAACTGATTTTTTCAACATCTACTCAATGAAAACATAGAAATAAGTAGAAATTCTACTAAGTAAACATTCAATAAATGATGTAGCCACAATTTCGAACTGCGGCCTAATAGAAGTGCTCGCATTTTTTTTACAATTTCGTAGATCAATATAATTGTACATGTTAAAGGTACCTATGAAAGTTAGACATGACAATTTTATTGTTGTATGAACTTAATAGCAGATGTGCATATAATTTCACAGTCGAGCGGACACGGGACCGGTTAGGGGGGTCGAGCTACCGCAGCAGGTGCACTAACGTTGATGTCCGAAAAAGATGCTCGATAGTCTGAACAGATATTTGTCCTACTAATATTTATATTACAAATGAGTCGATTATTCACGAAATAACCTAACACTAGATTGTAAAGTAGTTATCAGTAGTTAGTTCTGATTAATTTGAAGTCGTTTACTTTATATTATTATATTCTTAAAGCAAAATAACATACGTTTCTTTTAAGATAATAATCTTATACATTTTCCAAATGGCCCCAGTCTGACGTCAACATTTGCCGAAAACTCGATTGGGCTATTTTGGGTTCAGCGGCGCCCCGTATTACGATGACTGATCTGGCAAATACGTTTGGCATTTCAAGTGGCCGGCATAACTGGACTAATGAACAATTGATGCTAAAATTAACATTTATCATACCTCCAAAGAGAGATGGTGGCGTCTTAAATAACTTCATGTGTTTCTTTTTATACTGCTTCTAATAGTTAAATTTTTCCCACGAGACATCAATGAGGCGATTGTTCGCGCTTACAGCACCTACACACAGTAATCGATAGCGATGCAACACCATTGACGAATAAATATAATTATAGTTCGTTTATCAATAGAACAAAAGATATATCGTGTATATTTATGCGTAGTTTCCGTGTTAATTTGGTGGAACTTTGGTATATCACGAAAGCATTGGTTAAATATAAATTCAGACAGTAAATGTAATCAATCCGGAAGAATATGCATGGGATCGTATGGGCAAGAGGGCGTTAACCCAAAAGATGGGCGCTTCTCTCAATAATATGAACTAAATGTGTAACAAGCAGGTGCCCTGGTATTGAAAAATAGATTTGTATATAAACAAACTAATCTGAAAACTGTTAAAAACATTAAACTACTATTGAGCACACAAAATTACTTGAATGTGACCTCAAACCTTATAAGATCACTGTGGGATTGAACATCCGTCAACGTACTTAATTGGCGTAGGAACTACATTTTATACTAAGAGTCGTAAAGGGGGCTGGTTTAATAAGAACCTGTTCACTTTGGCTTTAAAAGACAGCCACGATATTTTCAGACGGAAATATCGAACCTGGTACCTGGTTTTGTTTCATTGCTTGCATACCTGATTACGAAAGATTTTTTCCGTCCAGGTTGGGACACACTTGACCTGGCGTTATCTAAAACACTATACGATATAGAGGACGGATAAGTATTAATTGGTATAAATACCGCTAACATAACTGGGGGCGTTACTCTGAGGAAGAGACTTCAGGAAATAGTAGCACTCCTATAGGATGTTCAACTCTTACCACTGAAGTAATGTCAAACAGTCCCAGTGGCCCGTCAATACAGACGGAAAGATGGCACACGGCGAGATCCTATTCCGAAAAGTCCATGAGCGACGGTTACCATTTACCAACAGATGGGGCCGTAGCTCGTTTGCCACTCACTACATGCAATAAAAAAGCGCTTTTAAACAATATTATGTGTCCTTTTTAAGCACGTGCCATCGCATCATTATACATGATAAAAAACATATTATTCTAGGAAATTAACAAATCATTCTAATAACAAGCTGTCCTTCGTGGCGAACATCATTTAGTTAAGAAGATCCGATACATAAAATCTACATAACTAGATAATATGTCAATTACAAAAGTTTTATAGAGTTAATCAATAAAATAATGAGTAAAAAAATACGATTATAATAGAAAATGACTATTAGACAGTAACTTACAATTTCCTACTTTGTTTTAATAATTTATATTAGGTTTAAGGAGAATTAGATACGTCTACATCAGATATACCTACATACCCATAGTGCAAGTCTATTTTAAATCGAATATACATTGTGGGCACGTACGATATAATAGCTATTAGGCACCTCGACCGATGCAATAACCATTCATCCTAACGGTTGAATCACAAAGTGCACATGCTCCCAGACAATGAACAAGTGACGCATTGAATCTTTTCAACCTGCAGCTGCGAAGAACAAAACCTCTCTCTTAAATCTTGGGAGAGACTTACTTAATATTTAATTGCTAGACTAGATCCCACCTAACGGAAAATAGTAATATATTCGGACACTAGAGCGACACTGTTTAACTATACAAACATTAACTATGCACCTACTAGCAAATCAAATTGATTTACTTATTCCTTTAAAATATTTTAGGACACTATGATCGTGGTCACGTTGTAGTTATTTAGATATTTTTATATATATTTTTAGTATTTGACATGCTTAGCCAGATAACATTAAACACAAAGTGTGAAAATGTGAAATCGAACGTAGTTCATAAATTTATTTCATCATAAATTTATTTGGGGTACAAATTTGGCTACAGGTATTTTCTCTGAGTATGTAGACAATCTCCACATACTCTGTGACTCTCATGCAGGATTCCTCATGGTATTATCATCTCTATCGAGTTAGGTCTTCATTAAAATCAATAAAATAATGTCTTTCACACTCTTTGGACTTATCGAAAATCTAATGAACTAAGTACCTACATTATAATCGAACGCTAAACAACACACTTAACGGTGAAGCGCAGCTAAGCAACATATATTATAAAGATAGTATGATAAAATATTATAATAAAAAAGGTATTAAAATATTCAACCTTGATACAGTATACAAATTATGTTGAAATCTAAGATTTTGAAGTTAAATACGTTGTTATTTGACGGACCCCTCACTATTGAACCTTGAAATGTACTATCGGAAAGCAGCTGCACAGTCTGACTTATAATGTTGAGTCGACAACATCGTTGAACGCAAAGTTCTCACGAAATTCACGTAATCATAACCACGTACGAAGAATTCACATACTCGCCCATCGCAAATAAATAATTACGAGCGCCATTGTTCGTAACAAAAAAGTTTTCTAGACGAGTGCTCTAATAAGTTACCATCAGGTACTTATTTTTGACTTGATTAATTAAACTAGCAGTATGCTTGATCGGTCGTAGCGTATAAGCCTAGCCTTCTTTATGAAAAAAAACTAGACGTCGCGGGACGTCTAGTAGATGTGAAAATATCGAAATTATTTTGCAGAAATAAAATGATCATAACTTGACATAGTACTCCTCAAGACGAATCAAACGAGTATAAACTAGATAGGATTGCGTCGTTTCATTACAGAGTTACTGTGGCCACCTTCCAGCTCCATCATCAGACCCTGGATACCGTCTAGAGACAAAGTACTCATCAAGACATATCCTACGAGCCCAAACTCGATGGAGTTATTGTCGTTTTATAATGGAGTTCCTATGGCCACCTTCTAGCTCCATCATCAGACCCTGGATATCATCTAGGACTAAAGTTCTAGTCAAGACATTTCAAACGAGTCCTAACTCGATTGAGTTGCACCATTTAATTACAGAGTTTTGCATGGCCATATTCCAGCTCCATCATTAGACCCTGGATACCATCTAAAGACAAAGTACTCATCAAGACGAATCAAACGTGTCCAAACTCGATGGGGTTGCGTCGTTTCATTATAGTTACTGTGGCCACTTTCCAGCTTCATCATTAGCCCCTGGATACTATCTAGACACAAAGTACTCGGCAAGACGAATCATACGAGCCCAAACACGATGGGGTTGCGCCGTTTCATTATAGAGTTCCTATGTCCACCTTCCAGTTCCATCATCAGATCAGCTCCATGTCATCATAATATTGCATTGTCACGCGACACACATGCGTGTAAAATTTCAGCTCAATCGGAAACCGGGAAGTGTGTAAAATTTAACTTACAAGATTTGAACGGGACAATTAAAATAAAAGCGTCGCCACGCTAACAGCCGATTTTACCCTCCCTCCGCATTAGATGTTTCACATCAAAACTATCAAATGCAGAAATAATTATCAAATCTGACTGGTATTTCCAGAATAGCTCTACTCTATTATAAAGGTGCGTTTTCAGCAGCACTGGTGTAACTAAAAGCTTAGTTTATTTTAGCTCTGGGTGAGTACTGTGAATAAATTGTTACCGTGTTCATCTAAGGGATTTTATGACAAATGTGAATATGCTAAGGTTAACTTTCGTCTGTACTTTTCACTGAAACATAAACGTAACTAACACATGACGTGAGCACGGAGGACAAAACGACTGCAGCAATAACTAATATCGAATTCTGTTAATATTAACAGTTTCAAAATAATAATTGACATGTTTTATTTCATATTAACGTCACGATATAATTATTATAATTTCTGTGAGTCAGGTATGACCGTGACGACAGAGAGAGAGACCACGACACTTCACACAGTTGCGGCATGTCGTTGCGAGGGAAGTCCGGTCCGCAACGCACATCCACCTACACTTTCGCTCATCATACGAACACAAAGTTATATCAGACACTGACTACTCAACTTATAAATTCGTTATGTAAAATATTATCACTATAACTTACTTAAGTATATACGAGCCCCGATGCAAAATAGTTCGTCTAGTGTGAAATTTTCTCTGTGAGATTTTTTCTTAACTTCATTATTTTTGTATATCTATATAAAATATTAAGCTGTTCTACTATCACATGTCGCGTTACTTATTTAATTATGAACGGCCATTTTTTAATTATGAACCAAGAAACTATTTTAGATTTTTAAATTTATACATATCCTGTTTTAAATCCGAAGTTATAAGCAAAATAGTTCGTCTAATTGTTAATCGATGCAAAAGAGTTCGTCTATCGGTGAGTTAAATAAGATTATTCTTTCTTTGTACAATTATGTTGCATAATTTAAATTTGTAAAAGTAATTCTGTGTCATTTTTCAAGTGAGACAATATAAATTCTGAAAATTTCAATTTTTTCATTAGTTTTCAAATAACAATTGGTCGTGGCAAACCCGTGTGTGAAGAGCTTCGAAAGCGAATAGTTTGTGGGGTCGATGCTGGCAAATCAAGTTACCAAATATCTAAAGACTTGATACTTGCCAGGGCTACAGTCCAATCTATCATTCAGCAATATAAAAAGAATAGAACGACTTCTTGTTTGAAGAAAACTGGTCGACCACGCGTTACAAGTGCAGTAGAAAACAGAATCCTGAAGAAAATTATCAAAAATAATCGTCGTGCTCGAGCTGTAGAACTCACGGTGCAATGGAAGGACATGATTCACAAAGACGTCTCAGTTGATACTTGCAAAAGAGTCCTAAAAAGAATGGGTTACGGATTTTACACCGCTAAGGAGAAACCACTGTTGACTGCTGTACAAAAGAAAAAGAGGTTGAAGTTTGCTCGTAATCATTTAAATTGGACTTCCGATCAGTGGCATAGTATCATTTGGAGTGACGAGTCCAAATTTGAAGTGACAGTCGGCGATGAAAGGAAAAAAAGTGATTCGGAACAAAAATGAGGCATTTCATACTGATTGTCTCAAACGCAAAGTGAAGTTTCCGGCGTCTCTTATGATATGGGGCTGCATGTCTGCACAAGGTGTTGGTGGTATGCAGTTTGTGGATGGTTCTATCAATGCTGCAAGGTATCAAAACCTTTTGGAAGAGAATTTACTGCCCTCTATTCCGTCACTTAAGCATCAAGATTCCTTCATTTTTCAACAGGATGGTGCTTCCTGCCATACTGCAAGGACAGCAAAGACGTGGCTACTGGCGAAAACCAACCCTACAATCGAATGGCCATCTAACAGCCCGGACTTATCGCCGATCGAAACCCTATGGTGGAAAATGAAAAAAGTTCTCCGTAAAAATCCATCAAGATCGAAGAGCGACTTAAAGGCTAAACTCTTGGCTGTCTGGGAGTCAATTACGCCTGAGGAGTGTGCAGCGTTGGTTGCAACCATGCCTCTTCGCATTAAAGCTGTCATTGAGAGCAAAGGCGACACAACTAAGTGATAGACGAACTATTTTGCGTGAGTGACAAGGGTAGACGAATACTTTTGCGTTATGTTTTTTAGAATATTTTTTTTATTTTTTTATGGTATGTAAAGTCATGAAAGAATTCAGTTATGTTAAAATAAACTTTAAAATGTTCCTCAAATTCTGGTTTACTTTTTATTAAACGTTCTTAATTATTTTACCAATATTTACTTTCTATATTTTACGCTTTGCACTACTTTCCATACTAGACGAACTATTTTGCATCGGGGCTCGTGTATACTTAATTAAATTATTTATTCGACTACTTTCTTGGCCGTGTGGGGCCGGCTTTAGAATTGTCCCACCCCTCTCTACTCACGGGAGTCGTAAGAGCCGACTGAGGGAATAGCAGGGGAGTGGGCAGCAACACTCCCTCGAGTATTAACAACATCCACTGCGATCGCCAACCCGCCTGCCAAGCGTGGCGATTACGGCATTATCCCCCATGACGGGACCGCTCGTTGTGGCGTTCTCTTGGGGATGTCTAGTAGTGGACGTTGAAAGGCTGATGGATGGCCGACAATTCGTATACTTAATAAAAATTATACTATATGTATACTATGTCCTGTGAGATGCTGTAAATTGTCCAAAATGTATTCGCGTAAACATCAGAAAATAAATTATACCATTAAAAACTGTAACAGAGGCATTATAGCTGTGTCTGTGCATCAAATATTATACCTATTTGAAAAAAAAATTTTGTATTACGACAAACAAAACTACGAGTAAGTTTAGCTGACGAGTAAGTTGTGGGTTCGATTCCCACAATTGTGGTTGACAAATGGTTATTCTGAGTATGGGTATACTTTGTGTCCGTGAAATTGTATGTTTGTAAAGTCTCCCACGATACAAGTATGATGCCGTTAGCGCAGGGTGCTTACTGTCTTTAAACAAAAAATATCCTTCTAAATGTAGGTAAGGCATAGATCAGCATTCGGTGGAGCTCCTAGTCCTAGAGCACATGTACAGCCCGCAATTCGGTAATCTATAACTTATAATGAAAGTGTTAATCGGCACTCAAATATTCAGGATTTTAATAGTACATTGTTACCCTAGGGATGAAAGCAACGTCCCGAGACGGAGTTCCAATATTTCGAGGGACTAAATAAGTCTTTATCCCGAGGTAAACACTGTGCTTTTCATTACGAATACGAGGAAACTAAAAATAAAAATAATGTTTTAGCTAAAGAAAAAATGGGAGACTAAAAAATTTAATTTGGAATTGCCGTTTTCCAGCCGACTTTGTTTTTTTTTTCTGTGGCCTGTCAGCTATTCAGCCATTATTTTTTATTTTAATCATTGAAAAAATATAAATCTTCGTTATTTTAAAGATATAGTTGTAACAGTTACATTAAAATAGTCATATAAAAACAAATTCTTTAATAAATAGGTACTTAACTTTATGTTATTTCAATTTTATATCGCGCTGTAATTGACTGGTTGTACAGAAAATAGAACTATTTTTTTTAATTACTTAGCTGTCAGTTGAAAGTAATTCTCCCTAGGGCTGAAAAGTATTACTTTCAACCCGCTCCTCAGGCAACTTCAGGCCTACTTTCAGAGTATGAGTAATGAAAAATATTTTTTTAACTCATATTTTACAAGTGACTGTTTATACATTTAATGGAAAGTCATGCCAAATTCAAATTAAATGACATGTAAAAAAAACGTCTTATAATTTTTATGCATTTAATTCATATACCTACTAACCCCAAATACCGCATTTTTATACTGAATATATATTGTTGGTTTATACGTGCAGGTCGTTTGCTGATAAGAAAATAATCTAGCTCAAAAATAGAATATCATCAGCATTATACTTACTTAAAACATTTTGATCGGCGGATTTTACTCTATAAACTACTTTCTATTGAATTGCAATAAAAATGAAATTAAAGAAATAAAATAGAGGCAGAAACTTATGTATTAGAGTTAATGGTTTCCGTTAATAGGTACTATTTTTTCTTAAAATCCATTTACGTTTTCATAAAAGCCATTTTCAGTCCTCTGCTACTATTTTTTTTATTTTCCAATTGTAGCTGGGTTTGTCGGTGAGCTGTGGTGAATTTTGAACCATATGCTAGGCAATGTGCGGTCAGTCCTGCTTCAGCCAATCTTGTTCTAACTGTTCATCGACTTATACTGATATTGCGAACTTCTTGAGCTGTCGTCCAAGAAAGCGATTTTACAACTTAAAAATAAAAAGAATTTGCTGATTACCTAAATAAGTACAATCTTACGTGATTTTTACTTACGAGTACTTACTTACATACTACTTAGAATATTTTTAATAAGTTTAATGGAGATTCTCATATGAACTATTTACATTCCTTTTCCACGATATTTGTATACTCCGTTCCAAACCTTAATAATAAAAATGTAAACAAAAAGGTCATTCACCCGACAATAGCTAATTTAGTAATGATCGTAACATATAAGTATTCGATTCAAATGAATAAACGCTTCTAAAATTTAGTCAAAGAGACTGTTAAATTAAATCGGATTGACTTTATAAAATTAAAACAAGAATTTTACTGCAAAGTGAAAAATGTGAAATCGAAAATAACAGTCACGAGCAGGGCGTCACCCAAAGACGTTAAGTAAAGTAAGAATGTGTTATCGAGATTAGCGGTAAGGAGCAATTGTCACGATTGCTGAATTGGCAAAGCATCTGGACGGTATCCAGGAGATGCAGGTTCATATCCTGCTCGTGACTGTTATTTTCGATTTCACATTTTTCACTTTGTGTTTAATGTATAAGTGCTAAGCATGTCAAATGCTAAGAATCATCCATCAGCCTTTCGACGTCCATTGCTGGACATAGGCCTCCCCAAATTGGGGGTATAGTGCCGTAATCGCCACGCTTGGCAGGCGGGTTGGCGATCGCAGTGGATGTTGTTAATACTCGAGGGAGTGCTGCTGCCCACTCCCCCGGCATTCCCTCAGTCGGCTCTTACGACTCCCATGGGTGGAGAGGGGTGGGACAATTCTAAAGCCGGGCCCACACGGCTATGCAAAAAATATATATAAAAAATATCTAAATAAGAATTTTACTATTTTGATATGTTCAATAATCGCCATTATGCTGAAGATATTTAATAAAAGGTGAGTACATTCAAAAAATGTTTTCAAAGAATAAGAGTTTATTGTTTAAATTTTCTTAATGTTTATTACTAATAGTGGCAGACGAGCCACGGCCCAACTCATGATAGGTACCTAAGCAGTAATTGCCGCTCATTAACTCAACAAGACTAAAAATACTTAGCAGCCGCTGCTCTCTACTTCATTTCGAGGACAAAAAATAGATGATTGCATGGCCCATCGTGCTACTGGACGGGTAAGCTACTAAAGTGAGTCCTCGCTGCCCGCATCGTTCAGCACCTGCACAACGTCGAGCCAGCTTTTCGGACACCCAGTTCAATTTTCGAGCTGGTCGTTCGACAGTCGGCGCGATCTTGCTCTTAAGGGCCTCAGCGGTGGTCACCGGTAGGGGAGTATGCATTTAATAGTCTGCCATTTAGCTTTATCAGCGAGGCGCTCCGGTATCACGGAATGCCTGCATACCTGCGGCGGTTAGTGGCAGACTATTTCGAGGGCCGCAGCGTCTTCTATAAGAGCCGCATAGGCGACGTTGTGCGGAGACCCATGCCATGCGTGTCCCACAGGGTCCAGTCCTAGGGCCGCCCCTGTCGGACATCGGTTACGACTGGGCCAAGGTGGTCCGGATGATGGCGCTGTACGGCGCACCTGTGGGGGCGTAGTCCCTGGACGCAATGAACAGGGCTCTTCTGTGGAGACCACAGATTCGTCGCGTTCGCGGATACCGCACGGTATCGACCGAGGCGAGGGGCAGGTGCTCGCCGAGGAGTATTGGCACGCGTCGCAAGAGGGCAGCCTCCTTCTGTCCAACGAGGTGGCCAGATGGCAGGGCGACGGCCCTTAGCTGCCGTGGTCCGTTGAAGGGCACGGCTGGAGAAGGCCCAGGCCGGTCTTTGGAACGTAGGGACGCTCCAGCAAGAGCTGGAGAACAGAGAGAGAACTAATCGTGGCAATAGGTTAGGCCGCGGTCACTACCTTCTGCGATGATGAGTGAGAGGGCTAGGGATGACGATTTTTCCGCTGACGGGACAGCGCAGGCACGAGTACCTGCGCCTGATCAAATTCAGACATAAAAAAAAAAATATTTATAAAACTAGCTTCTTTTTCGGATTATTCAATACCTTTTTTTTTGTTAAGGCGGGAACAAATTTAGCTAACAGGGTAGTGTGGAGTCCAAGACATTTGTAGCCATAGTTAACTATCTACTTTTTTGGATGTCATAAACCCATAATATATATAATACGATATCTCAAACTATAATATTTCACATAAGTAATATCTATCTTCGAATTCCAAGGTCCGATGACAAACAAAATAAAAATAAAAAAGGATAGCCTCAATCTTTTCATATTAAATAAAAATGTATAAGTACTTAAGTACCAAACATACATAAAACTCGAATTTAGAACAGCATCTCTTTAGTCTTTATTAAAAAAAATACCCAAACATACTAACAGAGCAAGTTAAATACAAATTGAACACAGAAATCTGATAATGTTCGAAAATGCTCGAGATAAGACAAGTTATTATCTAGCAAACCGACTAACCTATCTGTGATAACTATCACGAATAGCTAACTTCAAACAAGATTGTATCGAAAACGTTGTATCGAGTATTAAAATTTGTAAATAAAAATATACAAAACCTGATAAGAGATAAGAATGTGTATAAGGATATTGGTTGACTTCGAGTTTATGGAATCATTATCATTCCCCTCCTACAACTACAGCGACTCAACGCCAGCCTTGGAGTTGTTGAAGCAGGAAATCGATCTAATGCCAGAGGCTAATGGTTATGTAAACACATTAATAAGTACCAAACGGTAAGTGCAGGCCCGCCCTCCCTTGACGGTGTAAAACTTAGGTATACATTTACGTAAATTTCAGGTTGTAATTGAGCTAAAAACAATGTAATTATAATTCAAATTACTTGTATAGTCTGTAGTTGTTACAAAATAACTTGTAAATATTTATCATCCAACATCATATCATACTGACTAATTAATGTTCCATTTTATGTGTTAATCGAACGCGATAAAAGTCTGCATTCAATGCAATTTTGCAACCGGCGTGCAGTTCCAACTACTTCCAACGCGCGACGCAACGACCGCATTTTACATTGTTTAACGAAGCCACGTACGTACGTACAAATAAAGCTCTGGAATTTGAGAAGAGAGATACCACCATGATTAATGAAATAGTTACCATGGTAATGTTGACAAAACAAAACGCTACGCATTATACAGATATGACGTGTAGCCAAACACAACAATTAATATAAATAACGTAATCACATCAGCTGTTATTATAACGCGTATTGGCATTGATAAGTCGAAAATTATGTGAATTATGATGATTCAACTTAAGTCGAGTGAATTGTTACTTGTTAAGAGTTGTAACGAGTATTAAATTGTGTAATAATTTCCTCCTTCGAAACAAAAACAAATGCTGTTTAGCATGTTTAAAATGTTTATGTAGTCTAATTGATTGCGAAAAATTTTTGAGTCTAATTGATTGCGAAAAATTTTGCAACTTCAGTTCGATAATTTTCACAATTTTACTGTAATTCGACCTTCAGTTAATTTTCAGCATTTAGAAGGAGTATATTACTTCCTTATAAATTATAGTTTAAGAAACGTAAAAAAAAACGATTCGTTCGTTTCGCCGCTCGAGCGTAATATGTGAGTAGGAGTGCTCATAACGCACTACAAAATCGGAAGGCTTTTTGAATTAAAAAGTAGAAACTAATATTATAATAAATAGTGATAATTGTAAAAAGCGCGGAGCAGACAGTCATGTGACCTACCATGAGATTCCGTGCTCCTACACAATTTGCCTGAGGCTCAGTAAACGGACGGCGTTTCTCAGGGCAATGCTATGCTTACCAGATTCAACGAAGGGTCATCAAATTTGCTGTGGGACATGATGATAATGAGATGACGAAGGATGGATTTATTGCTACGATCTCAAAACAAAGCAGCAATCGAGCGCATGAGTTTTTCAAGATGAGCCGAAGCTAATCGAAGTGGAAGTGACGAAGCAATCATCCATTGCATCACATTTAAGGTGACTCCACCGCAACCCAAAGCTAGCTTTTATGTTATACCTATATCAGGTTCCCGATATTTTAACGGGATAAAGTGTGTACCAGTTTCTAAGTCTAATCTAGAAATCAAACAAAGCAGTTTCGTCAAAATCCGTTCAGTAGTATTTGCGTGATGATGCCCAAGGAAACTAACAACCACACAAAAATTTTTAAAAATATTGTTTATGTTCAAAGACGCATAAATAGTTAATTTCTTAAGCTCTAAAGTTACATTTTATACTCGCCAAATTAAATCGTTTAACGGCGAAAGTAAGTATAATTTTTTTCTCAAATATCTTAAATGTACAGCCATAGCTCTGTTACAGCTTTATAATATGTAGTATAGATAGATTCAGTTATATGTTAGATACAAACTTGCAATTAAGTCGGTATTTAAAGCATTGAAGACAGGAAAGCAACATGATCTGTCTTATGTGGTGACAGGATCGCAACGTCGTCAGATAACCCGAAGTAATACCAGTTTAATTAACCTACCTCGTTCGTTCCCGTGTTTCAAGCTTTAACTATTGCTGTGAGTTTTGCACTTCATGCATTACTAACGGTTTTGTTAGCTAGTTTTTCTTCAGTGCAACGTATACATTCCGTTAACTTAAAACATGTGGAATGGCTATAGATACTAACCGCGCTTTTGTATGTTACACAAAACTCTTAAAATCGTTTTAGATAAATAATCGAACATACATAAAATTTGATGAACAACGATGTCCTATTCAGCTAATTTGGCTTTTAGTTAGAATTTGGATGTTAGCACAGAAAATAATTATGACTACTGAGCGCCTAAGTAATTACTATCAACATACGAAGTACATTATGATACACTTTAGGTTATATTAAATCCAATTCAGCGTACTTACTTACTAAACAAAAAGCGATTAAGTATATAGATAGTTAAATATATAAAAAATAAAGAAACACTAACATCTGTATCTCAGATCAGTTTCACCTTGTACTAGATATAATATAATCTAGTTTAATCATTTTTTTTTCTCTAACCGAATCTATAGGTTGCCAACCAACCTTCATTTTTTACGTCTCAATTTACGTAGTACCTTAAGGGGATCTCAATTGCAATACCTACATCAAATTAGTAGTTTCTCTATAGATTGTATTTAGTCACTGACCTTGCTTAGGTATTGCTTACAACTATAATACTAGCGTGAAAAATTAAATATTATAGCTGCGTTAAAGTTAATTGATATAATTAATAATCAAATAACGATAACAAACTAAATGAATGTGTTTAATATGGGTACTTATTTACGTGTCGCTATTACTACATAGATATGTATTAAATATTTTTAAATTCCATGCAATGTTGAGAAACAATATATGTAATTATTTCAAAAAACTCATATAAGTTAGTCTTAAGGTTTAACCACAACCGCCACATTTCAATGTCTAATTATATTACGCATTATAAGTATGCATAATTAATATAATTATATTTAGTAACTTTTCTAGTTATAGAAACTATCATAACAAATATGTTAACGATATTCAAAACAAAAAGAAAAGTTTAGAATAAGGTACGACACCACTGAAGTAATCTCACACAGCTCCAATGGTCTGCCAGTACAGGGTGGAGGGACGGAACACGGAGGGTATATTTCCCTGTTCGTTGCCCCGAACGACGGGATGTGTGGTTAGGTACATTACATCCCACCTTCAAAAGAAAAGGATAAGGTACGACGAAATTATCAATTTTATAAGTCATTCCATTCTAATCACATATAGGAGGTATGACATCACTAGTGGAAAGTCAAGATTTTACGCAACATTCGGCAGTTGATTTTATGTAACTTGTGATAGTAACACATTATATTTATATGCCTACTTTTAATACTAAACGATTATTCTACTTATCAAAGACTAACAGTTGCCCGCGACTTCATCAGCGATAGTGTTTTTACATTTGAAACTCAATGCCCTATTTTAGGCACTTGAAATACGATTTTGTAAATCACTAAAACACTGTTATTCTAAAACTAGCCTTTTAATCCGGCTCCGCCGTAACCAAAAGCTACTTTTTAGATTGTCTCAGATTCACGAGATATAGCAGCGGGATAAAATATATATATTTACCAATTTTAAGTCTAATCGGGAGCTATTAATCAAAAAAAGTTTGATGATGAAATCAACGGATTTTGAAGGTACATATGAGTACCTTCCCCCAAACAAAATTAAAACAACACTCGAATTTTAATGCTAGCGTACTTAATAGCAGCAGATAAATCTTAGTAGGTCTGGGTAGTTACGAAAAAGTTTTGAAAATTTGCATTAGCACATACACAAATTAAAAGTATCATGTAATCTTTAGTAATATTACGTTAAATACAAAAAAAATACAATATTCTGTGAACCATAATTCGAATCAGTAAGCTTATTAAAAGTGTAAGTAATGTTTTTACGAATTTTTACACCTGGTACCTAAAAAGTGGCTATCTGCCTAGCTAGGTTAAGCTATGCGTACATTCATAATATCACTACTCAATCCCAAAAAAAAATATTACTCAGTTGAAGAAGTAACGTCTGGCGACCTATGATCTTGGACTATAAGATTTATGCCTATGTGTCCGATGACGTGTTCTTTCTACATACCGATTTTCATTCAGATCAGTCCAGTCGTTCTTGAGTTACAAAAGGCCATATAGACAGACAAAAATTCGCCGGTAGAATATAGTTCCTAATATAGTACTTCCTAATTTACTTTACTAACAATTGTATGCAAGAGTTTTACAATCACAGTTAGCGAACGAGCACTCGCACGCGGAATAAGCAATTCCTCATAGCCTTGTAACTACACAATCGATTCACATCTATCATAATTCATACAGAGCTTACATTTTTCCTTGTGGCCTCGCTAACAAGCATGGTGATCATAATATACCTCTTTATTCGTCTTTATCAGAACAATTTGGGTTGTTTCGTACGTGATATACAACTTTCAATGAAGTCGAATATTTACAATAGATATTATTTATTGCATTATTTATCGAGTGTATTTTCAAAAGAGCTTATTTAATTTCTCATTTTGGAAGAACATTTTTTAGTTTTGTTTTACATCAAAAAGGCTCATTTTTAATTATTTTCAACAGACTTCCAAAAGGAGGAGGTTCTCAATTCGACTGTATGATTTTTTTTGTGTTTGTTACGCGATTATTCCGCCAATTATGAATTGATTTCAACGATTATTTTTTTGTTTGGTAGGTGTTACTTCAGAGGTGGTCCCATTTAAATTTTACCAAAATCGGCCAAGCGGTTTTTATCCATTCAATCTACGGACACTATATTTAGTAGTGCTTGTGGTGGCGGACGAGCTACATGGTAAGCCCAATAATTTCAATGCACTATGTTTTTGTTATCCTACTACGTGAGTGGTAAACAAGTATACGGACCTGATGGTAAGCGATTACGAACGTACCTTACAGACGCTAGCAATACCAGCGTGTTGCCATTTCCAAGGGAAGGGATAGAAGTGGAGAAGAAGGATAAAAAGGAGAGGACAGGAAGGATACTAAGGAGAGTATAGGGAAGAAGTTTGGGCCTCTGACACTTTCAATCACCATACGAAACAACTGCAGGTGTAGAGGTGTAGGTACCTACCATTATTTCACGCTGATCTTCTATGAGAGGGTGGTACTTCCCCGATCGAACCGGCCCATTCATACGGGGAAAAGCAAGGCTCTACCATGTGGCGGCAATAGGATGTCAATAATTGGTAGACATTTGTAAAATTAGTTAGGGACTTTACAGTTGATAAAGTCAACCTGAATGTGCACGACATTGAAGATTATAACCGATACATTTGGATACACTTTCTCTTAACATACAATTCCATGTGTCTTAACTTTCGCGAAGAACGCAAGTAACAGACCATGAATAAGTCGGTTAAGCATAATAAAATGAAACTCATATTTATTGTGTACTCATGAATTACTTTAAGAACAGTTTTACGTTAATTATTCATTTATTAAGACTGCTTGAGTGTACAAATACTATATCGCTGAAACTACAAAAATATTGTTCTTTGTATACATATAATAACGGAAACATGGTGTAACATTACTGCACATACGGTATATAAAATTACATTTTATTTAAATACGTAATACGTTCATATATACCAAGGATAAAGAAAAATAAGAGCATACAAACGTATAATTCTGGATGTTAAAAATAACGCAGTTCGCAAGAACTTGATGTCCGTTATGGTTACACATGATTTATTTATTTAAAGTCCTAACATATTGTTTTTAGAATTGATTTTTGCTTGTTATTTTATGACTGATACTTAGCCATTATTTGGCGCGATCCTGCTTATTCTTGTCGAACCGGTTCTACGTCTGAGCTTGAGACTGGACTTGCTACCACTCGCCAAATGAATCGTGCTCGCGCCTACATAGCATATAGCAACATAACATATTCAACACATTACAACCAAATATTATTATAATAACTACCGGTTTCCAATACCTGATATAGGTGACTACAATATCAATAAAGAGAGAAGATTTATGGAAGACCTTGAAAAGCTGTTACGGAATTAGCAATAGAAACACGCAGGTGTGGCCACTGACAGGCACCGATAATCCAGGCTTATATTGAAGCTAAAGGTCACACCTAAAATTAGTTCTAACGTGGTTCAATTATACGGAGCAATGTCAACTACATCCGTAAATCCATCGGCTGTTTGTAGTCTTTTCTTTTTTGTTGTCGGTTTATTGAACGACTAGCCTTTGCCCGCGGCTTTGCCGCAGCCAAAAGCTAGTTGTTAGGTTATATCTCAGGTTCCCGATATAGAAGCGGGATAAAATGTAGTTTTTAAGTCTAATCAAGAGCTATCAATTAAAAAAAGTTCCATCAAAATCCGTTCAGTAGTTTTTGCGTGATGCGCGAACAAACAGACAAACAAAGAACAAACATTTTTGATCTTATTTTTTAGCATTAGACATGCTCAGCTACTTTGAAATTACAAATTATTTGTGAATGAGGTAAAGAGATATATCATTGAGGAAAAAGAGATATTACCAGTGGCTTAGAGCACTTCCCCAGATTGGAAGGGACGCGGGTTCGTTTCCCGCTCGTACTAAAAATCTCTTAACTCATTCACAAATAATTTGTACGTTATAGAACAAACAGATAAACAGACAAAAAATGTTAAAAAGTGTGTTTGTGTTTAGACACGCCTATGTAGCCTAATACAGTATTTTTTTCTCATATAAGTATCTTAAATGTACAGACATAGGTCTGTTTTATAATAGTATAGATGTGGCCTGCCCGTTGCCAATGTTAACCAGTGGCGTAACTATACCTTATGGAGCCCGTGGCAAATTCATTGGATGGGGCCCTAAGGAGGACCAGTAAATATCGTCGCTTTAAAATTTAATTTTATAATTACTTACCAACAGTATTACTAATATTGTGTGCATTTTAGTTAAATATCAAATATTTTTTATTTTTAGAAACAATCTGGTCGTAGAATTTTCAATAGATAAAATAGCTAAGTTACATAGCCTGTCTTGCCCATATAGTTTCTAAATACTTGACTTATCATCACGCCATCTCCCCGACGGGATAAGCAGGGACAACACAGTGAAAGGCTCTATTCTTGCATATATCTCTCGCTTCCTCCCTCCTCCATTCGCATGTAGGCCCCTTTTCTTACAGTCTTCTGTCTTTACGTCGAATAATTTGGTGTTAAAATTAAACACATCTCGTGTTTGCGTAAGAATGTCTCCACCTATAGACCTTATTTTATTTATTTTGACGGCTGACCAACATCTCTGAGATTTCTTCAGGCTGGCTGACTTCGGGCTGGCTGGCTTCTGGAGGGAGTCTCCAGAAGAGTTAGGTGTTAAAATTCGTTCTGAGCTTGTCTCTCGGGTTGGGGGCCCCGTCGGCTCAGGGGCCCGTGGCATTTTGCCAGCCCTGCCACCCTATAGTTACGCCACTGATGTTAACTCACCCTCTGGTTTATAATAACATTTAGTATTTAGTTATAATTAGTACATTAGGAATGTTATTAAATGAATACGATATAAAAAAGATTATTTTTCAGTCGGCTTTTTTAATAATCAATGCACTTTTACGAATAAATCATAACATTAATACTCTCTGACTTTATTGGTTTCACTTTTTAGCGTGTTTATATCGATTCATTTCTTTAGGAACTCTAGTAAAATTTATGATAGATATAAAAATACCTATGATTCTCACATCAGTAGGTTAATTACAATACAAATTTGATTTTTATTGCGAATAAATATTTATGAGTAAAATTGTGAAAATGTAATTTTTTGTAGATGTAGGTAGGCACATGTAATTTCCATGTAGTTATAATATAGACCCTTAATAACTAAAGTTTCAAGGAACACGTGTATCGTAATAGTGTAGTAATCGTAATAAACGATGAAAAACATTTCAATGATGAGATCATCGTCCAACAAGATACCCATAATAGGCGGTCTCCTTTTTACGTCTTGGCCGATCCACAACAGCAACGCCGCCAAATGTGTAGGTAAGGCTTTTAAAATTGTAATAATATTACAACAAACAAGGAAAATGTTTATTAATGTACATAACAATCTAAGTGTAACGGGAATCCCATTACAGTCTCTGTTAGATGTAGGTCATTTACTTCTTAATTACGTACTGTACTACCTACTTTATAATATTAAATTATAATTAGAATGAACATAAAGACCTGAGCTAATATTTGCTATAATTAAAGGTAGGCTAGTCTGATAATATACTATTCGAAATAATAGATTAAGCTACATACCTACGACAAGGTCGATTTGTTATAAATAAGCACTATCTGAAATCTTTCTCAGCCTAGACAGATTCATATTTGTATGGTAGCGATCTATCTACTCGTATGTAGTGTGCAAGTGTTTACAATCTAAAGCCGGCCCCACACGGCAAGAACATAAACTTAAGCAAATTTTAATAAACACGTATTTTTAATTTTGATATGTCTTAGTAGGTACTAGGGATGGGCCGCAATTCGTTTTACATTCGGTTTAACCGAATTTCGATGGCTTGAACCGAACTTCGGCATTCGGCCGAAGTTCGGTTTTAAATGTCAAACATTCGATATAAGAAAAGGGTATGGTTTCTACTAAAATTACTTAAGAGAAATCAAATCTGTCACAGCTGTAAAATAAGTCACATACCAATAATTTAATCATGGTCAGTTGTAGTACGCTAAACTATAAATATTATAGATAAATATATGAATAGCTTTTTTCGCAATCCAGGAGTCTATGAATCAATAAACCCAAAAATTTGTGTCCCTTACAGTTATTGTTTTAAGACATTGTCTTTCATAAAAAAAAGTGTGTGCGTGTAACCTTTACGCGCGATTGAACTAAAACTTCTTTGGCGTTGACGAAAACAAAAAACTGCAAATTAAAATATTTTTTTTAAAACTGTTGAATTTTTATTCACTTTGCTATTCACAATTGATCCGTTTGAAAAATTGGAAATAAATAATCTTAATTGATTATGATATTTGCCATTAGCTGGCGTATAAGTCAAGAAGCGTGGAGTATATGACATATACTTACGACAATCCAAATTATTATTTTTAAATAGCGGAAACTACACAGACTATAGTAAGCGTTACTTCCGTCAGAAAAAAAATCTGAGTTACTCCCTAGTCGCGCCTAAAGAAGTTTTACTTCAAAAATACACACAGAACACGACAAGTTACTCCCGAGAAAGCACACACCGTAGTTCGGCCGAATTTTGTATATTTACCGAATGTTCGGTCGAAGTTCGTATTCGGTTAAAATCACATTCAGCCCATCTCTACTTAAGTACTAAAAAATAAAGTTATCGCTAACGAAAGGTGCTTACTTTTGACACAGATTTTATGAGAACAATGCATTCATGGAACATACCGTTTCGGGGGTCCAAGTGTTATGGTGTGGGGTGGAATAAGCTTGGTAGGCAAAACAGAGCTGGTAGTTCTGGATGAGGGTTCTGTAACTGCTACCAGTTATGTTGAGCAAGTGATCCGACCTCACGTCATTCGATTTTCACAAAGAGTGGGTGCTGGTTTAGTCGTCAGGAGCTCATTAACGCTCAAAAAGCCTGTTGGGAGCGAATACCGGAACAAAATGTTACCCACCTAATTACAGCCTAAAAACGTGGTGTGGGCTATATTTTGTTTTGAGTAAGTAGTATATTATAAAGGACAATATATTTCTCCATTTTTCTGAAAAAACAAGAACAGGAAAATACATTAAACACAAAGTGAAAAATGTGAAATCGAAAATAACAGTCACGAGCAGGATTCGAACCTGCATCTCCTGGATACCGTCCAGATGCTTTGCCAATTCATTATTTTCGATTTCACATTTTTCACTTTGTGTTTAATGTATGTTGCTAAGCATGTCAAATGCTAAAAATATATATAAAAATATCTAAACAGGAAAATACTTTCAAATCGTGGTCCAGACAGTTTTCTATTAACGTTAGTCTAGAGATAACATGTCATATCGATATAAAAACGAATGATAATATCGGTATGAACTACCAACCAGTACCGGATCGGTTTTGGCTCGATTAGTGAAAAACCAAGAAAAGCCTAATTTAATAAAGTTAAAGAAATAAATAAACAACAGTGAGAACGTTTTGAAATTATGAAAACCATTTTGGTTTAGTTTGAAAAACAGACACGCGGACAGCGACTTCATACTATTAAATATAGTATCATATATAACAATAAATCATATATTTATAAGATAACAAAATATCCTAATATCCGAAGCTACCAGTCCGTTGACACTTTGTTATGTACCTGACTGTGTTAGTATCCCGATCGTGTTGCAAAACGCTTAGCGAACTAGTTCAGGGACATCGTCGTAATTGAATTGTATACTGACTGGCTTGCTGGTTGTTCTAATGTCAATATACCGGCTGTTCCATTATTTTTTTCTTAATGGCATCTACACTAAACAGGCTTTTACCGCTGTTAGGGGCAATGTAGAAGCAATTTTTAAAGTTTACTGTCTAATTCTTGTTCTACACGTCGCCCCCATAACCCCATTGCATAATTAGGCCATACATATATTCGCGACTGCTTGATAAAAAATAAATAGGTAGGTATATATTATAATGGAATACCTATAAGTAATATTGAAACAAAAATTCAATAAAAATCAATGAAATTTTAATAAAAACACGTGGTAACGCAATATTTTCTATAATTAATCATTTCAGCTTTTTAATAACTAGCCACGTTAAACAAGAGAGGAACTTAAACTTTCCCCCGGATAAAAAATATAACGAACATCACAGACGTTGATCTGATGTCGTGCAAGTTACTAGAACTTCAGTTTATAAATATATTTTTTTATAAAATGTATGGAATTAAATACATACCATGTAAGTACCCAATTAATCTTTACTTTTTTATTTGAAATGACAAGGAAAGGGGTAAATTTTTACTGTTAGACGAAATTTTTTATAAGTGTAAAATAATCAAATTCGGTTCGATTCCTAATTAAATCAAAATCGAATGTACTTTTTAAATACGTACAAAAAATAAATTTGATTTAAATATCATTTTGGATGCAAATATAACAAAACAAAGAGTTTTATGTTTATCGTTTCTCTTAGGTTTCAATTAATTTCTCAATATTCCGGTTAGAGTTTAAGAAGATAATATTACTACTGTTATCTAGGGAGTCTAAGGAAGGATTTGATATAATATACATTAATAAACGTTACAAATTGTGTTGGGCCCATTCCTCATACAAAAATAAATTGACTCCTTTCTCTGTATCTAATATGATACAGATAACTCGTAAGTAACAAATGGACCACAACTAACCAGCAAGTCGAGCGGAATGCGGGCAGCTACCGGCCTTGCAGCTTGCCAACACTGACCATTCTCGCACATTTAATATGATGTAGATCCAAATAGACAGACGTCTCTGTACGCGCAATACTTAGGACGATGAACCCGTCGTCAAGATTCGCTTTTTAGTAGCGAGTCTGGAAGCAAGAAGTAGGTACCTTCGACTTGCTCAATTCCTTAAACTCATTAACAGTCAAGTGTTTATAACATAAAGATCAAAGAGAAAATATAAGTAAGAATTAGATTCGGACCGCAACTTCAACCGTGTGCTAATTATTATATCCGTAAAATAGTCTATGTTCTCATATAGATTCTGCTAATATAGAATTTTATTGCGAGTCAATTTTTCAGATTTATATTATTAAGTATTTGTGTATTTTTAGGTAAAAAAAAATACTTCAATTCCATGAATACTTTATGGCAGGTGAACAAAACTAGTTGGATTGAATTCGAAAAATTTCGAAAATAATATATAAGTAAGTAGGATAGAAAATCGGAAGTTCCTGTAAGATATTTTGCATAGAGATCATTGTTTGCCGTAGTGTGACGTACGACGTGTGTATGTATATTCTGAAGTCCATGTGGACAAAGACAGAATGTGGTTATTTACTAACGAAAGAAACAAAAAATTTTACATATTCCTAAAATGTTTGTATAGTTTGTTTTACTATCAGAAAGTGCCACAGATAGTTGAAATAGGCGAGATTACGTGGTCATTAAATTTCAATTAAGATATTTCTAAGTGGCTCATAATATGTTGTATTCATTTGTCAAGGACTTGGCTACAATTGAATATAATTGAGTTCAAATGAAAGAGTGAGATTTGCCTTAGTGTTCATATGTAATACAAAGTAGCAAGTACCTAAGTACTTGAAACAGATATTATTAAAACAGAAATAAAAGTAAAACCATTGCTAAAATCTAAGTGCATTTGTAGATCTATGTGTATAATTAGCACACAATACAAGATGGCAGTAGACTTTTAAGCATGGTTGATTGTATTGTTCAAACAAACAATTGAGAACAAAATATGGAGTGTGATGTTACAATAATAGGTGTACATAGTAGTATATTTTTATTATATGTAAGACTTAGTTGTGGTACCTATATGTGCCCGGTAGACGTCAATAGGCTCGCCCCCTATTACGTGGGAATTAAACATAACTGGCGAATCGTGAGTGTGCATAACACCTCTGCCTACCACTTTGGGGAATAGAGGCGTGATGCTATGTTTTTTTTTGTTTTTTATATGATCGGTTTACTAGAATAGTTATTAGATGGTCAGTATTATGTATGATAACCCTTACTATTTTTTCTAACATACCATATCTGCGATTTGGCTCAAGTCATAGTGATAAATCCCATTTTGGATAGAATTTCTCGTAAAATCCATTCTCAGTGCTCATCTACAGTATCAAAGAAACCCATATGTAATTGGAATGGTCCTAACCCCAGGAGTTTGTCCTGTGCGTTTATTTGTCAGTCATTCAGTCACTTATTGCACGCCTCATAAGCGAAGCGTTGAGGTGGGTACTGTTCTCGTTTTACGAAGAACAATTGATTTTTCAAACTTAAAATGTCTCTATTTATCATATATTGCACTTGTAAAACAATATATACATACACACACGTATCAAGAAAAAACACTACAGTCATTCTGGGTTACTTTGACAGATTACAGCGATATTTTTCACAGTATTTTAAATGTTTTAACATTTAAATGACAATATTATACTTTGTTAGTGTTCTCAGAATGTGTTTTATCCATAGACAACAGTGAAAGACATAATATCCATTAATTATAGAGAAAAATCTATTTTTGTAGTACTTACTTATGTCAAAGTTACCACCCACAAAAGTGTAACTTTGACACATATTAAATCCGTCACATAAATGAGGTAATATTTGATTATTAAATTACTTTGGGTAACATTGGTTTATATTAATCCCAAATTTGGAATGTAGCTGTGGCGATACAAACATAAATTTGTAGTAGTATCATAATTATATATTTGTAAAAAAGGTCCATCAATCAAAATTTAGCAGTTACAAGTATATATATATTTTTTTAATTCGCATCAAAACCTCGTTTAATTCCTAAAAATGAACAAACCGTTAAGCATATTAAAGAACATTAACTGTTTGACAACTTCGCTTTTATTTTAAGGTGTGTCTGCGGAGAAATAAAATCTAAATCAAGCATTAACATAAAATATTGATTTCATAGGGAAAAAACATTAAAACATTCTCATAGTCACACTGTCAATTTTACCCGAATGAATCAAAGTTACCCAGATTGACTGTATTTTTGACACGCATGATATTTTTTATGCCATTTTTGTTATTTAAACCAGTTAAAAAACTGTTTAAAAAAGTTCTGTCTTGGACGTCCGTTTGTTGTAGGTAATGTATGTTAAGACGATAACAACCGAAATACTTTACTAATCGAGTCTTTTTTTGATGTGAAACATCTAATGCGGAGGGATGGTAAAATCTGCTGTTAGCGTGGCGACGCTTTTATTTTACTTGTCCCGTTCAAATATAGCGCAAGAGTTAAATTTGACACACTTCCCGGTTTCCGATTGAGCTGAAATTTTACACACATGTGTATATCACGTATGCAATATTATGATGACATGGAACTGATGGAGCTGGAAGGTGGCCATAGGAACTCTATAATGAAACAGCGCAACCCCATCGAGTTTGGGTTCGTATGATTCGTCTTGCGGAGTACTTTGTGTCTAGATGGTGTCCAGGGGCTGATGATGAATCTGAAAGGTGGCCACAGTAACTCTATATTGAAACGACGCAACCCCGTCGAGTTTGGACACGTTTGATTCGTCTTGATGAGTACTTTGTCTTTAGATGATATCCAGGGTCTGATGATCGAGCTAGAAGGTGGCCATAGGAACTCCATTATAAAACGACATAACTCCGTCGAGTTTGTGCTCGTATGATTTGTCTTGACGAGTGCTTTGTCTCTAGATGGAATCCAAGGTCTGACGATGGAGCTGGAAGGTGGCCACTGTAACTCTATAATGAAACGACACAACCTTATCGAGTTTATACTCGTATGATTCGTCTTGAGGAGTACTTTGTCATGTTATGATCATTTTATTGCTACTGCTACAAAATAATTTCGATGTTTTCACATCTGCTAGACGTCCCGCGACGTCGTATTTTTATTTTTTTTCTTTTTAACTTGAGTACAACGACGAATAGAGCCCTATTACTTTTCACGGTCTGATTCGATGTGGTTGAATTGTTATTAAATAAACAAAAAAATACTGAATATTTACGCTCGACTCAACACTAAAACCAGAGCTATACCTCTCATGAGAACTATTTCTATAGACCAATATAGAAGTACTACTTAAAATTAGCGCTAGATGGCGTATAAGACATGAAACCCACATTAGTTTTAAAATTAGCGCTATCTATGTGATTTATTGAAAACTACTTAGTAAGACCAATACATTATTAGTTACTTATCAAATAATCAATTATATTGTGCAAAATTAAGAGTATGAGGGGTGCAGTTTTGGATTTTCCAAAGTATTCTTTTATATAATATAGAAGACACTTATTTGAAGCACAGCTATTTACCAGAGGTACATGCTATGCAGAGGCCCGGTGCCTAGGGAGGCTAAGAATTGAATCACTGAGGTCTAATATTATGAGCATAGAGCTTTACCAAAACCTAAACCTAAGAAAATGATTTTTTTAAACCCACCCCGGGTGTATGAAGAGAATTATTAATGTTGAGCAAGCGAGAGATGTATGGAAGAATAGGGCCTTTTGGCACTCTGTTCTCTCTGCCTACTCCGCAAGGGAGATAGTGTGATGATAAGTAAGTAAGCTTTACTTCTCAAACATAAAATAATATTCACTTTAGTTGCATTTAAATAATGGATATTATCCATAATCCATATTTAAGTAATTATGATTAACAAAATTGACATAAATTGCCATGCTAATGAGCAAATTAACACAAAAGAATAATAAATACTTAGTAACTAATTAAGGATAAAAATAATGTCTTAAATATGACACACTATTGAGCAAATGAATTGATAAATGAGGTTATAATGAAATGGCAAATTACTTATGCTACATGTTTAATATTAGTAGTAGTAATTCAGCTAGCTGCAAATTATAAAAAACTAAGACTCAACATTTGTGTAAAATTTAATATAATATTTTGATCTGTATTTTAGTGCTTGAGATGCTCAGCTAATTTAAAGAACAAATTATTTGTGATAGTGGAAAAAGAGAGGTTTGGCAGTAAAACTCTTTTTCCACTTTCACAAATAATTTATTCTTTAATGTAATATAATCTGTAATTCCTCGAATAATCTGTAATTCCTCCATTAACATATATATATTAATTGATGTGGTGTGCTTATAATACCTATTTGTTTTAATACTATCGTGAAATCACTTAACAGCCATTGTTAAAGTATTGATTTAAGATGTTAACTATGGCTTCCTTAAGCTTATTTTGTAGGTTACTAGACTAAATAGAATCGGCAGAAATTTTTACAGTACATTGGTAAAAAGGACAGTACAATTACTGTGTACAATATTGGTACAAAGTAAAGACAATATTGTGAGGTGGATATTACAATGTAACATGGTATAATGTTTAAGAAACAGAAGCATCCAAACTCATTACTATGATATGTATGTAAGTCGTCTATGCAGCTCTGTCCGCTCTCTACTACTCTGCACTATTTATATGCCTATTTCTATTGATTGGTTAAGTAGCTATGGCATCACGGAGTAACAAACAAACTCACTTTCAGATTTATAATATAAGTAAGGATTAGTGTACTAAATGGTACAGTACCAGCGTTGCCCGATTTATTTTTAGATGAAGCAAGGGGGCTTTTAGAGTAAAAACAGTAAATTTATTATATGGAAACTAGGGCAGGTTTGTCTGACTCAATGTGTTGTTGCAGGTAGCAATGATTATTTTCCTTTTACCATAAAATTATTTTTAGTTCTTTAATTAATTTGAGTACTAGATATACTCTATTCACATGACACCTTTTGTAATAGTTGTTAGATAAAATAAACCATATAAAATTACAAGATCTTGGCGAATTTATAAGTGGCCAATGAGTTTCTCGTTGGGTTGTTGTAGCCAAATCTGGACAATTTTATAATTTTTCAAGCGCTTGATTTAAATTAACTTTTGACGAATTTAGGTGCTAATTTGGATCAAGATTTTTTAAATTTTCATACGAGAGAATAGATACCCTGCTACTTTTCCCCCCCTCGTTTAAATAATAATAATTCATAGTTATTTATTAATTTACAGCACTTAAGTTTGGGATAGAAGAGATAATAAAATTAGAAAGTGTATAATAAATTCTAACCATTTGCATAATGTCATTCAAAATATATATCATTTTTTTAAATGATAAACTGCGATCTAACTATAATTTCATTTCTCCCTTAATTACCTACTGCATTGTATAAAGTCATGATATTAGTAATATCAATATAACATAGCTTAGTGGAATGGTTTTTGCAGAGAATATGTATAATATACTGAAAACTGGTACACTGTCTTTAAATGGGGCACATATCGTACATACGGTTACTCGTAATATTTTAACAGCAACTATACAATTCGCCAGACAACCGACAGAAGTTTTATTATCGTAAAGTCACTCACCCAAAGCTCAATGCCCCAATTCATTTTTACGGCAATGGAATCCTCACTTACACCAAAAAACACATTGAAGCTTCACTAATACACTACAGGTGTTAACAAATTAAATTATAAAAATAATTCCACTATACTGTTGTTTTTTTTTTATCACTACCACCATTTCAAAACACACTCCATTGAAATAAACATGGCTGACTGACATGACATTTCGAAAGACTAGCAGTTGCAAACTGCTTGAGTGACGGAACTGACGGACGGAAGTTGAAATATAAAAGTGACACTCAATGGGTTTTATTGCCAAGTAACATAAACTTACCATACTGTAGGTAAGTTATAAAATAAAACAATTCTCTTCCTTCAACATCAGTGTAATGCAGTAAAATAATAAATTACAGAATTATATTATTTAATACTCCTAGCACAGGTATTTCATACTTAAAAGAAGACCTCCAAAAACTATTATTATATTGTATGTTTATCTACAGGAGAGGTTAAAATAAATAAAGTCTTTATACTTTAACTTTGTAAGTAAATCTCAATTCTAGATTATGACTACCCCTGTAGTCCTAATCTAGAATTCAGAGAAACTTATTTGCTCTCTCTCTTGTGACTCCTGCCTGGGGTTTAAGGGTTTCAAAATAAAACCCAGGAGTAAAACAAATTAAATAAGATATATTCACACCCCAAATGGTAGGGGGCAACACAAATTGATTAGGTCGTGGTATTCGTCCTATAGCTAACTTCACCACTTGTAATATTCTCTCTCCTATGGGACTGGCCATGAATGACATCGTTGCGTTTTGCTCGTAGCAGGAGATAGCCATTTATTCTATCCTTTCTTTCCGTTTATATTGGTTAAATAAAATGGTGAGCAGCGGCTTGACAATACTCCCAGTATAGTTGAGTCCATGCGACGGTTGATATTTACCATCAGATGGGCCGCGGCTCGTCTGCCACTAAATGCAATAAAAAAAAATCTTATTCAATTAATTAAATCAGCGCTGGAAGGATGATAATTCTTTACTTATTTGACCCAGAAAAGTAAGAAAAGATAGTTTAATTGTGTTCTTGTGTACTATTATTTTATTAAATATAACTTATTATTATTTATCAGATGAGATATCGAACAGAACGGCAATTTATGGAGAAGCAATACATATCTTGCATCAAGGCTCAAAGCTATTTCTCTACGTGATCGAATTCTTATTAAGGAGATCCGTAGAACGTGAATATCCGACATAGCCCGCCGGGTTTGCATGCTGAAGTGGCAATGGGCAGGCCATATCGCTCGACGAACTGACAAACGTTGGGGAAAAAGTTTCTCGAGTGGTGACCACGTATCGGACAGCGCAGCGTAATATGGCCTCCCACCAGATGGACCAAATATTTGGTCAAAGCTGCAGGGAGCCGTTGGATGCAGTCAGCACAAGCCCGCTAGTACTGTTGCTCTCTTGGGGAGGCCAATATCCAGCAGTGGATCTTGATGGATTTTTACGGAGAACTTTTTTCATTTTCCACCATAGGGTTTCGATTGGCGACAAGTCCGGGCTGTTAGATGGCCATTCGATTGTAGAGATGCTTTTCGCCAATAGCCACGTCTTTGTTGTCCTTGCAGCATGGCAGGGTGCACCATCCTGTTGAAAAATGAAGGAATCTTGATGCTTAAGTGACGGAATAGAGGACAGTAAATTCTCTTCCAAAAGGTTTTGATACCTTGCAGCATTGATAGAACCATCCACAAACTGCATACCACCAATACCTTGTGCAGACCCATATCATAAGAGACGCCGGAAACTTCACTTTGCGTTTGAGACAATCAGTATGAAATGCCTCGTTTTTGTTCCGAATCACTTTTTTCCTTTTATCGCCGACTGTCACTTCAAATTTGGACTCGTCACTCCAAATGATACTACGCCACTGATCGGAAGTCCAATTTAAATGATCACGAGCAAACTTCAACCTCTTTTTCTTTTGTACAGCAGTCAACAGTGGTTTCTCCTTAGCGGTGTGAAATCCGTAACCCATTCTTTTTAGGACTCTTTTGCAAGTATCAACTGAGACGTCTTTGTGAATCATATCCTTCCATTGCCGTGAGTTCTCCAGCTCGAGCACGACGGTTATTTTTGATAATTTTCTTCAGGATTCTGTTTTCTACTGCACTTGTGATGCGTGGTCGACCAGTTTTCTTCAAATAAGAAGTCGTTCTATTCTTTTTATAGTGCTGAATGATAGATTGGACTGTAGACCTGGCAAGTATCAAGTCTTTAGATATTTGGTAACTTGATTTGCCAGCATCGACCCCACAAACTATTCGCTTTCGAAGCTCTTCATACACAGGTTTGCCACGACCCATTGTTATTTGAAAACTAATGAAAAAAACTGAAATTTTCAGAATTTATATTGTCTCACTTGACAAATGACACAGAATTACTTTTACAAATTTAAATTATGCATCTTACTTAACTCACCATTAGACGAACTATTTTGCTTATAACTTCTTCGAATTTAAAACCGGATATGTATAAATTTAAAAAGCTAAAATAGTTCTTCTTCTTCCTTTGGGTTTTTGGCTTTGCTTCCACAGGACCCAATTCCGCCAGAGTCCGTTATGGTAGTATCGTAAACAGAAGAGAATGCAGCGGTTGGAGCAGAATTTGGCCAGTTTAATGAACAGGTATAGATACGACCGAGGTGGTTTACTGAAATAGATGACAGGACAACATATAAGACAGCACATTGTTAATAGTTAGTAGAACAAACAAATCAATATTAGAGACATGTAAGGTTAGTGATGACATTTATATTTACAGTTTTATATTGTTTCTATTTACAAATTTACACAGGGCATTATTAATTGGTGGGGAAAAAATGTCAAAGAGAAGACATTTCAAAGAGATAGGACGAGGAACAGATAGGGGAGGAGATTGAAAAGAGAAAAACGTAACTTGGGACAGGCAAAAAAGATGTGGTTTGCATCTCCTTCGTCCAGACCACATTACAAAGTGCGGTGCTCCTAATCCTGAGCTTGGCAAGGAACCTAGTCTTAGTTGACATATTGTGGAAATAGCCAACTTATTGGTCTTCCGGAACTGGAGTGATGGGAATATCTGGTTGTATGTTTGCATAATGTTTGCTACTCTCTACCTTTGTAGAGTTCCACACATTGGCCCATGATTTCGACATAATTGATTTGGCAACAAGACATAGGTCATGGGAATATGTTTGAAAATGCTCTAGAGTGCCTTGTTGAACAGCCAATTTGGCGCAGGTGTCTGCTGTCGTGTTGCCTGGAATACCTGTGTGACCAGGTATCCAAGCGAGGACAACATTGATGTTGAGATTATGGCACTCTAAGAGAGCCACCCTTTTTTTTTTTTATTTTTTATTTTAGGTGGGCAAAAATGTCCTACCGCACACCCCGCTGCCCGGGAAGACAACGGGGTAGTGTGGGGCTCTCACCCACTAAAAACCCACCGTGCTCCTCCACCCGCCCTTACTACGGCGGGTCACGGGTATTGCGTCATTTCGACCTCGATCCGCAGGCGGCAGCCCCTTCGGGCACCCACTCTTGAGCGACGCCTCGCGCACTTGGGCGTCGCACCTTCGCGATAGGCTTTCGCGGACGGCAATTCGGTATTTTCCTTGGATATTATAATCCTTGATTTCTCCAATTCCAATTAAAATTCTGTTTTTTCTAATCAGTTTTTATACATTTGCTAATCAACTTATATAGAGCTTTAAGTTCTTTTTTCATTGATCGTATTTTATTGCTAGTTTTCTGTAACTCTCGTCTTCTTTTTATGAGAATTTTTGTGCGTACCGATAATACATTTCATTCTTTTCTTTGTACATTTGTTTCCCGTGTTCTGCGTAAATTTGGATAGTGTTTGATTAATTATCATTATAAGTTTGGACTGTGTTTTCCAGGTTCGTATCTAGTAACGCAGGTACATAATTTTTTAGTGATTCCATGTACAATGATATTTCTTTACTTACTTATCATCATGTCATTTCCCTTGCGGGGTAGGCAGAGAGAACAGAGTGCCAAGAGGCTCTATTTTTGCATAGATCTCTCGCTTCCTCAACATTCATTACTCTCTTCATACACACTCGCCGGTTTTGGAGACTCCTGACTCCACCCTTCTTCAATACATGACCGATTTAGTCTAGGTAGGTGAGTCTCGGTCTCCCCCTGTACCTACATCCTTCCACTTTCGCATTGTATATCTTCTTAACCAGTCGCTCGTCCGGCATTCTTTCCACATGTTCGAACCATCGGAGCATTCCCTTTCGCATCTTTACACCAATACTCTGTTTCATAACTACTCGCTCGACGTAAGAACGTCGTTGTTATGAATGCGGTCAGTCAGCCTCACTCCACAGATTCTCCACAGAGATCGCATTTCGACCGTATTGATTTTAATGTCATGCACGTGCCTTCTGGCTGAGGTGGTGGCTGCCGAGAAGTTGTCCCAATGCTCCGTTCACTCTATTTGCTGCATTCACTCTTCTCTCTACATCAGTACCTTCCATCCCAACTGAATCCACATCCAAGATATACAAATTCATCCACTTGATCTAGCACACCTTTTCCTATTGCTACTCTAACATCTGTTCTGGCTTCTTCTCTTTCAAAAACCATTATTTTGGTTTTGCTCACATTCACACGTAGGCCCCTTTTCTTACAATCTTCTGCCATTACGTCGACTAGGGTTTGCAGGTCAGTCGCAGACTGCGCTAATAGGACCGCATCGTCTGCATATAGCAGAGAGTTAACCACTGAGTCGCCCATCTGAACTCTCACATTCATTTCATTCAGCCTTTGTAAACATTTATCCAGATATATGATAAACAGTCTGCCTGATAGAACGCAGCCCTGTTTAACGCCGATATTGACATCAAATCAGGGTGACATTCCATCATCCAGCCGCACAAGCTCTGCAGTCCATGTATTTGGACTGCACCGCTTGTAGCAGTCTACCGTTAATACCATATTTCGGCAAAATGTCCCAAAGTTCCTTTCGTACAACAGTGTCAAATGCTTTCTCCAAATCCACAAAACTGCAGAAAACCCTCTGGCCTACAGCCAGATGCTTCTCCACAATGTTGCGCAGAGAAAACACTTGATCCATACATCCTCTTCCACACCTGAAACCTCCTTGTGCCTCACACAAAAATTCATCAGACACCATCCTCATTCTCCTTTTAATAATCTTACCATACACTTTGCCTGCCAAACTGGTTAAGCTTATGGCTCTGTAGTTTGCACAGTCATAACGTGAACCCTTGTTTTTAAACAAGGGCACGATGACTGCGCTTCTCCAGTCCTTGGGAACCATTCCTGAGCTCCAACATAAATTGAGAAGCATCAGGAAGAATTCCCAAACACATGAGCCTCCAAGCTTGATCATCTCAGCAGACACCATATCAATACCCGCTGCCTTACCATTTTTCTAACTTCTAATCGCCGATTCAACTTCATCCATTCTTATGTCATCAGAGGATGCCGGTACCGAATGCTGATCTGTTAGACCACATGTAGCACCAGCATCACCCTGAACATCCGCATACATATCTCCAAAATATTCACTCCATCGGCTTAACACATCTTGTGTTTGCGTAAGAATGTCTCCACCTTTAGACCTTATTTTATTCATTCTGAAAGCTGACCAACCACTCCGAGATTTCTTCACCTCCCTCCAGAAAAGTTTGGTGTTGCTGTCGAAGTTTTTGGTCAGCCTTTCTTCTGCAATCATATTTGCTCTATCACGCTTCTCTTTCACTAAGGCTTTGGTGTCATTCTAACGTTGCCAGTATATTTCTTTCTTCTGTTCTTACATACTTGCACTCAGGTTCAAAGAAGATACATAGTCCAGCCACGCTTTCTTCTTTTGGTCTACGGAAGCTGCTACTTTCGTATCCCACCATGCATCACTTTTCACTTTCCTATACTTCTTTGAGCATCCATATACTTCTTTCGCTGTATCTACCATACTATCTTTCAATACTCTCCAGCATTCTTCCATGTCAGATCCCGGCTGACTTGCCATTGTCAGCCGTTCACGGACACCCTCTGCATACTTTGCTCTTACACTCTCATTTTGCAACTTTTTAATCTTTATTCTTTCAAGCCACGTCTCCACTTTCTGAACAGACCACTAAATCTCGCAATAACGAGATAGTAGTCCGTGTCGACAGTGGGACCCCTGTAGGCTCTTGTATCCAGAATTTTACTTCGGAGGCGACTGTCTACCAGAATTAAATCTATCATACTTCTCTGTTCATTCCTTCTCCATGTATACATATGGATGTCCTTATGTTGAAAAAATGTGTTCGACACAATAAGGTTTCTCTCCATACATACATCCGCAATGCTCATTGCTACCTGCATCGTTCACTCTCTTATCACCAAATGAACCAAGCACGTCCTCGAAGTCTGGACGCTTGGTCCCAACCCATCCATTCAAGTCTTCGCATATGATCACGCGTTCACTAGCTTCTGCCAAATCCAGAACTTCCCTAACATTATCCCAGAACTTCTCTAGATCCGATGCCACCGAAGAGCCTACGGGAGAATAAGCTGCGACCATGAAAACCCTGGTGACACCTAGTTTTATTGGGGCCCATAGATAGTCTGGGATCGAACATTGCGTAGTATATTTCTTTCTTGGTTTTAAGTGCGCTATATTTCTTACTATTATTATAACTTGCTCTACTTTGTATTGGCGTAATGAGTGTGATTATTATATATTAAGGCAAAGTCTATAAGTCTTAGAGCTCAGGCGTTTCTCTCTCCATAGCCGTTCTGTTTCATTGTTAAATATTCGTTACTATGTGGTTGGCCTATTTTAGCGTTGAAATTTCCATTAAAATGAAATCTTTATACGCTACTTCCATAAAAAGCATTGATGTCTTCTTCGTTTGCAGCGTCAGTAGGGGATAAACTTCAATTATAGTACCTAAGTTTCTTACTTGGTAAGTTTAAGTGTACCAATGCTACTCGTTCAGAAATGCCAATAGCTTGCCAAATATGGTTTCAGGTATTTCTTAATGATGAAGCCGACGCTCCATCCATTCCTGGTGTTTCACCTGTATGGCAGAGAATAAAATCTTCATATTCTGCTACTTCGTTGCCAAGTCATCGTACTTCAGATATACCCGTAATATCATATTTAATATAGAATAGGGCATCAGTTATTTCAATTATTCGTTCATGCATTAATAGAGTTCTAACATTGTAGGTAGATATATAGAGCTGATTTTGTTCCGTGACTTTTGGGTATTTCCAGTGTATTTCCCTTGGAAGGTTATGGTCGTAATCTTCCTCGTTGACCAGCCGGCTTGGAAGTGTTTTAGTATTTTTTGATTTTTGTTTTGTATGTTTATCTGCTGAGAGAGGTGCCTTTAGTTGGTATATAATATTGCTGTCGTTTCCGTCTTGGCTTTTTCTATTTTTATTAACTAAGTAATCAAGTATACCTAGTTAACAATTCCTTCTGTAAAACTAGACGATCTCTGCGGTGTAGTACGCGTTGGAAAAGTTTTATTTTTCTTAGCAGCTTGGGTACTAGTAGTGACACTGTCCTCACTGTTCTTGCTGTGCAGTGGCGAAATAGAGAGGTTTCTTTTCGTATTATCTTGAGGTGAAGTTTTACTTTTAAGTATAATAAGTTTATCGTATCTAATAAATACGTTGTTACCTTTTTCTCTCTCTATTTTTATTTGCTCTTGTAGCATTTTTCTTTTTTCTAGGATATGAGGAGGATAATCTTCCTTAATATAGTAAGTAGTATCTTTTAAAACTCCTTTTTGTTTCTTAATTTTAATTTTATTGCCCAGCGTAGTAAGCGTCACTGCTATTGGCCGCGTTTTTCCAGTTTTTCTGCCTATTCGCCTGACTTCTTCTATGTCACTGCAATTTAAATTAAATGAGAAATATTTGTTTATAAATGTAGTTACATTGATCTTTAGATCAAAATAAGATTTTTCATATTCTTCGACACCAAATAAAACAATATTTCTTTGTCTTGCATGTTTTTACAACATATTAATCCTTTTTTCTTGATCTTCTATTCTTACCTTGAGTCTCTCTTGATTTTCTTCCCAAGATTTGAATTTATCGTTTAATATTTTGTTAATATTTTCTGTTACATACTCTGTTCCTATTTCAGTGCTATTCCTGATAACCTTTTTTTGTTCGTCTAGGTCCCTTTGGATTTTATGAAGTGCGGCCATAACTTCCTCCATAGTTAAAGGCAAAGTATTATTTTTTTGGAATTAACTCTTTTACTCCTCGCTAGATGGCGCTTAGTATTAGTTGTAATAAATGTATCTAGTATAACCCTCTATTGGTCAGTAGCGAATTAGATGTGGCTAGTGTCCGTTAGACAAGAGAGGTTAAAACACTTAAAATGTCTCGGAAAAGCATAAAATAATATTATCTTACTTTAGAATGCACGTTAGTCCTGGCCTGTGGCATAGCGTGAGGGGTAAAGAGCCTAACCCGTTCTGGGTGGCATTTTGCGGGCGGCAGTAGCAAAATTTCACAATAAATAGTAATAATATAAAATAAATATTTACTTACTTAAATGATTATCTTAAACGTATCTAATCGCTTTTTTCTTACGAAGCACTCGAGAAACACGTGGTTGCCATCTCATCTCCTGCCAGCTTCTCCTAGAGTGATGAACTGCTCTAGGCCCGTCATTTGCAGGGCAGCACTCATAGAGGCCGGATATTGTTAAGCACCCTTTAACGCACAGTGCGTCTTGCGCGTCTTGCTGATCATATCCCAATCATTATGTGCAGGCAATAGCTCGTACATCGCCTCATCGACTAATAATAATAATAATAATAACTAGGAAAATAATGAAGAGCATAAACACAAATTATAGTAATTTCAAAGTTGTGGAAGTAAACGACGAGAAATATTTAGACAAAGAGAAAAAACAGATGTCTCATTAATGCCCGGTTCCTACAATGACAAAACGGATCTTTTTCCTTACGAACGGTAGAATATTCTACGCGCAAGTTTAATCTATTTTTTTTTGCAATACGAGTAGTAAGTCAATGGGTCACGGGCAAAGCTGATCGCAGATGGCACTATCGGGAAGAAAACTGTCAAATTTGTAGTTGCTTTGTTTGCCTGAGAATTGTTTGTTTTTTTTTGTAGTTAATCCGGTTGATCAGATTATAGTACCTGGAAGATGATAGAATTTAAAGACGCTGTGCTGTGTAGACACAATATTTTTGTGACTTTTCCTACTTTTTTTAATGTTGGATCTTTAGGAAAAAAATTTACATCGGTAAAACACACAGAGACATTACATTTTGGTAAAACACACAGAGGCATATTTCGAGAAAATTAAAATTTACTAAATAACAGGTTACAAGTTGACAATACGTCATCTGCCGAGAAATGATGGCAGTAAACATCTCCATTTGTTGGCACTGATGAATTTATATATCTAAGTATATAACTATGCACTTGCCACTATTTTAATACTGAGGATGAAAAAAATAATGCACTTATTAGGTTTAATAGTAAAAGTGAGCGAGACACATAGGTATATACGTTTTTTATCCTTTTCGAGGATGCTTTATTTTTGTCAGGAGCCAATTCAACTGGCTCCCAACAATAAGGTGGCAAATCTTTGCGTATTCTGCGCGTCCATCTTGATATGCCAGATGTAAAACAACATTCTAAAAATTAGATAATATCTGGATAAATAGTCAAAAATGAATTAAAGATAGGTTTGATGCCCGAAATAAAAAAAGTAAATCTTTGTCTAAGACTAAACCAGACTCTACCTGCAACTTCGTCCGCGTGATGGATTTCAGAATATAAATACTACTGGACTTTAATTACCTCTACGCAAAAATAGCTAACCCGAAGAAATCATTCATTTTTCCGGGATAACATGTAGCCTATGTCCTTATCTGAGTTCCAGTACTCTGAGGTTCATGTAGGTACGTCGTGAAAGCGGAACAAAAACAAACAATTAAAGTTACTTTCAAATTTATATTATTAGTAAAGTAGTAGTATAGTGGTAAGGATTTAATCATTTAGAAGATCGGTATTAGAAAATTGATGGTATTTTGTTTTTTATTTGGCGTACAAAATGAGATTTCCATATCCTTTTTCAGTTTTCACCATCAATAAGGTGCTAATCCTAAGTTGGTAACAGAAGCAGTGCTTCAAGAAATAAAAATTTTGATGCGCCTTTCAGAACTTTTATCTGTGCTTTGTAGTTGTACTAAAGAACTGTCAGAGCCACGACGAACAAATGCGCTTCGCCTTATTTCCTGAAAAGTTATTGTACCAAAAATTAATTTAATGTTTCGTATATTAGCATAACCAAAACTAAACTAAATTTATCGTAATTTTAGTAATGTCATATTTTTTTATGAATGAACTAGCTGAACCGGCGAACGTTGTTTTGCCATATATTTTTATTAATAATAATAATTTCTTTATTAAAATAAAAAATAGACACTAAAGCATATGGGAATCTCTGGCTCACTGGCTTGGAAATTATTTCTATTGAGTATTTTTAGGGAATTTCCAGCGTAGAAAAAAATAACTAACTTATTGTAAGTGTGTGAGGATGTGGTATGAGTGAAAGAGGCATGGAGCGCTGTGAACGATGATGGATTACAATACTAATATCGCTATTAAAAATAAGTGTTGACAGTAGAAGGGTGAAAATTTAGGGTTGTATGTATTTTTAATGCGAAATCATAAAAAAAATTGAATAAAAAATGTGGTGGACTATCCTTGTCACTTAGGGGTATGAAAAATAGCTTACATCCTATTCTTAGACCTTCGAATATACACACAAAATTTCATAAGAATCGGTCTATCTATATATAATGGCGACAAATACTGTGACACGAGAATTTTATATATTAGATAATATAATTTTACTGGCTCAAATGATGCATGATGACTTGATCTTCTAGATGTAGGTGGTCCTGTAATAGATGATGTCCTAGAAGACGGTAATGGACTCTGAAATATAAAATATATGAAAATTGATATATTCCATTGGAAACATACCGAGATCAATATTATGAGCTGATAAAATATTTACTCGTGTCGGTACCTTAATAGCAGGAACAAAAGCGAAATCAGACGGAAGAGGCTGTGTCTGCACATTATACACCCCTTCTTCAGATGCAACAGATACAATTGATGGTCTGGCAGATAACTGTTGCGCAAGTAGTATCGTGTCTGTATCTTAAAAAAGTTGAAAAGATTTGAGTCAATCTGCGTCTGTATCTCTTCTCTAAATATAAAATAAAGTCATGTTAATTACATCAATATAACTCAAGAACGGCTGGACTGATTTTTATGATCTTCTATTAAAACAATAGAACATTCATGAAAAACGAATTACGTCTAGTGGTAGAGCCTTGCTTATCCCAGCATGAATGGGCTGGCTCGATCGGGGAAGTACCATCCTCTCACAGAACATCAGCGTGAAATAAATGTAGGTAATCCTACCGTTGTGTTTCGTATGGTGAGTGAGAGCGCCCCCTTTCCTTATTATCCTTCCTTTCCTCTCCTTACTATCCTCTCTATCCTTTCCTTAATATCCATCCTACCCAACTCCTCTCCCTTTTCTAGGAGATGGCGACGCATGAGTGAATCCTCTGGTGTTGCTGGCGTCTATAGGCTACGGTAACCGCTTACCATCAGGTGGGCCGTAGGTATGCTTATTTGCCACCCACGTGGTACACTAATGGATTTTTTCCAAAAAAAACCTTATAAACAAAATTTGTTGATTCTTTGATTTATTGTTTTGTAAAATTTTACTTGATTTGTTGTTTTGTAAAAAAACGACTGTTTTTTTTTTACAAAAATACCTAATAAACAAATTTGTTGATTCTGCGCGTTACAAAGTTCGCCGTGTCAACTAGTTTACGTATAAATTCTTGCTAAATGCTGCATTGCATTTGCCTTACCAATATTCATGCCTTTTGCTACCCTTCGTGCTTGTACGAGTCTTCCTGCACTTCTTCTAAATCTCATACCCTTCTCTTCCTCCCTTTTTAAGCGTTGAGCTGCGGCTGCAGATTCCGCTATAGACACAGCCATAGATCCCATACCAGATCTTTTCAAATTAAGGTCAACAATATAACTTAAACAGATTGCATTTGATAGTGTATTATCACTTGGCTGCAATAAAAATAAATGCCGTAAAACACAAAAACAACGTCACATCAAGAGTCGGCTTTTAATTCTTACAATGATATACTCACTGAACCGATATTATTTATACTCAAGTCAAGCGATCGAAGAGGAGTTTTTACCAATCCAATTGCTCGTGCTAATAAATCACCACATGTTGGTGGATTTTGTGCGCTGGTAGCAGACCATACTCCTGCTGGAGGCTTTACTAAAGACTTAGGAGTTATACCACATCCTGATATATTCAAACTAAAATAATACAAACGTCATTAGATTAAGTAATAAGATAATTTTATTAAAGTGGTAATGTATCAAATTACCTAGTAAGATTACATCCTCTCGCTATAGCTACAGCTATGTGTGCGATTCCTTCGGAGCCTAGTTTAATATTAAGTCGCAAGTCGAGCGTTCGAATTCCACATCCAGAATGATTAAGAGCATATGATATACTTTCTATTCCCGATGGGCCTAGTAAAAATATGTTTACAACTTTACTTATCATATCACTAAGCTACATAACACACACATAAAAATTCTCAAAAATGTTATTTGGGTTAAAGAACGTCTAAAGAGTCTAATACAATAATTTCGCCAAATTATAATTTACAGACACGCTCTTACACTATGTTACAGTTTTATAATATTTATTGGGAATATTGGAATATGCCAGGTTTATAAGCTTATCTGCTGTTTCCCCTTATGGCGTTACGGACCGTACAAAAAGGCATTTCGTTTTATCCTCAATATAATCCGAAACTGTGTAATAACCTTTATTACAAAGTCAAATTTAATGGTTTTCTTAAACTTATTTAATGGCATGTTTCGGACATTTTCAGGAATTTTATTGTACCTGCATACTTTATACCCACATTGCCCCGTGAAAGATCTACTAATTCTGTGGAGACGAGTACTGCGTGCAATAAGATTTCCTTTGTTCCTAGTAATAATGTGATGAACCTCACTGTATTTATCAAAGCTTCTGATATTTTTCTTGACCCTACCAATAAATTTTCATGTATAAATTGAGATTCAACAGTTATTATATCTATACTATTATAAAGTTGTAACAGAGCTATGTCTATACATTTAAGATATTTAAGAAAAAATGACTGTAATAGGCGATATAGGCGAGTCTAAACACTAAACGATTTTTTTTAGAAATTTTGTCTGCCTTTTTATCTGTTTGTCTGTTTGTTTGTTCGTGCATCACGTAGAAACTACTGTACGGATTTTGATGCAATTTTTTTTTATTTGATAGCTCTGATTAGACTTAAAAACTGGTATACATTTTATCCCGCTACTATATCGGGAACTTGAGATATAACCTAAAAACTAGCTTTAGGCTGCGGCGTAGCCGCGGACAAAGGCTAGTTATATTCTATAGTATTTTATTTTCACCTGAAGTAGGTACTATAGGCACACCATTACTCTATCAAAATTAATAAAGTAACACCATCCATCCATCCATCAGCCTTTTAACGTCCACTGCTGGACATAGGCCTCCCCAAGAATGGGGGATAGTGCCGTAATCGTCACGCTTGGCAGGCGGGTTGGCGATCGCAGTGGATGTTGTTAATACTCGAAGGAGTGCTGCTGCCCACTCCCCGGTATTCCCTCAGTCGGTTCTTACGACTCCCATGGGTGGAGAGGGGCGGAACAATTCTAAAGCCGGCCCCACACGGCTAAAGTAACACATATAATATTAATAAAATACAATACCAAAAACGTTATCCGCTAAAATAAGGTTACGTAAAACATCTCTTTTCATAATAAATTTTCCAATAGAGGACACACCGTCGTCTCCAATTTTACAATGACTAAAATCTAAGACTTCCAAATGTAAGTTTTCTGATAGTCCACGAAGAATATATTTAAGTCTCTGACAGTTCATATCGGTCCTGGTAATCCTAAAAATGATATTTTTTTTAGAAGAAATTAAACGAGCAGTAACTATTTTTCATTATTTTTGTTAGGTACCTGAGAATTTTTAGTCGTCCACATTTTTCTAAGCCTCGTGATAAATTCTTAGCATCATTATTAGTAAATTGAAATTGATCTTTACGGTACTGTATTCCAATGGACCGCAATTGGTACGTAATATGTAATTCAACCAAATTTGTTAGACTCCCCAAAGCTGCGTGTAGAGATATGTGATCTAAAATGTAATGTAAGCATTGATGTATAATATGTACTATAACTCAATGATACATTCATACTTAAGTAACCTTTTACTTAAGTATGGAGTGTATTTTCAAAAGGACTGGGATTTCGCAAACATTTTGTTTGGATAAAACGGACAAAAACAATAAAAAGTAAGTCTCTTTTGCACGGAATATAATACTGTATTTGTAGATAATTTTATAAAGGAAATGATCTTCTATAAACCAACATAATAGCAGGGGAGCTCCAGCACGGCAGATTAACATAAGGGAGGAGACCTTGCATCCTGCTGAGTACCTGTACCATATATAAGCCCTCTATATAGTGACGTGCGTCTAGGGCAGCCCATCAGATTAGTAAAAAAAAAATCGATGGTCAGAAATATTAAAGCGCGTCAGATTAAGATAAGGTGGGTTGATTATGAGCTAATAAGAATATATTTTGAAAATCTGACGATTTGAGCGAAAGGGAGTGGGAGGGTTACAAAGCAGCAAAAAGAAACGATATCTTGCCATTCCCGAGCGTGGCTAATTTTTTTTTTATTTTGAAGGAAATTATTCAAGGATAACGAAAAATATATAATCTGACGATTTCCACAAGCCGAAGTAACAAAAATTCGTTGTCGATGGAAAGTTCAAAATGATCTGGTTTGCAGGTGATCAATTGCCGAAAGCGTATGAAGATGTAGTCATAACACCTGATATTCTGGGGTATCCAGAATCAGGTATATCTTTTCTTCAAAAATTAAAAAAACACGTTATTCATAACAACAAAATATTGTTAAATATTTTAATGATTTCTTATTACAGATACGCAATCTGAGGATGAAATCGAGCCAGAAGAGGAAGATCTTTCTACGGATGAAGATCATGATTAATTAATCAATTAAATATAATTTCTTTTTTCCGATTTTTTTTAGTTATTTTCTTATAAATACAAGTATTCTACTTAAAAAACATACACTTTTTTATTTGCATGCTATTTCCTGAGCTGTTCAATTAACTAAGTACATATATTTAAAAAAAGATATGAAAAAAAAAAATTTTTTTAGTTGTCTGGTTAGGCAAATCCCTCTAGGTAATCGTCAGATTATGAGACAGCACGTCTAGGACATAAAGATGAACCATATACCTATCTTAATCTGACGCGCTTGAGTATTTCAAAATGGCGATTTTTTTCGCACATTATATTAATGACCGTGAGTTTGCGTCACATTGAAATTGTCAGATTATTGAATGAGAGCTTTTTTTATGTTCACTTAACATCCCCCTTGAAAATCTGACGCGCTCCATATTTTTTTTTTCCTTTTTAACCCTTACGTACGACCACCCACATCATGCAAACGATCAGATTAACATACATACATTATTAAAAACACGTAGGGCATTGATGATATCAATATCTGACGCGCTCGAGTACGCCCATGCAACAGTCTTTTTTTACATATTTGAAAATCTATAGCTGCTTACCCCATTAATGAAATGGATACATTATATAACATTATTTTCTTCTTATCATCTAAGCTTTGCAAGCTAATAGGTCTCCATGACGCTCGAGTAAATCCCCAATTAGCATCGTCGGCTCTCCTATTATAATATAGGTCATTGAAATATCAAATCAAATATAATTGAAGCAATGAGAATGTGCAGCTAGGATCAATTGGCACTAACAAAAAGATTTTCCAAAATTAAGAAACTTTTGAAAACAAATTTAATTACTATTGTTGAAAGGTTTTAAATTAAGTTTTTACCTCTAAAAATTATTTCGTTGTTTTTTATTTGTGATTTTTCATTACGCTGTTGACTTGTAATTAAATGAGCCATCTCTGGTGAAGTCATTCTTTGAATAGGAATATCGGAAGGAATTAAGCTTCGGATTGATAGCTTCTGAATGTATGGGCTACAAAGTTTGACTAGAGCTGTAACCTATGCAAATATTATACGTGAATTATGGAACAAAATCTAATAGATACACTTAAATGTTCATATTTTTAACCTTTTCGGGGTCGTAGAGCCTAGGATTAGTGTTTTCTAATATGTCAGCAAAATAACGTTCTATGAAAACATTTAACCATCTTTTGTCAGCTGATAAAAGGGGCGAGTCTGTAAAATTGTTCTCGTAACATCTTTTCCAAAATAGATCACTTTTAATATTATCCACTAGAATCTCGAGTGGTACATTCGTATCTAAGGTTTGCAAAAAAAGTTCTCGATCTCTGTCTATCAAATCTTCCAGTTTAGGAAAACCTGTAATAGCAATCCAAATCAGTAATCCAAGACAGTGCATTGTAATCTGATATATTTTTTTAAATGAAGCTTTACAAGGGGTGGTCAATACATGAATAACTTTCAATACAATACATTATTAGTAATTCGAGTGTATTAGATCTGTGTCTGACATATAGCTGAAATTAAACCAGAATTATAATGTAATAAAGACTAATTTCTAACTCTGATAAATCGTATGAACCAAAACACTGATTTAAGTTTGAATGTAAAAATACAAACCCCTCCAATTATTAGTTAACTTTTCTATACAAAGTGAAGCAAGACTTTTCGGAATATTTGTATCCCAATCAAAGGCTTCGGCTATAATTTTTCTTTTAGTTTCTAAAGCTCGATTAGGCTTATATGCTAAATATGTATTATGGTTTACACATATAGGAACCTTCATAATTGTATGTAAATCTGGTTTATTAAATTACTATTATTACCACTTCTATATTTATATAAAACGTTATTTACGCGAATTTATTAATAGCTAAATACGAGATTATAACACAACAACCCTGTGTGTCTTAGCAACGCGTTTTCATTGTAACCACGGCCACCGTAACAATATTACCATATAAGTGTGGTGACGGACTAAGGATACAAGTGTCACCACGCCATTCTTTCCCACAGGTGTGTACCTATACGAGGCGACTAACTAGGGGAAGTAAGCAATTACCATCCATTGCGTGACTGGTGGTATGGCTGGGTTGGTACCCAGAGTGCAGCAGAAATAGCAGCCGATAGCAAGTGAGTACTCCCACTTGGTAGTGGGAGTACTCACTTGCTATCGGGACCGAGCGGATTGGTACCATCATCTCCCGTGTGACCGGCTATGAAGCACATCGGTGTGTTTTGGTTGTAGCTGGAGATAGCCCTTAATTTTTTATTTCATGTCTGTGAAATGAAATGGTGAGCAGCGGCTGGACAATACTCTTGGTATAGTTGAATCCATGAGGGACGGTTACCATTTACCATCAGGTGGGTCGTGGTAGATCTGCCACCATATGCAATAAAAAAAAATTGTAATTTGTGTGTACAGAGGTACACACACATTGGAAAGTGCACTTTTTTATTCAGAGTTCAAGTTAGGTAGATAATTAATGAGGAAAATAAAGGAATTTTCCAGCAACTCCATGTTGTGTATTATGTAAGTATATATTATATAAAGTAGGTAGATAATCGATGTACGAGCCGTAGATATACCACGGTTTTACCACGGCGGAGAGACGGCACACGGCGGGTTTATTTAGTGGGGGAGGGCCCCACACTACCCTGTTCGTTGCCCCGAATGACGGGGTGTATGGTTAGGAACATTTTTTCCCGCCTAAACATAAAAAAAGGTATACCACGGTCGAGCCAGCCATTTCCATGTAATCAACTCACAGGTAAAGTCTTAGTATTAAATAGATTGGCGGTACAGAAGTGTAAGAACATAGTATAGGTACGCGATCGAGGATTGCAGGAAATGTTCTCTAGTTTAATTTTGTATTTAATGTTTCTATCGTAGAATGAGTCAAAAAGGGAATCAAAAAACTGCTTGGAGGGAGTGGAGGGGTGGAGGCACTAATTTTCCAATATGGTGGCGCGAGTGACAAAGATACGAGGTGACAAAGTTAAAATTCGAAAAGTACATCAAAATCTTTAAGCTATAAATTTTCAGAACTTCCGGGTAACTTTTCAGGTAAAACTACCAGATGACTGTACTAATAAATATATATTTAATTTTTGTAGAATTTTGTACGCCAAATAAAAATTCCACCATTTTTAATACTAATACCAAATCACGTTTATAACTCGCGATTCATCTTCAAATTTTTAATCCCAGAGTACTGGAGCTCAGAAAGGAACAGGATACCTATATTTCATCAATTATTGTTTCGGGTTAGCTATTTTTGCATAAAGCTAATTAAAGTGCAGTGGTGTGACTGAAACCACCCAGACCTCAGACTAAGAACTAGACGGACCCACGGCGTGGCCACAATTGAAACAGCATTTTTTTTTTAAAATGTTGCCAGGTTGACAAATATTTAACCATATTTGGGCAAAATAAACGATAGTTAGAATGAGGTTTGTAACTTGATCGTAAATAAGAAACTCTTTGTAACAAATATTTAATTGAAAATTGCAACGTTTATCAAAATAATTATTTAAAAGTAAATCTACCACCCTTCTATTCATCCAACCATCAGCCTTTAAACGTCCACTGCTGGACATTGGCCTCCCCAAGAGAGCTCCAGAACTAGCGGGCTTGTGCTGACTGCATCCAACGGCTCCCTGCAGCTTTGACCATATATTTGGTTCACCTGGTGGGAAGCCATATTACGCTGCGCTGTCCGATACGTGGTCGCAACTTGAAAACCTTTTTCCCCAACGGTTGTCAGTTCATCGAGCGATATGGCCTGCCCGTTGCTACTTCAGCATGCAAACCTGGCAGGCTATGTCAGATATTCACGTTCTACGGATCTCCATTATAAGAATTCGATCACGTAAGGAAATACCAAGGCTTTGAGCCTTGATGCAAGGTAAGTATTGCTGTTCTATAAATTGCCGTTCTGTCCGATATCTCATCTGGTAAATAATAATGTTATATTTAAAAAAATAATAGTACACAAGAATATAATTAAATTATCTTTTCTTTCTTTTCTGGGTCAAATAAGAAAATTATCTTCCTTCCAGCGCTGATTTAACTAATTGAATAAGAACTTAGAGCAAATCAGTTTCTCTAAATTCTAGATTATGACTACAGCGATAATCATAATCTAGAATTAAGATTTACTTACAAAGATGAAGTTATAACTACCTCTGTAGTGCAGTGGTAGTGTAAGCGACTGCTGATCATGAGGTCTCGGGTGCGATCCCCGCGTCGGGCAGTGTAATTGAGATTTTTCAAAACGAATTAAAATCTCAGTAGCAGCCCGGAGTTTGTAAATGTACCCGGTAGACGTCAATAGGCTCGCCCCCTATTACGTGGGACTTATACATAGCTGGCGAGTCGTGGGTGTGAAATACACCTCTGCCTACCCCTTCGGGGAATATAGGCGTGATGCTATGTTTTTTGAAGTTACAAAGACTTTAAAAGCTATACTTACATGACATATTCACTGGCAATGATTTTGCTCCCAACGTTACTATTTTCTTATTATGTATAATGAAACATCAACAAAATGTCTTGGAACATATTTTGAGTATTTCGTGGGTTGCCTCGTTTTCCCGTAGCATACACCCATTTCAATCTCGCATCTGAATTAGAGGGAAACCTAAAATAGTAAATATTTATCATCATTTCATAAATTACATATAAATTTTAGTAAAGTGAAAACTGGGCAAATTAAATTCGTAATAAGGCAACACCGAAACAATTGTCAGTAATAGAAATTTAGCTATAAAACGTGTTTTGCGAGTGTATTGATTTGCGAATTAAATTGAGTGTATCTTAGTAACAATTATTATTTTCCAGTAAAAAAAGCCCATTTTATATTACTTTATAGCATTCAATCATTAAATTATTTCATTTTTGACTACTTACGAATGAAATGTTATACCGGTTTGGGGGGTGAGAGAAACAGGGTGTAAAGTTCCTCATCCCCCATTGAAAAGGGAGGATCATAGAACAATATTACTCAAGAGGGGAGGATCCTCCGACCGGACGGGTGTTGTGTCTGGTGGGCAACTATTATATTTATGAAAAAAAAGTTAAATATTGAGATATGTTTAAAAAAAAACAATAAATATTTTTATCGCACATTGAAGCACAATTGACAAACAATTGATTTATCTAAAAAAAAATAATAAAATATTGATATTGATCCTCTGCCGAGGAGCCCTGAATAATATTTTTTTTATTTGTTTTTTAATGACGGCACGGGACATCTTGATGAGGTATTAAAATCCCGTCACGGCCATCACTTACTCCATACCTCCAGTAAATTCTCTAGTAATTTATAAACGTATAAGGCTAATGAACTCAGACTAAGAACATGAAGTATTATTACTTTACTCTTTGTGAAGTATTCCATTGACGTGTTGAGTTTTACATTTTACTAAGCATCAAAGAGCAATTGGTTACATGGTGATGGAAAAATCCGCTCCAGATACAACAACAATAACACAACAATGATCACAGACTACTATACTACAATGATTTATTTTTGTTCTGAATTGGATGTCTTTACAATTTAGAGATTTTAATATTTACGTTTTTATTACGCCCTCCCGAGCTTATAAACAAGATGGATAAACACAATAGCTCTGAGTTATTAAATTCCGAGTTTCCATCATCAAGAAACGCCAGTTCTGACTCTTTGGACTCGGATTCAAAATCGAGTTCATTGAATTCTAAACACGGACAAGACTCCGTAAGTTGCCTAAAAGGATTAATTTATTCTTATTCAATTTTGTCACACCCTGCTTCCTGTATCGTATCGAACTTACTCGTTAGTCGTCGCTAGGTTCCGTACGTTCCGTTAAAATCTTAGTTCTTATTTTGTAATTATCTGCTGCAATGAACAGAGACAGAACTATCCATATTTGTTTATTTGTAAACTGTATTCACAGTAAAAGATTGCACCAGGAGCTTTCCAAGGCAAAATTACAAACTTGCTATTTTAAACATATTTCTTATCTTTAATTACTCTGAATTGAGAGATATTTATTTACCTGATATTAATATAAATTAAATTATCTGTTATCTTTCAGCCTCATGTGCTGGGTGATATCCACTTACTAGATGGTGAGAAAGTAATGAGTGTTGCTAGAGATGTAACATACTTGTGCCCATATAGTGGTCCTTCTAGAGGTGTGCTAAAAGTTACAAATTACCAACTTCACTTTAGACCTACGGATGCAGCTCCACTTCAGAGCATTCTTAGTGTGCCCTTGGGTGTTGTAAGTACATAATGAGTTAATACTTCAATCTAGTAATAATATATATTTTATAGTAACAAGTCACTTACAGTAACATGATGACATGTAAAGGTTTTGCCAATATTTTGAAAAATAAATTTTCACTCTTAGGAATAATATTGATTTTCACCAAATAAATAAAACAATGTGATGTATGAGAATGTGAAATCGAAAATAACAGTCATGAGCAGGATTTGAACCTGCATCTCCTGGATACCGCCCAGATTATTTGCCAATTGAGTAACAGTGACTATTGATTGGGACTGTGAATTCCAATAACACATTCACTTTTGGGCACCTATTAAAATTATATGTTTGTTTGCAGGTGTCACGGATTGAAAAAGTTGGTGGAGCTTCATCAAAAGGAGAAAATTCATATGGCATTGAAATATTTTGTAAGGTAATATTAACATCTGTAAATACAAAGGTTTACACAGTTGTCATTGAAAGTACAAGTAAAAATTCATAAGATTAAATTCTTTTTTTTTTGGCTAATATTATGCAAGTTGTGCACTCAAAATCATCTTGTCTGTAACAGTACTGTTAGCTGCAACAAATGTGCAGTACGCCTCAACCTCAGTCGTTAATGCAAGTAGCATCTCCAAGGATAAATACTATAGGCTATATATATCTAAGGGCAATGTAATATTGCCCCATTTTGATTTACAAATTCTTATATTTTTCTTTTGGGGTAATTTTAAAATAAATTTTCATTTTATGCCTTGGAACTGTTTGAGTAAGTATTAAAAGCATCCTACATAGGCATTCCTTCGTTTTATCTGGCCATCATAGTTACACATGTAAGAATATTGGTGTAGCTAAGATTTACTTTTTAATATATTTTTTATTAAATTATAACTAATGGTAAAATAAATAAAATTAATTTAAAAATAAAATATATTTTGTTTTTAGGACATGAGAAATTTGAGGTTTGCCCACAAACAAGAGAATCATTCTCGTCGTGGTATATTTGAAAAATTGCAGCAATTGGCTTTTCCATTGTCCCATAGACTGCCGTTATTTGCGTTCAGTTATTCTGAGAGCTTTCCTGAAGATGGTTGGCATGTTTATGAACCTATAGCGGAGCTTAGAAGAATGGTATAAGACTTTATTAATTATTTTAATTAAAATTAGGTATAAATTGCATTGACCCGTGCTATTAATCTTTCATATTAGTAAACAGCTGTTCTAGTTGTATTTTGTTATAATAATTTTTATTATATAATTTTATTGTAATAATATCCTATGAATATTATAAAAGTGAATATTTGTTTGTCTTCAATCAACTAAAAGCTGCTGAACAGATTTGGATGAAAATGGGCATACAAAAAGTCTATTACTTACTTATTTATATCAACATGCCATCTCCCTTGTGGGATAACAGAGAAAACAGAGTGCCACTACTACATCTCTCGCTTCTTCACCATTCATAATTCTCTCCATACACGCTTGCCGCTTTCGGAGATTCCTGAATACACCTTCCTTCAAACCATGACCGATTTGATTTGGGTAGGTAAGTCTCGGTCTCCCCCTGTACCTACATCCTTCCACTTGCACACAGTATATCTACTAAGAATGCCGGATGAGTGTCTGTCATCTGACAGACTAAATAATGAAATATTATCACAAGTAAAATTTCAATCATCAATTTCGTATATCTAACTGCTTTAACTGATAAATAGTTAAATTTCCATTTTCTAGCAAAATTCTAGCTGCATTGTTACAAAACTTAGTTTGAAGTCTAAACAAGATAATTGACACTTTTAGGGGGTTAACAATGATATGTGGCGTATCACGCGCATTAACGACAAGTACGAGGTTTGCGACAGTTATCCGTCCGTGTGGGCAGTACCGGCGGCTGCTAATGATGACCTGCTGCGTGCTGTGGCTACCTTCAGGTCTAGGGGGAGAATACCCGTGTTAGCTTGGATACATCCCAGTTCACAGGCCACAGTAACTAGATGCAGCCAACCACTCGTTGGGGTAAGTATAACTGAAGTATGAACACGCATTTCGTGTATTACAGAAAAAGTCCGAAACTCATTGTATTTAATACATATCACGTAAATAGTTAAACTGACTCTGTGGTGCATCGGTAGTGTAAGCGACTGCTGATCATGAGGTCTGGGGTTCGATCCCCGGGTCGGGTAGTGTTAATGATTTTTTTCGTAAAAAGCGAAATTCGTAGTAGCAGCACGGAGTTTGGAAATGTGCCCGGTAGACGCCAATAGGCTTGCCCCTATTACGTGGGACGTAAGCATAGCTGGCGAACCGTGGATGTGTAATACACTTCTGTCTACCCCTTCGGGGAATACAGACGTGATGATGCTATGTAATAGTCAAAAACCAATTTTCCAATTTTATCGTGTGTAGGTTTGATTCTTACACAGAATAACGTTTTTCGCAGAATAATAATAAAATTGTTTTAGTTAGAATAGAGTTTCGGTATTGTTTCTGTCATTAATTATGGCTATATATATATGTAATGTGAAGCCTAGTGGTAAAGCCAAGGACTATAAAGGCAGTGGTATCGAGTTCGAACCTCAGTTTTAGGTCCAGACTACATACCAAACATTTCATAAATTCTGAGGGAGGAATTTAAGAAATGTTTGTTTTTGTGTGGTTTGAGAAAAACAATGTGATGTGCTTATCTGGGTTATTCCCTGTCAATAAAGTGAAGTTTTAAAAAGTACTATATCATCATCTTCCTAACCTAAGCTCATACTTGTTGAGGTAAGCTTCCGGCCTGATCGATTTTAGCTGATCACCAGTATACGCACGAAGCAACTGCCTCTCAATCTGACCTCCATGACCCAACTAACATTAAATGGTGACCTCTCAAAATTTTATTCAGAACCTGTAATAACTGTCAGCAGTTTGACAGACGGGACTCACTAATAACGTGCCTTCCGAAGCACGAAATTTGCTTACCCTTGCCGATATTTCGAGCGCCAAATGCAATGCCACGCAAAACAGTCAAAAAGAAATAGACGGATAAAAAGACTGACTTAAAAAAAAGGGTTGATTCGTATAAAAACTTTTATGTTTTATATAGCACTAGTTTTTATGTAGTCATTCTCTAATAATTTGCAATGAGCAATCAGGCGCCAATAGTCTACTTATTTTGAATTATCTGAATATTGTTAGCGTAATTCTGTACCTTTTTCCCTTTTAAAGGTTGTGCAAATACTTGGTCAGTTTTCAATTAATTTTAATTGTCATTACTTTTCAACTGAGCTTAGAGTTTATGTGAATCTATTATGACTCAAGTTAAATGTGTGGTATATGAGAAAAAAATATATAATTAACGGAAGGATTTTGGGCCTTTGCTTACATTTTTTAAATCGGGAATATATTTCATTTTATTTGATGATGTCATCGAATTTTAAAGACATTACACTCGCGTCAACCAAGTTTTTTTTTGGTAGGTGAGTGGTAAACGCAGTCGCGAAGATGAGCGCTACATTCAGCTGATAATGGATGCCAACGCACAAGCGCACAAGTTGTTTATAATGGACGCTCGGCCTACTGCTAATGCGGTCGCTAATAAGGCTAAAGGTGGAGGGTAAGTCATTAAAATTTTTAATGGACACTACACGCCTTTGTACAGAAACAAAATACATAGCGCGTGCACGCGCGTCCGTGCGTGCGTGCTTGCGTGTCTGTTTGCGTATCTGTTTGTGTGCGCGTGTGTTTGTGTGTATGTGGGTGTGCGTGTCCTTGTGTGGTGATTGGATGTATGTTGCTTATGCTGGCAGACCAGCCCAACTGTCTTTATAAGCTATTTTATATTACAAGGGTGGCAAACAAGCATACCTGAAGATGATAATGAAAAAATAAGTCTATAGTCTACCCACGGCAATTGCTTACCATCAGACGGGATGTTTGTTTGCCATCCTTGTAGCATTTCTTAACATAACAATACAATCATTGGTGGTTGTGTGTGTAATTAAAATTAATTTCTTTGTGAATCATTGACGTTAGTTACTGATAATTCCATTCAACAGCTATGAATCAGAGGATGCGTACCAGAATGCCGACCTAGTGTTCCTAGACATACACAATATTCACGTGATGAGAGAGAGTTTGCGCAAACTCAAGGAGTTATGCTTCCCACAAATAGATCAGACCAGGTGAGCAGCCCATATGTTTATGTTGCTTGTTTTATTACCTAAGTGATGAATTATAAATTGTAAGAACACTAACGGGTATTTAAAATATAAATAATAGTTAGAACACAAAGCGCGTATTTATTTATGTAAAATAGAATAAATAAAGTTTGAAAACTAACTCAACTACGGAAATAAAAAAGTGATCTAAAAAGTACGAAACAAGATTGCTAATGATGGAAGACGAGCCGCGGCCCACCTGATGGTAAGTGGTACCTAACCATCGCTCATGGACTCAACTATACCGAGAGTATTGTCAAGCCGCTGCGTACCATTTCATTTCTAAGATATGAAATGAAAGAATAAACGGCTATCTTCTACTACAACCAAAACACACTGACGTGCTTCATGACCGGTCACACAGGAGACTGTGGTACCGACCCGTTCGGGCCCGATAGCATGTGAGTACTCTCGTTTGGTACCCAGCCCTACCACCAGTAATGCATTAGCTGATAATTGCTTACTTCCCTTAGTCGCCTTGTACGACACCCGCCGGAAAGGATGGGGTGGTGACACATGTATTATTAGTCCATCACCACACGTAATATACTCAAATAAGAAATACATAGGTACAAAAATGGTCAAAGTAGAGCCTTACTTTAAGTTGTACCTATGTATTGTTGAGTACAGTCTGCCGTGTGGGGCCGGCTTTAGAATTGTCCCACCCCTCTCCACCCATGGGAGTCGTAAGAGCCGACTGAGGGAATATCGGGGGGAGTGGGCAGCAGCACTCCCTCGAGTATTAACAACATCCACTGCGATCGCCAACCCGCCTGCCAAGCGTGGCGATTACGGCACTATACCCCCAATTTGGGGAGGCCTATGTCCAGCTGTGGACGTCGAAAGGCTGATGGATGGATGGATGGATTGTTGAGTAACTATTTTGTGCTGGTAAATAAATTCACCGTGTTGTTTCCAGGTGGTTTAGCGGTATAGAGGCAACCTGTTGGCTGAAACACATTAAATGTATTTTGGCTGGCGCTGTGCGAATCGTTGATAAGGTAATATTATATTACGAGTATACTAGGCGTTGAAAATGTAAAAGCTAGTTTTTTAGGTTATATATCAGGTTCTTAATATTGTAGCGTGATAAAACTTATACTAGCTCGCTAGTGGTAGAGCGTTGCTTATTCCAGCATGAATGGGCCGGCTCAATTGGGGGAAGTACCGCCCTTTCTACAGAAGATCAGCGTGTAACAACGGCAGTTACTCCTACCGCTGATTTGTATGGTTAGTCACTCACATAGCCTATTAGTAATTTTTTTTCATCTTCGAGGTACAGAAACAGCTCTGTTACAGCTTTATAATAGTACTAGCCTTTGTAATAGTACTAAACTTGCATTATCTTTTTCCTACATGTGAATTTGGATAATATATGCTGTCTGGATTAAATAAACTAATATCTAGGTACATGAGGGTCAGATTAACTTTGTGTCCGGATTATGTTCACCCTTACCCATTCTTCCTAACTATTATAAAGCTATTAAAAAATGTCTGTATTAGGCTATATAGGCGTGTCTGAACACAAAACATTTTTTTTTTAGATTTTTTGCCTGTTTCTTTGTTACACGCAAAAATTATTGAACGGATTTTGATGCAACTTTTTTGCTATCTCTTGCTTAGACTTAAAAACTAGTATACATTTTATTCCGCTACTATAATATACAGGGAACCTGAGATATAACCTAAAACTCTGACTAATAACACCTAGACAGAGCGAAGAAAATTTTTTGGCATGTATAAGCGAGAACACAAGATACAATTTACTGGTGCAAGAAACAGACAAAGCCATAGATTTTTGTCTTTGTCGCCGTGGCCAGTTTTTGGTACATGTCACGATGTCAAAATGCTTTGTCTGTCACGATTCAACTGACATAATCGAACATTTGTATGAAAATACGGGTTTTTGCATATTATTCAGTGTCATTACGTGTTATTCAGTGTTTTGAGACAAAGACTACGTGATAATAGTGCTTGTAAAATAGTGTACTAGGCTACAAGAGCTACAGCAAGCGAAACAAAACCGGTATAACATTTCATGCGTAAGTAGTCGAAAATGAAATAATTTAATGATTGAATGCTATAAAGTGATATAAAATGGGCTTTTTTACTCGAAATTAATAATTTTGACTACGATACACTCGCAAAACACGTTTTCTAGCTAAATTTCTATTACTGAGAATTGTTTCGGTGTGGCCTTATTGCAAATTGAATTTGCCCAGTATTCACTTTACTAATAAATTTATATGTAATTTATGAGGTGATGATAAATATTTACTATTTTAGGTTTCCCTACCTACCTTTTAAAGTCTTTGTACCTTTAAAAACCATAGCATCACGTAATAGGGGCAAGCCTATTGACGTCTACCGGGCACATTTCCAAACTCCGGGCTGCTACTCAGAATTTTCTTTTTTGTTACGAAATATCTCAATAACACTGCCCGACCCGGGGATCGAACCCCCGATCAGCAGCCGCTTACACTACTACTGCACCACAGAGGCAGTTGTAACTTCATCTTTGTAAGTAAATGTAATTTTTTTTTTTTGGTTTGTTTACATATAATTGCCATATTCCATAAAAAAATTTGGGAAGTATGGTAGGAATATAAATGTAGAAAATGGATATATTTGGAAAATAGATCAGAGGAATATGGAATATACAAGGAAGGAATTCTATTATAAATATATCTATATATTAATACAATTATGATTTAAATAATATACGTCACTATATGAAGATATTATTACATAAAACAAAGGAAGCTATACATTGGTATATAAAAGGATTTAAAGTATAAAGGAGAGTATGAATATTAGTAGGTAGAGGAACTTTGAGAGAGATTAGAGTATTGAAGAGAGGACGGTGATCATATAATATACACGAAAAAATATGTGGTTTAAATCTCCGAAGTCTCCACAATTGCAGTATGGATCAGAACGTATTTTGATTAAATGAGAAGGCACACAGGTATGACCCAACCGCATTCTTATTAAAACAGTAGTTGCCCTTTTACCAAGCCTCAACTTATTAAAAGAGGGACTACTGAACCAAGATTTTATAGGAATACTAGGTTGAATTATCTTATAATGCGAACCTTTTGATTTACATGTAGTTTCCCAGGCTTCATCTCAAGAATTCTTGAGATAAATCCCGGGTAGTGTTAGCAAATCCTGAGTAAAAATTTGAAAAGAGAAGACGTCACCACACTCCGCTGCCTCGTTTGCTATCCTGTCTGCTCGCTCATTACCATAAATACCACAATGACTTGGAATCCAAGCAAAATTGATATGACAGAGATAATTTATTCCTGGCTTCAAATATTATAGGGTTTTAGTTCGAAATGGATATTTTAAAAGTGCCTGTAATGCACTGAGGGAGTCACTAAAAATAACAGATTTTTTAAATTTCATTATGAAAATGTATTCCAATGCTTTTACGATACCAAATTTTACAGGTTGCAGGGAATGCTCACCTGTAAAAACAGAGGTTTCAGAAGGAAATTTTATTTTTTTGCCCAATATTATATTGCTTATGAAATACGCCTACACCAACTATACCAAACCGACTGTGCTTAGAAGCATCTGTAAATATTTGATGCCACCCATACCATCGTTTATGAACTATAAGATTAAATTTCTGGTCGAGCTCTTTATTATTCCGGTTGAGATTCAAATCTAAGAAAATCTTAGGGGAATTTGTTAGGCTGTGAAAATCGTAATTGAATATGGCAAGGCGTATAGAAGAAAATACAGCAGCTGATAAATTTTGACTTTTAATATAACTGTTGACTAAACTAGGTGGCTTTTTATATTTCCAGTAAGGGGATGTGTGTATGAATGCTGCTAGTCTTTTAATTTTAGGGAGCAGTTGATGATTAGAGAATTGGACAACTTGGAACAATAACCTGTCAGACAAAAATTGCCGTCTTAAGTAGAGGGGTGCATCTCCACATTCAACCTGGAGGGCATTAATATGGCTGAATTTCGTTGCTCCCGTAATTACCCTTAAGGCTTTAGATTGTAGTGCATCTAATCTTTTCATGGCCGCTATATTGTAAGGTTCTAATAAAAATGAACCATAATCTAATATGCTCCTTATTAAAACATTATAAATTAATCTTAAGGAGGAAGGATGGGCACCCCACCAGACCCCTGTAAGACATCGTAATAAATTTATATTTCTTTCACATTTTACAACCACTTGTTCACAAGTGTGTTGCGCCGTGTGGGGCCGGCTTTAGAATTGTCCCACCTCTCTCTACCCACGGGAGTCGTAAGAGCCGACTGAGGAAATACCGGGGGAGTGGGCAGCAGCACTCTCTCGAGTATTAACAACATCCACTGCGATCGCCAACCCGCCTGCCAAGCGTGGCGATTACGGCATTATCCCCCATGATGGGACCGCTCGTTGTGGCGTTCTTTTGGGGAGGCCTATGTCCAGCAGTGGACGTTGAAAGGCTGGTGGATGGATGGATGGTGGCTTAAATTGTCGAGTGTATACCACGGCAGTACTTTTTGTAACAGATAATTCTAAGCCTTGATCATCCAACCATACTTTCAACAGCTTTAGTGCTTGTGTTATTTCATATGAAGCTAAATTAATAGAACTGTGGGTCGAGTATAAAAGCAAATCATCTGCATATTGCAATATATTAACGGAGTTACTGACAAAGGCGTCTAAATCATAGGTATAGATGTTATATAGAATTGGGCTTAAGACCGAACCTTGAGGTAAACCTTTCCATGCATATCTTGTATTGTTCAGCAATTTTGGCTATAACCGGGGACAGAGCTATAGGACGATAAAAACATGATTTTTCATGATTTTTAGTAGGTAAGGGTAACACTATTTGAGACTTCCAATCTTGTAGAATATTGCCTGTCAACATGACAGTGTTCACGATGCGTAACAAATAATTTAGAGCGTTATCACCTAAATGCGAAAAAAAAGAGTATGGTATGCCGTCCTCACCAGGCGCAGTATCTGTGGTGGCAGATAACACACCTTTCAACTCATCAAAATTAAATGGAGCATCAAGTCCATATGGGCAAACGGATATGTTATTTAGAACGGAGCTTGTGATAACTAGGTTCATAGCGGGAACTGTTGGCGGGGCCAGTGTATCCAGAAATCTGTTATGTAAATAAAGTGGCATTTTCACGAATGTAGAGTCGCTTACTCCGATTCTATAGCATTTTAATTTATGCCATACAGCTGAAGAAGGAGTACTTGGAGATATTGACGTACAAAAATTCTGCCAGCCGTTACGTTTTTTTTTCTATCAATAGCTTTCTACATTTGCGCATAATATATAGAAGATCATCATAGTTTTCCTCAGACATATTTGAATAATATTTAATTTCTGCGCTTTTTCTCTGAGCAATTGCTGCACTACACTGAGTCCCACCAAGACGGGGATCTTGGCTTACGAGATGTAACAGTTTTCCGTGGAAAGGTGTCGTTAGCAGCTTCAGTCATAACCTCTATTAAATGATTGGAACTTGTAGAAGCATCCAAAGTCTGTATGGGTGCTGATGATAATGATGACATACTGACCCTATCTTCAACATTTTGTTGAAAAGCATGCCATTTATCCTGAATTACTTTGTGTTTTAAACGGGGAGTTCTAGGGTTATGATCAACTTTAAATGATTGTAGATTAAGAAATATAGGGAAATGATCACTTCCATGGGAAGAAGAAAGAGTGTGCCATGAAATAAAGGAAGCTAAGTTAGGAAAAGTTACAGTTAAATCTAGAGCACTATAATTTTCATAGGGGCTAGTTCTCCGTGTAGGTGAGCCATCATTAACTACACACAAATTGTGCCAATCTATTATATCAAGGAGGTTCTCTCCATGACAATTTGTAGTTGAACTACCCCATGCCCTATGGTGTGAGTTAAAATCACCCATTATAACGATAGGTCTAGGAAGAGTATAGACAGTAGATTATGTAAGTTCATGAAGGTGTCATAGGAAGGTTTAGGAATATAAATAGATAGGAAACATATTTTATCTATTACACAAGCAACAGCAGAAAAGTCAGAATGAAGAGGTATAGTGATATGTGAGAAAGATAGAGAGTTCTTAATGAGTATAGCAGCTCCTCCATAGCCATCAGATCTGTCATCTCTGAGGCAGGAGAAGCCTTTGATTTTAAAGACAGATCCTGGACGTAGCCAAGTCTCTGCCAGAGCAAAAAGAAAAGGATTGTATTTATTAAACATATAAAGAATATCAGTTTTTTTATTGACTGCACTCCTGCAGTTCCATTGGAGTATCATGGATTTGTGATCCATGTTGATTATTTAATATAGAGATAATTTCTGTAAGTTTGGCAGCGTTGGTCGGTTCTATTATATTAGACTGTATGAGATTTGTTAAGAGAGATATAACATCAGTTATTGAAAGTTGTGTTTCTAAGTCGAGTCTATCTGTCATTAAGGCATTGCCATTTGTTTTTGGAAGTGAAAGCTGTCTGATCAAGTTTTGATGGACTTGTTGATCATAACCCTTATTCAATTTTATAGGTTTGAACATTGTGATTCTTTTGTGGTAAGAGTTTTATTAGAGAATAAAAATTAGGATGGGCTTTGGGTTGGTCTTTTGATGTAGCCAGAATCTCAGCATAAGATCTGGATAAAGATGGGTGTACTTTTGATGCCTCTGCATATGATATTGATTTTTCAGCCATAGTGTATTTAATTTTCTTTTGCCTATCAAACTCTGGACAAGCTTTATTGGTTGCAAAATGGATGCCTCCACACAAACAGCATGACACTTCATCATCACCAACACCGCACACATCCCCAGAATGTTCACAGCCACATTTAAAGCATCGTGGTTTAGATCTACACTGTAGTTTAGTGTGACCAAAGTGACAGCAGTTAAAACATTGTATAGTTGGGTATGTGTAAATCTGTACTGGTAAAGTGGTGTAACACATATATATCCGTTCTGGTAGAACCTGGCCATCGAATGTGAGAACTACTGTTTGAGATGGTTTTCATGTTGGTACATCATCTATCATATGCTTAATATTAATCCTTCTAACTTTTAATATTTTACCACATCCACTAGGTTCATTGCAACAGTCCATTATATCTTCAGGAGATAAATCCGTAGGAATACCACGGACTACCCCCATCCGAGATACATTATATGTAGGTATGAAAGCTTTTAAACTATTTTCTTTTAAACTGCTGTAAAAGCATTAGCATCAAGATAGCAACTAAAAGACAGTGGCATTCGATTACGACCTATTCTTTTTACGATACCATTTACAATATTATTAAAAGAGTGTTGTTTCAAAAATCTGCCAAATATAATCGGGTGAAACGTGGAGCCGTCATTCGGAGATTTGGTATTTTTCTGTACATGGACTATAAAAGCCGATATATCTGATTTGTTGTACCTATATCAATCTCGTAACTGGGGCTGGTGGTGGTGATACCTGCGTACCTGTTGGGATTGGTATTGGCGTGACATTCGGAGGTTCGTTGTCATTACTGGCACTAGGCGATTATGTTTTGGAGCTTTGTCTCTGCACTCACAAGGAGGGCTAGACCCAGATGTATTCCTCCTCCGCTTATTGCAGTGTTTGCATATTTTGTGCGAACGGATACGTTTTTGCGCCTTATCTTTTGTAATTGAAGAGTCTGTATCCATACCAGACTCAGAAAAAACAGTAACAAAGTTTCCCGCATGTGGAACTGTGCCACCAGGATCTGGTGGTTCGTTCCTATTTTTAAAATAGTATTAAAAGACTTACCCTTCGAGTTTATATATACACTACACTACTAAAACAAATAATACTGTTGATAAAATAATTATATACAAGTTAAAAATACTCCTCTGACCAATATAATTACAATTTTAAAATTAAGAGAGAAAAAAACGCGGCCGCCTCTTTCGAAACTTCCCGCCTTTTTCCCTAAATCTCAATTCTAGATTATGACTACCGCTGTAGTCAGAGACTCTGATTTGCTCTAAGTTCTTATTCAATTAATTAAATCAGCGCTGGAAGGATGTTTATTATTTTCTTATTTGACCCAGAAAAGAAAGAAAACATAATTTAATTGTATTCTTATGTACTATTATTTTATTAAATATAACTTATTATTATTTACCAGATGAGATATCGAACAGAACGGCAATTTATGGAGCAGCAATACTTACCTTGCATCAAGGCTCAGTCTTGATATTTCCCTACGTGATCGAATTCTTATTACGGAGATCCGTAGAATGTGAATATCCGACATAGCCCGCCGGGTTTGCATGCTGAAGTGGCAATGGGCAGGCCATATCGCTCGACGAACTGACAACCGTTGGGGAAAAAGGTTTTCGAGTTGCGACCACGTATCGGACAGCGCAGCGTAATATGGCCTCCCACCAGACGACCAAATATATGGTCAAAGCTGCAGGGAGCCCTTGGATGCAGTCAGCACAAGCCCGCTAGTTCTGGTGCTCTCTTGGGGAGTCCAATGTCTAGCAGTGGACGTTTAAAGACTGATGGTTGGATGAATTAATTATTTTGATAAACGTTGTGATTTGCAATAAAATATTTGTTACGAAGAGTTTCTTATTTACGACCAAGTTACATACCTTATTCTAACTATTGATTAATTTGCCCATTTGGCAACATTTAAAAAAAATATTGCTGTTTCAAGTGCGGCCACGCCGTGGCTCCGTCTAGTTCATAGTCTGAGACCTAAAAACTAACTTTACAGGTTAGTATGAATATAATAATTAAAAAATTGTTGAACCAGGTGGAGAATCACAAAACATCAGTGCTAGTGCACTGTTCCGACGGATGGGACCGCACAGCGCAGTTGACCGCATTGTCGATGTTGATGCTTGACCCATATTATAGAACGCTTCGCGGATTCGAAGTGCTCGTTGAAAAAGAATGGCTGTCGTTCGGACATAAATTCCAGTTGGTAAGTCATTGTGTTCTAGCCGTGTGGGGCCGGATTTAGAGTTGTCCCACCCCTCTCTACCCACGGGAGTCGTAAGAACCGACTGAGGGAATATCGGCGGAGTGGGCAGCAGCACTGCCTCGAGTATTAACAACATCCACTGCGATCGCCAACCTGCCTGCCAAGCGTGGCGATTACGGCATTATCCCCCATGACGGGACTGCTCGTTGTGGCGTTCTCTTGGGGAGGCCTATGTCCAGCAGTGGACGTTGAAAGGCTGATGGATGGATGGATGGAAGTTATTGTGTTTCTGGCTCTTGCTTCTCTCCGCTACCACCATGCTTAGGAGAGAAGTAGGTGATGTAGTTTCCTTAAGGTATTGGTAACTGTCGGACAGTGTCTAGTTAAGATTAACCCTCAACCTAGTTGTTACATCTTACTTGCTACTGGACAAAATCCTTCTTTTTATAGAAATATAATTATTTTAAGGAATTAATTAGAGATGGGCCGAATGTGATTTTAACCGAATACGAACTTCGGCCGAACATTCGGTAAATATACAAAATTTGGCTGAAGTTCTGCCGAACTTCGGGGTATGCTTTCTTGGGAGTAACAAGTCGTGTTCTGTGTGTATTTTTATGAAAGACAACGTCGTAAAACAATAAAAAACAGTCAGTGTAAGGTGTCATAGTATTTCCAATTTTTTTTAGACGACGACACCTTGCTAAGCTTATAAGGAATAATCCTTGTATCGTAGGGGACTTTACAAACATACAACTTTACGGAAACAAAGTATAGACAGACTCAGAACAACCATTTGTGGATCATACAAATTGTCCTGTGTGGGAATCGAATCCACAACACTCGGACGGGAGGCCAGTATCTAATCCACTCCGCCATCTGTGCAGTCATTCACACATTAGTCTATTATTGGGTTTATTGATTCGTAGACTCCTGGATTTCGAAAAAAACTAATTCATTTGTACATTTTAATTTATCTATATTTATATAGTTTAACGTACCTACAATTGACCATCATTAAATGACTCTATTCTATAGTATTGGTATATGTGACTTATTTTACAGCTATGACAGATTTGATATCTCTAAATTTTAGTATGAAGCTTACCTTTTTTTAATACCGAATGTTCGGCATTTTAAACGGCATTCGGCCGAAGTTCGGTTCAAACCACCGAAATTCGGTTAAACCGAATGTAAAACGAATTTCGGCCCATCCCTAGAATTAATCTATAATTTCTAGGGCCTTTACAATCATTCAATGAACATCCGGGCTCACGATACTTGGTACAGGTGTTGGTAGGAAAGGTTATCATCTACGTCTTGGTGTCCTTGGACAATAAGAGCATCACGTGCTCGAAACTCCTTACAAATAGACATCTAAACAGCGTAGAGGCTGCTTAATGCATATTAACCAAAAATTTTGTATTTTTTTAAACACAGTTTAAAATAGTATTTTTTTAAACACAGTTTAAAATAGTATTATTTTAAACTCATTATTCTACCTACTTTATACGCGATAAAAGACCCGTTTATGTTACTTTAAATATTTGACTTTAAGAACTATTATTAAACTGATCATACATTTATTTGTATTGTAGCGAATCGGTCACGGTGACGAGAGACATTCGGATGCAGATCGTTCACCGGTCTTCGTGCAATGGGTGGACTGCGTATGGCAATTACAACAGCAGTTCCCTACAGCCTTCGAGTTCACAGAGAGACTGCTGATCACTATTGTGGATCATTTGTACTCGTGCAGATTCGGAACGTTCCTGTTTAATACGGAGAGGGAGAGAGTGAAGGAGGGTATGTTTAATATGAACGTTTTTTTTAAGACAACACCCTTCACTATGGAATATCCTTGTATCGGGACTTTACAAACATATAATTTAACGGATGCAAAGTACACCCAGACTCAGAACAACCATTTGTGGATCACAAAAAGAGTTCTCCTGCGTGGGAATCGAAACCACAACACTTTGGGCTGAAGGCCGGTATCTAAACCACTACGCCATCTGTGCAGTCGCCATATTATGCAATATATAAATTGAACTGCCTCCATGGTGCAGCGGTAGTGTAAGCGACTGCTGATCATGAGGTCTCGGGTTCTATCCCCGGGTCGGCCAGCGCTATTGAGATTTTTCGTAAAAAAAATAAGAAAAATTCTCAGTAGCAGCCTGGAGTTTGGAAATGTGCCCGGTAGACGTCAATAGGCTCGCCCCCTATTACGTGGGACTTAAACATAGCTGGCGAGTCGTGAGTGTATAATACACCTCTGCCTACCCCTTCGGGGAAAACACGCGTGATGCTATGTTTTTTTTGTTTTTATGAATTTTTTCACATTGGTCACCAAGATGTACTTAATACGTACTTATCTGTCCGAATTAAGTGCATATCATAGGTATTTAAGTGAAAGTCTAGCGGTAAACCAAGGACTGCAAAGGCAGAGGTCGATGCCCAGTTCGAGCTCGACACTTACTCACACACACACACATCAACTCTACCCATTTATCGAAAAAATAAAAATTAAATAAAAACCCATTTTTTTTACAAATTATTATTGCGCGATTAAAGAACACGTCGTATGGAAAGCCTAAGAGATATACAGAAAAAACCTTTTGTAGACATTGACTTTTCAATATATGAATGTGTTTATTTTTTTTACAGAGGTCAAAACGAAGACAGTTTCGTTGTGGTCATACATCAACAGTCGGCAGGACCTATATCTGAACCCTCTCTATTGGGGTCCATCGTCGTTCGGTGCCAGCTCTCCGCCGTCACCACACTCGCGGCCACAAGTGGTATTGGTACCCGTTGCGTCACTTAGGGTCATTAGGCTATGGAAGGCGCTGTATTGCCGATGGAACCCTACGATGAGACAGCAGGTAAACCTCATCTGTTTTCACATTATTGGCAAGGGAAAAGTTTACTCTTTTAGGTCTTAAGCAGCTGTTTGCAATATCTAGTTTTAAAGGATATAGTACATAAAACATGGCTTATTTAGCCAGTAATTCCTAAGTCCAGATATACATATATGACAGGGTCAGTGAAATGAAGAATTTTTTAGCCTCAGGTTCTTGTGCCTTTATAGTCTGGACTGGTGTGTATAAAGTCATATAGAAAAAAGTGCTAGTACCGGATAGAAGCATGATTGTTTTTTCATACTACGCGAGGACGCAAACAAGAAAACTCCCACGCGCATCCCCAACTCCAAGGAAAGGGGTAGGAGGTACTACTGAAGTAATGTAACATAGTGCCAGTGGCCCGCCAATACAGGCGGAAAGACGGCACTCGGCGGGTTCATTTAGTGGGCGAGGGCCTCATCCCTCTTCGTTGCCCCGGACGACGGGGTATGCAATGTACCTAACCAGATTTTTTCCCGCCTTGAGAAAAACAAGAAAAGGGGTAGTACCTCCCCGAGCCCTGAATGGGTCGGCTCGATCATTGGATAAGCAAGGCTCTACCACTAAATTTTGTTTTGATTCGAATTGGCCTTGCATTGTCACTTACTTACCTTAATTGCCAGCTATATACAAGTAGATAGCCTTGATTTCGATTCCTAGTTTTTTTTAAATATGAGTGTATTTTTCCAAAAATTTAATAAATCATCTTATCAGGAAACTTGTTAAGGGATTTTACTGTCGGAATCTGAAGTATCACAATTTAGAAGTAGTTCACTTCTAAATTGTGAACTAGGCGTATTTATTAATTTAATTGGCGGGAATAGAAATCAAAGCGACCAAAGGACATCCTTTTTTCTTATTAAGGCGGGAAACATATACCTAGCCGCTAACCCGCCTAATAACCTAATAAACCCGCCGTGTGCCATTTTTCCACCTGCACTGGTGGACCGCTGGAACTGGAAGACATAACTTCAGTGATCCGCCGACAAAATATCTTTCTGGAAACCTTATTACATGCTTGAAATGCTTGGCAAAACTTTAATTTCTTGCTTGCCAATCTGAATTAAAACAGTATAGTAGATGATGTCAGTGATCATAACAGTATAATTTTTTTGTTTTGTCCAAAGGATCCAATATACCAACGTACACGGGAGCTTGTTGCCCTCCACGCTCAGCTAGAAGCGGCGGCTGCGGCCGCGGCCGGGGACCACGCCGCTCGACAACACCGCCTCGGCCTCACCCCGCCCCGAGTTGCCAGCCCGCACCACGTATGAAACGTACCCCACTTTTCCGTATACTACCAAAGAGACGACATGTCCTTTTGATAGGACATCCGATGTGATGGTTTGTTGATACAGATTATTACTTTGTTTATTGAGATTAAACCTATGTGTAGTAGTCCCAACGGATCTTTGTGTCTCTGAAGTTAGGCACAGAGCAAGAAGTGGGAATTGTGACGGAATCATATGATCAGTGCTTACAAATTCAAATGTTATTACTCAACACAAAACAATCGAATGAAATCATAATGTAATCTATCTAATTGTTTAGGTTCTATTTATTATTTATATATTCAATAAAAAGTATGAGCGATTTTAGTGAATAAGCTTTTATATAGATATAGGAGAGTCCACATCTTTTAGTACGAACGATAAAAAATGTGATTATCGATTACAAATGTTAAATTATATCACATTTATCTACATTATATACATATATTATACATATATTTTACATTTATCGATTAATGTAAAGTGTAGAAGACGCACATGCCTTGTGACACAAAAATAGCTACTGCTCAGCGTCTTGCAGCCAACTTCAGAAACACAAAGACCTGTTGTGACTACTGTATAGGTTAAAACCCTGGAACACCCATAGCATTCCATTTGGAGGGGTTTCTAGGGGATTCTATTTGGTTTGATCTTATTTGAAATTGATTTAACTTTCTAATTGGGACTTAAAATTTGTTAGATGTACTGTTTCAATTTCTTGGAAAGATTTTATTTACATACTTTCATCTAGTAAAATGGTTAGAACTGTGTGATTCGCGTAAATGTGAATTTATACTACTTACACCCTAATAGCTGAGATTGAATGTTTTGATCAATGTATATTATTAAAAAATATATAAATGTTTTTAAAATTGCAATTATTTAAGTTGGTAGATCATTTTCAGATTTTCAGACAGATTCAAAAAGTCTGGCAATTAACAATAAATGATATTAATATGATAAACCGATCATCTGTAGCGGTTGTAAAGGACTTCATCAAATGTACTAATTTTATAATGAAAATTGTTTATCACAGCTTTTATCGTTCCGTGACTATTATTCCGATTATTTATATTATTCAATATTTTTATCACTAATAATAATTGCATTTATTTAGAATTTTAGAAAGTATATTTTAAACTTGTTTAAAAGAAATTATTAAAATAAAAACAAAAGTATTTATTATTGCCCTAATTATTTAAGCGCTATATTTAACAAAAATTGCACATTTAATATATATTTTTGTGTAATTGTGTTAGGAATTTAGTGGAAATAAATCAAAGTCAAACATATGACACATTATGTACTAATAATAAAAGAAAAATTAATTAAAATAACTATATCAGTAAGAAATATTGTTATACCTGTATTAGTTATTGCAGATAACAGCAGTTCTTCGCAATCCACACACATACTAGTGCACTAATGCTCTGTATTAGTGCACACATACTAGTGCATTAATGCTCTGTATTAGTGCACACATACTAGTGCATTAATGCTCTGTATTAGTACTCTGTACTAGTCGTTATATAGCTTGAAGACTTTCGCCTCATATCACTTTACCTCAAGAACTTTATATTTTTCCAGATTTAAAAGTAGTCTGTCGTTTCCTAAGTTCCAAACTGTATGTGTGCGAGTTTCATGATATTTAGTTCAGGAGTTACGGCGTGAAGTGTAGCAAATAAACTTACTTCCGCATTTATAATTTGTATTGTATTAAGTATGGATTAAACTTATACTAGTGAGTTGGTTTTATAAGGGAAGATGTTATATTGTTGCTTTCCTTCCGTTTTTCCCACCCCAAGAAAGAAATTTGTAAAAGAGAAAAAAGACATAAATAAGCTGCTGTCTAAAGTGTTCCCACTAAGAATGGAATGGGAGGGGCGTGGGTTCGAATTCTGCTCGCTCTTTTTTCCACTTTCACAAATTTGTTTTTTTTTGTAAATTATCGGAACGTCACGGCCCTTGTGAGAACAAGCCTTGACGGGTGGCTAATCACGTAGCTGCCATTCGGATTATTGATTCTAAAAATATCTATGCTTTTTTATACTAAATGAGTGGCGAACAAGCATACGGCCCACCTGATGGTAAGCGGTTATCGTAGCCTATAGACGCTAGCAACACCAGAGGTATCACTCGCGCGTCGCCATCTCCAAGGAAAGGGATAGGAGGTGGATAGGAAGAATAATAAAGGGGAAGATAGGTAGGATACTAAGGAGAGAATAGGAAGGGTAATAAGGAGAAGAAAGGGAGAGGGTTTGGGCCTCTGGCGCAAGAGCGCCATACGAAACAACGATAAGCGTAACTGCCGTTGTTACACGCTGATCTTTTGTGAGAGGATGGTACTTCCCCGATCGAGCTGGCCCATTCGTGCTGGGATAAGCTACGCTCTACCACTTCACCCTTTGTTGCATAACAGATAATAATGTATTGTTTAAAATACTTAAATTAAAGTACAAATTATAATTTGTGAATAAGGAAAAAGAGTATTTTAGTACGAGCGGGAATCTAACCTGCGTCCCCCGTTGGTCGTTAAGACAAATGTGGTAAGGATATTCCTAACAAATAGTACGGTAGGTCAGTGGATTAGAGCACTTCCCTGGATAGGAAGGTACCCAGGTTCGATTCCCGCTCGTACTAAAATACTCTTTTTCCTCATTCACAAATTATAATTTGTACTTTAAGAGTAGCTGAGCATGTCAAATGCTAAAATATAGATCAAAATACTTAAATTAAAAATAAATTTAACGTTGTTTGTAAGTATATTTTATATATATTCCCTTAAATATAATCATATTCTGTAAACTGTTTGATTGTGTCTACATATGTCGTTACATAATATTTATGTAGGAATTTTTACAAGATAATTTGTGTTAATCCTTAATGATGTCTATTTGCGCAGATTCTCGCCAGTTAATTCTAAAAATATGTTAATACCGTTCCGTTTTTAATTAATGTATTTAGATTTAAATAATGTAAATATAGATCTTAATAAATACAAAAGGTAATTAATAAACAATGGTGTTCTATTTTTTTTTAATTTTCGCTATTTGTGTTAATGATATTGTTAGTTCTTTGTCTTGTATATCCTTATCTATACTATTTTAAAGTTGTAACAGAGCTGTGTCTGTACATTTAAGATATTTGAGAAAAAAATGACTGTACATTAAACACAAAGTGAAAAATGTGAAATCGAAAATAACAGTCAGGAGCAGGATTTGAACCTGCATCTTCTGGATACCGTCCAGATGCTTTACCAATCTGAAAAAATGACTGTATTAGGCTATATAGACGTGTCTGAACACAAAACGATTTTTTTAGATTTTTTGTATGTTTGTCTGTTTATCTGTTTGTTTGTTCGCGTATCACGTAAAAACTAATGAACGGGTTTTGATGCAACTTTTTTATTTGAGAGCTCTCGATTAGACTTAAAAACTGGTATACATTTTATCCCGCTACTATATCGGGGACCTGAGATCTAACCGAAAAACTAGCTTATGGCTGCGGCGAAGCCGCGGGCAAAGGCTAATAGATAATATTATTTGAAATCATTTTTATTCTTTAAAATATGTATTCATTAGTATTTAAAATAAACTGTGTCGTTTTTGTAGGTAGGTAAATCCACGGGCATCGAAATTGCAATTGCTTGTAAAGTTTTTATTTTATCGAAAATAAAAAAATAAATGAAGATAACTCTACCAAATAATAATATTCAGATTATGACGGGCCTCGCGGCGTAGTCGGTAGTGTAACTGACTTCCGTGCTCGAGGTCGTGGGTTCAATTTCCACTCAGGACAATTATTTGTGTGATGAACACAGATATTTGTACTGAGCCTGGTTGTTTTCTATCTATTATATGTATGTATTTACAAAAAAAGTAATATATGTACTATATCCGTAATTCTGGTATCCATACCATGGTGTGTGCTCCACGAGCGTTAAAACTTAGTTTGGGACCAGAGGGTGTTGTGTGAAAAATGTCCGTGAATATTTATTTAGTTATTTGGATATTACAATCAATATATATATTACATGTTCACGATTTTCACAAATTTTCTAGATGTAAATTAGTGTCATGCCCATTCCCTTGATATAAAAAAAAATATATTTATAAATTTATTCTAGCAGAATCGTAGCTTATTGCTCATATTGTTAAGTCATAGGTTATACAAAGCTATATTACTTACTTACTTATCATCACGCCATTTCCCTTGCGGGGTAGGCAGAGAGAACAGAGTGCCAAGAGGCTCTATTCTTGCATACATCTCTCGCTTCCTCAACATTCATAACTCTCTTTATACACGCTCGCCGGTTTCAAGAGACTCCTGACTCCACCTTCCTTCAATACATGACCAATTTGGTCTAGGTAGGTAAGTCTCGGTCTCCCCCTGTACCTACATCCTTCCACTTTCGCATTGTATATCTTCTTAGCCAGTCGCTCGTCCGGCATTCTTTTCACATGTCCGAACCATCGGAGCATTCGTAAGCTATATTAAATTATAGATATTTTGTTAAGATTATATTTTTGTGGTTTACGGTCACTGAAACAGTTATCATCCAGGGTTGATGTACAAATCTGGTCTATTACCTATGGCGATACCTATTATATTTACATTTTATTACAAACATTATATTATATAACAAATATTTTAGCCTAAATCACGTAAAAAATGATAATTTCAAGTTTGGAGGCAATTATCTGTTAGTTTAAAGCGTCCATATATTGTATCCTCATCCGCGTGATCTTCAGAATATAAATACATTAGTCTTCGACACATTAATTTTATTGTCTCCGAGTAAAAATAACTAACCCGATACTGATAGGATCCTGCACAGATGGTGGATACTGCCGGACCGTACCGGACTCCCACCTGAGTGTTGTGGGTTCGATTCCCACACAGGACAACTCTTAATGTGATCCACAAATGGTTGTTCTGGGTGTACTTTGTGTCCGTCAAATTGTATGTTCGTATAGACCTCCGCAATACAAGGATTATATTTCTTTGTGCAAGGAGTTGTCTTTTGTCCCTCTTTAAACGCGGCTTGAGAATAGCGCTCAACTTGCGGTATGCGTCGGCTTGGCTGGGCCCCTGGTGTAATAAAGTCCATGAGTGGCGGTTACCATTTACTATCATGTGGGCTGCTTGCTCGTCTGCTGGCGTTGGCAATAAAAAAATAGGTACCTAACATAATTAAGATTAAACAATTGAACCTGATCGTTCCACCAGTTTAAATAGATAGAAATTGGATATATAACACCGAGAAAGTCTGATATATTGGTGCTGGTATACTCAACCATATATCATAACGACTGTTTGACCTTAGATAACTTAGGGTGATAATACGGCTACATTCGAAATATGTTCAATAATAATCATTTATTTAGAGACTGTCACACAGTAAACACATATTTAAACTATTTTGTGAAGTATTTATAATATAATAGTTATTTATAATGTTTAAAGTAGTCAGAGACAGAGGTCTGAGAAACAAAACTGTTAGTTATTTGAAACAGCTGAGATATGACAAGAGGTATTTGGCAACAAACCAGGAAGTGGTCTCCTCGGCTGATGTGGTTGTTATTGGTAAGTTTGTTATTGCAATTCATTAAAAAAAAATATCTTGTAAATTTTTTTTTGTAAGTCGACAAAAAATGTACCTAACCGCACACCCCATCGTTCAGGGCAATAAACAGGGTAGTGTCGGGCCCTCGCCAACTAAATAAACCTGCCGTGTGCCGGCTCTCCGCCTGTGTTGGCGGGCCACTGGAACTATATTACATTACTTTAGTGGTAAAAGACAACACCCTGCACTAAGGAATAATCCTTGTATCGCGGACGACTTTACAAAAATTCAATTTCACGGACGCAAGTACACCCAGACTCGGAACAACCATTTATGGATCACACAAAGAGTTGTCCTGTGTGGGAATCGAAACCACAACACTCAGACGGGAGGTCGCTCTCTAAATCGGTCCACCCTCTGCGCAGTAATATTATTGTAGTTTTCATCTAAATAAATATCTATTATCTCAACATGGTTTAAAACCTAAAATGTAGGCAAAGAACTCAATCATCAATCAATCAAATCAATCCATTTTTTTCGGAACTGAATGTATGCAGAATTTTATGATGATTGGTTTATTAGTTACCGCGGAAAAGTGTGACAAATAAACTCACTTTCGCTTTTATAATATAAGTAAGGATTAGTAGTTCTTCACACCAAGAGGCCTGGATATTATAGTGTGAAATTTCACAAGTGATAAAACAGGATAATGATTCTCGATTGTTTAATTTCTGTAGGAGGAGGTATAGCTGGATGTAACACTCTATATCAACTCACTAAAAGAGGAGTGAATGCAGTTCTTATTGAAAGAGCTAAGTTAACCAGCGGAACAACATGGCACACTGCTGGTAAAGTATTATAACAAATATTATTAGACTGATTTATTTTTAAATCGTATGAGATTTATAGTTGAAATTTCTCAAGCTTTTCTACCACCAGTCATGCAATGGATGACAGTTGCTTATGTCCCTTAGTCGCCTCATACGACACTCGTCAGAAAGAATGGTTAGTGACACTTGTATTCTTAGTCCGTCACCACATGAACCCGCCCGGTAGACGGTAATAGGCTTGCCCCCTATTACGTGGGACTTAAACATAGCTGACGAACCGTGGGTGTGTAATACACCTCTGCCTAACCCTTTGGGGATACAGGCGTGATGCTATGTTTATAAAAAAATACACGCGTACAATAAGTAAGTATATTTTATGAGAGACGTCTGTCGATAGTTGTCTCATATCATTGGCTAAGCGCCATTCAAGTTGAATATTCTAATAAAATCTCTATCTAGGACGCAACTAGGAACTTATTATTAAGTTTACAATTCGCATTATAATATAATTTTGTATTCATATTATTTGGTAAACATGATAATCATTTTAAAGTACAAATTATTTGTGAATAAAGAAAAAGAGATTTTTTTTTTTAAATTAAAAATCTCTTTTTCTTTATTCACAAATAATTTGTACTTTAAAAATTAGCGCAGCATGTCAATTGCTAAAAGAAATAGGTCTAAAATGTATGATAATCATTTTTATAAATATGGCACTTAACTATACCATCTATCAGCTTGTAGCAGCCCACTGCTGTATTTAAGCATCTCCCAATTTGCCCCACAGTACCCTGTCCTGTACCTTCATCTAGTCAACTCCAGCGTCTTTTCACGTGGTCGGCCCATCGGGCTGGAGTACTTCTTGCCTTACGTCTTGCTGATTGGCGATATCAACTCAAGGGCCCCTGGTCCTCCGACAGACATGGCCAGCCATTGTGCTAATTGTACAAGCTATGTCAGTTACGAGCAGGATCCTGCTCGTGACTGTTATTTTCAATTTCACATTTTTCACTTTGTGTTTAATTAATCCGCGATTTTAACCCCAGGCATAGTTCGCACAATCGCATGCTGAGATGTCGTAAGTGTCCACGTTTCAAACTGTAGGTGATAATACTCATCGACGCACTGGTTGCTTTCGACAGACTGCTTTGCTTTGCGGAATTGTGACATAAAGGCTCGACTCTCTTTACCAAATACCTACTGGTCAATCTACCTGAATATCATTGATGATTTCTTGCTAAAATTTGCTTTTACCAATCTGGATAATTTGTCCAAAATAAACGTAATCTTTAAGAACTTCCAGAACAGATCCTACATGTTTCTAACATAATTCATTGAACATGATCTTATTTTTGGCGAAGTACCCAAGCCTGACACTTGGGAATTGTTCATCCAGGTGTTTTCACATGTGTACATACAAAATCTTGCTTGCTAAGCACATTGAAGCAATTATACAACTTGCCTCTATATTAATATGTTATATTTAAAGCTCGACCATGTAAGTCGCAGGCCATTGCTCTCCAAACATTGAGGGTTATCGTACATGTCAAGTTTTTGGAATTATCATTACGACTTAATAATAAACCATTGCATAGATAACTAATCGAAGATGTCATAAGTTAAATATATGTAACCTTCCTGTAAATGATGTAAAAAATCGATAAAAGAATTCGGTTTAGGTGATTTAGCTCAGGTCAGGTCAAAAGCGTTTTAAGAATCTTTTAATCACTTACATTTTTAGGGCTGGTGTGGTCTCTTAGGCCTTGTGATTTGGAGGTTAAATTGCTGAGAGACTCGCGAGCAGTCTACAGTACTTTGGAGCAGGAGACTGGAGAATACGCTGGATGGCTCAACAATGGTGGAATGTTTATATCGAGGAGTGATGTAAATATAAACATCTTTTATTAAGTTTGTTATTGGAAAAAAACTGATAAATAACGTTGAACATCGCGGGCATAATGCTGTTTATGTAAACTTTGTACGTAACATAGTTTTTAACCTACAACGAACTCCAGACCTCACTGTTAGAAACTCAAACTTATGCGTATAGACAAATATTCTATTCGAAATTACCTAAATACTTGTTCTAGGTTCGAACACAAGAGTACCTGAGACTTCACACACTAGGCAACGCTATGGGTATCCCGAGTCAAATACTGGATCCCAAAGAGGCCCAAAAATTGTTCCCTCTTCTTGACCCACTAGTATTTAAGATGGCGTTGTATGCCCCCGAAGATGGCACCATAGATCCTACAATGGCATGTAATGCTCTGGTTAAGATGGCAACGAAAAATGGGGGAAAAGTAAGTCAATGACAATATTTCTATCTTATAATATCTTCACTTGTCTTTAGCACAGCTAAGCGCTTGTTTTAAATACCTAATAACCACCATATCATTATTTTTAAGTAATTGCTCGCCAATATTTTTAACTGTCTGAACATTATAACGCGCAGATGAGATGCACAGGTTGTAAAAACTAGGTGTCAGAAGGACAGAGCTGTGTGTATGAGTGTAGGCGTTCGTGCGTTTTGTTTGTGTGTCTGTTATATGGGGTAGACACTTGAATAAAGGGGCAATGTATATGCTTCTACAATAAAATTCCTGAAAATGTCCGAAACATGCCACTAAATAAGTATAAGAAAGCCATAAAAATTAGACTTTATCAAGGTTATTACACTGTTTCGGATTATCTTGAGGATAAAACTAAATGGGCTTGAGCTGCTCCTCATTCATTAATTTTCAAAATTGTTTTATAACATATAATGTAATTTTAGTTATAAAGATTATATTAAATTGTAATAAATTGGCAATTTAAAAAAGTGGCCTATGAGTTTCTTGCTGGGTTCTTCTCATGAAAGGTTTTACTACGGAATCCGGCCGCTTGCGGCGATTGCAATCGCCACTTTGTTATTGCGGATGCACTCGCCTCAGGCGCTCGTGTTAATTATTTTAATTATTAGTGTATTATTGACGATTTTAAGTGCTACTTAATAGGCCTATAAAAAAAAAATGTATACCTACAATATGCGCAAGTCGCTATGACAATAAAAATCACTTGGCTGTGAAATTACTGGAAATGATTGTTGTAGATTTATGAGGAATGTCCTGTCTTGGACATCCATTACACGCATAACTTGCTTGGAAACAAGGAAGTAACAGCAGTCCATACAGATAGAGGAATAATCAAGACAAAGTGTGTGGTCAATTGTGGAGGTAATATATGGTATATTTTTTTATAGCTTCAGTCACCGATGAACACAGGGAACAAAGGCAATCTTGTTGCTCACAGTACTCGTCTCCACAGAATCAGTAGATCTTTCATGGGGCAATGTATATGCTTCTACAATAAAATTCCTGAAAATGTCCGAAACATGCTACTAAATAAGTTTAAGAAAGCCATAAAAATTAGACTTTGTAATCAAGGTTATTACACTGTTTCGGATTATCTTGAGGATAAAACTAAATGGGCTTGAGCTGCTCCTCATTCATTAATTTTCAAAATTGTTTTATAAGAAAGAATGTAATTTTAGTTATAAAGATTATATTAAATTGTAATAAATTTGCAATTTAAAAAAGTGGCCCATGAGTTTCTTGCCGGGTTCTTCTCATGAAAGGCTTTACTACGGAATCCGGCCGCTTGTGGCGATTGCAATCGCCACTTTGTTATTGCGGTTGCACTCGCCTCAGGCGCTCGTGTTAATTATTTTAATTATTAGTGTATTATTGACGATTTTAAGTGCTACTTAATAGGCCTATGAAATAAAGATATTTTTGAATTTGAATTTGAATTTGAACACTTGGTCGGAAGTGGCAACCGCTGCACATGTACTAGCATTAATAGAGGTATAGCCTAGCCATTGACTACCGGATCGAAGAATGATGGATCAGAGAAATACTGGAAACAGAAAGTTACGTATCTTGTATTACAACCTTAATACGTCGCGATATTATCACAAGGTGGTTAACTACATATAAATATTAACACAAAGTATTAAAATGTGTTAACGAAAATAACAGTCATGAGCGGGATTTGAACCTGCACCTCCTGCAATACAGTTCCAGATGCTTTGCCTGTGTAATGGGGATTCACGGGTAAAGCTGAGCGTAGATAGCGCTATCAGCGAGATGGCTACTGTAAAATTGTAGTTGGTTTGTTTGGCTGAGAAATCTTCTATATGACAATATTTACAGTGATCTCACTAATTACGAGTAATGTGTTTGCAATAAATCCTTAAATTAATTTAGCACATTGATAGCTCTTATAATAGTTCCAGTTTTATAATTAAAATGTTTGTGGCTTCAGGTGCTTGGGGTCCTCGAGTGGCAAGATTCGCGGGTATCCCGTCCCTACCCATAATCCCTTTCAAGCACGCGTACGTAGTATGCGACGCTACACCCGAAGTACGCAACTCTCCAAACATTAGGGATCATGACGTCAATTTGTACATTAAAGTTCAAGGAGAGAGCTGTCACGTTGGAGGGTATGAAGCTAACCCACATATGTTGGATCAGGTAATGAGTTTTTTCATAGTAGGATATACTTGAATGTTTTTATAGAATATAGATATGTGTCTGTTTGTTCGTTCGCGCATCACGCAAAATCTATTGAACCGATTTTGATGCAACGATGAACCAATGAGATATAACCTAAAGTCTAATATGGTTATAATAATAATATAGATGGCACCGTAGTGACGATTTTAAAGATACGTTTCCGCTATTTTATGACGATTCAACTGTTTAATGGACTTATTGATGAATAAAATTACTTTTCCAGGTGCCAGATAACCTTCAATTCCACCTTTACGAACTAGATTGGGACATATTCGGCGTTCATATGAATGCAGCTACTACTCTTTGTCCCAAGTTAGGAGAGACTGGTGTCAAAAGTACCGTGTGTGGACCGGAATCTTTCACTCCTGACCATAAACCCCTTTTAGGAGAAGACCCTAATGTTTTTGGTGAGTATTTTTGTGTATCTCCATACCTCCAGAGCTAAATCAATCGATTCGTTTGTTATGGAAATTATTTCTTTTTTGATTAAATGGTATAAGTCTTGCTCATTTTAACTTGAATGAGCACCTGCGGTTGCTTTTCGTTTGATCAGTATTAGAGCTATAGGTCCAAATACTCCCTCCACTCTACATCTTTCTCAAGTGTTCGCAACTCGTAAGTGATATATTTGGTGTTACTGGGATCTATAAGCTACCGTAAATACTTACTATTAGGCGGGTCTTATGCTTGTCTGTCATTTTCTTAGTTTTCTTATACTACGTGGGTGTCAGACAAGCATACACCCACCTCGTGGTAAGCGGTTACCGTAGCCTATAGACGCTAGTAACACCAGTGGCATCACCTGCGCCTTGCCATCTCCAAGGAAGAAGGTGGATAAGAAGAATAATAACAAAAAGGATAGGTATGATACTTAGGATAATAAGGAGTTGATAGGGAATGGGTTTGGGCCTCCGGTAGTAGTATAACAAAAAAAAAACACAAAAAATGTGTAATCGAACAATCACAGGGTGATAATGTAATCACAAAATACTAATTACAGAGCACCTGACGCGTACATCTACAATGCACGTATCCGCGATACTCCTTTATTTCGTTATTTATATACATACGTCGATCTCTTCTGAATGTATAGTTCTTATTTTCCTTTTTATATCTTCTTCTCTGTCATGTAACAAAGTGTGAGAAAACGTAAGTCTCGTCCAATCGTAAATTATCGAATAACCACCAATGAAATTCCACTTTAAAATTCGTTGCAATGACAGAGATAGCGTTCTCTGTATTCGAAATATGGCACTGAAGCAGTTTTTAACTGGCTCAAAGATAGATCACACGTGCTTGGTTTTATTTACAGGTTTATATCACAATTGCGGTTATAATTCGGCTGGCATGATGTTCTCCGCCGGTTGTGGCATACAGATGGCGGAATGGATCATCAGTGGAAGGTGAGGCAATTGATATAAAGCATAGCCGCCTCGTCGTGATCGCCTAGTGGTAAGTCCAAGAACTGTAGACAGTGATATGGGCCCAGTCTGCGGTGCAAACGTGTACTTAACCGCGTCGTAAGGGGCAGCGAATAGGGGCCCTCACCCACTAAATAAACCCGCCATGTGTCGTCCCTCCGCCTATAGGTACTGACGGACCATTGGAACTATTGTGACTTTACTTCAGTGGTGAGAGGCACACACCCCTGACTTTGAAATTAGTGTGTATTTGTTTACAATATTGATCACTACCTGATAAAGGAAAACGTCCTGAGAGATTTCGGCGGTGACTTGTAAAGTTTGTCTATTCTCAACGGGCTAGCGTTGTGAATTATGAAATATAAATCTGGCGGGGTTAGAAATGTGTCTCACTCAATCGTATCGCATGTCATTGTGATTGGTTGAGAGATAACGGTGATTGGCCAAGGGTATATGGCGACACCGTCGGTTTCTCTCGCAATAACAAGCGAGACCATACGATGTCGATACGATTTAGTGAGTTACATTCTACGGGTCCTGTATATACACTTTGAAAATAGACCACGGATCCTAAGTGTAAGGTCGATATCGTCGTCTTTGGCCGACTAATTTATTTTTTTGAGAGTCAGATGCTTGCTTATAAGTTGGATACACGAGCCACGTTTTCCTGTTAACATTGTATGGGTCTTTAGCATGTCTAATAATAAAATATATACATTCTTACTTGCTATAAATGTGTTTATTGCACGCCTCATAAGTGAAGGGGTTGAGGTGGGTACTGGGGTGCTAATTTGTCCGGTTTACCTCCTAGTGGTGCACCCCGGGCAACGTCGGCAGTCGCCGGCGGCTAAAATTCCGGACAGGACGGGTCTCCGCGTGTCCCTCTGACTCAGCAGAGGGCACAGCGGATAGACCAGGCGTCGGAGTCGGTGGGGCCAGACTGGCTCACCGGGCTCTGGAGAGGGGGGACAGTGGGGCCACAGCGGCCCCCCCCGTCCCAAATCGTAAACCTGAGTGCGTGCCTGTGGTTACGTCTCGCGGGCATACAGGAACGAGGGTCTTGGCTTAATCGCCCGGACTGCGAGGAAGACAACCTCTATAAAAAATTACCCCGAATCTCAAGTTCTGGCGTGCGGCGAGGAGATGCATGGCTGATGGGTAGTTCAGTCTCGAGCGCGCCCCCAGCCAGGGTACCTGCGGTCCCCCTGTGTTGGGTTACAAATGTACGCTTACCCGGGTAATGGGAGCTCTGCCCGGGTGGACCTCCTTTCTCCCACACTCGTGGGAACAAAATGGTTAATGGTTTAAATAAAAATAATTTTAACTCGACGGAATCGGGTGCTACACCCGATGCCTCAGCCGATGGAGGTCCGGCTTTAAACACGGCCTCCACATCAACATCAGTAGCGCCACAAGCGTTACTACGTGACGCGAAAGGTAAGTTTCGGTCCCGTAAGGGACGCGGAAAAAGAAAAGGAGGAGCTTCGGCAACGGACAGCTCGGCCGCTAATTCGGCTTCCGAGATGTCCGCTGCTGAAGAAAGTGATTGCGCCCTAAGGGCAAATATCAGAAGGGCGGGCAGCGCAATAGCTGCGGCGGACGTGAGTGCGGGGCAGATGGATGTTGATCATCCGTCGCGGAAGCGCACCATGTCTCAGGGTGGTGGGGCGCCCGAATCAGAGGACTGCCCTACTGAGACGCCTCCCCCGAAAGCGCAGTATAGCGTTAGGGGTCGAGGCATGAGCCGTCCTGTGGCACCTGCGCCTCGTGCCACATCTGCCAGTAGGGCAGAAACCCTAAGCCTAAAAAGGCTGGAGGCGGAGCAAAACGCCGAGGAGCGCCTGGCGCTTTTAACGGAAAAGCTCCGCCTCCCAGATGAGGGCCATATTGGGACGGCCCAGGTCGAGGAAAGGGCCCTCAACAGTGTGGCAATAGTGGAGACGGTGGCTGCAGGCTCGAGGAACCTGAAGGGGAACTTCGTGCGCGGCCTCAAAGACGCTGCACATGAACTCTCGTTGTCGGTCCGGCGCTTGGCGGAGCAGAACAAGCGCCTCGAGGCTCAGAACGCTCGTCTGGAGGCGCAGAATCAGCGCCTCGACGAAGCTAACCGCTGCCTCGAGGCACGGATGGCAGAGTTGGAGCAGGGACAGGCCGGACTGCGGGTTGAGCTTGGGCTCCCCGCGGCTGCCCCGAGTCCGTCCACTGCCCAGCCAAGCGTCGGACCGGAGCTAGAGGACGAGGCGGTCCGCGTGATCATTGACCGCGTTGCTGCGGTCTTTGGTCCGCGGTTCGACGCTTTAGCCGCGAGGTTGCCACCGGAGCCACGACTGCGGCCACCGCTAGCGGCAGACAAGAGGAACGGCACAATGGCCTCGGCACCAACAGCCCTGCCGTGCCAAGGGGGCCATGTGTCTTTCGCTGCAGCAGCGGCAAAGCCACCAGCAGCAGGAGCACCGACTCCTGCAGTCCAAAAAAAACGGGACAGGAAGAAAGGCAAGGCGGGACAAGCCTCGAGGGGTCAGCCCCGAGAGGAGTTCCCACCTCTATCAAGCGCTGCTGCGACTCAGCGCGCTGCTGTGCCGCGACAGACTGCTGCACCCTCGCGGGCTGCGGTGGTCACGCCCCGGGCTTCTGCTCCCGGACCTGCCGCTGCTACGTCCTCAGTCGGGGACTGGCAGGTGGTGGAGCCCCGGCGATCCCGGGCTAAACGTCGCGGCGTTGCTGCGGAGCGCGAGGCGGCGCCCATGTCACAGAGGGGGGAGGCTCCAAAGGCGCCCCGGAAAAGAAGGTCGCGGAAGCTAAAGGTGCCCAAGTCAGCAGCGGTGGTGATCACCGTGCTGCCTGAGGCCAAGGAAAAGGGCCTGACGTACGAGGCCGTCTTGAAGCGTGCCCGGCGGGAGATAAACGTCTCCGATCTCGGGGACGTCTCCGCTCGCTCCCGCCAAGCCCGGACAGGTGCTCGGATTTTCGAGTACCTGGGGCCAGAGGGCGCCAAGACGGCCGACGCGATGGCCGCGAGGCTGCTGGGCCTGTTCCCGGCTGAGAGTGGTGTCCGGGTCGCCAGACCCGTGAAGTGCGCCGAACTGCGCATTTCCGGGCTGGACGATTCCGTGACGGCGGATGAGATCCGGGAGGCAATCGCCTCGAAAACCGGGTCTCCCAGCAGCGCCGTCCGGGTGGGCACCATTCGCCCAGGTCCAGGTGGTGTGGGTGCCGTCTGGGTATCGTGCCCTGTCGCGGCGGCCAAAGATTTGGTCGCCGCCGGTAGACTTCTGGTGGGCTGGAGCGCCGCGCGGGTAACCGCGTTGGAGCCCCGGCCTGCCAGGTGCTACAAGTGCATGGCGGTCGGTCACACCCGGCCGCTGTGCACCAACTGCTTTGACTGCAGCGGGCTTTGTTTCCGCTGCGGTCAGGCAGGGCACCAGGCGGCGACCTGTACTGCCGCCCCACACTGCCCCGCATGTGCGGCGGGCAACCGCCCCGCCAACCACTGCATGGGGCGGGTGGGGTGCAGGCCTCCGGCCAAGTCAGGCCCTAAGAGGGGGGTGGGCAGCCAATCGGCCCCGGCTGCCCAACCCAGCGCGGCTAGACCGCCGCAGCGCATGGAGGAGGATGTCGTGGTCTAGTTTATGGAGCACGACTCTATCCTCCTCCAAGGGAATCTCGGCCGCTCCGCCAGGGCGCAGGACCTCTTTTTGCAATCCGTGGCGGAGCGGTCGATCGGTGTTGCCGTAGCCGCGGAGCCCTACGTAGTCCCCGATCGCCCCAATTGGGCGGGTAGCGGGGATGGCTCCGTGGCGGTCGTCGGGTCGGCGACGCCGCATTCCCCGCCCTTGTCAGTCAAAGACAAGGGCACGGGATATGTGGCGGCCGAATGGGGAGGAGTCACGTTGTACGGCGTGTACTTCTCCCCCAATCGTAGTCTGGCGGCCTACGAGGTCTTCCTGCACAACCTGGAGACCTCGATACGGCGTATGGCACCGAGCCCTGTGCTCGTGCTGGGGGACTTTAACGCCAAATCAACGGCGTGGGGGTCCCCCAGGACGGACGCCCGAGGTGCGGCGGTCCAAGAGTGGGCGGAAGCGGCGGACCTCGTGTTGCTAAACCGAGGGTCCGCCCTAACGTGCGTGCGGCGCGGGGGCGGGTCGATAGTGGACCTTTCGTTCGCTAGCCCCGGTGTCGCCGCACGTGTAAGGAGCTGGCGAGTCCTGGAGGAGGTCGAGACCCTATCTGACCACAGATACATTCAGATAGAGGTCTCCCGGACCCTTCAGGGCGCCAGCAGGGGTCACGCGGCGGACAGAACTCCCGCTTTTCCGCGATGGGCTGTGGGTAGGCTCGACCGGGAGCTGCTGGTGGAGGCGGCCATTTTTCAATCTTGGCTGCCTCCCCCCCTGACGGAAGACGTGGGCGCCGAGGCTGGCCGCATTCGCGGCATGCTTACGCAGATCTGCGATGCGGCCATGCCCCGCGTGCGGCGCCCGCCCCGACGGAAGGGGGTCTACTGGTGGTCCCCGGAGCTGGCGGACCTCCGTGCGGCCTGTATTCGTGCCCGGAGGTCCTACACCCGCAGCCGACGTCGCCGAATCCGCGACGAAGAGCGGGAGGGCCGGCTGTATGCGGCGTACAACAGTGCGCGCGCCGCGTTTAAGCTGGCCATCTGTCGCGCCAAAGAAGCGAAAAGGCAGGAGATGCTGGAGGGTCTCGAGCGTGACCCCTGGGGACGCCCGTACCGCGCGGCGCTCAACAAGCTCCGCGCCCAGGGCCCCCCCCTTACGGAGACCCTCCAGCCGGGCTTCCTCTCTGAGGTGGTTGAGGGACTATTCCCTTCACGGGCGGTGCACACGCCCCCGGTCATGGCTCCGCCAGATGACGACCGGGAGGCCGACGACGGGGAGGTACCGCCCGTGACGACGACGGAAATGGGGGCGGCGGCAGCGCGTATGCGGAGAAGCGCCGCCCCCGGGCCGGACGGGGTTCCCGCCCGAGTGCTGGCCCTGGTCCTCGACCACCTAGAGCCCCGCCTCAGGGGACTGTTCGACGCTTGCCTGGTGTCCGGACGGTTCCCTGACTGCTGGAAGGAGGGGAAGCTCGTGCTCCTGCCGAAGCCGGGACGGTCTCCGAATACAGTCGCGGCCTTCAGGCCCATCGTGTTGCTGGACGAGGCGGGCAAACTGCTCGAGCGGGTAGTCGCTGCCCGCATCGTCCGGCACCTAAGTGCGGTCGGCCCCGACCTGTCCGATGCCCAGTTCGGATTTCGGGCGGGTCGGTCTACGGTCGACGCCATCCTGCGCTTGAAGGCCGCGGCTGCGGAGGCCGTCACCTCGAGGGAAGTGCTGTTGGCGGTGTCGCTCGACATCGCCAACGCCTTCAATAGTCTGCCATTCGGCTGCATCAAGGAGGCACTCCGGTACCATGGAGTGCCCCTCTACCTAAGGCGGCTGGTGGCGGACTACCTCGACGGCCGCAGCGTCCTCTTCGTGGACCGGGAAGGGGACGTTGTAAGGAGGGCTATGTCGTGCGGCGTCCCGCAGGGTTCGGTTCTAGGGCCGCTCCTGTGGGACATCGGCTACGACTGGGTCCTCCGTGGCCGGCTCCCCCCCGGGCTGGGCGTAATTTGCTACGCAGACGATACGCTCGTCACAGCCCGGGGCGGGACCCTCGAGGAGGCGGCAACGCTGGCCACCTCAGGAACCGCGGAGGTGGTCAGGCGGATCGAGGCGCTGGGGCTTAGGGTGGCCCTTGAAAAGTCGGAGGCCCTACTCTTCCATGGGCCCCGACGCGGCCCACCCGCCGGCGCCTCGATAACGGTCAACGGTGTGGGCTTTCCAATCCAGGCCCACATCAAGTACCTGGGCCTGGTATTGGATGGACGGTGGCACTTCGACGAGCACTTCCGCCGTCTTGCGCCAAAGCTCGTCGGCACGGCGTCCGCCCTCGGGCGACTGATGCCGAATTTGGGCGGACCGAGTCTCGCGTGTCGACGACTCTACGCGGGGGTAGTACGGTCAATGGCACTGTACGGCGCGCCCGTGTGGGCGGAGTCCCTGGCCGCTCGCAATAGGGCCCTTCTGTGGCGTCCACAGAGGGTCGTAGCGGTCAGGGCAATACGCGGGTACCGCACGGTCTCGTGCGATGCAGCCTGCGCGTTGGCCGGAACCCCCCCTTGGGATCTGGAGGCGGAAGTGCTCGCCGACGTTTATCGGCGGGCGTCGACGGCGCGGGCGGGGGGCAGCCGCCCCTCGCCAAGCGCAATCTCTGCGTGGCGGGAAGATGCCCGCTGCGCCACCGTCCTAAAGTGGAGGTCTCGGCTGGAGACGCCCCGGGCTGGTCTCTGGACCGTGGGGGCGCTCCAGCCGATCTTGGAAGAATGGGCAGGGCGGCAGCACGGGGTCCTCACCTTCCGGTTGGTGCAGGTTTTGTCGGGGCACGGTTGCTTCGGCAAATACCTGCACACGATCGCTAGGAGGGAGACGACCCCAGGCTGTCACCACTGCGACTGCGGCGAGGACTCGGCGCAGCACACGCTCGAGTCGTGCCCGGCCTGGGATGTGCAGCGCCGGGAACTCGCTGCAGTCATAGGCGTGGACCTGTCGCTGCCGGCCGTTGCGCGAGCGATGGTTGGCAGTGACAGGGCCTGGACCGCGGTCGCCGCCTTCTGCGAGGCTGTCATCTCGCGGAAGGAGGCGGCGGAGAGGGCCCGGGAGGAATCCTCCTTCGCGGACCCGATTCGCCGCCGGCGCGCGGGGCGGCGTGCGCGCGCTTACCTGCGCCTGATGCCGCCCTAGCCGAGGCTGCGGACGGTGGGGTCGGGGAGTACCCTGCCGTCCGCGGAAGCCTACCGCGAAGGTGTGACGCCCAAGTGCGCGGGGCGTCGCACAAGAGAGGGTGCCCGAAGGGGCTGCCGCCTGCGGATCGCGGAGAAACGACGCGGTTCCCGTGATCCGCCGTAGCAAGGGCGGGTGAGGGCGCACGGTGGGTTTTTAGTGGGTGAGAGCCCCACACTACCCCGTTGTCTCCCCGGGCAGCGGGGTGTGCGGTAGGACATTTTTGCCCACCTAAAATAAAAAAAAAAAAAAAAAAAAAAAAGGGTACTACTGTCACTTCACTAGAAAAACAAAAGATTTTTCAAACTTTTTGTTCGTTTGTTACGTTTTCATGCCGTAACTACGTAGCCGATCTATTTAAATTGTACATGTATATAGTCTGAAGTTCAAGTAAGGAGCTAGGATACTTCTTATCTTGAAAATATTAAAGAATCCTGTCGAAAAGCTATCATAATATATATCATATTTTTAATATGACTTATAATTAATTACCTAGGCCTCACTACAACATGTTCACGTTTGACATTCGCCGCTTCACCCCCGGACAACTGTCTCGTGGTCACTGGGTGAGGGAATGCAGTCACGAGTCCTACGTCCGTAATTACAACATAGTGTTCCCGAACGACCAACGTTTGGCGGGCCGTGACGCAAGCCATGATGCTCTACATCAAGAATTAGTGGATGATGGTGCAGTCATGCAGGATAGAGCAGGATGGGAAAGACCAGCTTTCTTTATGCCCGGAGAAAAGGTATTTGCAAAATTATGTATTATGTTAAACACTATATTTGACCCAGCTGTATTAGGTTTGGCAACGCCTAATCACTTATTTGCGCAATAATTAAAATTCCGGCAAATATTCGCAAATAAGTAGTAAGGTATTAGAATATGATATGAAGTCTTGTTTTGTCCGTGTGATGACGGACTAAGTATACAAGTGTCACCATTCACATGCGACATTCTTTCCCACGGGTGTCGTATGAGGCGACTGAGGGAAGTAATATCATCCATTGCATGACTGGTGGTAGGGCTGGGTACCAAGTGGGAGTACTCACTTGGTATAGGGCCCGAGCGGGTTGGTACCGCCATCTCCCGTGTGACCGGCCATGAAGCACATCGTTGCGTTTTGGCTGTAGCAGGAGATAGCCGTTTATTCTTTCATTTCATATCGGTGAAATGAAATGGTTAGCAGCGGCATGACAATACTCTCAGTATTGTTGAGTCCATGAGCGACGGTTACCATTTACCATCAGATGGACAGTGGCTCGTCTGCCACTACATGCAAAAAAAAAAGTTATTAGAATATGATAAAAAGTAAATTTTGTTCCAAATTCTATCCCAAATCCTCTATTTGTTCTCTTCTTATTATCCTCCTTCGGCGACGTGCGTCTCTCTAGAATTAAGCGGCTCTACGAAACTGTAACCGCTTACCATCAGATGGGTCGTTTGCCCGTCTGCCACCCAAGTACCTAGTATAAAAAAATACATAGTGTTTTCTTGAGCACATTGGATCGTAGCTAGTGTTCCTGAAAATTGTTTGTTACGATGGTTCTTCTGTAACTTTTATACTTACGTAATGTCATGAAATTTGACAGACATTTGCAAATTTTCATTTCTATTTTTACAGATAAGAGTTCAGCAATACGACTGGGGCGGCACTAATGATTATCCAAGGAATAATGACACACGTTACGAAGAAGTACTCCAAGGAGATCTCACATTCGATTTCTCTAAACACCATGACCTCGTAAGCTATAATCATTAATACTATTATATATTCGCAACAAGCTCTTTGGGCAATTGCGTGTGATCAATTTTAGTGGTACTGAAATTTACAAGGACATTTTAATCCTCTGTAGACGTGATAAATTGGTTCTTTGAAGCTATCTTATTGTTCCTATTAAAAAACTCTTTCTTTTTATAAATGTTTACGTGTGTACTTGTGTTTATTTCTCCAGATCGGATCTGAAGCGCTGGCGTGTCGAAACGGAGCCGCTCTATTCAACATGTCTTACTACGGCAAGTTTTATTTAACTGGGCCGGATGCTCAACGTACTGCGGAGTTGGCCTTCACTTCGGATTTATCTAAAAGTAACGATAGGTAAGTCCACGATAGGTAAGTCCACGGGTGGAAGACCACAATGCCGTCTCTATACTCAAGTTACAAATAATGTAGTATGTACATGCCTTAAAAAAGATAGGGTTTATAAGAATACATGGAAAGAGGAGAACAATACCGCATTCTGGGATTACAACGTAGTGTATACAAAAAAAGTTTGCCGTGTGGGGCCGGCTTTAGAATTGTCCTACCCCTCTCCACCCATGGGAGTCGTAAGAGCTGACTGAGGGAATATTGGGGGAGTGGGCAGCAGCACCCCTTCGAGTATTAACAATATCCACTGCGATCGCCAACCCGCCTGCCAAGCGTGGCGATTACGGCACTATTCCCCATTCTTGAGGAGGCCTATGTTCAGAAGTGGACGTTAAAAGGCTGATGGATGGATGGATGGTATACAGAATCCCTCAGCCAATCACAATCCTTCTTATAAAGGAAAACGAACGATGGTTTTTGTTTCGTTTTATATTCCATACGGGCTGGTAGTAATGGTTTTACACCAAATGAAAGTTCTCATTCAGTTTTGGTCTTGAACTGCAATAAACAATGCCTTTTTTGTATTTTCACGCGTGTTGAGTGTTGGCCGTGCTGGTTTTGTTAAATATTACTAAACACAAAGTGAAAAAAAGCATGTCAAATGCTAAAAATATATATAAATAAATATTACTAAATTATAAATGGCGGTTACGGCCAACGGCTTACGATAATGTGGTCGTGGTTCGTCTACCTGTCATGTCTGGTCGTACCATCCTTATAATATCCTTACTAGCTGACCCAGCAAACGTGTTTTGCCATATAAATTATTTCTACATCGGCAGTAGAAAGGTGAAAATTTAGGGTTGTACGTATTTTTTAAAGCCGAATCATAAAAAAATTAAAATAAAAAGTTTTATCCAATAAATAAAAAATAAACATTTGGGGTGGACCACTCCTATCACTTACTTTCCTTAACACAAAATTTCATAAGAATCAGTCAAGCCGTTTCGGAGGAGTATGGCGACAAACACTTTTTTGAATTTTATATATATTAGATATAGGTAGTCTGGAGAAAAGGAGACATAGGCTACTTTTCATTCCTGAAAAATGGATGGTTCCTGTGAGATTTATTTCCTATTTTTGTATAGAGATATTCTGAAGTTCACGAGGGCATATTCTACGAGGAGGGATCAAAAAGTAGTGAGAACGACATACTTCTTGGTAAGAAAAAAAAATTATACTGGCAGGCATAGCTCAGATACATATTTGTAATATTAAAAAAGAAAAAATATTCGATTCTCTTTTGTTTTTTCTGAATGTAGTCATTTGTTTGCTTCGTGTCGGAACGTGTTCTCGAAAATGGAGAAAAAGTAACTGCGAGCCGTTATTAAATACCTCTGTTTAAAAAAGTTTACGACGCAAGAGATTAATTGCGATTTGGAGGCAACATTAGGAGAGTCTGCTCCGCCGTATTCCACTGTTACAAGGTGGGCTTCTCAATTTCGAATAGGGAGAACGAGCACGGATGACGAACATCGTTGCGGCCGTCTATCGACGTCAGTCACCCAAGAAAATGTTGCGAAAGTCAAGAAAATTGTATTGAGCGATCGAAGAGTTACCATCCGATACTTAATTCAAGAAACGGGCATTTCATATGGAAGTATTCAATCCATATTGAAACAATCTTTGAATATGAGAAAAGTCTCCGCAAGATGGGTGCCGAGAATGTTAACTGAGTACACAACAGTCGGAAACAAAATCGACTTGACATTTTGAAGATACCGTTGGACAAGTTTCAAGAAGATTCTGAAAACTTTTTGTCTCGTTTCGTAACAATGGACGAAACATGGGTCCATCATTTTGATACCGAGACAAAACAGCAATCTTCGCAATGGAAACGGCCATCATGACCGACCCCGAAGAAGTTTCGTGCCGTGGCATCGGCTGGCAAGGTTATGGCCTCAATATTTTGGGACTCAGAAAGGATATTGTTGATTGATTACCTGGAGCGTGGAACCACTATTACAGGCCAATATTACAGGTCGGAGCTTTTTGCAGGACCAAGACAAAACTTTTTTTTTGAAAGGGATTGAAGCCTTAGAAAAGCGCTGGACTCGGTGTGCAGAGAGACTCTGAGACTATGTAGAAAAATAAATTATTAAGTATTCAACAGTCATTATATTCTATCTCATTCTCACTACTTTTTGATCCCTCCTCGTAGAAATATTTTAAATGTGAACGTGAGTTTGTTTGTTTCTTACGCTTTCACGCTGTAACAACTGCACGAATCATCATGAAATTTTGAATAATATATGGTCTGGAGTCCAGCACAGCTATTTTAACATAGATTCCATTCGTACGGTTTTACTATACAAGTAAATGATGGCGAATATATGATAAACATTTTTCAGGGTTGTTTACTCACTACTGCTGAACGAGAAAGGTGGTGTAGAAGCTGACGTTACTGTCAGTGTGCTAGATGGCGGCAGTGGACAATTACATGAACCGATTTTCAAGGTATATATTTGCTTACACTATACGTAACTACGAGAGACTAGTGAGTAAGTAAAATAAATCCACTATGATCATCGTCTTGGTTGTATTCCTGGTATTGTGAGTCCATAATGGCGGTCAACACTGTAAGCACTAGATAACAAATTGGCGATTTCAAAAAGTGGCTCATGACTTTCTTACCGGGTTCTGCTCATGAAAAGGGTTGCTACGGAATCCGGCCGCTTGTGGCGATTGCAATCACTACATTGTTGATGCACTTGCCTCAAGCGCTGGTGTTAGTTTTTAGTCCATCCATCCATCAGCCTTTCAACGTCCACTGCTGGACATAGGCCTTGCCAAGAAAACTCCATAGCGAGCAGTCCCGTCATGGGGGACAATGCCGTAATCGCCACACTTGGCAGGCGGGTTGGCGATCGCAGTGGATATTGTTAATGGAGTGCTGCTGCCCACTCCCCCGTATTCCCTCAGTCGGCTCTTACGACTCTCGTGGGTAGAGAGGGGTTTTTAGTAACTTTGATAATTTAAAGTGCTATATAATAAGCCTATGAAATATAGATATTTTTCAATTTGAATTTGATTTTTACTAGTACAGTTTTAATTTTACTAGTAGGTACATGCAGTTTATCATGGCGAAGCACACCTACATTGTTTTTAATTTTAACTTGAAATGCAATTGGGTGTCTATTAAAGGCAAGAATGAATAAGTGTCTGAGGTAGTACGCTTCACCACCCAAGATAATATCAATGACTCGTTTTTATTGAATTAAAATCTGGTAATTTTAACACTAACAAAACCAAAAATTACAAAGACAGCGCTCCAGTTCGGTTCCCGAGTCCAAGGTTAACAGACCTCGTACGGAACTCTCTTGACATTTCGAGATTTTTCGAAATTGTGTGAATTTGTTTACAATTTATCACTGCTCGGTGAAGGAAAACATCGCGAGAAAATCTGCATGCCTGAGAGATTTCCTCGACGGCTCGTGGAGTCTGCCAACCCGCATTGGGCCACCGTGGTAGACAATGGCCTCATTCCTCTCATCATGAGAGGAAATCCGTGCCTAATAGTGGGACAGAAAAGGGTTGAAAAAAAATTAACACTCCAAAATTGCAGGGTCGTGGCTACTATATAGTTACGAGTGGATTCAATGCATATCACACATTAGCTCATCTACGGCGCATCATTCAAACACGCAAACTGCAGGCCACTGTCACTGATGTCACTAAACAACTTTGTATACTTAGCGTGCAAGGACCTGACAGGTGCGTTTCATTGTTTTTAATATCACTGTTAAGATATTTTTTTTATTGCTATAATGATGGCAGACAGGCCACGGCCCATCTGATGGTAAGTGGTAACCCTCGCTCGAGGACCTACCTATACCGAGAGTATTGTCAAGCCGCTGCGCAGCCGATGTGCTTCATGGCCGGTCACACGGGAGATGATGGTACCAAGTGAGTATTCCCACTTGGTACCCAGCCCTACCACCAGTTACGTTCGTTGAGTGATAATTGCGGATGGGACGACCCAAGATAGGTACTGCACCCTCCCACTAAAATATTAACTGAGTCAAGAGTCGCAGAGAGCCGTTAATAATGGCGGGATAAATAATGAATGAATGAATAGAGTTAAAAGATTTTATTTGTTCTTTACCTTTCCTTCAGTAGTGGATCAAGTGGACGTTAGATTGGCCATTATATCTTGTGGATATTTCATAAGCATTTGACATCACCTTTTAGAATACTCATGTCGAATGAATAGAATAAATTTATATCGATTTATTGTCTTGCAGTGATCTCTTGTAAAATAAATAAGCAAGTGATAATTTATTTTCGCAATCCGTTAATTTTCGCCATTTCGGCGTTGTGAGCATACATGGCTAATTAAAGAAATAAAACCAATCATATCTCCATTCCTCTTCTAAGCATAGTGGAAGATTTTCACGGTAGGTAGCCGCTATGCTGCTCTTTTGAGGTCTTAGGTCCATGAGCGTCAGTTCTTACTACAAAGTGGTCTCATCTGATGATGTTTGAAACAAAAACGTTCAATTGTGTTGGACTTTTTTGCAAAGCAAGTAAACGTAGACATCTATTGTTTCAGCCAACGCATTCTCCAGCGTTACACAGAGGCTGGACTATCCAACGACGCATTCCCTGTGTACATGCACCGCAGCATACTAGTGTCTAAGGCAGCGAAAACCTCCCAGGATAAACAGTACAATTGCCGGGCCCTCCGTGTGACATGGTCTGGGGAGTTGGGCTGGGAGTTACACATACCTTCATCTCATGCAATACCTGTGTATAGAGCTTTGAGTCGCGCTGAGGGTCTGAAGAATGCTGGATGGAGGGCTCTAACGTCACTTGCTACAGAAAAAGGTAAGCTTAAAGGATTTGCGATGCGGTGTCATGTTTTTACTCTTTGCTTCAAACATTAATAGGTTTAAAGAGGTTTAGTCTGAAGGGTACACATACAAGTGCAATAAAGCATGTCTTTCTGAAGGCTAGTCTTCTCGCATTTACGCAATGGTTGTGCGTCGTTTAATATTGTAATACTCACTTCTCACCTGAAATAAAGTTGTTTTCAATTGAGAACTATTGTAGAATTTTTAAATAATGCACCACACGACAGACAACTATCGAGACTTCTTTTTACAAGATTTTTTATATAAAATTTGTTAGTTCCTATTAGTTAATATTAAAATTAACTAATTATACTCGTCTTATATTATTAGAATATGATGAATATCATATTTAAAGATAATATCCCAAGGAATAGATCCGTACGCATAATTTACAATCACACTGTCGATATTCAATAGCCATAATAGCCGACAGAATTGCCTCGTTTTGGAAAGAGACGAGACGACTTCATTAAGAAAAAATTTGGTGGGTAATTTTTCTGCGTTGATATTGTTATACAAATAAAATCTGCATTTATATAAGACGGTTTTAACCGGAGAGCTCCAGCTTCAAGAGGTTGACGTGAGACACAAAAATAAAATGCACATCCGTCCATCCATCAGCCTTTCGAAGTCCACTGCTGGACATAGGCCTCCCCAAGACAACGCCACATGTGTTTCGCTCATATGGGGGATAGTTCCGTAATCGCCACGCTTGGCAGACGGGTTGGCGATCGCAGTGGATGTTGTTAATACTCGAGGGAGTGCTGCTGCCCACCCCCCCGGTATTCCCTCAGTCGGCTCTTACGACTCCCATGGGAGGAGAGGGGTAGGACAATTTTAAAGCCGGCCACACACATCAAACTGCACAACAGTTAGTTTATTTACGCGATATTCACGCTCATAATAAAACACTTTTTAGGTTATCACGTATGGAATGCTGATCTAAGGACGGACGACAATCCAATAGAAGCTGGTTTAGGATTTGCTTGCAGGAAGGATGGAGATTACATTGGCAATGAGTTTGTGACTAAGGCCAGAGAGAACGGCGTCACGAAGAAATATGCATTCTTCACACTTGACGATAAGGTTATTGTTTCACATCGTTACTTATAGTACAGGGGCCGCCGCCTATTTTAAGTGATTAATAACAGGTTCAATCTTTGTGAGTAGGTTCCGTTCGACGAGACGCCCAAGTTTTTCTCTGTGAAAAATCTCAATAGAGGTAGCTAATAAAGAGCGCAGGTATAAAACATTTCCATTTGGTGGGGTGTCGAAATTGTCTGACAAACAGTAAGTTTAAATGTTAAGATAATTGGATAATAAACTCGGAATACCTCTTACAAGATTTTTCACTGAGAAAAATTTTGAGTGTCTCATCGAACGGAACCTACTCACAAATATTCAGCCTGTTATTAATCACTAAAAAAATAGGCTGCGGCTCCTGGACCATTATCTTTACTTTAATATTATAAATGTGCTAGTGCGTTTGTCTGTTTGTTACGCTTTCACACCATAACTACTAAACCGACTATCGTGAAATGAATACTCAGAAAAGAACATAAACTAGTAAGGGAGTACTCACTTGATATCGGGCCCGAGTGGGTTGGTACCGCCATCTCCCGTGTGACCGGCCATGAAGCACATCGGTGTGATTATATAGCCACCCATTATATATTGTTATATAAGTACGCCTTAACAATTTCTTGAGACCTAGCTCACAGGGTACCTAAAATAAATCCTCTTCCTATTTCTAAAAGGTGTAACTAAAATATATTACCTCATCCTGTCTTAAGGGTACTTAAGACGTGTTTAAAAGTAGTTTTCATGATATGCTTGGGCACTGAATGAGATTTTTTTTAACCCATAAGCGGCGCTGTGGCGTAGGGTGGGCGTTAGCCTCCCGGGGGAATTCAAATATCACCGCCCCTTGATTTAGTTATTGAAGTTGAAAACTTAACATAATGGAACATAGCAACGCTTACTGAAGGCGGTTATCATATAACACCAAGAGATGTCAGCGTTATTATCTTATATCTTAATTACAGGTTGCACTGTTTGGACAAGAAGCAGTATTTAGGAATGGAGAACCCGTAGGCTACTTAAGAAGAGGAGATTACGGCTATTTCTTAAATAAACCGATTGGTGTTAGCTACGTCACTAACAAAGGCGATGTGGTTACTAAAGACTACTTAAGTGAAGGAGAATATGAGATAGAGGTTATGGGAAAGCGGTACAAGGCTACTCTACACCTGAAATCTCCTTTTGATCCCAATGGGCAGAGAATACTGGGTAATTACGGTAAGCTCTGCATCGATGAAAACATTCATGAGCCTCATGCTGGACAAAATGAAAAGGCGGGTGGTACTGAATAAATTAGCTTAATAATTATTGTAGATCTCAATAAACTGTTTTATAATTATTTTATTGATAATCATAATATGTTAATAAATATTGCTAAGAATAATAAATATCTTATTAATTTTTTAATTTCCGCACAATTGATAACTACTCACAAGTACAATCTGCTTACAAAGCAGAATTCAAGGTCTTACCGTCTTATGATGTGGTATTTCCTCGGCTAAGGCAAACCTAACATCCTGCACTAAGGAATAACCTTGTATCGCGAGGGACTACAAACATATCTACAATTTAACGGATACCCAGAAAACCCATCTGTGGGTCACACAGAGTTGTCCTGTGTGGGAATCGAACCGACAACATTCAAACGGGCGGGTTCATTCGGTAGGTATCTAAATAACTCTGCTATCCGTGCAGTCGGCTAGGGAGCCTAGTACCTACCTATTTATTTTGTGCTCGTTGGCTGCACACAATATGGATGTTTATAACGATGTGATGGATCGAAACATTAAGCAATTGATTTATAACATTGTATAAAAAGGAACCTTTTTTTTATTTTTATTTGGGGTGGTTAGAAATGTCCTACCGCACACCCCGCTGCCCGGGGTAGTGTAGGGCTCTCACCCACTAAAAACCCGGCGTGCGCCCTCACCCGCCCTTGCTACGGCGGATCACGGGTACCGCGTTGTTTCGACCGCGATCCGCAGGCGACAGCCCCGTCGGGCACCCTCTCTTGTGCGACGCCCCACGCACTTGGGTGACACACCTTCGCGGTAGTCTTCCGCGGACGGCAAGGTACTCCCCGACCCCACCGTCCGCAGCCTCGGCTAGGGCGGCATCAGGCGCAGGTAAGCGCGCCCACGCCACCCCACGCGCCGGCAGCGAATCGGGACTGCGAAGGAGGATTCCTCCCGGGCTCTCTCCGCCTCCTCCTTCCGCGAGATGACAGCCTCGCAGAAGGCGGCGACCGTGGTCCAGGCCCTGTCACTGCCAACCATCGCTCGCGCAGCGACAGGTCCACGCCTATGACTGCAGCGAGTTCCCGGCGCTGCTCATCCCAGGCCGAGCACGACTCGATCGTGTCCTACGCCGAGTCCTCGCCGCAGTCGCAGTGGTGACAGCCTGGGGTCGTCTCCCTCCTAACGATCGTGTGCAGGTATTTGCCGAAGCAACCATGCCCCGACATAACCTGCACAAACCGGAAGGTGAGGACCCGTGCTGCCGCCCCGCCCATTCTTCCAAGATCGGCTGGAGCGCCCCCACGATCCAGAGACCAGCCCGGGGCGTCTCCAGCCGAGACCTCCACTTTAGGACGATGGCGCGGCGGGCATCTTCCCGCCACGAGGAAATCGCGCTTGGCGAGGGGCGACTGCCCCCCGCCCACGCCGTCGACGCCCGCCGATAAACGTCGGCGAGCACCTCCGCTTCTTGATCCCACAAGGGGGTTCCGGCAAACGCGCAGGCTGTATCGCACGAGACCGTGCGGTACCCGCGTATTGCCCTAACCGCTACGACCCTCTGTGGACGCCACAGAAGGGCCCTATTGCAAGAGGCCAGGGTCTCCGCCCACACGGGCGCGCCGTACAGTGCCATTGACCGTACTACCCCCGCGTAGAGTCGTCGACAGGCGAGACTCGGTCCGCCCAGATTCGGCATCAGACGCCCGAGGGCGGACGCCGTGCCTCTCCGCCTTTATTGGCGCGCCACTGGTGGTGCACACGGCACACGGTTCCAGAACTATGTTACATTCCTTCGGTGGTAAGCATAGATTTTACCTATTCCCCTGGATGTACATAGTTTACATGGTGATGAAAAATCTACAATAACAGCACTGTTGCCATATGTACGGATTTGTCCGTACAAGTACGGAATTTGTAGTATTACGTACGGATAAAGATTGCGTACGGATATTATTATGTGTACGGATTTCCAATAATACATAAAACGTACACGTTTCCAAATACAACACCCAAAATTCCCTTAAACCACAGATTAGAATATATATAGCCCAAAACCGATTCATCGATGTATTTAATTCTTTGCTCAATTGCGTGATACCTCATAGTATGAAACTGTTTCCTTCGTACTATAAGATTACTTACGCTGTGCGGAATACGTAATGGTATACCTTACCTTAGACAAAGTATACTATAGTATAGACTCGCTTCTGTTTTGACACTAAGGATGAAGAAAAAGATGTACGTATTAGGTTTTAGCAAGAGTGAGAGAGACACATGTGTAAGTATTTTATCCTTTTCGCGTATGCGTTATTTTTATTTGGACCCAATCAACTGGGTCAAAACAATAAGGCCAACCGTCCCTATCATCGGTACGTAAGCTTGTTTTTGTATTTACGTAAAAAAAACAATAATCACGTTATATTCGCTAATGTTTAGATATTTTTATATATATTTTTGGCATTTGACATGCTTAACACTATACATTAAACACAAAGTGAAAAATGTGAAATCAAAAACAACAGTCACTAGCAGGATCCTGCTCGTGACTGTAGTTTTCGATTGCACATTTTTCACTTTACGCTAATGTTACACATTCTGATACATTTTAAGCAAAATATAAGCTAAACTGCAATTTCTTTTGTCATTCTTGTATCCGGCTAAAACAAGTAGTACATTTTTAGTTAACAAAGTTATAATGGAACGTTTTAAAGAATGGTTTGATTTCGTATGGAGTTTGATTTATTGCACGTACGGATTTTGCTGTCGGATGTACGCATTTTTAGTTCCCACAGTATGGCAGCACTGAATAACAGGTCAGCACAGACAGATAATACAGCAACCGACCCGAAACCGTGTTATTGAAATTATTTCATAAAAAAAACATAATAGGTTATGTTTGTTTGAATTTAATTTTATAATAAGTTATTTTATATGATAAGAATTAAAAATACATCTAGGATAACTTGTGTGTCCAATACCAAAATATGTCTGTCACGCTTCATACCGATTTAGGCGACATAAAAATAGAGTTATTCTGTGAACAGTGCCCAAAAGCTTGCGAAAATTTTCTAGCGTTGTGCGCGAGCGACTACTACAACGGCAGCTTATTCCATAGAAATATAAAAGTAATAGTTTTTATTATAGATATACACATGTCCAACTATTAGAACGACCGTTTGAATCGGTTATTTTTTTTAGGGTTTTATCGTACAAACTGGAGATCCTACAGGTACTGGCAAAGGTGGTACTTCTATTTGGGGAAGAAAGTTTGAAGATGAATTTAAAGAAGAATTGAAGGTACTTAACTATCCAGAGTATCCAATATATTAAATGATAAACTAATGACACTAAATCTCATGTATAACATGGATCTATATATTTTTTTTAGCACAATGCTAGAGGCATTGTAAGCATGGCTAATAATGGCCCTAATACAAATGGAAGTCAATTCTTCTTTACATATGGAGAACAACCTCACTTAGATCTCAAATATACCATATTTGGCAGGTAAAATAGATTGCTTGATTTAATCTCCTATAACATTTTATATTAAACTAGCATCCCAGCCTTTTTTTTTAGGTGGGCAAAAATTTACTTACACACTAATGTTGTGCCTGCTCGGTCATTTAAAAGAGCGCTCTGTACTATTTCATTTCGGACAGTGAACTAATTCATTCTATTAGTTCTATTAGCTCTATTCGGTCATTAGATTTGGTTGGTCAGGCAATCGGTCATCATTCATGATCGTGCTAATAACCACACCCACAGTGTATCAGTCAGAGTATATTAAAATGTCAAGGTGGTCTAATGAATCTAAACCTTAAACACTGATAAAACATAACTTTATTATCTAAAGTCTATTGACTATCATACTTTACTTTTTGCTAGGGTGGGAAAAAATATATCTAGCGGCAGACCCTGTCGTTCGGGGCAACAAACAGGGTAGTGTGGGAGTGGGGCTCTCACCCACTAAATAAACCCGCCATGTATCTTCTCGGCGGACCATTGGAACTGTGTGAAAATATGGTTAACTACAAAGTTTGATGCTTCCCATAACTATAGCATGCAAAAATAAAAACCGTCCAATCCGTTTACGTATAAAAAAAGAATAAGGCCCGCCGTTGATTGCAACTTTTTGTCGACGTGACTTTTTGTCACTTATGCCCGGTTTCTGAGGTTCCCAGTAAAAGTGTCAATAGCTATTGATTCAATAAAGTTATCTGTAGTTTAAACTTAGGATAACTGTTATAGAGTTTCTGAATACGTAATTGACGTTTCAATAACTATGAAATAGATAAGCAGTTTCGCTATTTGCCAATAGATGGTGTTCATAAAAAGTCGTACGTAAAATTTAATATATCATTAGTATTAATTGACAAATAATTATTTTATTTGAAGCGTAATTATTTTCTAAGTTTAAATATTAATCTTAATATATTTATAATTAAAGATAATGTTAATTCGTTGTTTTTAGGTATGTGGCTATATGTACGATACCGTTAGAGATACCGTCATATAGTAAATGTCAAACTTATGTCAGCAATTTATATTGATGGGCCTCGTGGCGTAGTCGCCTAGTCGATAGTGTAACCGACTACTGTGCACGAGGTCGTGGGTTCGATTCCCACTCAGGACAATTATTTTTGTGATGAACACAGATATTTGTACTGCGTCAGGGTGTTTTCTATCTATTTTAGGTATGTATTTACAAAAAAAAAGTAATATATATATATTATTATATCCGTAATATGGTTCCCATAGCTCAAGCGTTAAGCTTAGTTTGGGACCAGAGGATGTTGTGTAAAATGTCCGTGAATATTTATTTATTATATTATGACTATCTGATAGAGACTTCGTCTGCGTTGATTATAATATAACAGAAAACACAAATCACTAAACACGTAATAGGTACCTACTTATAAAAATCGTTGTTTCTTAAAACTAATAACTTTATATTAAATGAAGATATCACAATACAAAAATATTTATTTTAGATAAGGGTCAAAGCGATATTCTAATTTTCATTCTTCATCACTATAAATTTCGAAAAGGCTTCTTCAACATTTTTAGTTTCTGGGCACAGATAATTATATTAGAAATAAACTGCTACACCTACTTCCAAATGAGACTCGCATGAGCTGCTTGTATACACAATTCTATTTGAATACATTGATGCATTGATTTCATCTTATACCTACGTCCTGGTCACGTCGTACTTGGTTTTTTACTTTTGACTAGCAAATTATTCGAAAAATAATACGCAATATCCTAAAACTATGGTATTTTGTTCAAGAGTGAGACTACAAATAGTTATAGAACCAATAAACGCCACGTATTTGTCAGTCAAGTTAACGCTAGTTTAAGCTAAGTTTATCTCAGGACGCGCTACTCAGAAACGCATTTTCATGACTTATCGAACCGATAGCGCTATCGGACAGATAAACTACAGTTAAATGTACCTCAGAAACCGGCCATTAGTCAAGTGCAATGAAAACTATACTGAGCGCGCTCATTATGGTGACGTGATAATACGGTGATTAACAGTTGCAGCTACAGGCAACACCGGAGTGACGTGACTGTCACTCGCCCTGTACATCACTATGGGAATCCGCTCACTCACTGGTGACTTTTTGTCACTCGGTCGGCGCCGCGCGTTCGGAGTAGACGTATGCTATTTAAAAAAGTGTGGCTGTGTTTTGCTTTTAAAGATGTCGTCTTCTTTGCAAGAGGAAGACATTGACAATGAATTATTAATAGAGGAGGTAGAAAAGAGGCCTGCATTATATGCAAAAAATTTAAAGCAATATTCCGATATAATTTTAAAAAGAAGATTATGGGATGAAATAGTATTACACTTGTTTCCAACAAGAAGTTTTTCACAGGAACAAAAAGAAAATGCAGGTAATTGTATTAGCGTTTCTTATAATTTATTACGTTACTTTTAAATCAGGGCGGAATTATTATTTACCTACATTGACATAAGATTGAAATTTAAATGAATTATTGCGTGTGCACTTGTAAATTGTGACTATTATTATCATAAGTTACATGTTTAGTTATATTTTTTCATATTGCCACGGTACGGATCCTTGTGGTGAAATAAGAAGTAAAATAATTTCTTATATTGACACAGGACATGTTTCGATGCCACTGATGTGTAGACATTGCTGAGCGTACATTCGTACGCGGTATCTGTGAATTGAATTCCATCTCTAACGCGAATGTAGTTATGTAATATACAGCAAGCCATTACAATCTTATCACAAAATTCTATGTTAACATCGATAGGTCTGTGAAGAATTCACCATTTATTACACAGTATTCCAAAAGTGCATTCCACCATTCGACGTGCTCTTGTATGTCGATAATTAAAGATTCTTTTAGCAACTGTAAGTCCTCTCTTAGAAAACGGTCGTAAGATATTTTTCGACAGACCAAATGCTTCGTCACCTACAATGAAAAAAGGCATTATTTTTCCATTTTCATCATTAGGTAGAGTTCGTCCAATCAGAATATTTAATAAATTCTCTTGATGCCTTCTGCCAGTATTCGAATTTTTAAAAATCGTCGATTCGCTTGCGCTTCCTTGTGATCCGACGTCAATGTAGATGAATTTATTATCTGCGTCTATCCATGCCATCAAAACCATAGAGAAATATTTTTTATAGTTAAAATAATCAGATCCACTGTGCTTTGGATTCGTTATTCTAACATGTTTACCACGCCGATAATATTAGGAAAGTTAGTACGCTCGTAAAACTGATCAGCAATTTTATACCAGTCTTCTTAATTTTTTTCTGCCATGTACAGAGGTTGCAATGCTTCCCATATAAATTGGCACGTTAAATCTACAATATTACGAGGCGTTGTGGCTCCAATTAGATATTCAAAAGAAAATGTATTGAAACTTGCACCAGTTGCTAAATACCTGTAAATAAAAGAATGTTATTTTTTACAGTTAAAGTGATACAACGTCGTTGTAAAAATTTAAGAGCATGTTTTTCGAGGGAGCTTCGTTGTCAAAAAGACGTAAAATCAGGGCAAGCTGCACCTAAACGAAAACGATACGTGTACTTTGATAAGCTACTGTTTTTGGTACCTTCTATGAAGCCAGGGAGAGAAACCTCAAGTAACGTGACATCGCTTGACGAAGAAGCAATTAGTGAGAGCGATTCTTCTACACCAGCAATAACACGACCAAAACAAGAAAAGAAGAAGAATAAAAGTTACGAAGAATCTTTATTAGAAATATTAAGAGATAAAACCAACCACCAAGACATCCAGACACTACCAGACCCAGACAATTATTTCGCGTTATCTTTGGTTCCATTATTAAAGTCAATTCCACCAGATCAGAAAATTGATGCACAGATTGCGATTTTGAACACCCTAAAATATTATACCCAATCTTCTAGTAACTATAATAATTATAATTCTACTGCTGCAACATACATTCTTCCTCAACCACAACAACCTCGTATAATTTCCCAACAAATAATATCCCCAGCCCAACCAGCACCAGCTCGTATACTTCCTCAGCCAATAACGTCTATAACACAACCACAATCTCAACCACCACCACCTCGTATACTTTCACAGCAATGTTTCAATCCCTCTGCACCCTAGAGGGTGCAGTGGAGATGTAGACATCTACTCAATCTTTTTATGATATATGTCTCCCCCGCGGTCGAACAAAACTGTGCATCATATATATCAAATTACTCTGTAGATGATTGTGATATTGCAAATTTTTATACCTCTGATTAATAAAGATTTTTTGTTTAAATAAGTAATTGATGTATTTTTTGTTACTTACCTCAAAGTTACCGTTAACCTTTCTTCTGCTGGAATAGCTTTGCGAAATGTTGTATCTTGAAATGTAGGTAATCACAGGACCTACCAAAGACAGCAAGTCATCGAAAGAGTTTATAGACATACGAAGATAATTAAAAAACTTAGGTGGATACTGACATAATTCAGAATATATAGTGTAGAATTTTCCTTTAAATAATCTTTCCGTGTATATAGGATGCACCCAGTAGCGTCCTTTCCGTTTCATTTTTCTTCTACGTATTTCAAGACCACAAATCACGGCAACCTCATTGATGTCCATTTCAAAAATGAACGCGATTTGTTACCCAAAAACAGATTCAGTGAGCGCATCGTGGGTGACAGCAGGTGACAGTAACAATAAGTCACAGTGACAAAAAATTGCAATCATCGGCGGGCCTAAGAAGTACAAACACTAAACAATGAATTAATAAATTATTATTATAACTTAATAACCTCAACTTTCTCGAAACGAACTATCAATAGCGCGAAAGTACCTAACTCTTCGTCTTCTTCGATAATGTACTTATTTACTCATATTACTCAGTCACCGGGTCTGTCGCTCGCGTTCGGTTCGTTAGGAATGATGAAACGATAGAGCTAATAGACCGATTAACAGTTAGCGTTCGGAACCGGTTCTTCTAGTACAGTGCTAAGATACGTTTCTTCTAGTACAGTGCTAAGATACGTTTCTTAATCGGTCATCGTTCGCGTACTGCCCGGGGAGACAGCGAGGTAGTGTGGGGCTCTCACCCACTAAAAACCCACCGTGCGCCCTTACCCGCCCGTGATTGGCGGACTACTGGTACCGCATATATTCCCTTCAGTGGTCCGCGCGGCGGCTAGCCCCGTCAGGCTCCCTCTCTGAACGACGTCCCCGCACATCTGGGACATCACACCTTCGCAGTAGGATCAACGCGGGCGGTGGACAATCCCCGATCCTACCGCCCGCGGTCTCGGCTAGGGCGGCATCAGGCGCAGATTGTAGCGCCCGCGCCGGCGGCGGATCGGGCCAGAGGAGAGATCGGCCTCCCTGGCTCTTTCCGCCGCCTCCTTCCGCGAGATGACATCCTCGCAGAAGGTGGCGACCGCGGTCCAGTACCTATCGCCACCATCTATCGATCGGACGACAGCCGGCAGCGACAACTCCTCTCCGATGAATGCAGCGAGATCCCGGCGCTGCTCAGCCCAGGCCCGGCACGACTCGAGCGTGTGCTGCGCCGAGTCCCCACTGCAGTCGCAGTGGTGGCAGCAGGGAGTCTCCTCCCTCCTAGCGACTGTGTACAGGTACTTGCCAAAGCATCCGTGCCCCAACAACACCTGCACCAGCCGGAAGGTGAGGGCTCTATGCTGCCGCCCCGCCCATTCCTCTAAAATCGGCTGGAGCGCCCCCACGGTTCGAGGCGTCTCCAGCCGAACCCTCCAGCGAGCGATGGTGGCGAGGCGAGCGTCGCTTCGCCATGCGATCATTTGACAGGGTGGGAGGCGAATGCCACCCGCACGCGCTTCTGACGCCGGCTAAATTTCGGCGAGCACTTCCGCCTCTATGTCCCGCGGGGGAGTCCCGGCCAATGCGCATGCGGCCTCGCACGATACCGTCCGGTAGGCGCAGATTGCTCTGACCGCCAGGACTCTGCGGTCTCCACAGCAGACTAGCATCCCACTCTAGCTTAGCATGGATGATTTAAAATATTAAATGTATCTGATTAATAATACTTTTTTAAATTTCCTAGCATAAAGATAAACAACAAAAACTATTCCGTAATCCAATGTTTGGCACATAGCAGAGAACGAACAGATCCTTATAAAAAAAAGCAACTTTATTTAGATTAGATTTTTTTTCTTCTCATCTTTGCTCCAATCATTCTCAAATGTATTCTATATACTCGGTATCTTGTTCATTGGTTATTCAATTAAACATTTATTTCAGGGTGATAGATGGTTTTGAAGCACTTGATGATTTAGAAAAAATGGCTGTGAATCCAAAAACATTTAGACCTCTTAATGAAGCAAGAATAACATCAGTGACAATACATGCAAATCCATTAGCTGGTTAGCTTAAAATAAAGAATTTTTAGTATACTTTTTTGTAGTTTACCTTCTTCCTTTCCAATTTCTAATTAGACATCATCCATCCATCCATCAGCCTTTCGACGTCCACTGCTGGACATAAGCCTCCCTAAGAGAACGCCACAACATGTGTTTCGCTCATATGGGAGATAGTGCCGTAATCGATGTTGTAAATACTCGAGGGAGTGCTGCTGCCCACTCCCCGGTATTCCCTCAGTAATTAGACAGTTTCTGAAAAACTCCAACCCACAATGTCAAGTTCCGAGAAAATTGAGTTTTTAGTTCAATATGTATTATGCAATATAGTCGATTATGCAAAATGTGAGATAGTAATATTGGGTTGGAACATTTTTCAGAAACTATGTCCGATTTATAAAGATTTATATCTATGCCTATATATAGCCAGATCCTGTCATAAAAACAGCATTTTGCTAATAAAATATGCAGTAAGGTTTTAAATTTTTTATGCTTCCACATTCAGTTACAATACAATTCAAAGTTACTCAAATTAACTACTTACCTACTTATTTCAAAGGGACTTTATAAACGTCTAATAATTAACAGTAAACCCAACTCGGACAAATTTTCTGAGTGGGAATAGAACCCACCCACACTGCATCAATTGTTTGCCATTCATATTTTTTGTTTATCATAAATTAATTAATTTAAATTAACAGCAACACATACTATGGTGGACAACATTTATTGCAGGGGAATACATGGATTTAATATATTTATGTTATGTTTTTTAGGCTTGAACTCTAAAGTAATTCAATTATTTAGGTCAATAGAAGAATTTTTTATTTTTTATCTTTCTGGTTCTCGGTGCAATTTAAGTTTCATAAGATATATAGGTATTTGTATTAAATCTTCACTAAAACAGTGAATGAATTTATACATATTAAGAAATCTAAAGTATTTTAGTAGCTTGTAATTATTTTATGACAGTACATTAAGTACTTTAAAAATTCCAAGTGAAAAACCTACCATTATCAGGAAATTTAAAAGCACCAAGATAAAAGTAAAGGTCCATAATTATCCTCATCAATAGTTTTTCTTTGTTCAACTAAATGGTGAATAAATTTAAATTTTAAAGTTTGTATGACATTTAACAAGCTACATAACTTAAAACAAACAGCTAATGATTTATCAACTGCCTAGACAACTAGAACTACTAGAAAATCATTTACATCATGTACTATATTGGTACTTGATACATGCATTTCACACAAATCTGGCTAGGAGCAATCACTGGTGTTTTACTAGATGCAATGCAATAAATCCTTAGGCTTTGATAATTTATTTTTCATATATATTAAACATAATTGTACAATTTGTTGAAGTGGAATACAAACAAAACGAAATTGCAATCAAGCACAATCAATCAGAACTGTGGCAATTACTGCTAATAAAACACAAGGTGTATTATTTACAACAAATGTTTGTTTAAATAGTTACTGTGCAATTACAAGGTCCATACATGTATAAGTAGTATATTATGTACATTTCAATATTCTTTGGATAAAATGAGTTAACACCATATACTTATTAAGTATGGTATTTTAGAGACAGCTAATGCTCACATCATGGTATTATTTAAGCAACACTAACTTCTATAATACACTAATCTAATATTCTTGAACTAATCAGTGGAATGGACTTTTAGTCAAAGTGGCCATAATATAACAATAATAATATATATATATATATATATTAAAATGATACACAGTTATGTAATTCACTTACATAAACATGTCAACTTTGTAATTAGTAATACTGTATTCATTTAAAAATAATGTTAGACTTAATTAGTGAGTTAAAATAATGATATATTTGGTTATAGGTATATTCTCAATATGAGAATTTAATTTTCTACTCCATGATACATTAAAAAATATTTAAAATAATTTACTGGGCTTTTAGCAATAACTTAAATTGTCAGACAAATCATTTATAACATGCCTCTCAACCACATTTAACAAACACACCCAAACAAAACAATTTAACTTAAATTTAAGTACCAAATAAGTAAACAATGTTGGTTAATCTTCTATAATTAATGTTTGATCTTCATTAATTATGCTATTCAACCTTCAAGTTTCTAGGTCATAAAAATTTTCATCTAATACAAAATCAGATTCATCTTCTTTTTTAATTTCAGCAGTAATTTTTTCATCATAATTATCACTGAAATGAGACTTTATATGTGCAACTAAATCGGATTTCTTTTCAAACTTTATACCACATTCAATGCATGGCATATTCACAACCTCAGATTCATGACTTTGTTCATGTTTATCAAGCTTGTCCTTTTTAGTGAATTTCTTATCACATTGACTGCATGAAAATGGTTTCATGCCAGAGTGTAGTGCAGAATGCCGGTCTAATTCTCTCTTTCGAGGAAACTTTTTGAAACAAATTTTGCATTGAAATATTCTTGAACTCATGTGGGCTATGGATACATGAGTTTTATAAGTATCTAAAGAACCAAACCTTTTAGGACATTGATGACATTTGATATTTTTGGGTCGGTTTTTATTAGCAACCAGCTTTTGTTTTGGTGGTGAACATTGTACTGGTTTAGCATTAGTTTTTTTCTGTACTTTCATAAAGCTACTTTCTCCAGATATATGGTCTGGCACTCTAGGCAAGTCAAACTCAGCATTTGATGAATCAGGATGGAGTTGCGTAGGGGACGTCATAAGATTGCTAAAAGGATTAACACTCACAACCATATCATGCGTGTCATTTTCATTACCAAATTCTGTCTTCTCTGGGCTTATGGGGCCATGTTTCATTTCATGTTTAATTAGTTTATCTCTTCTGCCAAATGATAAAGGACATTTCCTACAAGCATATGGCTTCATTCCTGAATGTATTAACATATGCCGTTGCATATCTCCCTTAGCAACAAAGCTCCTTGGACAAAGAGGGCACACATGAGGTTTATGACCAGCATGAATGCGTAGATGTTTACTTAAATTTGTATTCCGTGAAAAGCTCTTCAAACAATATTGACATTGGTATGGCCTTATGCCAGTATGTACAATAGAATGCTTTCTTAAATCTGATCGTCGGCCAAAATTTTTGTCACATTCAGGACAGTGATAAGGTTTATCATTAGCATGCACTAGCTTACTATGTTGTACACATTGACTTCTTTCAGCAAAGACTATACTACACTCGAAGCATTTGTAAGGTACATGGGGATCATGAGAACTTACTTCATGTTCCTTACACTTTTCTTGTGAGATAAAAGCTTGATCACAGTATTGACACATAAATACATTTCTAAAAAATGATTCTGCTATTGGTTCCCCTTCTGGAGTATTATCTCTTTCTGTTGATTCTTGTTCTATAGGCTCCAGGGTCTCAGATTCGTCAGATGAATCATAATCTAGACTGGGGTCTACAACCATCACTACACTATCTTCAACAATATATTCTTCATGCTTCAGGGGCTTCACATCCTGACTATATTTGTAGTCATTAAGTTCAGATGAATTTGAGTTATCTAGTTCATTTATGCGGTTTGTAATCTGTCTCAGTCTGGCTTCATTTTGTAAGCATTGAAGTTTGAATTTTGAACACTTATCCACTTTGAATAAACATCTGAAGCATATTCGCCCAGGTAGGCCGTCATTAGGATCGATCTGTAATAGCAACAAAATTTGTATTAAAATACCATGTATTTAATTATTAACGACAAAGTAATAATAAATAAAAATGCATGTACCTACCTGTAATTCGAAACATTCAGCAATTTTGGAGGTTACAGAAACGTTTGTTTCATCATCGGGCGCAGCAGCAAATATAGAAGTACTAAACGTACTTTTGTTCAGACACAATCGACACAAGGTATGGAAATTAGCGATAATATAGGAATCTTCCATTTTGTTCACAACACGACATCGAAACAGGAAACCATTAGCCCTAGAGATTACAGTGACAGAATTTCGACATTTTATTGTTTTTATTAATTCAAATTCACTTTAGGAACACGGCGAAGGGGTTAATACCGAAAAATATTTTTGTACACAAAAATGTTATGAGTAGGGACTACGCAACCGCTCGATCCGAAGGGGCAACTGGGGCGATGTCCGCCAGGGCTGCGCTAGCAGAATGCTTGCGGTGGTAATCATCGTCTGCCGTATTATTTATTCACATAGAAACGTAATATAACAACGAAATACTAGTAATTTTCAGCACAGATGAGTGGGATGGGTTTTTTATCAAATTATTTGAGATCATTCGTGTAAATATTTTTATATCAAATAGGTATCTATAACTCAAAAACCGCGCTTATCTTCTGCGCACTGACCTCTATTTTATATTTGTCACAGAGCATATAAAATAATATTTGTTTAAATAATGGCTACTTAGTTTGAGTATTTGCCAATTACTTATTTAGGGTATATTTCCTCTTCACAGGTAAGTTTGTTTTATTATTCCTTCTTAGTCGAAGTCAAATACATATAAAGTTAGTCAAATCAAAGTCACGCTTCAGCAAAGCGAATATTTTACTGAAGCTTCTATGGAGGAGGCAACACGAAAAAATAAGTTATGCCACACTACACCACTTGCCAATGCACATACCCAAATAGTTAATAAGCAAAAGGCCACCACTTTTACACATTAATACTTGAAATAACACAAGTTTAGGAAAATGATGCGGAGTGACAACATGACCTTCTTCATGTTCCCGCCAAAACTTCGACATCTATAACTAGACCACAGAATAGTTTTAGAAATACTATATTAAATTCCTTTTTTTTGATTATGGCAATCACCAAGTCATTGTTGCCAGCGTCAAGTTTCCTGTTGCATTTTTATTAGGTATTCGTCAAATAAGTCACAGTTACAGTCGTACAAAATTAGCGTAGTTCAATGAGTCATGCCTCAGTAAAGTCGACTGATGATGGCAGATGACTGTACTGTAAGCTTGGCTATGGTGTTTTGGAGGCAATATAAAAAATCACGATACGCTGCAATTACACTTATCGACACTTAAGCACATAGGTACGCAAGTAGTTAATTAGTGAAATGGTACCACTTTTAAATAATAATACTCGAAGAAGTTTTGGAAAATAATGTAGAATGGCTGCATGATGCATTCATTCATGCAGACATTCCCGCCAAAACGCGAGAACATTCCCGCCAAAACTATTATGCACACCGTTATTTAGATTACCTACCTACCTATATTAAAATATTTATATCTAATTAGCACATCCATTATCAGAGCCTACTAGGGTAAAAGTGTTCTGTGTATCAAAACAAGTCGGTGATATCAATAAAGTCGATACCTTATTAAAATTATTTTTTTAAATATATCTAGATTCTAGACTGTATAACACCGCTTTTTCTGTTTTTCCTTTCCATCATGGTCAGTAGGTACTTTTGCGGAGCTTTCAAAGAGGCTTTGCAGAGCCCGGAGGTTCCACGAAACACACTTTGAGAATGGCTGCGTTAAGCATTTAATCCTTACCAATATTATAAATGCTAAAGTGAGTTTGTTTATTTATTTGTTTGTTTGTTACGCTTCCATGCCTTAAATACCTACTTAATCAAATCACGAATTTTCGCATAAGTACATTATAGCACACAGTCCAGAAAAGGACACAGGGCTACCTTTTATACAGGAAAAACGGAAGGATTTTGTGAAATGGCAATTTTTATATAGGGATACCTAAGTAATGTGACGTAGAGTGACGTATTTAGATATTCTATGAAAGAGGCTTTGCAGAGCTCGGAGGTTCCACGAAACACACTTTGAGAATGGCTGCGTTAAGCATTTAATCCTTACCAATATTATAAATGCTAAAGTGAGTTTGTTTATTTATTTGTTTGTTTGTTACGCTTCCATGCCTTAAATACCTACTTAATCAAATCACGAATTTTCGCATAAGTACATTATAGCACACAGTCCAGAAAAGGACACAGGGCTACCTTTTATACAGGAAAAACGGAAGGATTTTGTGGAATGGCAATTTTTATATAGGGATACCTAAGTAATGTGACGTAGAGTGATGTATTTAGATATTCTAAAACACACGCGGTCAAGGGCAGAATCTAGTCTCTATATAAGGCGATAATAAATTACGATGTTCTTAGAAGAAGTAAAGTAAAATTAAGTAAGAGTCCTATAACTACTTAGTTGGAGCGACGATATACGAATGCCAGCCGGTAGAGGTTGGCCATAGCTCAGAATAGTGTGCCTTGTGATTATGAATTTCAAATAAAACACACTTTTCTCTTATTCTTGTTTGGTTCTAATAGAAATTAGTGACGCCTCATTACATGGTTAGTTGTGCTTTAAAGGTATAATTATTTTATTTCATAACAATTCTAAGTATAGTTTCTACCTAAAAGGTAATTAATCTAATACAGGATAGCTTAACCACAATTTGCGACGTAGTTTTTATCGATACATGACTGATAATCTTCGTCGAAACCTAGACCAGATTCGCAGCTTAAGAGACGAGGATAACCCCTTTGACAAGCAACGTAAAGCTGACATTGTTCTTCATACCTATAAAAAAGAAAGAATAAGGTCTAAGAAAAATGTTAGATTTGACAAAACATATATCCTCAGAATACAAAATCTACTATATGTATTGAGCCAATTATTCAACAAAGAAAATGTTCCCGTCGTAACTGGGAACACTTTGAGATACACGATCGACATACGAACTTCTAGATCTAGGTAGTCATTGTGGGAATTGCGACACAAACATAGAAATATAAATACCTAAAAACCTGTAATTACGCCGTTAGAGCATTATTTTTGGATACAATACAAAATCACTTACTTATATTTATAAATAATGTCGGAGACCTTGCCATTTTCATCAATAGGTGGTTGTGGACAGGCGAAGTTTTTGAACACTGAAAACAGTATATTAAATTTACTTTCCTTCCTGCGGTTAAATTAATAGAACTAAAAACGAAACCCTACTTACCGTTAGGATTACATTGTGGCACGTTCTCCAGCCAATCGCAACTTTCTGTGACTGAATTGAAAACTAAACCAGCTGGGCAATTCATGATAGTAGCTATTCCTTCTTGGCACATTATATATTTACTGCAGTCACCATCTTCAATAGAAAAATATCCATATTGTCTTGGACACTGATTGGTTGGTCTTGGGCTTTCTGGAAAAAAAGTTTAGAAATAATATATGTCCTGATACTTTCAGAACTGTAAATAGAAAAGCATAGGCAAATATTATCACATACGTTCTGCTGTTCCTGTACACTTAACTTTTGAAGGATAAGCGCATGGATATTCATCATGCTGGGCGGTAGGGTTGAAGTGAAGACCGTCTGGACAAGAATATTTCATAGCTCTGGCTTGCTGCAAAATGTGAATAAAATTCTGTATATTTTGTGTTTTTGATAAATGAATTAGATAGACAAGTTATAACACTAAATACCTTGCATTCAATGTAGGTATCACACTCGTTAGATACTGCGTAATACCCGTTTCCATTTTTGCAAATAATGTTCAGTTCGGATCCAATTGGTTCTAGGGGATGTTGTGTTGATATTACAAGAGGAGCTGTACTTGTTGCTAGGATTGAAGGAGCTTTGGTTGTTATAGGGTAAGCTGGAGGTAAGCTTGTTACTACAACAGGAGGAGGTTTACTAGATACCTTGAATAGAGGGGCTCTGCTAGTAACTATGACTGGAGGAGCTTCGGTTGTGACTAGAACCGGAGGAGTTTTGGTCGTTACCAGGGTTGGTAGAGAGTGTAAAGTTGATGTTAAAATTAGAGGAGATTTGCTAGTTACTTTGAGTGGAGGGATTTTGCTTGTACCTACGGTTGGGGGAGTTTTGGTTGTTACAATGGTAGGTGAAGTTGCGAATGATACTGTGACCGGAGAAGTTTGGGTTGTTATAATGACAGGTTGTGTTGAAGTTGAGATTGTGACAGAAGGAGTTTGGGTTGTCACAGTGGCAGGTGGCGATACTGTGACTGGAGATTTACTAGTTGTACTCAGAGGGGGAATAATACTTGGAATTATAACAGGAGATGCTTTGGTTGGTACAGTAGCAGATGAAGTTGCAGTCGATATTGTAAATGGCGGTGGCTTATAAGATACTCTCGTAGGGGGCGCTCTGCTTGTAACTATTAATGGAGGAATGTTGGTTGTTAAAATGTCCAGTGGTGTTACGCTGGATGTGGTGATAGGAAGCGGTTTGTTAGATGCTTTTGCCGTCGTAGCTTCAGTTGATACCATTGGAGATGGATTTGTGATTGCTGGAGTTTTGCTTGTCAATATCGTTGGAGCTTTGGTTGATATGTATATAGGTGAAGTTACGTAACGTGTTGGGATTGCTGGCGTAGAAGTAATAGGATATCTACTGGTGTAGGAGGTAGATATCTTGTTATTAGATATAGGATGCTGAGCATATACTGGTATTCGGTCATGTTCACGTTTAGGTAAAAGTGGTGGTAACACACTACCGCCAGATCGTTTAGGGTGCTGTCCTGTTAGTAATGATGTAGAATGTAAATTGGTTTGTGGTTGCAAGGAAAACGCTATACCAATTGGTTGTTTTGGTTGAGATTGAGACGCCGCCGGCACAACATTTGGATTGGAGATATTTTTGGGAACAGTAGTTTCATGTGTAGGTATTAATATAGGTTCAGTTTTATGGGTAATATCGGGTTTAGATTGAAGACTACGTTCAGGCACAGGACTTGAGATAGGTTCAGGATTATAAGTAAGTTCAGACGTTGGCTTAGTTTTAAGTGTAGATTCAGGTGAAGGACTTGAGATAGGTTCAGGTTTATAAGTAGGTTCATGTATAGGTTTTAGGACAGGTTCAACTTCAGAAATATTCGGCACTTTTATATCTGTGAGGAATGAAGATATAGAATCATTATTAGTCGGTTCTGTCGTCGGTACTTCGGTCGTCAGTACTTCTATCGTCTTTACTTCGGTTGTAGTTATTAGATTAATTAGACGAGATGGAAGTATTGGTTTTGATGATTTTGCTATTGGAGGACCTGGGGCGATGGGTACTTTGCCAACTACTGGCAATTTAGAAACTAAGGGTGTTGCGGGAGTTAAGGACTCAGACGGCGCCTTGGTTTCTACATGTTCAGTGGTATAAATTGGTATCAGAGGCCGCCTAGTTAGAGGTAGTGTATAGACTCGTTGCGCCCGAACATTAGACGTTCCATAGTATCCGATATCTTTATCGTCTAGCTGTCCTGGAACGGTAAAATATAGATGACATAGAAGCAATGGAAAAGCAAACTTAATGGGACGATATAAAAATATATAAATTGACTTACCACATACTACTAAAGGCAGTAGCATAAATAATACTTTAAACCGAAACATCATAGTATATAAACCAACAGTATTGACAGCTGGACAATGCACACTTTACTGTAATAAAAATATACATAGACTTTCTTTATAAATGGTTTAAAAATGTAAATACGTAGATAGATAATGACGCAGTAATAAATGGCTGTTTAATGATTTCATTTTGAAATACTTGTGGTTTATCTATATTAGTGATATTAATAATTAATTTGAGAAGAATTTTGTTTGATTAATGGGAATATTTGTTAAAATAAAGACTAATAAGGACTTGTATCTTTTTTTTAAGTTTATTGTATAGGTAAGCTCCTCAACGCTGATATCTATTGTAATAGAAAAATAGGTACCTATTGCCCTTGGTAATGCCATGACTCGAGAACGATTTTACCGATTTAATTCATCAATCTTCTTTTTTAAGTTTTATAATACAAGGTAGGAGGTTCTTAGGAAAACAAAAATTAAGAAAATTCCGTAGAAAATCGGAAAATGCAGAAAACTTAACGACGTGCGTTTGACAGTTCGCAAATTATTCAATATTTATACCTAAGACAGAACAATGTCTGTCGGGTCAGCTAATAAATATTTTTTTTGTAGCTAATCACACGGATTTGTACAGATCTTTTTGTATTTGGTAATCCAATTCTTGAGTTACACTATTTATTGGCATTTAACAATTATAATAAATGTGATTGAACAATAAGCATATTTTTTAAAGGCCTTTTGTGCCTGGCGTGGTCGCGTAAAATCGTTAATCTGACTCATGTATATAAGCTAATATAGGATAACAAACAACAACAGCTTATTACGCAAATATTTGCTTTATTAGGTCTGTAAGACAAGAATTTGTGAACTTTTACTGCTAGCATAATATATCAATATTTGAATCATGACGTGTAAATTCAAAACGAATATCTTCCCATAACAATTACTATTAGTAATGATAATTGTGAACTAATACTTAATAATTATTGCATGAAACACATTACTATCCTGTTTTTATAATTTGTTCTCTACTAATTTGCTATCTTTTCACTAGGTACTATAATAAATGATCAGTCTATTATAAAAGGCGTACGCCAATTTTAGGTATCATTCGTGATTCATAGTTCCACCCGAGGCAAATAATTCCAGGGAATAAAATGTTTTTATCGTTTTATATTGCTCTGGCTCTTGTAGCGACATGTGAGTATATATAGGTACACATACATACAACAAATTAATTCTATCGACTATAGACAAAACAAAATTTTATCTCATTTGCTTACTAGTTTCTCTATAGGGATTAATTATTTTCCGTCTCGATCTTTCCAAAGTAGTTTACAAAATATTTTAATACATATAATCAATAAAATATAATCATCGGAAAATATTAAGTTAAAAATGCCTTTACATTCTACGAACTTTTTTGGCAAATCTTTCACTATCACTGCTATTAGTCTGTGGAATGCTCTGCCAGTGGAAATAAGCCGAGCAGAGACCCTATCTAAATTTAAAATAATGGTGAAAAATTACTATTTGAGCTTGCAACCATGAATTTTAATATATCTCATCCTCACTGAATGTGTATTTTCTTTTTCTTTTTTTTATAAATATTTATGTATTGTTTGTGTAATAATTATATGTATGTATATAGGTGTAGTTAATTTGTACAGAGGTTTATGTATTTGCATGTAAGTATATGTATTATATTTATTATATTTTATTTATATATATAAATATATATTTTTTTTCTTGTCTATATAGGTACCAACACCTACAACTATCATTGTCCAATTAAAAGTTGTGTCCATCCAAAGGTTGCCTGGAAGAAATTACTTTTAGTAATAAGGCCGCCCATTGTACCACTTATGGGTTTTAACATTTCTTTTTTTTCTTTTTTCGCATTGTACCTTAAAATGTTATAACATATGGTGTACAATAAAGTATAAATAAATAAATATAACTATATATCGAAAGAAATTTTGCATATTCAGTTTCTTGCTATCCAGTAATTTACTGGCAGTAAATAACTTTTAATGTTTTGTAATAAGTTTTTATTCAAGCATTGCACACACCTTAAATGGTTTCAGTATTAGTGGTATTAGTAGTAAACAATATTATGTATAAGAACCCTAAGAACGCAGATTATTAAATACTTTGTTTAATGGATACATTTAGCGATTTACTTGAATTAATCATCAATTTCAAATGAATTACATTTTGATGTATCTATCTCACGCAGCCAAAGCTCAATCAACCAGTAACGCTACCCCAGCTACCCGAAGCGCTGAGTGCACCAAACGGAATGGCTACCATAAAGTCAACAGTAGCTGTGACGCTTATGTAGAGTGCATTGTAAGTACACGTGTCTTGTATTATTGCACACTTTTAAACAAGAAAGAATGAGATACGGAAGGAGATAACCCCGAGCGAACGTCATGATAGCTCAATACATATATCATCCAATGCACCTCTACATCACAAATATTTTTTAGCCATCTGTGTTTTTATTATTAACTTTGTATCATTTAAGTTAATCATAATTTAACATTCATGAAGGACTACACCGCGAGGGACATGTTGTGTCCCGAAGGCCTTCACTTTGATCTTGATGTGGACTGGCCCAGCTATCCTTGTGGCTACGTATCCTGCCAGGGACGAGGGGCAGCTCGTAAGTACATACTGGATCATTCAAATTAAATTCAGTTAGTTTTTTATTAATAATTATCACGCTTTGCTAATTTTTGTGATATAAAGACAACTAAAAAAATTTTGCTTAACTATACCTATAGAGCCCGTCCAAGCCACCGCCGAGTGCCCTCATCAATATGGCTACTTCCCTTCACCGGCTGCTACTCCTGATGACTGCGGACAATACCGCGTATGCGTCGCCGGTCGCGCTATTGAAATGGTTTGTTCTACCGGGCTGGCTTTCAACCCTGACACCGGCCGTTGCGACTGGCCTGATCTTGTTGCTTCTTGCAATGCCAAAGGTAAGAATTAGGTGTTATATCTGTTTCATATTATGATATTTAATATTAGATTTTCCCCGCGAATCCGTTCGCATGGAAATAATACATCACTTTACGTCACAATAATTATCTAACTTATACTAACTTATCATCACGCCATTTCCCTTGCGGGGTAGGCAGAGAGAACAGAGTGCCAAGAGGCTCTATTCTTGCATACATCTCTCGCTTCCTCAACATTCACAACTCTCTTCATACACGCTCGCCGGTTTCGGAGACTCCTGACTCCACCTTCCTTCAATACATGACCAATTTGGTCTAGGTAGGTAAGTCTCGGTCTCCCCCTGTACCTACATCCTTCCACTTTCGCATTGTATATCTTCTTAGCCAGTCGCTCGTCCGGCATTCTTTCCACATGTCCGAACCATCGGAGCATTCCCTTTCGCATCTTTACACCAATACTCTCTTTCATACCTACTCGCTCTCTTACGTCATTGTTACGAATGCGGTCAATCAGCCTCACTCCACAGATTCTCCGCAGAGATCGCATTTCGACAGCATTGATTTTGCTCTCATGCTCCTTTTTACATACCCAACTCTCGCTTCTATATAATAACGTTGGGACAAGCACTGCGTTGTGTATTGAGACACGTGCCTTCTGGCTGAGGTGGTGGCTGCTTTCACTCTATTTCCCGCATTCACTCTTCTTTCTACATCAGTGGTGTACCTTGCATCCCGACTGAATCCACATCCAAGATATACAAATTCATCCACTTGTTCTAGCACACCATTTCCTATTGCTACTCTAACATCTGTTCTGGCTTTTTCTCTTGCAAAAACCATTACTTTGGTTTTGCTCACATTCACACGTAGGCCCCTTTTCTTACAATCTTCTGGCATTACGTCGATTAGGGTTTGCAGGTCAGTCGCAGACTGCGCTAATAGGAACCCATCGTCTGCATATAGCAGCGAGTTAACCACTGAGTTGCCCATCTGAACTCCCACATTCATTTCATTCCACCTTTGTAGACATTTATCCAGATATATGATAAACAGTCTGGCTGATAGAACGCAGCCCTGTTTAACGCCGATATTGACGTCAAACCAGTGTGACATTCCATCATGCAGCCGGCACACAAGCTCTGCAGTCCATGTAGTTGGACCGCACAGCTTGTAGCAGTCTACCGCTAATACCATACTCCGGCAAAATGTCCCAAAGTTCCTTTCGTACAACAGTGTCAAATGCAAATAATTATCTATATGTTATAATAGTCTATCCTTTGGGAAGCTCCTTTGCCTTCCTCGGTCCTTTTCTGGGCTCCAGACTAGGTATACGTATGCAAAATTTAATCATGATTAGTTCAATAGTTACGGCGTTAAAAGAACAAGTAAACAAACAAACACAATTTCGTATTTCTACAATAGCAAGGATAAATAATAAATAAGATTTTATATTTCAGAATATCTTGGATTTAGCTGCCCGGCTCCATCCGTTGATCAACGTGGCAAGCCTATCGACATTACCTTCAATTACAAGTATGTAGTTAGAGATGTCTTTAATATAACTTATTATGTACCTAATACTTATATGCCACAAAAAATTAACCGACTAATTTTTTTCTGCAGATATGATGGCAATTGTTACTATTTCTTCACTTGCTATTTGGGAAAGGCGCGTTTGTTATCCTGCGATGCCGGCTTGGCATTTGACCCAGTTTTAAGCCGTTGTGTCGATGCTGATTTAGTTAATTGCGGAAAAGAAGGAATATAATCAAAACTCAGTGTGTTTCCGATATACGCCCTAGTCTTAATTGTATTTGTTTGTATATGAAAAGGTATTTCAAAAATACATAAACATCGTTTTTAGTGAATTTTATTCCATTTACTATCCTCCCTAACCGCTGCAGGTTTAGTAAATTTGATGTTTTGTTTAACCTAAACATTAACAACTTATACAGCATTCAAATTACAAAGTATACAGCATTTCATCCTCACTAGGGATTATCCAGAAGGTGCGATTTGAAGTAGGTATATGACATTCAATAATATCACAGTTGAAATCTTGCCTGTGTTAACACAAAGAAAGCGAAACATTTCTCGTTACTATTAAAATATACCTTGATAAATAAGAGTCCTGCACTACTTTAAATTTTTTAATGGTTTTTTAACTATCACATCACTAATAAAGCTATTTTAAGCATTTGTAAATAGAAGTATAATGACCATGATTTGGTGAACCACTAATTGAATTGCGCAATTTGGTATATTGTTATATTGATTGTGTATAGGTTTTCGATTTCACATTTTTCACTTTGTGTTTAATGTATAGGTACTTATTTAATTAGTTTTAACGAACCTTATCAATGAAATATCACATCAACAATCAAGCGGTTGTCAAAAGGGTATTTTTTTAGATATATCTTAAGGATGTAACTTAGGAATGCTGGAGTCACGAATCGTGCCTGGTAGCCCTGGTAGAAAACAATAGGCGCGGCTTTGGCCCCTATTAGATAAAAACGATAAAATACGCGAAATATGGGTAATGTTTAATCTTTACTTACCCTCCAGAAAACCTATGGAAAATGAAAGTAGGATTTCCTATTCAGAAGAGAACTTTAATCATTAAATACTACTTAGCCCCAAAAAGTAGTTTTTTAGTTGCTATTTATACTAGAAATAAATAGCAATATTAAAGACATTGATTCAATCCTTGGTAATACTAAGATTGAGGTGAATAAAGGCTTGCGAAGTCTACGAAACCGCACTAGACCAGTGTGGTTGACTATAGCCTAATTCCTTTTTATTCCAAGTAAAATGGTAAAAGTAAGTCTTTGAGGACTGCCGATAGAAGTGAAAACTAAGTAACTTGTGAATTGTATCGTATCAATATTGGTAATTAAAGGCCGGCTCACTTAACGGCATGGCGCGGGATGGCACGGCAAAGTATTAACGGAATGCCGAGGGACGCTTCGCATGACGTGGTATCCAGGTACGTTCGGTCTGTTTGTAACGTTTGATTGTATCAAAATAATGATAAAATTTGTGTTATTTTTTGTTTTTTTTTATTGCATTTCGTGGCAGACGAGCCACTACCCATCTGATGGTAAATGGCAACCGTCGCTCATGGACTCAACTATACCCAGAGTATTGTCAAGCCGCTGCTCACCATTTTATTTCACCGATTTGAAATGAAAGAATAAACGGCTATCTCTCGCTACAGCCAAAACGCATTGATGTGCTTCATGGCCGGTCACACGGGAGATGGTGGTACCAACCCGCACGTGCCCGATACCAAGTGGGTATTTCCACTTGCTATCCAGCCCTACCACCAGTCATGCAATGGATGATAATTGCTTACCTCCCTTAGTGGCCTCATACGACACCCGTGGGAAAGAATGGGGTGGTGACACTTGTATTCTTAGTCCGTCACCACACGGACCTATACCCGCCAATAGTATTATAATAAGATTCAAATTCATTTCCTCTTACAAAAATCCTTTGGTCTTTAGTTGTGTATTAAAAAATTAGATTTAGTGATAATATCAGATCTCGTTGAAGAAGAAGAGAAAAAAATACGTGCTGAAATGAAAAGAAAATAATTCTGGGCACATAGGCTATGTAGACAAAGATGTACAAAAGGTGAATTTAGCAACATGTTCAATGATTTAAGATATGAGGCGTCTTCACCCGCCCTCCGCACTGCCGTGGCGTCCCGAAGCCTATATACCGTGGCATGTTAAAACATGCTGCGGCAGTCCGAGAGACGCCGCGGGCGGCCGCGGCATGCCGTGGCGTCCCGTGGCATGCTGCGGCATCCCGCGGTATGCTCGGTCTGCGTGTAACGATATCAACGAAATTTGTGTGCCAATAGTATTATAATAAGATTAGAATTAATTTCCTTTTACAAAAATCCTATGCTGTGCCATCCTGCACCATCCCGTGAAATGAGCGCCGGCCTTAACACTTCTTTCCATCCATCCATCCACCCATCAGCATTTTGACGTCCACTGCTGGACATAGGCCTCCCCAAGAGAACGTCACAACGAGCGGTCGTGTGCCGACCGCATCCAACGGCTCCCCGCAGCTTTGACCAGATCGTCGGTCCATCTGGTGGGGGGCCGTCCTACGCTGCGCCAACACTTCTTAACAAACCTAAAATAATTCAAAAATAATAATCTAATAGCTCGACGATACAATTAACAAGTTACTATAGTTTTCACTTCTATCGGAGCGTTCGGTGACGATGACGCGAGTTCCATGATTTTTGTTCACTCAAAAAGTGTTCAACGCGCCTAAAGAAGTTTTCACTTCAAAAACTATAATAAAATGTTGTAAGGGAATTCGCGTGTAGTTGCGTGCACGTGTCCACACGATCGCCAATCATTTATTCACCGGAGGACAGCGAGCCGTGCGTACGCTGTGACGTAGATGCGTTTTTTGTTTTTATTTTGGTGCAAGTGCGAAACAATGGCTACTAGGTGGTTAAATGAAGAAACATTCAAGTTAATAGAACTTTATTCGAACCACCCAGAAATATGCAATCCCAAACATGAGTATCTCAAAGTTAAAAATAAGGTACCTCAAACACCACAGAAAGAAAAAGAAGATACTCTCCTTCCATTTTTTTAACAACTTTTCGTTCAACAGGACTTGAACCTGCATCTCCTGGATACCATCCAGATGCTTTGCCTATTCAGCCATCGTGACAACTGCTCTCGACTGCTAATTTTGACACCACATTCATACTTAACGTCCTGGAAGACGCCGCTTTGTGTTTAATGTATATGGCTAAGCATGTCAAATGCTAAAAATATACATAAAAATTTCTAAATATTACAACAACACACTTATTTCTCACGGCTGGCTAGGTGAGCAATTTTTTGTCTTATGTGAAAAAATGCATCTAAGTGGCCTTGTGGTCCGGTGAGAAAATGAGCCAGAACATACATAAAAAAAAATATAAACATCCGAATTGATGACCTCCTCCTTTTTGAAGTCGGTTAATCATGAAAGGAATAAATCAGAAACTAGTAATTTTTTATAATATTAATATAATTTTTCAATTATTATGTTGATTTTATTAGCAACTCTTACTTATAGTGCCAATTTTATTATGAATAAGTAGGTATCTACTAATAATTTCTGTACAAAAAGTAGTGATATCCCATCAAAAACATAAATATGAAATGAGAACCAAGTTCAATAATAAGATATAAGCCTTTGTTGTTGACTTCAACGACAAAAGAAGTGAGATCTAAATGGGTGCCAAGTTCAATGGTCAGTCCTGAAATTTATTTAAGTATAACAAAATATTTTATAACAACTTATAATATCATTTCTTCTTATATCTTATATATACAACACTTATTTTACTACTAATGGTAAGGATTTGGCAGATGATATTCTTCGCAAATTAGGAAAAACAGATACAAATATCACCACCAAATTCTGTCTTTTTTTCTGACAGATTCCAAGGAAGTTGGTAATATTATAGGTAGTTTAAATAATAATAGCGCGCCTGGTTATGATCAAATTACTGCATTCTTGATGAAAACATGCTCGGAATTACTTGCTGAACCGATTGCCCATCTTTGTAACTTGAGCTTTGAAACTGGAATCTTTCCAGCATGTTTAAAAAGAGCTATAATATGCCCCATTTATAAAACAGGTGATAGACATCTTCCATCTAATTATAGACCAATCTCATTGTTGCCAACACTGTCCGAAATCATAGAAAAAATTGCGAATAAATGGTTAATGTCATATCTTGAAAATACCAACCTCTTAGCTAGTACTCAATACGGATTTCGATCTAAAAAGTCTACAAATGATGCTGTCCTACAATTAACATCAAAACTTACAGAATACTTAGACAAGGGTCGCAAGTGCATTGCTGTATTTCTAGATCTCCAAAAAACTTTCAACACAGTTTCGATTCCAATACTTTTGGCTCGACTACATGGTATTGGCGTAAGAGGCATAGTTCATGAATGGTTCACTGACTACCTTACGGGGCGTAGCCAGCAAGTAAAAATTGATAATAACATTAGTGACGATGCCGTCTGTAGCTATGGTGTGCCGCAAGGATCTACGCTTGGCCCTTCCTTGTTTTTAATATATATAAATCAACTTTCTACGATCTGCTCTACTTTTGCTGATACAATTATGTTTGCAGATGACACCGTCCTACTGTTCCAAGATACATCCTGGTCGGCAGTATATCGTAATGCTGAAATAGGAGTATCAGAAGCTATTGCATGGCTTGATAATAATCTTCTATCTCTAAACACAATCAAAACTAAGTATCATTTTCATTTATTTAGTAATCATTTAGCAAAACAAAAGCATCTAGACCTACCCCTAATCTATCAATCAGAGCTCATGGATATCCATGTAATTGGAGAGCCATAGCATGTAACTGTAATTGTAACACTCTGTCCCGTTCTGATACTATAAGATACCTAGGAGTCATTATTGATGATAAACTTGATTGGACTAGCCATATTGAGACGGTCACAAAACAAGTAAGGAAACTTATTTTCTTTTTCAAGACTCTAAGACTAGTTGCCGATAAAAAGCTTCTTATGCAAACTTATAAAGCTCTAGTAGAGTCAATAATAAGCTACTGTATAGCTGCCTGGGGTGGAGCCACCAAGACTAAACTAATAAGTGCTGAGAGAGCACAAAGAGCATTGCTCTGCAATAAAATTAATAAAATATTAAAAATTTAAGGTTTAACGATTTACAAATATAAATATACAGTTATGCAATATTTACTACAACTAGACTACAATGATGTTAAGCAATTGCTTGATAGTATCATGTAACAACTAAAACACACACACACACAAATGCGCGTACAAACGCACACTCGAACTCTTTTTTTTTAAGTTTGTTTTCTTTTCTTTTATTTTTATGTTATTTAAATCTTTTATTATTATTATTTTTAAAATGTATTGGGAAGTTGCCTGTCCTTTGTAACACAGTTTTGTAACTAACACACATTTTTAAATAACCAACCTAAATGAATAATAAATATTTGATTTGATTTGATATATATATATATTTATTTAGGATAATATATTGAAGCTTAAGGTCAGACTGGGCTAGTTCTAATAGGTATATGAATTATCATTAACTACCTACTAAAACTACTATCGAATCACTAAACTTTATTATTTACTTATCATGAAAACTTGCTTTACATACCATAAAATTACGGCGTTTTTACTGTGATATAATCTATACGTAACGTTACAATCACGCAACGTGGTGCAAGTAAATACGTATTAGAACTGCTTGCCGTAGGTACATAATTATATTGTCAAAGATCTGTACGATCTAGACTAGACTTTAAGAAACATATATGCAGGGACCATCATGGCGACATACTTATATAGATATATTGCAATCTAGTAAAATCAAATAAACGTAGCCACACACCTGTATTCCCCGAAGGGTTAGGCAGAGGTTTATTACACACCCACGGTTTGCCTGCTATGTTTAAGTCTTACGTAATAGGGGGCGAGCTTATTGCCGTCTACCGGGCACATTTCCATAGTCCAGCCTTTTACTGAGAATTTTTATTTTTCCGAAAAGGCTTAATAAATAATAATACATATTGATTGATTGTTAAATTTTATTTATTCTCAATTTCTGAGTTATTTTGTTGTGCAGTTAACGCGATCAGCATCTATACAGCGGCCCGAGGCGGGGTCGAAAGCCAGACCCACATCGCAGGACAACAGCCGCGCCTTGCCTTGATGACACGCGAAGAAGTAGTAGCAATTGCCCTCATACCTATAGCAAGAAAACGAATTATTACTGAATTAAGTAATCCATTCGAGATTGAATAGATTATAGTGCTCATGAAGATATATAGTGTAATACAGTCGTAATGGGCAGACTTACTTGTAGTTAATGGCAGTATCAATAGGTTGGCCATTGCGATCACGTGGTGCCGCAGGACAGGTGAATCCAAGGAACACTGTAATGAATACGATATATAAAATTTCAATTCAATTCAGACACTTGTCAATTGCATAGGGTGATTTAAGTATTTGAAGAGGGAGGGCTAGGCTCTCCAGATCAGAAGGTACCACAAGGTAGAGGCACATGCTTGCCAGCGAAGGAGGAACTTATGTACTATGGCTAAAGATAGTCTGAAATAACACCGCGGGGTTGTAGCAGGTATATCATGGATATTCACCAGCTTGGCGTAGGGGGTATCCATAAAAGATTTCGCCCCTACTGAGAAAAAAATAATAAAATAAATAAAAACTTGCTTTCGGATTTAGAGATTAAAACGATAACACACTGACGATAAGTAAAGTTTCGACAGTTTTGCTAGTGCATACCGCCGTGCACGTAAAATACTAATACGATTATCATCGATTATTGTTTTTGTGACTCATCCTAAGGCCGATGAGGTTCAATTACTTTTTTTAAATATATAAATTATTGTAGTTGCATACTTTCGGCGTTGCAAGAAGCAACAAGATCGGGCCAATCGCAGCGGTTTGTGACAGAGTTGAAGGCGAGACCAGTAGGACAGTTCATCTCGAAGGCGTGACCACCGACACAGATGCGGTACTGTCCGCAGTTATCAGCTGTAGCAGCAGGGGATGCGAAGAAACCAAATTGATGAGGGCAGTCTGTCGTCGCTTGGGCTGCTTCTGTTAAAGAAAGACGTTATCATATCATACTCGTTACAGGTTAAGGTAGCAGTTTTATAGCGGTATATATACTTAAATGTCCAGGTTTGTAGTCCACTTACAGGCGGGAATTTGGATAAAACACTTTAATTTTTAAGATTCCTTTCATCTTCTTAGTTTGCAGGTATTTTACATATCTAGTTTTGGTAGGTTGGGCATTCTTCCTTGATAATGGTAGGAGAATACAGACCAAGCCAAAACAGCCAAATAATACCAATACCACATGACAAGATGAGCTAATTTTGGTTTCATTCGGGTCTTTCTCTTTCAGTGCTGTGGTTGGCGTAATTTTATTTCTTAAGCCGGCTTTTAAAGCGGTCTATTGGAATGGAGTGATGTAGCTGTGATTATTAGTCATTATGGGAAGACTATGTAAAGGTTTATTTACATTTGTTCTATAATTAGAGGTGACATAAGGTAACATTAATAGGTTTCTTATAAAATGAGATTGGGGCAAAAGAAATTAATTATGTGGCACGAATTAGATGTAGCTGTACTTACGAGGTGCACCCCGTCCCTGACAGGGCACGTCCATTGGGTATCCACAAGGGTAGTTGGGATAAGTGGCATTAGTGTCGAAGTGGAGGCCATCAGGACACAACATATCCTTTGCGATGTAATCCTGTAAAGTGGATTAATTATTAAAATTAAATTAAGTTTTGAACATAATTGGAATTATTGTGTTATACAGATATTTTTAATTGTTAGTTCTTTTAGTGTGTTGTACAGTTTTTATATACATATTTTCCTTTATATGTAATTAATAATAATAATTTATATGGGACTATAACATAACATTATTAGATAATTAAATTACATATTGTAAAATACTTTCTGATATTTACGCGAATGTTATATATACATTTTGAAATAAAACTACGTTTACGTTTGAACGTCTGAAATAAAACTACGTCAGCCTTGGACGTCTATCATCTAAGTCTACCCGTGATCATGAATGCTGTAAAGTATTCGAAACGTCGGGATAGTAGTTAAATCAAGTAAACGCGATAGATTCCGTAAACGTAGTTTTATTTCAAAATACATATTGTAAGATTGTAGTAAGCATGATCAAATATTTAATAAACCCTGCTACTTTTACTAGGTTATCCTGTATTATAAGTGATAGTATGTATAAAAATATAAATTGATTGCATTCAAATAGATTATAATACATAGTAGGTATAAAGTCGGCAGTTCCTCCACTGTCTTCTTATAGATAATGCAATGGATTTTAAAACAATAAAGAACAAATTATTGTGAAAGTGGAAAAACAGTGCTTTACTGCGAGCGGGATTTGAAATAGTTTTCATTGCCGTTTCGATAATTTTCAAGGAAGTAGTTAAATAATTTTTCAAAGACGAATGTATAAAACATCTTAAAAATTTTTTGAAGTATGTTTATGTTTTTAATCAAACCGCAAAGTAATTAATTAGTGGCATAGGCTGACCCAAAGAACTAAGAAATAGTACATTGTTACCCTAGGGATAAAAGCAACTTATTATAAAGACTTATTTAGTCCCTCGAACTATTGGAGACCTCGCTACGCTCGGGCGACAAACCCCGTCTCGGGACTAAATAAGTCTTTATCCCGAGGTAAACACTGTGCTTTTCATTACGAATACGAGGAAACTAAAAATAAAAATCATGAACTAGCTAAAGAAAAAATGGGAGACTAAAAAATTTAATTTGGAATCGCCGTTTTCCCGCCGATTTTGTTTTTTTTTCTGTGGCCTGTCAGCTATTCAGCCATTATTTTTCATTTTAATAATTGAAAAAATATAAATCTTCGTTATTTTAAAGATATAGTTGTAACTATATTAAAATAAAGTCATTAGAAAACAAATTCTTTAATAAATACTTATCTTTATGTTATTTCAATTTTACATCGCGCTGTAATTGACTGGCTGTACAGAAAATAGAACTGTTTTTTTTTTATATAATTACTCAGCTGTCACTTGAAAGTAATTCTCCCTTGAGCTGAAAAGTATTACTTTCAACCCGCTCCTCAGGCAACTTCAGGCCTACTTTCAGAGTATGAGTAATGAAAAGACACTTTAAAATACTGAAAAGAGAGTACCTAGGTAGTTCGTAAAAAAGCCTAAAAATATTGTCGATAGTTAATTGCACACGTCCGAAGCGAGGGCGCGTCACTAGTCGAAATAATTTACACAAACTAATTAAACTGACATATAAATATTTTTTTATTCCAGAATGGATATCTTACATTAATATTTATGTGTGTTACTTACAATGCACTCTATGTAGGCGTCACAGCTAACATCCACCTTATAGTAGCCATTCCGTTTACTGCATATAGAACTCCGAGCTGCCGGTGCGTCTGTGGCAGGCTCGGCGTAACCTTTAAACAATATTTTGTAGATGTATTTCACATAAAAACGAATAATTCCTTGAACATATCATTATATATTATCATATATTTTATTTCAATTTTTAACAGTCTAGTTAGTGTTGTCAGCCACTACTTTCCCTACTAATACCTACATGATATTATTTTTGCCCCAAATTAACTTAAAGAAAAAAAAAAATCTTAAAAAACAATAATAATAATAAAAAAAAGCATTATTTCAGTACATATAACATATTATCATTGCAAAGTTTTACTGGTATGGTTTTGCTTTGAACCAAAGAGTAGATATTATTTTATCTTTAAATAAATTGTTTAAAATCAATGAATTGCGCTTCAAATTCATTGTTTGAAATTAATATGACTTTCATTAATGGTAAAATAATTCTTGCGTCTCTGAATATTACCTACTTTAACAATATTTATCTCAAGAATAGAGAAATGGACAAGTTTCGAAAAATCGCTGTATATGAGGCGATCGATCACTATAACCACTTCATTAGGAGGGGCCTGCTTACTACTAAGAAGAAAAAATATTTTTTTGATTTGGAAATTGTTGTAGACTGTAGAAGTTTAGTAATATGTATTAAGAATAGTACTTACATGTTGCTACAATAGCTAGAACAATACAAATGTAGAAAGCCATCGTAAGACTGATATGTTTACTACGGCGCCAAAGACTTCACCGAATGATGTCTGAAGACTTTCCCGTTGCTTTTATATTTAATTCAGTGATAATTGTTTATGATATCAGAACTAATGACATATTTAATAAATGATATAGTTTAAATATATATTAAAGTAAGGAAACACGTTTTAGGTTATGATTGTATAGGTTCATTGGACTTAATTTCATTTTAATGTAGTTGGGATTTCTATGTCGTTGGCTACGAATTCTCTACAACTTGCCATGAACGTATAAAATGCTTAAGTTTAAATTCATTGTTATTTTTGTGTAATTACAAACTTCTATGCACGTTTCTATTTGAAATAAATTTTGTTAATACGAAGATTGACTGAAATTTTTTCTAAGTTGTAACACGAATCCGAATTTTCTGTCACAAAAATTAATTAACCATATGAGGGTTCATAAATGTTATGGAAAGGTTTTAGCCAAAAGCTAGTTTTAGGTTATATCTAAGATTCTCGATATAGTAGCGGGATCAAATGTATAGCAGTTATACTCGTAAGTCTAATCAAGAGCTATCAAATAAAAAAGTAGCATCAAAATCCGTTCAGTAGTTTTTGCGTTATGCGAACAGACAAAAAATCTAAAAAAATGTTTTGTGTTCAGAAACGCGTATATAGCATAGCCTACACAGTATTTTTTTTCTCAAACATCTTAAATGCACAGACACAGCTCTGTACAGCTTTATAATAAATAGGATTGTATATTGATCTCGGATTTTTTTTAGTTTACGCGCGTCAATGAAAGAAGTAAAATTTGCTAACAGTACCACTGCAAGAGAAGAAAAAATCTATTTCAATTAGTAGTATAGTAAGTTGTTTTTCATCCCGAAGGCATTGAAGGAGGCTCCGGCCTAACAGGAAAAGAATTAGTGGTGTCTAGTCACGAACTAAATTCTATCTTTATATATATAATTCTACTGTACGTGTGTATGTCACTGAACTCCTCCTAAACGGCTGGACCGATTTGAATGATTTTTTTGTATGCGTTTGGGTGACGCTCTGGATGGTTTAAATTCACATTTGGACCCGGTAGGTGGCGCCACAATAGGATTTCAGGATTTTTTCTTCTATTTATTTGTGAATATTTGAGTAAGTACCGGGATGGTTTAGATTCACATTTGGATCCGGATAATGGCACCACGATAGAATTTCAGGATTTTTTTCTTCAATTGTTTCTAATGTAAAAAGATATACATATAATATGTAATTAATTTATTATTAATTTATATTTTATTATTTTTTTTCCGGTTTTAGTATGTAATTCTATTATAGTAATATATATATTATATATTATAGTATTATTCTTAAATGCACCTACCACTACATTTCTGCTCCGCCCCAGGTAGACTGGTTGATAATGCCTAAGGCATTAAGTCCGCCTTGTACTCGGCATGTGCAAAAGTTTTAAAATAAAATAAATAAATAAAATAAATATACCTATCTAACTAATCCTAACGAAATGCCAATATTTGGACATGACAACGTCTGTTGGGTCCATTAGTTTAATTATAAAATATATAAAAATGAGACTCAAATCCCCTCTTTATCCTCCATCCTCGCCTTATTATATTTCTTCTTCACCTCCTAACCTTTTTCTTGGAGTTAGCTACGAGTGAGTGTTGTCTCTGGTGTTGCCAGCGTCTATAGGCTATGGTAACCGCTTACCATCGGGTATGCTTATTTGCCACACGCTGTATATAGTATATAGAAAAAATATTTAATTTGTCCGTGTGGTGACGGACTAAGAATTCAAGTGTCACCACCCTATTCTTTCCCACGGGTGTCGTATGAGGCGACTAAGGGAAGTAAGCAATTATCATCCATTGCATGACTAGTGGTAGGGCTGGGTACCAAGTGGGGGTACTCACTTGGTATCGGGCCCGAGCGGGTTGGTACTACCATCTCCCGTGTGGCCGGCCATGAAGCACATCATTGCGTTTTGGCTGTAGCAGGAGATAGCCGTTTAGATTTTATTTCATATCTGTGAAATGAATTGGTGAGCAGCGGCTTGACAATACTCTTAGTGTAGTCAAGTCCATGAGCTACGGTTACCATTTACCATCAGATGGACCGTGGCTCGTCTGCCACTCCATACAATAAAATATATATATATATATATTTAGAAAAAAATAATAATATTGAATCTGCAACTTCTTGGAAATTTTGTACAGCTATTCTAATTGAGTCACCATGAAGGTCACAATCAATAACTAACTTACTACAGTCCCAGCTCATACCGTAAATAGAGTTTTTGAGACTTTATTAAAAACATATTTAATTTTGAAAAAATAAATAAAGTCCTCGTAAGCTTTTTTATGCGCCAGTGAAAACTGTTTCAAATTACGTTTTATAAGACGAAAGCTGAGAAACAGAAAAAATTATGTATAAACTAGTTTCTACAAATTTAAATGCATCAACTCGTTTCATGCGCATCCAACATCAGGATAAAAATATTTTATGTTTATCCAGGCCACCATTTATCTGTATATGAAATTTCGTTAAAATCCGTTTAATAGTTAAGTCACATGCCAAAACAGCTATTCTACGGGAACTATTCATATTTTCAGCACAAAGAGTATGCTATATGCCAATCCAGTATCTTATTTATATACCAGATTAACATTTAAATTCGATTAGTGAGGCTGAATTCATCTAAATTTGTTTAGTCGCTTAGGCGGGAATCCCAGACTTCGTCAAACATCAAAACATTTCCACTTTTCTATTTTTTAATATTACGTTTTAAACTTCAATCACCAATTGTTGATCGAAGGTTTCATAGGAAATATGATTATATTCTCTAATATCTATGATTAGACTGCATACCTAGATGGCGGAATGGTTTAGATACCGGCCTCCCCGCCCGAGTGTTGTGGGTTCGATTCCCACAAAGGACAACTCTTTGTGTGATCCACAAAATGGTTGTTCTAAGTACATACATACATACATAGCATCATGTCTGTATCCCCGAAGGGGTAGGTAGAGATGTATTACACTCCCATCCATCATGGATAGATGGGAGTGTAATCCAGTGAACCTCCTGCTGTCTACTACTGCTGGTACATTTCCAAACTCCGCGCTGCTACTGAGAATTTTTCTTTTCTCGAAAAAGCTCAATAACATTGACGACCCGGGGATTGAACCCGAGACCTCATGATCAGCAGTCGCACACACTACCGCTGCACCACCGAGGCAATTGTTCTGAGTCTAGCTGTACATTGTGTCCGTGAAATTGTATGTTTATAAAATCCCCTGCGATACAAGGATTATTCCTTAGTGCAGGGTGTTGTAAAAAAAGATGAAAGGGATGATTAATAAAAGTTTACCATTTAATGTATCTATTATATTTAAACATTACAAACGAGACTTAGCAAATATAGTTGGTTACCATATAACAGCTATGTTTTATGGTATGCCCACCTTAATGTTTACATATTCTGTATGTTGAGGAGTCGATAGAGACGATGTATGCATTTCTCAAGTAAATTTGGCTAGACATCTAAAACATATAAAACTAAAGCCAAAGTTATCTTACTATACAATCTTAAATTTTACGTGATAATCCTTTAAAGTACAATTATAGGTAAAATGTACCGAAAAGTTAATCTTAGACTGGGGTGGTATATAAACTTTCGACTAGACTAAGTTGTAACTAACTTATCCTTCCAAATAACAGGTCAAATACTAAGTGCATTATTATAAGAACTAATTTTAATCTTATTGCCGCCTCTTTATTGTTGTTTTAGAACTGAATTCGAATTCTTTAGCAATACGCTGGCGTTCCTCTTCTCTCGCTAACGCAGCAGCATTTCTGAGTTCTGCAGGGCAGGCATCTACTTCATCGGCTGATATGCATGTCGATGTGAGCTCGTCGAATGCTGAATCACTACCGCAGAACAGTACTCGAGGCCTCTGTTCGATGCAGATGAAGTATTTTTGGCAATTGTCGTTGGACCTGTTTTAACATAAAAAAAAAACAAATCAATCAATATCAGACCATTAATAAACGAAAAAAAATTATATTTGAACACGGACATGCCAAGTCTAATAGTGATAGATTTATAATCATCGTCACTGGATCTACTGAAATACACACAAAAAAGCAATCGACAGATATATAAAGATACTAGCGACTTGTATTACGCATATTATTCGGCTTTATAAGTCATGTATAAATTTCATTTAGTTAGGTACATCATACAACTTATTTAAGTTAAGAAAGGTATCTGGTTTTATGAAAATATGAACAAAATATTAATCTCTATAGCCTTGCATTGCACTTTAAGTTGGCGGTAATGCACATGTAACAGACTAGACTGGCTATTATGTTCATAAATTTAATTGCCAAAAACTACAGCGACTTTGAAGCTGTAAAAATAAAAATGATAAATAAAATTGGTCGCAAAAAATATAGGTAGGTGTATACTTTTAGTTTTCAGTGCTATATTAACAAAAACTATTCACGTTCTACTCTATATTATAATAATACTATACTAGTATAATATGCTGTACTTATTGTGTGGGTGTACTACTCAAAATATCTATTATGTCAAATTTCATTACAATAGGTTTAGAGGAATCGTATACTTTTCTTAAAATAATCAGTGACATTCATCGACTCCTTACTATAAAAAATTACACCGATGTTTTACTCCGTTGCTATGTGAAAAAAGGGTAAACCAACACACTTTTGCATTTAACTATCACATTAGTATGTCCAAATATATTTTAATAGATAGTTATAAGCATAATAAATGCGGACGTATTAGCTAATCGCTTGTATTTCTAATGACGAGGTTACATAAGCAAGGTCACCTCTCTCATCTTCTGACATTTAAATACGGGCTGACCGGTCGCGTCTTAAGTAACCCGTTCTTGCCAGTTTAACTTCTATTACTTTAATATCAAGCACACATCGATTATACTATGATGTACACATATTGTAAGTTACTATACCTGTAGAATCGGTATCCTGTAGGTGGTCCAAGTTCTCGTGATTCTGGAATTTCAGGACAACGGAAGCCGAGGAAAGCTAAAAACACAACAAAAAATTATATAAAGATACGCAAAGGCCATTTTTTTATGGTAGTAGCAGTAAACCAGCTAATATTAACGCATTAAGATTTATTCATATTTAGGCAATCCTGACGTTTTGCAGTCATAGTCACAGAAGGACTCGTTTTGTTTAAGTCCATCTGTACATCTGGCGCTAATGTATTCAGATACCTAAACGTGCCTGTATCGTACCTATTTCTGTATGGGTAAGCCATAGGTACATTAAAAAATATTCTACCTGCGAATTCCTTTTGAGTTTTAAAATTTGATTTGTTGACATTAAAATTGATTACAAAGCGTGAGATAAAAAAAGAATACAGGAATATTATTTATAACCAGTGCCACATCTATTTATCTACTAATTCATCCATCAAACAAAATACCAAGTCTATTCAATAACTTAGTTGAGATTGACGCCAAACATTCAAATATTTTAACTTACACACATTTATACTATTACATAGTAGGACAATATGTAACTTTCATTAAAGCCAAGATCTTTCACAACGCGGTCTGTACTTCGTCTTCGCCAATAAGTTAGCACGTGTGAAGACATAGTATTTGCTTACAACTCAAACATACGAGTACATCATAATAATCTATCAGAATTTCATTTAAAAATTCAGGTTTCATATTCTTTACCTAATTGCTTGCGCACATCCTTAATGATCATTAAGAATTTTAAGCAAAAGACATGTACAAATAAATGAAAAACTTGATCATTAAATCAAAACTCAACTACCTCGTCGACTATGAATATGGATTAATGAGTAATAATACCAGGAAACGTAAAATCTACCTTCAGTATCGCAGTCTTCGACTTCATCAGGCCACTCGCAGCGGTAGGTACTGGCACTATAAGCTAGACCATCTGGGCATTTGATGTCATAACCGACACCATTTACGCAAGTCCTGAAGTAACTGCAGTTGCGTTCGTCTCCCAGCCTGAAGAATCCGAATTGGTTGGGACATTGGTCGGTCGGTTGAGGGGGCTCTAGGAAAGTCAAGTTATTTTTTTAAACTTTGTTATAGATTAAAAAGTATTAAAAGATAGATATAGTGGAAGGCATGTAAACGGATACTTGGTTCAAATTAGAATACATATAGTACAATTGGTTGTGATTGAAATTGCTAGGGTGTGATCCATGTAGGCTACATTGGCCTTCTAAGTTAACCTAAGAATGAGGTGGCATAAAAACATTGCTTGTTTAGTTTAATAAATAAATAGGTTTTAATAAATTAAACCTGTAGATCTCTTTTAATGAATTTAGAGGGAGGTACCTACTATTTCTGTGGATGCCCTTGAAAAGTGATCATGTATTTGATGTAATAAACAATTACGTATTCAATCTGCGTTTTAAGCTACGAAAATAGAATCGAGTGGGTAAAACAGATCCGTTTTTAGCCAATAATTTAAGAAGTCCATCTACTTGTTTATGTATACAGGCTATTTATATTAAGTAACTTACGTAAGGAGGATCTTTCAAGACAGGTTACTTCGTTGGGATATTGACAAGGATACGCGTTGAAATTTACATTTGGGTTGAAGCGAAGTCCATCTGGGCAGAGTTTCTCCTCAGCCGTTCCATTCTAAAATAACATAATCATGTGTAACTATGGAATTGATGTGCGAAATACCAGTATATAGTGTTTGCTAATGAGTCATTACACAGTGTCAAAGAATTTACTTTAGAGCCGTTGAACATATTACTCATAGTGTTGCTTTAACAAAATTAACAGGTATCCGGGAGAAAGGCAAGACATAATTTAAATGATTCAATATTATAAAAATTATTATATCCAATAATAAAATATAATTGCCATGTTTTATGAGTCACCCCAATAAAATTTTAGAGTGACTTTATTTGAAACAATATTTTTTCTTTGTTATTCTATAAATAAATGAGGATTTTTTATAAAAATAATACGGATATGAGAACGTGTCTCACCATTCCAGACGCTGCTAAATTAACATATATTATATCAGTATAATTAATGCCTGTCTCATCATTATACCTATATACCTACGCAAGTATATAAAAAATATAGAAGACATTCAAATGATAAACCTGTATGGTAATAGGTACTATGAAAGTAAAGAGGTCAAATATCATCAAATTCCCATCACGTTTGGCTAATAACACGGTCTTTATTGTCAGTTTCAGTGATTATTAAGTGAATACATTATTCATGAACGAAGACTAGCGATTACACACAAAAGAATGGAATATTCGATTCGATTATTATATATACACACGTTTGTGCCGAGCTCATAAGGTATATTTATGAAAAGATTTTTTTGCTCGCTATATAGGCCGCCATCATTTGCGATGTGTAGTTTGGTACTTATGAATTGCATGTTAAGTTGTACCTTAGAATTTCGTATATTGATAGTATGACATTCATATTCCAGATTTATGTTTTTTTTATTAACATGAATGTAGGAGGGGTGTTCATTAATCAGTTGAGGGTACCCGAAAGGGTAAGCCGCCGGCGGAACACTGAAGGAATGTTATATGGTTCCGGTGGCTCGCCAATAAAGGCGAAGAGACGTCACACGGCGGGTTTCTTTAGTGGGTGAGGGCCCCACACTACCCTGTTCGTTGCCCCAAACGACGGGGTGCGCGGTTAGGTATATATTTTCCCGCCTTAACAAAAAATAAAAAGCGGTGTTCATTAAATTAAATAATCTCTTTTTATTTGTGTTGCGTGATGAAATTGGCAAATGTTCAAAGGTCTACTGCAGAGCTTGAGACAGTTTAAAGAAGAATCTAGTTATGTTACTGCTTTATGATCCGGTAGATTTACTATTAATTTCTCACTACCTTAGAGATAGTCTTAATATGTTATTCTCGAGCTTAAAAATAATTCCTACACACACTTCCCACGGGCTGCATTTTACTGGAATCACAGTAGCCGGTATCATTCCTATGTCGGTCTATATGTACGAGCTATGCCAAATTTTGTAAAATTACTGCGTGAATAGTCATAGAAACTTACAAACTCAGTTTCACATTGTACTTTGCATGTTTTGATCATGCTATGGAGCTGTGAATATTATTAGGGTCAATTATTTCGTGTTTCATATTTATACTGAATATTGTTATTTACTTACAATGCATTCAACGTATCTATCACAGCTTCCAGGCACAGGGTAGCGTTCATTTAGTTCATTGCATTCTGACGACTTGATTTGGGCAGGTTTTTGTGTCTGTTGGTTCTGGTACTTGGCGTATGATGCTTGGCTTCCAAACTGGCTGTTGTACTGGTCTCGGAACTGGGCAAGCGCTGTTAAACAAATTTCGAAATTTTATAAATGTATATTTTATATGGTCCAGGAGCCGCCGCCTATTTTTTTTAGTGATTAATAACAGGCTGAATATTTGTGAGTAGGTTTCGTTCGATGAGACACGCAAATATTTCTCAGTAAAAAATCTTGTAAGAGGTAGCTATTAAGTGTCGGTGAATTCGACAACTTCCAAGCGAGGGACAGAGAAAACGTACCACTAAATTAGTACGGAACCTACTCACAAAGATTGAACCTGTTATTAATCACTTAAAAAAATAGGCGGCGGCTCCTGTACCAATATTGTTAGTATGGCCAAAAAGAATGCGTTATTTCGCGATATTTGATTACTTTGTTTTATATAATTATAAGTAATTACAATTATTATCAAAATATTTATTTTCGCGAGGCTAAGAAATATGTATACCTAAAAGTAGAGAATTCAATCGAAATACTAATGTTTCATGGGTAAGTAAAGCTCCTTAGATTCATCCGAAAGAAATTTTGCACGAACTAATTGTTCATAAAAAAAAATAAGTAGAGTAGTTTTGGGGTATTATGGTTGGCTAATGTGGCCGGTAATAATATACGAAAACGCCACAATTAATGCAAGGTTTCAATAAAACTATAGTTAAGAAAATAAAAAACAGCTAGTTAGGTTAAAAAGTAGAAAATATTATTACTTAATTAATTAATAAATAATAATTGTAAATAACTGCTTGGCATCAAATTGATTATTAAGATATAGTAAAGAGCCAAAAATTAATGGCATAAAATGAAAGAACACAAAGATTAGCTAAAATCTTTTTTAACCAGGCACCCGAACCTTTCTTTCTCAGGGGGTGTTATCAGACCACTGAAGGAATGTAATATAGTTCCGGTGGCCCGCCAATAAATATGGTTTCTTTAGTGGGTGAGGGCCCCACACTACCCTGTTCGTTGCCCCGAACGACGAGGTGTGTGGTTAGGAACATTTTTTCCCGCCTTAACAAAAAAGAAGGGGGCGTTATCAGTTTCTCATAAGGATTTTCTTTCAGGTAACGAAGGAGAATAGTAAATTAGCCTATGTTGTAAATTGTGGTCTTGCTAAGAATGCTCAAGAGTAAAAACTACGTATTTTTATTGTAAGTTATTTATGCTAAAATTATAATTTATTGATTACTATTAAGTTTAAAGACTGAATTAACGAATAAAGGCTTTATTTATGTAAGCTTATGATGTGCCATATTATACGAAGATACTCTACAAGTAAAAACATCACAATGTGTTAAGAGTTCGTGATATTATATTTAAAGACTAAATAATAATAACAATAAATGTTTATTTGCCACTAGATAGTTACAACAAAAGGGCTTAATCTAAGTCTTAAAATAATACAATAGGTACTGAAACTGGATCGTGAACGTGTTCGGTTAATGTATGAAAATACTTCCGACAGATGGCGCAGGCGTCACCCAAAGACGTTAAGTGTGAATGTGTTATTGAAATTAGCAGTCAGGAGCAATTGTCACGATGGCTGAATTGGCAAAGCATCTGGACGGTATCCAGGAGATGCAGGTTCAAATCCTGCTCGTGACTGTTATTTTCGATTTCATATTTTTCACTTTGTGTTTAATGTATAGTGCTAAGAATGTCAAATGCTAAATATATATATATATATATATATATATATATATACATGACATTCTTAGCACATAGATAGATATAGGATAGTTCCTAGTACTCTGTAGTATGACAAAGTATGAGTAAGTTGCCGTAATCGTGAACAACAGCAGGGTGTGCCTTACCATCCGTGTTTGCTTAACATTATGACATAATATTTTGAAGAGTTATACGCGTGAATTCTTCCTAAAAGTATGTCAGTGGTATTTTATAACTTTGCCTCGTCACTACTTACAATCTCATTACTTAACAATACCTGCTACATAGATAGGAATACCAATTATAGTAAGTAATTATGTACTATGTATAGGTACCGAGCGCGGTGACCATAAACGATGGAGATATTTACTAGATGACCCGGTGAACTTCGTATTACCTACAATTTATTTTGTGTGATTATCAATACTAATCAAGGTTTTATTTATTATTTGAGATTTCCTTGTTATTCAATTGAAATAGAAAGGATGACAGTAAGTAACTGTCATTGTGTCGACCGTTAGCCAAAAGACAGTAGATCCATAATCCAAACAGGCGATTCCCGTACAAAATTACAAATTTAGATTTTTGCAATATTTCAACTGTTTTATGGTTTTCCCCATTCTTTTTTCTTGTAAATCATCCCTTTACTAGAGAGAACAAAACAAAAAACAGCTATTCAAATCGGTCAAGCCATTTTCGAGTTTAAGTGAGACCAACGAACAGTAACTGATATTTATATTTATGTAGACTAGATTGCCTGCGACTTCATCTACGTGGATGTCAGAATAGGCTCAGTATAAAATAAATACCTCATTCTATAACACATTAGTATTTAACTATTAAAATATAGTCATGCCTCAGAAACCATCCATTTTTGTAGGATTTAAAGTGACCTATGTATTGACATGTGAAAAATTTTCTAATGATCGGTCTAGTAGTTGCGGCTTGAAAGTAACAAACAAAAAAATACGTTTACATTAAAATTTATAAAATTGCCTAATATAAGGATGTACATCACGCATCACGGCTGTCCGTAGTTATGCCTAAGATAAATAATTAGTAATTATGGTAGAGAAATGAAAATACAAAAAAGGAACTCAAAATGTAGTCTAAAAAACATAACTTCACGCCTGTATTACCAGAAGGGGTAGGCAGAGGTGTATTACACACCCACGACTCGCCAGCTATGTTTGAGTCCCACCTAATAGGGGCCGAGCCTATTGCCGTCTACACAATTCCAAACTCCAGGTTGCTACTGAAAATTTTTCTTTTTACGAAAAAGCTCAATAACAATGCCCGACCCGGGGCTCGAATCCGAGACCTCATGATCAGCAGTCGCTCATACTACCGCTGCACTACAAAGGCAGTCAAATGTAGTCTAAACTTATAGAATATCGTTAAACTTTTGGGTTGAGCTCAAGATGGCAGTCGCTCTGATGAAAAAGTAAAATTGAGCCGTTCGACTATAAAACTAACTCAAATTAAATGGTTCACCGAATATGGATCACTTATATTCCATCCATCCATCCATCAGCCTTTCAACGTCCACTGCTGGACATAGGCCTCCCCAAAAGAACGCCGCAACGAGCAGTCCCGTCATGGGGAATAATGCCGTAATCGCTCGGCAGGCGGGTTGGCGATTGCAGTAGATGTTGTTAATACTCGAGAGAGTACTGCTGCCCACTCCTGCGGTATTCCCTCAGTCAGCTCTTACGATTCCCGTGAGTAGAGAGGGGTAATCCGGCCTCACACGGCCTTCACTTATATTAGACAATAGTTAATACCAAAAAGTATTACTTAGTACCTACCTAATATTGAAAGCAAAAAAAAAGTTAATTAGTTTTGTATGAAGTGAATTCTTTATAATCACTCGTAAAGCCTGTTTATTATAAAAAAACTATTTTCTCATAAATTTTCCACATCCTCTAAAGTTGAAGGTTAAATTGAGTCTCATCTGCATTCATTATAAACTTTAAATATACTATAAGTTCGCGAAGACGTGACCAAACTTCGATTTGTTAACGTGCCGACTAAATTATTCTTACCAACACTTTATGAAACACAAGTGGAATTAAACTTAATATAGTGTTAAAATATTTTTTGAAACGAGTTTATAAATAATTGAATGAAATAAATATTTGTATTTCTTAGTGTGTTGGTCTGGACGAGATAATTTGTTTCTCTTATCATATGACAGAATAGTTTATACCTAATATTTTTATTAAATACACTCACTATATGTATTAATTACAATACGTGTACCTACGCCATTTTACGAGTATATGACCTGCTGTTGTGTATCATTATAAGCCTAATGAAATTCTGGCGCATTCTAAGTATTAAACGTATAACATGAAATTTATAAACATGCAACGTAACCAGTAAGGGTGATATCGATTTTTTAATTCATTTTAATTTAAATTTGACTGTTACACATAAGTAATGCGCGTTCTCTAAATCAACATTGTGTAATGGCGCAATTAATTTAAGTTGGTCATTCTATAGATTATCTGCGTGTGCGTTTTAACTTTGATCAAGAATTGCATGCCATAATAGTTTACAAACTTCCTCTAATAGACATTGTTATTTAATTGATGTCATTAGTTGTGTAATTGTCTAATTAAGAACGCAACTCTAAGAACGATACCTAATCAATAATTTAACTTGTCTTAATGTTTTCCTCAACTATGCATTAAAACCGCAATGTTAATCATTACTAGTACACTTAATTATATTGCATTTACTAATTACTATAGTCATTAATAAACCATTACATATACTTTTTAACCATTATAATATTTTAACATGCAATTAATTTGTATTTTAATATATTTTGTCCAAAGTAATAATATGTTTCATACATCATCAACACTTTACATATTTGCGTGAAAGAAATGGTGCAAAGTAATGTTAAAAAAAAGAAAAACTTAAGAAGAATTCTTACTTTTGAATGTTAGCAACATTTAAAATAGAAAAAAAATCAAATCCGCAATTAAATATTTTTAATCTTTTACTTACCGAAGCCGCAAAGGCACGCAAACACTAGCAAAGTCTTCTCCATGTCAGATGCTACCTTGTACTGGCGGGCGCGAGAGTCTGCACTCCTATTGAATGGCATAAAGATTGACCTTGGGGACACACTGACCAGTTACGAAACCCGGTCTCTTCTCACCTCATCTCAGTCATCTTGATTACATTAGCAGAAGACGATGTAAGATGTTTAACCGGTTTCTGACATATTCTAGTTACTTACCTATATTAGGTATTTAGCGAGTATATCCGTGTCCACTTTCAAATTGTAAAAACCTGAATAGATACGATAATTCGGTAGTCTATTTTTTTAATACAACAGGTGGCTTTTATGTAGATACTGTAGGGGATTCTTCAAATATACACTGAACGAACCCAGACAAATAGTGACCTTTTATGCATAGCACAAATATTTGTCCCATGACGAATAGAACCTAGAATAGTCTTATTTTACTCAGCTTGAGACAATGATACGAAAACCACTTACGACGAAAACCACATAAAGAACACAGAAGATAACTTCCACATAATTTCAAAGCTTAACTTATATTACAGCTGACACAGTATGAAGGTAATTAATCTAGTTAGTATGTTAATTTATCATTTTGAAAATAAAAATATGAATATGCTTCTATTGTAGTTTGGAATTAAACAACTATACTTAAGTTTTTTGTTTGTCTAGGCTCTGGCACACACATTTTAGAATAATATCAGAAAAACATTTTCCAAAAAAGGCGATTTGTAAAAACCTTTTTCTTTTAATTTTCCGCTAAACCCACGTAACTAGTATAATACCTATTTCAGATGCACCTAAATGTATGAGAGAACGAAATGTGTGTTGTCATAAGCTGAAAATATCTAATTATGTCAAATACGGTACCGTGTTTTGTTTGTATTCTTGTTAAAATATTCAAATATGGAACAATGTAAGCTCTAAATTCGCAGATTAGCGAAGTGAAGTAGTGATTCATCTTCATTGTGTTTCTATTTTTGACTAAAACTTACGTATGCCTCATTCATAAGTCCCACATTCTGTTCATCAAAGACTAAGTTTAATCATCACCAGCTGTTTTATATTTATATTTTTTTCTTCTAATGACAACACCCTGCACTAAGAAATGGTCCTTGTATCGCGGGGGACTTTACAAATATACAATTTCACAGACAAATACACCCAGACTCAGAACAATCATTTGTAGATCACACAAAGAGTGGTCCTGTATGATTGTGACATGCGTTGCTTTGCTTGCAGTATATAAGTTACACTGATAGCCTGGTGTTAGGTAAAACCAAGAATTGCAAAGCAGTGGTAACGAGTTCGATCTCTAATCCAAGTTACTCGCATGACACATCATTTTCAGGATTTTTCGATATTATATGTGTATTTTACAAATTATCACTGCTCGGTGAATGAAAACATCGTGAGGGAACATGCATGCCTGAGAGAGTTTATCCGCGGGTCTTGAAGTCTGTCAACCCGCTCTGATCTACGGCCAAAATTCTTCTAACTACGAGAGGAGACCCGTGTTCAATTTTGGAACGGTAATATGATTGCAAAATAACTTACTTGATTGAAAACTAACAATCTAATTAAAGTCCATTTTAACCTGCATAAGTACTTCTAATCGCCATATCAATATGTGCAATGTGTAAATAGCTTGTTGATGATCTGATGATAGAGGTCGAAGGTGAATACATAAACTTTTCAATTGATATCCCTTTGGCTTATACTATTTGCTTTGTTGAGTCGAATAGGTTGAAAATATGCTATGAACACATTGATGTATAAAAAAGAGAAGATACACAATCAGGCACTAAAAATGTCCACTATAAATGAGTGCAGATTACGCTTTCCTGCACTCCTTTCGTTTAGTATTATTTCGACGCGCGAGTAGACGAAGCGTGTCAAAATGTCTAATTGTTCGATGAATAAATACCGAAATAGTGCATTAAAAGTACAAAAAAGGATGGCGTTTCTTATTTTCGGTAAGTATTAATAGATAGTATTTCTATTTCATACAAATTTTGTTGCTTTAGAGTCGCATTTTTTAATTTTTCAATATATTTTGTTTCAAATTATCGACGATGGCCCTGTATGAACCAGTCAAATAGAGTATGTATTAAAACAAAGGCAGTCCCGAACTATGCTCATACTTCAACGCATTTTGCTCACTTTGATCGCATAATACGACGTTCTCGGTTCTAAAAACTAATAGAGTTACCTTGTTGAATGTATTTTTTTTATATATATTAAGTAAGTAGTTGACATTGTTTTATTTACAAAGTTTTAATAGCAATAACAATGTCATTTATATGTTGATTTTTATTTTAGTTTTCCTTGGGACCCAATCAGATGATAAAGCTTTCTCTAAATTATTTATAAATATGTATTATTTTTTTTAAATAAACGGCGAGCGAATTCAAAGGGCACAACTAGTATTTTATAAGATGATCATTTAAATTGTTGAATTTATGGCTTTTATGCTTCTATAATGAATGTTGAAATGTTGTATTATGTATAAATTATAGTTTCACATACTAAAAGATTTAAAAGTTTTTGGTGGTCTATGTTACGCTAGTGAAGATGAATATACTGTATGTAATAAAACCAAGGAGATAATAAGACGAGAACAGCGCATATGTGGTCAAAAACACAATCAAGGCCTATTTGTGTTCTTTAGTTTTAAAATGAACATTAAATTTAAATATATTTTCTGGTATTGTTACACATTCCCTTCAACAACCTGCTCTTTTTAATCATAAAATTAGTCTTATAAAAGTCTCCTTGGTTTTATTACATACAGTATATTAATCTTCACTAGCGTAACATAGACCACCAAAAACTTTTAAATCTATTAGTATGTGAAACCATAATTTATACATAATACAACATTTCAACATTCATTATTGAAGCATAAAAGCCATAAATACAATAATTTAAATGATCATCTTATAACATAATAGTTGAGCCCTTCGAATTCGCTCGCCGTTTAATTTTAAAAAAAGAATACATATTTATAAATAATTTAGAGCAAGCTTTATCATCTGATTTTTTTTCCTAGGGTGAGTCCCCTAGGAAAACTAAAATAAAAATCATTATATAAATGACAATGTTATTGATATTAAAACTTTGTAAATAAAACAATGTCAACTAGTTACTTAATATATATAAAAAAAATACATTCAACACGGTGACTCTATTCGTTTTTAGAACCGAGAACGTCGTATTATGCGATGCGTTGAAGTATGAGCATAGTTCAAGACTGCCTTTGTTTTAATACATACTCTATTTGACTGGTTCATACAGGGATCGTCGATAATTTGAAACAAAATATATTGAAAAATTAAAAAATGCGACTCTAAAGAAACAAAATATGTATGAAATAGAATGTCTATTAATACTTACCGAAAATAAGAAACGCCATCCTTCTCTTGTACTTTTAATGCACTATTTCGGCATTTATTCATCGAACAATTAGACATTTTGACACGCTTCGTCTACTTGCGCGTCGAAGTAATACTAAACGAAAGGAGTGCAGGAAAGCGTAATCTGCACTCATTGATAGTGGACACTTTTCGTGCCTGATTGTGTATCTTCTCTTTTTAATATATCAATGGTATGAACATATTCTTTTAACTATATCATATTACAAATTTCAGTTATATTATGATTTCTAAACAGACTCTGGCTGTAGAAAAAACATTAAAATTTACGTATTACAATTGAGAATATATAAAACGATCGCTATATAAAGACCAAATTATTCGTGAAAATGTGGAAAAAGAGAGTTTTACTGCGAGCGGGATTCGAACCTGCGTCCCTTCCAATCCGGGGAAGTGTTCTTTAGAGTAGCTGAGCATGTCAAGTGGTAAAATACAGATCAAAATATCGCTATACTCGTATATACTGCAATAACAAAACTCTATGAGCCCTTAAGGCTGGATAAAATACCATTTTAAATAATAATTCACATTCGAGTAACGAGGAATTATTGACTGATGACAAACAATCTTACCATTAGAATCATCAGAATGGCTATGCACTTCGATATGGTCATCGCGACCTGCCAGTTATGCATGCTTTATAAAAACAACATGTTACGTCATCATTAAAGGTCATGGATGAGTTATTCTATGAAGGTCTTGAGAACTACGAATTATTGACAAACTAAGAATATATTTTTTTAAGTTTTCGACTAATCTTCAAGGCTTTAGCAATTAAAAATTAACGACTTGTTCTTCTATGCTGATTGGTAAATTTACAAGATTAATAGTAATATAGATTAACGCTACTGTCAATGTGGCATCTATTATATAATTGTATTTTTGCTTAAAACGCGTTACAAAGATGTTCTGACAATATGTTAGCCTACACATTGAATCAGAAATAAGCTGTATAATAAAAAAGGTAAGATTAATTAGATGAAACTTGCTCAAATAATATTTATTGATATGCTTAATGTTTTCCGCCTTGTAATGACTAGACTGGATTGAGTAGATTTAATAATTATATCTACTGGTTGGTTTAATTAATTTGGATGTCTCGTGAAAAGTCAGGTATGGAGGGAGTATCCTTAATCGACGTGCATGTATGAAGAAAGTAATGAGCGTGAAGAAGGAAAAATAGGTGAGCAAGGCTCGTTGCAAGTAGAAATCCGTTGTCGTGCTTACTCCTCTTGGAAACAGCGATATTACACGTAATATATATGCATGTATATTTAAAGTGAATTTCATTCCACAGATTAAATAAATAATTTAATTTTTCTTTTTACGCGGCATTATTTTTACAGATATAAAAAAGGAACATTATACGCTATACGAATAAACTTTAAAGTGGATTTATTACATACAGTAAGCCGTGTGAGGCCAGCTTTAGAATTGTCCCACCCCTCTCTCAGCAGGAGTCGTAAGAATTGACTGAGGGAATACCGGTGCAGTGGGCAGCAGCACTTCCTCGAGTATTAACAACATCCACTGAGATCGCCAACCCGCCTGCCAAGCGTGGCGATTACGGCATTATCCCCCATAATATACACACAAAAAAAAGATGCGGTCGGCACAGGACCGCTCGTTGTGGCGTTCTCTTGGGGAGGCCTATGTCCAGCAGTGGACGTCGAAATTGTATTGTAAAGTATTCGATTCCTACTATAGCAGAAAATCAAGTAAACGCGATAGATGTAAAAGTAGTTTTATTTCGTAAGTCGATACTGGCTCTAACTTTTGCTATGATGCTAAATAGACAATTTAACATTACCTTATTAAGATTTATTCGTATATATCTAAAATGCTAAGCCGGTATGAATATTTATTATCTATCTATCTATACTATTATAATGTTGTAACTGAGCTATGTCTGCACATTTAAGATATTTGAGAAAAAATGTCTGAATTAGGCTATATAGGCGTGTCTGAACACAAAACGTTATTTTTTAGATTTTTGTCTGTTTGTTTGTTCGCGCATCACGCAAAAACTACTGAACGGATTTTGATGCAACGTTTTTTTAATCTATAGCTCTTGATTAGACTTAAACCCGCTACTATATCGAGAACCTGAGATATAATCTAAAAACTAGCTTTTGGCAGCGGCGGAGCCGCGGGCAAAGGCTAGTAGCTTATATATTAGAACAGGTACTAGTGAAACGATTGAGATTTAATTCTCTTATTTAAATAATTTCAACTCATCTATAAATATCGGTCACTCGGTCAGGTTGAACTTATGACCTTTCTATATAGAAAAAATGTGAAGGACTTACTTGTATTCGTTTACTAAAAATATTATGCTGTTTTGATTAGTATGTCTATGAATTGTCTTTGTGCAGTAATAAATAATGTTACAGACATTATAGTATTCAAGCCACACACGTAGCTATAATATATATTAATATAAATCATAGTAAGGCATCCATCCATCCATCCATCAGCCTTTCATCGTCCACTGCTGGACATAGGCATCCCCAAGAGAACGCCACAACGAACGGTACTGTGCCGCATCCAACGAATGCCTTCGACTTTGACCAGGTCATCAGTCCACCTAGTGGGGGGCCGTTCTACGCTGCGCTATCCAATACGCGGTTGCCACTCGAGACCCTTTCTTCCCCAACAGTTTTTGTCGGTTCGTCGAGCGATGTGGCCTGCCCATTGCTACTTCAGCATGCTGACCCGGTACGCTATGTCGGTTACACCTATTTTCCTACGGATTTCCGTATTACGGATCTTATCATGTAGAGAGAGAGCATAGCCCGCTCCATAGTAAGGCATATTAAGATATATTTTCTATAAAAAATGTACACTCACACATGTCACAAAATTATTCCGTAGTTTATATTATAGTATGGTACTATATTAATATATATTATAGCTATGTGTGTGACGGGCTTTATAGTTCTGGAACTACATTGAAGAATTATTTTTATTGGTACTACAGAGATCGCTTTTCATCCGCCGCAGCCAAAAGCTAGTTTTAGGTTATATCTCGGGTTCCCGATATAGGATAAAATTTATACCAGTTTTTAAGACTAATCAAGAGCTATTTAGAAATTTTTATAAATATTTTTAGCATTTGACATGCTTAGCCATATACATTTTCCACTTTGTGTTTCATCAAGACCTAACAAAAAATAAATGTTGCATTAAAATCCGTTTTGTAGTTTTTGCGTGATGTGCGAACGAACAAACAGATAAACAGCCAAAAAATCTAAACAAAATGTTTTGTGTTCAGATACACCTATATAGCCTAATAATACAGTATTATTTTCTTAAATATCTTAAATGTACAGACAGCTCTGTTACAGTTTTATAATATGTAGGTAGTATAGATTCTTCTGTTCTTGTTTATATCATTGTACTCCCCCTAAACAGTTGGACGGATTTGTTCTGTGCTTGAGTTGGTTCCGTGATGGTTTAGATTCACAAGTGTCCAACGGCAACCGTGATTTTTTTAAATCTATACATAATTATATGCTGTGAAGTGGATGATATTTTATTTGAAAAACAAGTTAATGTAATTCTTTTCGAAAAATCAATTAAGTAAAAAGGTTTCAATTAAAAATTATTAATTTTAAAATACCAGCGGCCACATTTTGATAGACACCTTGGCAAACATATATTCTCCTATTCATAAACTTATGTAAAAAATAGTTTTTTAGCATGTACCTATAGGCTTGATGACAGTAATCAAGTATCGCCAAAATATTGAAGTGATCTAATGAACTAGGATTCAAGGATTTCGAAAAATGTAATTATTATTAGTTTAATCGTGGGATGTAAAGTAGTGTCTTACTTTCTCTTTGAGTCTAATGTTTGCTGTTGCCGTACTGAGGCGTGACGTCATGACAAACGAATGACATCCGCGTGCGTTTTGATGTGAGTTTAAAATTTAAGTTTCATTTTATTGCATAAAAAGCCGTTATTTTTACAGAAATATGATGTATTTTTCAGTTATTAGATACTTTTGAATATCATAGAATAGATTTAGAAAAACATCATCATCGTGCCTATTCTGCAGCCGGATCTTAGGCTATAAAATTATAACAAAAAGATAACTATAATGATATAACAATAATTACAGGCCTCATTCGGCAGTTGGGTACAGTTAATTTTATGGATTTTAATGAAACCGGCAACTAATGACAAAAATGTTGCTCTAATGTAGTTACTACTCATAACTACAGGTTTGTTATCTGAAAAAATTAAGATGTTTGTTTTTTAAATTTAGACTGACCTTTTCACGCGGTACGTTAAGACTGTCATTATCATCTATCTATATCTATACTATTATAAAGCTGTAACATAGCTATGTCTGTACATTTAAGATATTTGAGAAAAAAATACTGTAATAGGCTATATAAACACAAAACTATTTTTTTTAGATTTTTTGTCTGTTTGTTTGTTCGCGTATCACGCAAAATCTACTGAGGGGTTTTTATGCAACTTTTTTTGTTTGATAGCTCTTGATTAGACTTAACAACTGGTATACATTTTATCCCGCTACTATATCGGGAACCTGAGATATAACCATAAAACTAGCTTTAGGCTGCGGCGGTGCCGCGGGCAAAGCTTATTTTATTTGATAGCTCTTGCTTAGACTTAAAACCTGGTATACATTTTATCCCGTTACTATATCGGGTACCTGAGATATGACCTAAAGAATTGCTTTTGACTGCGGTGGAGCCGCGTGTAAAGGCTAGTTATGTATATTTTTATTAGGTGCGAGTGCTTCCCTCCTCTTATACAAGTAGATATTATATACAATTAAATAAAGTAACCTAAAATGAATATAATATGTTATTTCTAATTAAAAACACAGAAGTTTATAGAAGTAATAGGGACAAATTATTTTTATTAACTGATCTGCGCCTGTTATAAATGTTTTCGGTCAAGTTGCTTTAGAGTGAAATAATAGAAAATTTCAAATTTTTTAATATGTGTAGGTAATTATTAGAGCTCGATGGTAGGTAAGCAGTTTATCGAGTTTCTTTTGTGAGAGGTTTGTAGCTAAAGATTATTGGGATTTCGATAAAAAATAAACCAACGTAAAACCTCTATTGAGAAATAAGTTATTCCGTTTTTTATACCTCATACTATCTACCTACTTATATTATTCATTTCCGAACGTACTTAGCTGATATAGCGACGTATTTTCTCAGTTTTAAAAATTTGTCAGCATAACAGAAGATTTGTAAGGTTACACCAAATAAGGGAAAATCACAGTATCTTGGCGGGATGCAGATCACGCACCGTCTACCTGGATCAACTTCCTTATCTGATTCGTGTGGTTAGGATGACTAATATTAAGCTTACAAATTTTACACTCGACTGAGGTAAAAAATAGAATTATTATTTAGTATTGAGCAACTTAGGTTAACCTACTAAACATATTAAGATATAAATAGACAAACACTTCAAAACATGTCTATTCCGTCATCACAAATACGCATACATGTTCTCTAGTACCATATATTATTATGTCGTCTTTTGTATTAGTGAAAGAAAAGTACCTACTTATCACTATTATAAGAATAATATATATTATGTTCCGTAAAGTCGGACACCTTTGTTACCCCGGAATCAATCCGCTACTTCATTTGTATTCATAACAACACTCGTCTGGAATGTTACTGTAATTTGGGATTTCACAGTCATTGATTCAGATATGTATACATTTTTTATATTTTTAGATATTATGACTATTATTTGTTACTTACATGTAGGTATCATGCATCTGAAAGGTCTGGGCGCGTAATAATTTACGCATAAGGCTAAGTAAGATAGAGATATTTTGATAAATACTGATACGCGAGATTATTAAAAACTGTGTGTTTTAAATAGCACAGCATCTCGTTCTTTCTCGGAAATAATAAATGTTTATAACATTGAAAGAAAGCATGCCAAAATCCTTTATGCAGTCGCAAACAAATTGTGATTATGATTACACATCGCATATTTAATTTGTTTAATGGTTTTGATCACAGAAAAATAGTACTCCTAGCGGAGGTTTTGATTATTAGAAAACGAAATTATTGATATTTAAAGTATAACTTATTTGTGAAAAAGGAAAAAGAGATTTTTTGTAAGAGCGGGAATCGAACCCGCGTCTTTTCCAATCCGGGAAAGTGCTCTAAGCCACTGAGCTATCGTAATAATTTGTACTTTAAAAAGTGGCGGAGCATGTCAAATGCTAAAAAATATAGATCAAAAATCATTGATATTGTTAAAAGGATTCCTATTAAACCTTTTTGCAATAGGTATAAACTTTCTTAACACCCTACTGCACCTTTGGCCTATAAAGTGATATAGGTACCTACTTAAGTACTTATATGAGTATTGATTTACTAAGTTCACAGACGTTTTCATAGATTCGTACTTAGATAAAATAGGTACTTTATCTAACATAGACTAAAAATAATAAATACTATATACTCGCTACTATTTTAATACTAAGGATCCCCATCATCGGTACCTATATAAGCTTGTTTTTGTATTTAGGTAAAAAAACATTAATTAATCACGTTATAAGTATATGCTAATGTTTGTTTTATTGTAAGCAGACTATAAACTATATAAAAATATAAATTCTTATGGTTAGTTACTGTCAACTTACCTTTTGAACAAAACGCTGAGTTTATATACTTACAAAAACCAATAAACCCAACGTCTAAACTAGGCGGAGCCTGTATTTTAGACGTTAGCACTTTCCAAAAACGTTAAATCAACAGACATGTGCACTAAAAATAATTACAATATTAGTTAATTACACAAACTAATAAAGTTCGGGTAAGTAGTAAAGAGCTTACAATATAATTATCACCATCTACTCGTAATTGAGGGTAGGTAATGTTATACGTTCTAATACATGTTAAGCAAAATATAAGTATAACTGCAATTTCTTTGGTCCTGTCATTCGTGTATCCGGCTAAAACCGGTAAGTAGTACATTTTTAGTCTACAAAGTTATAATCATTATCTTTTAGAATTAGTCCTGTTAACATATTATGTTAAACTATTGATATCTCGACACTGCATACGCCGAGAACGTGTCGTCTATGAGCAAATCAATGTTGATAGATTTGATAGTTGTCTATCAAAATGTCATCAAGACTGAATTTATCAATTCCCATTTATTTACCCTTTTTAGTTTTTGTCGTTGTTTATCCTAATTTAATAACTTGGTATAGAATACGGAATATATCGCATGTTGATCGAATACTCTTAAATTCAAGTTTGGATATAAGACATAGAGATACATCATTTTCTCGTTTCATTCAAAGGACAATGTTCGGTTATAGCAACATTGATGTATGTTCAGTATTTTTCACAAATACTGCTGAAGGTGGTAGTGGCGATGGTGCTGAACAGGTTGAAGATAGCAAGGAGGAGCCTAAGACAGAAACACCTCAGGAGGTAGACACTCAAGAATCTCCAAGAAGTCGTATTCCAACTTATGATGAATTTGCACGATTTAGAGACTCAAGTAGACCTCCAGACAGCCATTATCCAATGGGCCCTGGACAAAGTCATCGCAGTGGATGCGATTATTCACGGATCAGTGTAGCCTTGGTAGTGTGGACATCGTTTTTCTTCTTTGTTTTCATGTTTTACACTTATGTTAGGACTCTTTATATAACAGGAGACATAAAAAAACAATTATAATACATTCAACTACAGAGTTTAACTAAAGTATAATTTATTTTAGCGTAGCTGTACTAGCTAACTTTATTTAGATTAGTAGTTGTATTTATAGAAATAAACTATTCAGAAACGAAAACCAGTCTTTTATTTCAATTTTGACTAAATATTGTTATACGTTGTATACCGATTCTGATAATGGCATAAATAATAATTATATTTTATATACACAGATATTTTACAATACTATAACCACAGTAAAAATATATTTACTGTGCTATAACTTAGATGTGAAATATTATTTTATAAGACTGCTGCGTGTGTGTGCTAAAAGCACAGAAAATTATCCACGGACTTATATAGAACTTCAGCTCTTTGTTTTAAAAAATGGCGTAGAATTACTAAAACGCCTATGTTTGATAACAATGGTTTTATAAAATCAATTTATAGTTTCACCGAGCTTAAGCTGTGACCTTTTGGTATTACAATAACGAAGCAAGATACCGCATGTAAATTTACCTATTTGTATTTAAAGATAATCATCTCATGAAAATATTTTTTTATTTTTCACAGTAGAACCTGATCAACAAGGTGATTCGAAGAATATCAGTTTAGACTCCAAAGCTCCTTTTTTGTTAAGGCGGGAAAGCAAAATACCTTTTATTTTTTATTGCATGTAATGGCAGACGAGCCTCGGTCCATCTGATGGTAACCGTCGCACATGGACTCGACCGGGAGTATTGTGAAGCCGCTGCTCACCAATTAATTTCACAGATATGAAATGAAATTTAAACGGCTATCTCCTGCTACAGCCAAAACGCAACGATGTGTTTCATGGCCGGTCGCACGGGAGATGGTGGTACCAAGCCGGTCGGGCTCGATACCAATTGAGGACTCCCACTTGGTACCCAGCCCTACCACCAGTCATGCAATGGATGATCATTGCTTACTTCCCTTAGTCGCCTCATACGACACCCGTGGGAAAGAATAGGGTGGTGACACTTGTATTCTTAGTCCGTCAACACACGGACAAACCTAACGAATGTCCGGGCTTTCATGGCAATGAACAGGGTAGTATGGGGCCTCATCTACGGAATAATCTCGCCATGTGCCGTCTCCCTGCCTCTACTGGCGGACCACTGGAACTGATAGACAATACTTCAGTGGTCCGCCGGCGGTTTACCATTTCGGGTACCCTCTTAGAAAGACGCTTGCAGGCACCGAAGCGTCATGCCTTCGCGGGAGGCATTGCAAGTGGCGGACGTTCCCTGGTCCATCCACCCGCGGTCTCGGCAGACTTCAAAGCTCTTGCTTCTAATTATACTTAGAAATGAAAATAACGAGTTTTAATTATTTTGCCTGTTTGTCTGTTAGCACATATACGAGTATATATCTGAAATAAATACAAGGATTTTAATGTGATTTCATCACGTCATAAAGCTTGGTTCGGAAGACTATAGACTTTATCTGACACATGGAAAAAAGTTATCTGCATATAAAAATATCCAGATAAAACTAAAGTTCATGAAGAGAGCTAGTAAATCCTACGCATTTCAAGAGTAATGGTGAAAAGCGTTAGTACAATGTAAGTAATGGGTAGGTGTTGTAATAGATGATTCATGAAAGTAATGAGTTAGTTCTTATATCAGAGCAGGATAACTAGAAAAAACTACAGTGAGGGTTGGTTCGGTACCGAGTGTAAGCACCTAAGTGTATTTTTTAAATTTCCTAACGGATAAACACCACTCTTTTCTACCAGCTGTGAAACGTCTCGTTAGGTCTGGGCCGTAAAATATTGTTTTTGCCTGTAGGACAATGATATATCCAAAAGCTAGTTTTTAGGTAGGTAATACTCGTATCTCGCAGGATCCCGATATCATCCATCCATCCATCAGCCTTTCACCGTCCACTGCTGGACATAGGCCTCCCCAAAATGGGGGTTTTACCATAATCGCCACGCTTGGCAGGCGGGTTGGCGATCGCAGTGATGTTTTTAGTACACAGGGGAACGCTGCTGCCCGGTCCCCCGGTAATCCCTTAATCGGCTTTTACGACTCCCATAGGAAGAGACGGGGTGGAGCTATTCTTGGTGCCGGCCCCACACGGCTTATCCCGATATAGTCCCGTGATAAAATGAATACAAGTTTTTAAGTCTAATAAATAGCTCCGTATGTCTGTAGTAATAATCTAATATCTTTTTTCGATAAAGAACACCCTACCCTGTTGCTCTCCTGAATAATCCTTAGATCGCGGGAGACTTTCACGGACATAAAGTTCACCAGACTCAGAACAACCATTTGTGGATCACGCAGAGTTGTAATGAGTGGGAATCGAACCCACAACACTAGGGAGGCAGGCCGGTATCCGAAACCACTCCGCCATCTTACGAGAAGTGAATTTTGTCCGTGTGGTGACGGAATAAGAATACAAGTGTCACCACCCCATTCTTTCCCACGGGTGTTGTACGAGGTGACTAAGGGAAGTAAGCAATTATTACCAAGGCAGGGTAGGGCTGCGTGCCAAGTGGGAGTACTCACTTGCTATCGGGTCCGAGTGGGTTGGTACTACCATCTCCGGTGTGACCGGCCATGAAGCAGTTCAATGTGTTATGGTTGTATTAGGAGATAGCCGTTAATTTTTTCATTCTTTCATTTCATATCTGTGCCATTACCATTTACCATCAGATGGACGTTGGCTCGTCTGTCACCATATTCAATAAAAAAAACCCGGCTGCAGCTCTGGTCTGGTAATATATTTTTATCTTTGAAGTGGCGCCCTTCGTAGTTTGTTGTTAAACGTTTTTCATAAAATCATGAAAGTAACATCATAAAATACACATTGACCATGGATGCAGTATATGTACAAACAAGGTACCATAGATATAGTAGGTATATACTGACCTCAGACGTATATACTATATCTATGCAAGGTACATAGGTAAGCAACTTGCCCTTAAAATAATATTCTTGTCATTGTCATCAAAGAGTATGTCATTATTTTCTGGTTATACGTATTACTCTTTGGTCATTAACAAAATGACAACAAAAGCAATATAAAATTTAGGAAGAGCCATTAAACAAGAAGATAAGATATAAAATTTAGGTATTTGCAATAGATAGGTATATTTTCTGGTTATACGTATTACTCTTTGGGTATATGTTGCAAATATTTGTCAATAAATTATATTTCACTTTGTATTCATTAATTACGATGGTAGGAAAATGCAAATAATAACTTTTTTATAGGACAATGCTTTATGATAGTGCAAATTTTCGGTGGGCTTTTATTCGTAGAACTATTGGAATCAGACTATTGGAATCAGAGCAAGTGTGAAACTAAAAAAATATAATGAACAAAGTAAAGCATATAACAACTCTTATCAGGTAGCAGCCGCAACCAAGAAGAGTATACAAATACACTCTCAATATAATAAGGTTCTATTAGAAAACATCGAATAATACAGAAAGAAATGCTCCAAGGATTAGAACATTATAGGACCATGATCAAACAAGTATGTCTCAATCGATTTTTAAGTAAAGTGTCACAGTTTCCTGTTTTTGCCGAAGACCCTGTGCCACATCCTGCAGAAACACCCGTGCCTTTAGAAGAAGCACCTCCCGATGAAGTGCCTCTTACACAACCTGAAGAGTCTCCTTCAAATCCATTGTCTCCTCCGAAACAAGCTCCACTTCCCGCCGAATAAAATCCCCTAACAGAATATGGGTCTATAAATATGAATTAAGTTATTGATAATTTCGATTTCAATATTCAGATCATTGTTTTGTATGTTTATACATGTTTACAATTTTTTATTTTTTTATTTTTTATAATTTTAGTGTATGCGACTGCTAATCATGAGGTCTCGGGTTCTATCCCCGGGTCGGGCAATGTTATTGAGCTATTTCCTAAAAAGAAAAATTCTCAGTAGCAGCCCGGAGTTTGGAAATGTGCCCGGTAGACGTCAATAGGCTCGCCCCCTATTACGTGGGACTCAAACATAGCTGGCGAGTCGTGGGTGTGTAATACACCTCTGCCTACCCCTTCGGGGAATACAGGCATGATGCTATGTGCTTTTTTTTTATAAAATTTATCTCTTAGTTTTGATTTTAAACCATGGGTTAAACACAAAGTGAAAAATGTGATATCGAAAATAACAGTCACGAGCAGGATTTGAACCTGCATCTCCTGGATACCGTCCAGATGCTTTGCCAATTCAGCCATCGTGAAAATTGCTCCTGACTGCTAATTTCGATAACACATTCATACTTAAGGTCTTTGGGTGATGCCTGCGCCATCTGTCGGAAGTATTTTCGTACATTATACCGACCAGATAAACTTAATTTTACAATTAAGATTTTACCTAATAATGACGCAAACCCTATAAATATTTAGATATTTTTATATATATTTTTAGCATTTTACATGCTTAGCACTATACATTAAACACAAAGTGAAAAATGTGATATCGAAAATAACAGTCACGAGCAGGATTCAAATTATTTTTTTTTCCAGGAGATGCAGGTTCAAATCCTAAAAATATATATAAAAATATCAAAATATTTAAACCATGGGTTTTACTAGAACATTTTTTTTATATTATACATGGCTCAGCTGTTAGTAAGTGGTAAACGTCGCTCATGATCTCAACTATATTAAGAGAATTGTCAAATAGCTGCTTACCATTTCATATCGCAGATACGAAATGATGAAATGAAAGGCAATCTTCCACTGTAGTGGTTGTAACCAAAACACTTTGAGGTGCTTCATGGTTGGTCACACGGGAGATGATGGTACCGACCCACTCGGACCCGATAATAAGGGAGTACTTCCACTTGGTACCCAGCCTTATAACTTGTAATGTAATGGGTGGCTCCAGCGCTCTCATCAACCATAGGGAACAGTATTTGCCATAGTATCTATCGCTGTTTTACACCGAGCAGCGAGAGGGTGATACTTCCCCGATCAAGCTAGCTTATACATGCTGGGAGAAGCAAGTCTCTCTCGACTCACCATCGAAATCGAAAACTCTTTCTGTTACATATAATGTACTCGCGGTTCACTAACCGGAAGTGCCATTTAATTAGCTATATTCAAACAGTGAACTAATGATGTAATGGCCGTGTGGGGCCGGCTTTAGAATTGTTCCACCCCTCTCTACCCACGGGAGTCGTAAGAGCCGACTGAGGGAATACCGGGGGAGTAGGCAGCAGCACTCCCTCGAGTATTAACAACATCCACTGCGATCGCCAACCCGCCTGCCAAGCGAGGCGATTACGGCATTATCCCCCATGACGGGACCGCTCGTTGTGGCGTTCTCTTGGGGAGGCCTATGCCTAGCAGTGGACGTTGAAAGGCTGATGGATGGATGGATGGATGGAATGATGTACTTAATCACCCTCGTCACCAACAGCCTTTTGCCATGCACTTTAAGAGACTACATTAGACAGATGTTTAGAAGGTTCTTTTTGATTCACACTTTGTAGCAAATGAAGAACAAACCTACCTAGTTACGGTTGATTCAAAGATAATTACGAAAGAATAATAGCGTATGCCTGTGGCGAAGTGGAGTACAAGCTAGCACCTATCTATAATATAAATACGACCAGATTTTAGAATCTAAAATGAAAGAACTCGCAAATACTCCACCAAAATACACGTGTCTTTTTGGGGTGTAAACCTTTTCTCTTTGCTGTACTTCAGGGCGATGCATTTGGAGAGAGCTCATGCCTTTTGCGTTTTGGATTATCATTTTTAATCTCTATAGTGATCACAAACCGCTTATACATTGTGCCACCGAAGCAATAATTTGTTTATGGTGGTGGATTGTTTAATTTAACTCTGGAGTATTTATAACGGTTTGTGTAAATCTGGCAAAGCAATATTTGCGTTACTATCCTTGTGAACTTTATATCTCTTCTGATATTTGGCAGGCCATTTCACCTTTGATTGAAAAAATAAATAAGACGGGTTAAGGTTAGAGTGACTTGTTTAAAGTCACTCTAACCTTAAAACGTAGTGTCTCTAACCTTAAAAAGTCTTTAGCATGACTTTTAACAATAAATTACTAACGAATATCGAAATATGCTGCAACGACATTAATTCTTTATTATTAAAATAAAAGATAGAATGTTCTAAGAATTCTTTTACTTTGATTTTCAGGCCGATTACACATTTGCATGTTCTTACATAAATCTTACAAAAATTACCTACATATATATAGATAAATATATTATAAATGATCACATTTAGGAGACTTTAGATATTGCACTTACGAACTAAGAGGCACTTTGAAGCCTGAAAGTGTAAACCCACCACATGCGTTCACCATAACCAAACCCATTGATAAATCTATTTATAAATATAATGTTAAAATACTAAATAGTTTAAATAAGAATAAGATGAAAATCTAACAATTCAAATACCTTGACTGTGAAGCAGTCCATACATTTTAATACGTTCTTTTAATCATACGCAAAAATTGTGTGTTAGTTTCTAACCATTATCAGGATAATAAAAAAAGCATAGCATCACGCCTGTGTTCCCCGAAGGGGTAGGCAGAGGTGTATTACAAACCCACGAATTGCCAGCTATGTTTAAAGTCCCACGTAAGAGGGGGCGAGCCTATTGACGTCTACCGGGCACATTTCCAAACTCCGAGCTGACACTGAGAATTTTTCTATTTAGGAAAAAGCTCAATAACATTGCCCGACCCGGGGATTGAACCTGAGACCTCATGATTAGCAGTCGCATACACTACCGCTACAGCACTGAGGCAGTTGATAAAAAGTAATACCAATTTATGAGTACTAATACCTAATTATTTATGTTTTGAATAGCCGGTACCGGCCACTCCTCTGAAATCCAATCTTCAAAATTTGATTTAGCTCTATTTGCAGCATGATGACTAGGAGATGAAAAGTTTTCTACCCATTACAATCCCACTATTGGGTACGGATATCTTCTCGTAGTGAGCGGGATTTTTAAAAAGTTTAGCTTATATCTCAGACCAACTAAAAATAAAGACAGCGCATTGTCAACTAAAAAGTGAAGCCACTTTTTTATAGATGTACGTGAAAGTGTTGTCACCGGAAAGAAATAATCTATATATTTGGGTAATTTTTTAAATTTAATGTTTAAAACATAAAGGAAGTAAAAGAATAAGTTTTCAGCAAATCATATAGGGATTATTATGGCGCTGACGACGTATTTATGTACCTGCGTAACGTACGTACGTATAATCTTAAGTCATTTGGGGTAATTTTAAATCATACTCTGGTAACACTCATGGTTTATGACACTTCCGTTTTGGCATGGTTTTGTTTTTATTTGTGTACGTAACAGCGTGTAATTACAAGCTTGGCATGGTTTTATATGTCTTCACTGGATTGTTCGTAATGCTCCGTCTATATTTTAAGTTAGTCTAAGGCTTATATATATTTACTAAGATCTTCACACAAAATTTCACTTTGCTCGGAATACATAAAAAAAAAATTGTATGAACTGGACCGGCTCACTGAATGACAAGCTTATATGACGTACAATATTCTTTTTTACATTTTTAAACCGCAATGTAGCATTATTAAGGAGCATTACATTCACATGTTATAAAGATCTAATTATTTGTATAACATTCATTGTAAAAAACCTACTTAAAATTAAACTTAATTATAATCGAACGTGGTGAGTTTAACACTTAATTATTTATAACAGCATCTAATACTACGTACCACAATAAGGCCACCACAATGCAGTGTATACACTATTTACGTCACTTTAAATATAGATAACATATTCCTAATTAAGTCCAGTAATTTACGATTATACATTTTCAGAAAATACACACTTAACTATTCAGAAAATACATATCTATTTCTACTTAATATCTATAATACGCCTTTTCAGAAATATAAAATACTTATTTTCTTACGGCTTTATCACAATATATCTAAATATTTTTTCAATCAATCAATTTTAAGCCATAATATTATAATGAATTGAAATAATAAATTGCATAAAAAATAAAGCATATCTTGTTGAACTTCTGTCTTTAAATGCTGAAACATTCGTATGACGACGAAAACATAAGTAGGTAGCTGTTTTAAATTTAAAATAATTCCTTAACTTTAACTATTAATACTCAAAGTAATAATTAGAGGCGTCAATACCAAATATTTATGTTCAAACTTCCTAAATATTATGTACATATGTTTCTATAAAAAACCTAAAATAAGTTCATTTATCGTATATAGGCGCCTATTGATCTTCCTAATGTAAAAATTCTACCCAAAAAAATGCATTATTTATTTTGTTTATATTATGATGTATACATGTATCCAAGAAGCTAGCATATGTGTTGCAAAATACGGGATATGTTATTATTATTGTAAAAGAAATCGTCTAAAAATAAACAATATCTAAATTATTTTTTCAAATATACTTATTGCTGTTCAATTGATTTAACTCCATAGTTCTTGTTTACATAAACATTAAAATGATTTTGTACGCAAGCAGCCGTTGTTGGTGGAAGATATCTGTTAAACAGAGTTTCCTATTTGATAAGTAAACTAGGAAATTAAACATTGTGGTTGTCAACGACACGATAAATATGATAAAATAACATTAAATATGTCTAATTAGGAGCTTAAATATGATCTACATGCCAGCGATAACAAGAATATCTGTAAAAAAGCACTTAAATATCACGAGTCAAGTGCTCTCTTACGTCAAGTAATGAGAATGTAAAGCATTCCACGATGTTACCTATGAGGTGAAATATTTACATATTCGAAGTAATAAAAGATAACTGAGCAGTATCTATATTGCTACTTCCAGCCTTTTTATCATCGACTCATAAATGTGTACCATTACTTAGAATAGTTTTTTTTATGTTAGCCACGATAAAATATCTTATATAGTAAGCGTTCTAGATACACTTTTTGTTTTTGACTTAGAAGTTACGGACGTGAGACTTTATATCAGCATACATCATAAAAAATGTGTTGTAGTTTGTGTGTCTAAGGCATCTTAAGAGAGACTTTTAAACGCATTCGATGCATTTTTATAGGGTAATTTTAAGACATCGTTCGATGAGTTTGCACGTCAAGTAACGTTTTATCTAGCGTTAGTATCTTAAATTATCTCTAACTGACATTTCTAGTTTAATCGTAATGATATGTTTTATTAGGACATAGTTCTTTCTAAACATTTTCCAAAAACAGGCGGAAAATTTAACCCTGTTAACTTTGTTAGTATTCGCTTGGAATAACCTGAGATTTCAACGTAGAACTAATATGGTCTAAAAGGCTTGATTGTTTTAAAACTTATAAATCGAAGTGGTCGTCACAGAGCACACCCGCTTTTAGTACCGAAAAGTTTTTTTAGTTCTGGCATGATGACATTTCTCACGTGGGCAGATTGTCGACCTGCGATTGCGTCTCTCTTGGGGTTTTTTACATACCGTTTAATACCTGGTTTATGGATAAGGAATGCATTGTTTAAGATCATGAAGTCGTAGTCTTTAACGCAGAGGACATATCCCTGGAATAAGAAATCACGTTTGAAAATGCTTTTAAATATTAAGTCATATAATCTAAACAAGTTACAGCAACTTTTTGGATTATTTAGTTAGGTTAATTTTAAAGTAAACTGAGGAGAATTAAGCGTAGCGGTTGGCCTATTAAGTGGCACAAGATGTATATATACCTGAGTCATTTTATCTTGCTTTCCTTCCCAACTTAGACGTTCGTCGTAATACGGATCTCGATGTGTGCCGATGAAGATTGGTTCCCAGTGCACGAATTTGCCATGTCGTTTGCCAACATGAAACACGTCCATCTCTGGAAAGACAGATCAGAGCAAATTTTTAGTATTGAATATGTATAAAAGTAAAGAATAAGTTGTGAATAGAAGAAAAGGTAATCTTAAGAAATCTATTGCGTTTACTTGATTTTCCGACTGAACCCGACGTTTCGAATGCTTTACAGCATTTATGGACAGGGATGGACCATGAAATATCAGAAAGTATTATAGAAGAAGAGGTTCATTCTGACCAGGTGTTTAGTGGTACGAATACCGTAGCTTAGCTTGGGGTTTCAAAATCAAATTTCAATCCCAAAATAATTTCATAAATTGTTTAGGAATAATATTGCTAACTATTCAATGTATCAATTTGGAGATGGAAATATCACAGTTAATGTTTGTAAGTTTGTTTACACTGTAGTAAGTGTGCCAATGAATAGTCTAGTGATTTCGCAAATTGGCGTAAGTTGAAGCCGGTTGTCTGGAAACGACGGGTAAGGCGAGGTCGTTGAACCCTAATACGCAATTAGAATGCCCCATACGACGACCACGCCATGCTGCAGACGGCATAAATAGCTCGCGACACTAACAGCACAGAGATTAATTGCTACTGTATCATGGGCCGTCTCGCAAATCTGTACCGTTTTGGCAATAAAAGTCCAACGGTTTGTTAATACTTGTGGCTTGTTGCTAAAATTATTTTAAATTTGGATCAGGGAGATCCATACTATTATAAAGCTGTAACAGAGCCGTGTCTGTAAATTTAAGATATTTGAGAAAAAAATACTTTTTTAGGCTATATAGGCGTTTCTAAACACAAATCTTTTTTTTAGATTATCTGTTTGTTTGTTCGTTCGCGCATCACGCAAAAACTACTGAACGGATTTTGATGCAACTTTTTTTATTTGATAGCTCTTGATTTGACTTAAAACTTGTTTACATTTTATTCCGCTACTATATCGGGAACCTTGGATATAACCTAAAAACTAGCTTTTGGCTGCGGCGGAGTAGGCGGCTAGTACTATAATATATTTATATTCGCAGTGAGAATGGGTACTATAAACAAACAATAGAATTATGTACAAAATATTCGTTTAAATTCTTTAATTATAACAATACTTACTGTCAGTTTCGGATGCAGACATCCATTGATTGCCTTGGGGGATATTGTGGCAATTAGGGCATACAAACTTGTGAAAAGGTATGGCAGTTTTATTTCGTAGCATTTGTTGTAGTTCTGTTTTAGTTGATGGCACCTGAAATGAATATGCAAAAATCACATTATTTCATGTTCAGAATAGTACAATTATTGTATAGATCAGTTTCTATTGGGAATCGAAACCACCACAGCATGCGCAGAAAATATGTATAACCGCTATACTAAACTAAATGTCTGTCAACTAGAGATGGGCCGACTGTGATTTTAACCGAATACGAACTTCGGCCGAACATTCGGTAAATATACAAAATTCCCATCCCTACTGTCAACCATCAATTTAACATGAATATGAGTATTTCATAATGTTATTTTGTTATTTAAAATAATTTAGTTCATGTGGCAGTAGATGAAAAATATACAGCATTTTTTTTCATATGGTGGCAGACGAGCCATGGCCCTCATGAATGGATGGCAAATGGCAACCATCACTCATGGACTCAACTATACCGAGAGTATTGTCAAGCCGCTGCTTACCATTTCATTCCACAGATATGAAATGAAAGAAAACACGTTGGTGGTACCAACCCGCTTGGGCCCGATAGCAAGTGAGTACTCGCACTTGGTACCCCGCCTACCACCAATCATGTAATGGGTTATAATTGCTTACTTCCTTTAGTCGCCTCGTACGACACCCGTGGAAAAGAATGGGGTGGTGACACTTGTCTTGTATTCTTAGTCCATCACCACACGGACCTGATTACCTTTTTCTCATTACCTCACTATCTTCGATTGGTTAGAATATGAATGAGGACATTAACCTTGTGCATGTGAATCTGCATACCTACTACCTAGTGTGGGACGTCCACCAAAGATTTCACATTAAGGTGCTAAAATATAAATCACACACCCGTATTTTACTAAGTAAAACCTGAACAAGCTACCTGTGCATTTTAGTACCTAAGAAAGCACTGCCCCTTCTATCACAGACCTGAATTTATCTTCGTGCCATCAAGTTAAATGTCGACAGTTTTTAAACCTACATAGATTGCTTCTCTTTCTTACATTATCTATGAGCCCTACTCCTAAATACAAGTCGCCATTTTATTGAATTTAGGAAATATGACACACTCAAATTAGTTAGCATAGGATTCTCATAAAAACTTTCCTTCTCTCGTAGAGAGATTAACTGCCAAAAGTTTACTTTTTTAGTCAGCTCGACAACGCCCGTGAAATAGTGTAGGGTAGTGGCATTATAAATTCATAATTCGTCCTAACAAGAAAAATATACTTACTTGAACTTTGGCGTCAACTTCAAATATACTTATTGGGAAGACTCTTGGTTTAGTGGAAGTGTTGAGGGGCTTCGCATTTCTGGCAACCATGTTGAGAAACCTGGGTACTAAATTTGGGCTGGGGTACAGTTCTATGTCGGAAGGTAAAATGTAATGTGTTAAAGCCGCGTCTCTGGCGATGTTGCGCGCGACGTTAACTGGATACACGAGATTCTTTTTCTTCATGTACGTTGTAGCGGGGTCGACAACGTAAGGCATATCTAGCGAACAGTTGTATGGCGTCATCGCAAAAGTTTCAGGATCAGGGATCTGGAATAATAGAAAATAAATATTAATTATATGATTATCATATTACACCATGTGGGGCCGGCCTTAGAATTGTCCCACCCCTTTCTATCCACGGGAGTCGTAAGAGCCGACTGAAGGAATACCGGGGGAGTGGGCATCAGCACTCCCTCGAGTATTAACAACATCCACTGCAATCGCCAACCCGCTTGCCAAGCGTGGCGACTACGGCATTATCCCCCATAATGAGCACACAGTTCTCTTGGGGAGGCCTATGTCCAGCAGTAGACGTCGAAAGACTGATGGATGGATATGATTATTTCAAAAGTTTAACATTTATGAGTATAAAAAAGCTGACGAATCTAAGCGCACGGTAGGCCGCAGGCCAAGTAATAGCAATGCCGTGTGTTATCTAATACGAAGCAATTCAATAGATTTTTTGAAGCATCAAAAACTAAAGTGTTTTCTAAGCTAGACGTCTGAAAATTTAATGACATATTTAAGGTTAGGTTGATAGGTTGACTGAAGACTGTAAAAATGAGTCTTTAGATTATACCGTTACGAAGATCTCCTATTTTGGGTACTGACTGACATACTGATTAATATCAAAGTTATAACGCCTTCCAGTGTATTTAGTGGACCGATCATGCTCATTGCTTTCCTTATATGCTGTGTTAGCTTCTTTTTTAATAAATACGTTTTTTAAAAGGCATAATAACAAGCTAATTGCAGTGATTACCTAATGGTAAAACCAAAGACTGCAAAGAGAGTGGTATCGAGTTGATTCGCAATCCAAGGTCCAGACTTAGTACGGCATACATAACGTGAGCATTTATCATTGGTGTCACTTGCGGAATTAAGTAAAAAAATATATATATTAATACCTATTATTATGCGAAAGTAGAAGCATTCAAGGTACAATGGGCGACCGACACCAACCTTTTTTTTTGTTTAGGCGGTAAAAAATGTACCTAATCGCACACTCTGTCGTTCGGGGACACGAAAAGGGGTAGTGTGGGGCCTTCACCTACTAAAGAAACCAGCCGTGTGCCGTCTCTCCGCCTGTGTTGACGGACCACTGGTACTGTGTGGATTACTTCAGTGGTCCGCCGGCGGATTACCCTTTCGCATCCGCACACGGAGCGTCGCACCTTCGCCTTCCTTTCGGGAGGTCTTGCGGGTGGCGGACATTCCCCGGTCCATCCACCCACAGCCTCAGCTAGGGCAGCATGAGGCGCGAGTACTCGCGCCTGCGCCGCCCCAGTCACTGGCGGCGGTTTGGGTCAGTGGGAGAATCCTCCTCCCTGGCCCTCTCCGCCGCTTCCTTCTGCGAGATAACCTCTCGCAGCGACCACGGCCCAATTCCTGATGCTGCCGAGAATAGCTTTGACGACGCTCGGCAGCGAGAGGTCTCCCCCTATTTCCGCGACGAGTTCACGGCGCTGCTCAGCCCAAGCCGGGCATGACTCGAGCGTATGCCGCGCCGTATCCTCGTCGCAGCCGCAATGGTGACAGCCCGGGGTCTCTACCCTCCTTGCGACTATGTGCAGATATGTGCCCAAGCAACCGTGCTCCGACAGCACCTGCACCAGTCGGAAGGTAAAGACTCCGTGCTGTCACTCTGCGCATTCTTCCACCACAGGCTGGAGCGCCCCTACGGTCGAGAGACCGGCCCGGGGCGTCTCCAGCCGCGCCCTCCAACTGGCCATGGCAGCTCGGCGGGCGTCGCCCTGCCACCTGGCCACCACGCTGGGCAGGAGACGACCGTCCCTCGCCCGCTCTTGCGACGCCCGCCAATACACTTTAGCGAGCACCTCCGCCTCCAAGCCCCACGGGGGGATTCCAGCCAATGCGCAGGCCACCTCGGTCGACATCGTGCGGTATCCGCGTATAAGCCAGGACGCGACGACTCTTTGTGGTCTCCACAGAAGAGCCCTATTCGGCGCGTCCAGGGACACAGGTGCGCCGTACAGCGCCATCGACTGGATCACCCCCGCGTAAAGCCATCGGCACGCATTATTGGGTCCGCCCATATTCGGCATGAGCCGTGCAAGGGCGGACGCTGCGCCGACGAGCCTCGGGAACAGCTGGCGGAAGTGCTCGCGAAAGCGCCACCGCCCGTCCAGCACCAGGCTCAGATACTTGATCTGGGCCTTCACCTCAATTTGGACCCCGTCCACCGTGATCGAGGCGCTAGCAGGTGGCCGTCGTCGAGGCCCATGGAAAAGTAAGGCCTCCGACTTATTCAGGGCCACCCTAAGCCCCAGCGCCCTGATCCTCCTGACCAGACCGAGACTAACCTACCTAGAACAAACCGGTCATGTTTTAAAGGAAGGTGGAGTCATGTCATGTCAGTCATGTTTTAAGAGAACTATAAATGTTAAGGAAGCGAGAGATGTATGCAAAAATAGAGCATTTTGGCACTCTGTTCTTTTTGCCTACCCAGCAATGGAACTGGCATGATGATAAGTAAGTATTGATAATAATGCAATGAATATACCTAGGTAGGTATACATAATAATTAATCGTTTTGTCTGTTTGCAATTTTGCTCTGGCTGGGGACAACGGGACAGACAACCTGAAAACAGGACTGTCCCGCTCAAACCGGGACGTATGTATGGTCACGTTAGGCATACACCTCTAACTTTTCGAGATTTTTCGGGAATATGCGTGTATTTATTTACAAATTATCTCGGCCCTGTGAAGGAAAACATCGTGAAGAAACCTGCATGCCTCATAGATTTTCTCAACGGCTTGTCAAGTCTTAACCCGCACTGGGCCAGCGCGGTGGACATGGATTAATCCCTCTCACCATGAGACTCCTCGGGTCTCCGCCCGTGCCCAATAGTGGGATAGAAAAAGAGTTGAAAAAAATTACAACCTAACAAGAGATCCTATAACTAATACACTTTTTCTTTGTTTCTATTTATCTAATAAATAAAATTCTCGTGTCAAAGTGTTTGTAGCCATTCTCCTCCGAAACGGCTTGACCGATTCTTATGAAATTTTGTGTGTATATTGTAAATATATCTGAGAATGGGATGTAAACAATTTTTCATACCCCTAAGTGATAAGGGAGGTCCCAAAAATTATTTTTCTATTTTGTGGACAAAATTTGGCCGTGTGGGGCCGGCTTTAGAATCGTCCCACCCCTATCTACCCACGGGAGTCATTAGGGCCGACTGAGGGAATATCGGGGGAGCGGGCAGCAGCACTCCCTCGAATATTAACAACATCCACTGCGATCGCCAACCCACCTGCCAAGCGTGGCGATTACGGCATTATCCCCCATGACGGGACCGCTCGTTGTGGCGTTCTCTTGGGGAGGCCTATGTCCAGCAGTGGACGTTGAAAGGCTGATGGATGGATGGATGGACAACATTTTTTATTTTATTTTTTTTATGATTCAGCATTAAAAACACATACAACCCTAAATCACCCTTCTACTGCCAACCCCTGTTTTTTAATAGCAAACTTTAATAATTTTCATTGGAAAATATTCACGAAAACAAAATATAGCAGTACGAAGTTCGCCGGGTGAGCTAGTTGTTTATAAAAACAGAGTTGTTCATGTGCTAACGTTATCTATAAATTAGTCTGGTAAAATCGATTCTAACGTTGAGTATAGATACATCGACGAAAGTAATAGTTCTCTTTAGCAACAAAGAGAATTATATAAAATACCCACCCACCTGGCGATTTGCCAGATAGTAAGCAGTAGTGTCATGTTCCGTAATTGTGCCAGGAGTGCTGCGGTCGATGACTTTAAAAGTCAGACGTAATTCAATGTCTACGTTATCCATATCAAGGACGGATATTATGCCGTCTTATGACTAGAGCGCTTGCGTCGTTGAGATATAATGGATACTCTTATTTGCATGTATCGGGACGACATTGAGCGCTGTTAATCTCGATGAAATGTTTTTTACACCGTTCACACTCAACTTATTCTAATTATAATAAAAACTCATGGATTGTTATTATAAAATCCGTAAAACAGGTTTTAGTTTAGTTAATTTATGGTTGATTTAACTACTCTTTACGGAATAAAGCAGTTTTAGGCGTGTTATACTTTATTCGCTTACCGCTTCGAAGGCGTGAAATTAAACTTAACTGGTAACTGATGGAATACTTCTATTCCATTTTTGGTAGATGTGGTAAAAAAATATTTGTCTATAGACGTCTTGATGAATGAAAACGGTGTATAGATTTGCGCAAGTGCAAGAGTGGTTTAGATACCAATATCCTGTCCGAGAGTTGGAGGTTCGATTCTTATGCGATCCTCAAATAGTTGTTCTGAGTCTAAGGTGTTAGTACTTTGTGTCCGTTAAATCGTATGTTTGTTATGTCCCGTACAATATAAAGATTATTTCTTTGTACAGGGTGTTATATTTTAAAGAAAAGTATAAGTTTTTGTCCGTTGTAGGTGTACATGTAAAGCACAATTTTATTTGTTAAAAATAAATCTATAATCTTTGACTGTTGTGAGCAATTTATAACTTCAATTTTAGTATTCGTGTCAATATTAGATAGGTACTTATATTGTTCTTAGATAAATTAATTTTGAATTACTTAATTATCTACTCACACTATTAGGTATATGTTTTGCAGAGAAGAAAAGATGGAAAGTGACGTATTGCCTGACGAGCATGTTGCCGACGCAGTCACGGAGATATCTGATGCTGTTCACCGTCGGCGCTAAGTCCGCTCCCGGCGAATGGATCGCTAGGCTTACTGGGGCCATCCACCTGCAAGTAACAAAATAAAAGATTAAGTAATTATCTATACTTTCAACGGTGAGTTTCATAATTGAGTACCTAGGCCCTTCGTCTCATCCACATCCTGAACACAAATGGTAGGAAGCTTTGGCCGCTGTTATTTACCACACATCTAGTAAAGGATGCCGTCAAACGATATAAATAGGTTCCGGTATTTATGTACAGCACAACCTACTTGATGAGGTGAGTTGTGGTTGTTTTTATTTTATAAACAATTTTTTCACTTGGCAAGACATTGCTTCGGTGGAAGTTAAAATTAAAGACGTTACGTAGTCTACGCTATTATGGTTTTGACATTGAACATCACCTTTGCAAAAATACAACCGCAGAGGAAATCTCTACTAATATTATAAATGCATAAGTGCGTGTATTTGTTTATTATGCTTTCATACTTAACAATTCAGAAACTTTTTATCTTTTTGTTTGGTTGACCGACTTGACTATACGTTCAATATGCCGTACTGTATTGTAAAACTAAGTACCTACCTACTTAAATAAAATGATATTTTCAGTAAGTAGACTATTGTTTTATTATTTGCAAGTATTATTTTGCTTAAAAACAAAGCAGTTTAAAATTTTGAATACTTATTTTTGGCCGTGTGGGGCCAGCTTTAGTATTGTCCCACCGCCCTCTCCACCCATGGGAGTCGTAAGAGCTGACTGAGGGAATACCGGTGGGAGTGGGCAGCAGCACTCCCTCGAGTAGGTATTAACAACATCCACTGCGATCGCCAACCCGCCTGCCAAGCGTGGCGATTACAGCACTATATTTGGGGAGGCTTATGTCCAGCAGTGGACGTTGAAAGGCTGATGGATGGATGGATGGAAGACTTTTTTTTGAAAATAAATCATCAAAAAATTATATTCACTAGCTTCATAAGTTAATAAATTATTGCAAAGAAAACTCAACACTATTATAATAACACGAGGTTCCAAATTAGAATGTTGAAGTTTGTATGTATTAATATAGACTGTCTATTGATTGTAGTATATTGACTAGTGACATTAGGTCAATATATCGAGTGCTCCGATTTTCTTGCTGGCTGTATTTTCATATAATATGTGCAATTTAATATTTTAATACACGTACTAGCATTGAAATACTTTGCTTGACGTATAGATTATAATTAGCCGGATAAACGGATGGCGACAAATTGCTCTATTCTTTTACCATTGGAAGACGCAAAACGTTTAGTACATACAGGTAGTGTACAATGGACGGAAGTCTGTCGTATATCTAGTCTGATGACGCAAAGGACATACAGACAGTACGAATTATGTAGTTATTTAGCGCTCTTTCACTAACACTTTTGTTTTGGTTTTAGTTTGTCAGACTTGTTACCTTGAACAATGACAATTTATAAAAAATAATACATCTTATAACTATTATAAAGCTGTAAAAGAGCTGTGTCTGTACATTTAAGATATTTGAGGAAAAATTACTGTTTTAGGTTATATAGGTGTGTCTAAACACAAAACCATTATTTTTAGATTTTTGTCTGTTGGTTCACGCATCATGAAAAAACTACTGAATGAATTATTTTTTTTTATTTGATAGCTCTTGAGACTTAAAAACCTAGTATAAATTTTTCCCGATACTATATCGGGAAACTGATTAATATAACCTATATATATATATATATATATATAAATAGCACGTTTTTATCTATCTAAGATGTTTCTTTATATACCTACGAGTAGATTTGATTATTCTAGAATCTATGTAAGTAAGTAGGTACCTATATAATAAAGCAGTAGATAGTATCCGCTGTGTCTCTAATGTCTGTATACTGTATCAAAAATGGAGGGAGGTATACGGTAGATAGAGCTTTGCTTGGAACAGAATATAAGTTTTATTTCTTTTAATTCGGATGTCAGGCACCACTTATTCCATTTTTTCCACGGGTGTTTAAAGAGTCACCTAAATAGAGAGCTTATAACAGTCGAGTTCAACGTAAACAACTTTATATAAGCAAGGTTTAACGCTTCATATTATCATGAAAAAATCTGAATTCAATTACCAACATCTTCATGCTACGTCTAAGCTAACAGCAAACGAAAGCGTTGTAATTATGTATATTTAATCAATAAGTTGGGCTGTGCAGTGCAGCGCCAGGGGAATTGCGTGCCAGGGGATATTCACGCCTCTGGTCCCCTATAGATAATAGATTGGCAGCTAACTGACGCTTACACCTAAAATCTACATCGCGTAATAAAGTTTACGACACATAATATATATTATGTGTTCTAATATTTTTCTTGTTAAGTTTTCAACATACCTACCTAAATATAGATTGCATGTATGTTTGGAAATGTTAAACTCGATGAGTCAATCTTGAACGATGTCGGTATTTCCATTCTATTTTGAAGAAGTTTATATTTGTAGAATATAACAAATTATTTGTGAAAGAGATTTTTACTGCGAATCCATCCTGCCTTCATTTCAATGGTAGGGAAGTGCCCTGGACTGCTAAGCCCCAAGGCTTCCCCTCCTCTACTTATTATCCTTTCTACCCTCTGCTTAGTATCCTACCTATCCTCTCCTTATTATACTCTGCCTATCTACCTCCTATCCCTTTTCCTTGGAGATTGCGAAGCGTCAGTTATTTCTTTAGCGTTGCTAGCGTCTATAGGTTACGATAACCACTTACCATCAGGTGGACCGTATGCTTTTTTGCCACCCACGTAGTATAAAAAAAAAGAAACAGTATTAACAAAAATGTGAAGTTAAAATCGAATTGCACTAAAATAAGGTTTGTCCATTAGGAGACATATTAAGCTAAGCTAAGACACTCCTCAATTGTATGTATATGTACGTGTGTGTGTGTGTAGAATATATAATTGATGAAAATATTATTGATCTCAAACAATTTGCTACTCGTTTGAAAGGTAGCGTTGATGTTAAAAGCGCAAATGGATTGCATACTTTTGGTTAATGATAAAAGGTGTCATGACAATAGAAATCACTATAAATGGAATACCATTTACAAAAGAGACTAAGGTGCCTGCCGCCCCGTTTTAGGTCATGATCGTGTCACGTGACATTTTTGTTACGCCTTCAGTGGTTGGATTTTCGCCGATGATCTTTACTAAATTGGAAATGCATTGTTTGTTGAACCATGACGCAATGGAAAGGTTGCATTATACAATAAGTCATAAATGTCAGTGGGACTGTCATCTGAAGTAATCCTAGATGAAATGAAGGTATGCGTCTATGTTATTCTATATGAGCTATGTTATTGAGCTTTTTCGAGAAAAATTCTTAGTAGCAGCCCGGAGTTTAGTAATGTGCCCGGTAGGCGGCAATAGGCTCGCCCCCTATTACGTGAGACTTAAACATACCTGGCGAACTGTAGGTGTGTAATACACCTTTGCCTACCCCTTCGGGGAATACAGGTATGATACTATGTTATGTAATATTACTATGTAATTTTCGATATTTGGGATGATGAATATACATATAGGTAGTAGCCTGGAAGAGGTATTTATATTTTCGATAGAGCCGCTAACTGTACCTACATACTTGTTATAATTATTTAAATAGTTTCCTATCGAAAATTGCGTAAGTTCATTAAATTAAGATGTTTATATGTTTCTCTATAAATCTATACACGAATATTGTCCTTTTAAATTTAATCATTTAAGATTGTGTGAATTAGGTAGGCTCGTTTTATAGAACCGTTCGAAACACTGTTTTCAGTGTTTCGATCGGGGGGTGTGACAGTCTGCTAAGTTCGTGTCTATGACTTGTTTACATTTTATCGCGGCAATGATATTTAATTTTAGATTACACATACTAACGCTTCAAGGTTATCTTTTTTAAGACGCTGATGATTATTATTTTTGAAGATCCATTTGCTATTTGATTGTACATCATTTCAAGGGTCAGATCATAGTACGCACACCAAAAAAAGTTTGAGATCACTTTGAAAATACGAAATATTTTTGTTGGCAGTATGGTAACAACTTCTTTTATTTTATGTATATGATTCTTCATTTAAAAATGTGACATAATTTGATCAAAAAACAATATCAAAAACATGTCAAAAGCAATTGTGTTTCCCTGTAAAAAGAAATCCAATTCTTTTTTTAGATTATTTTACTCTGATCCATCTTTGATTACGCTTATTTAGAAATCTGACCGAAAAGATTCAAGCATATTTTTTCAATTTTTCGTGTAAAAAGTTGATTTGTAAAGATGCCCGAATGTAAGATGGATAACTTTGGTGATCAACCTCGCAGTGGTCGCCCAACTGTTCTTACTGCTGCCCAGAAACGTTACATCAGACTGCTGACTGCCCGCACTGGACTAGAAGTAAGCACTCAGACCATCAGGAATTGCTTACACCAGGCTTGATTACGAGCAAGGAGATCCTAGCGAGCACATCTGAACTCATGGCAACGACATCAACGCAGATTGCAGTGGGCTAGGCTCCGCCAAAATGAAGATGATGACGAGGAAAACATTTGGCAAAATTACTTCTTCGTTGACGAAACAAGAATCTCATCCGTGTCTGGAGAAGACGTGGGGATAAAGAGAGACAAAGAACTGCCACTAGCACTATTCAACAAGGCGGGAAATCGGTGCCCATTTGGAGCGGAATAATGATTGGAGCTAGGGGGGGCTATCGGGGCTCGTTGACTGCAGCTTTGTACCAAAATGTTGTTTCGAAGGAATCGTCAGACCATTTAGAATAAATCATGGCCACCAATTCGTATTGGTTGATGATAATGCATCCACACAACGAGCTCAACGAGTCAATGCTGCTCTCCGTGATCATAACATTGCCAGGTTAGACTGGCCTGCCGGTTCGCCTGATTTGAACCTCATCGAGCACGCTTGGGATGCTCTAAAGCGAGCTGTTTGGAACCGTCAGCCACCTCCCTAGACAGTGCCAGAGATCAGGGAAGCTGCTATTGATGAATGGGACAGGTTACCGCAAGAAATCCTGAATAACTTGATTCTCAGCATGCCCAGGAGGATAGCTGCTTGTGTTCGAGCTAGGGGAGGAGTTATCTTGTACTAAATAAAAACAATTCCGTAATAAATTCTTAATAATGTTTCGTCGTTTTCTTTCATTTATTTCTTAGTCGCAATCAAATCAAATTTTTATTTGTAAAATAATAAAAAATAGTTAATATTTTAGTTTCTAACTTATATTCTTTTTAAAAAAGATATCACGTAAGCATTTTTCTTTTATAGGGTGATGTTTAAAAAATACAGCATTTTTTGCTAGTGATCCCATACTTTTTTTGATGTGTATATGATGGATGGTCATTTTTCTTTTTAATATACGAGTAATAGATACGAGTCTATGTTCATCAGTATGTATTTGTAGCATCATAGCGATAAATCTATTTTGGATATGATTTATAAATTCCTTTCTTAGTTTATATTTCTTATCTTAAAATCCTTTCATTCTTTCTTAGTGCTCACCTACAGTATCCACGAAACCCATATGTAAACGATCCCTCGGTTCTAGCCCCAGGAGTTTGGGCTGTGCGTTGACATGTCAGTCAGTCCGTTATTATTTTAGATATAAGTATATAGAATGATCTTTCACCGAGTTGTATCAAAGCGAGTGTTCATGCAAGTAGAGAGACCGTGTAAACACCCTAAAGTTTGTGTGTTTTGGTGTTTCGTTGGCAAGCACTGCACTGTACGCAGCTGTTAAATCAATAATTGCATATTCAATTTTAACCCTTCCTGGAGTGTGCTTATCATCACGAACTCCATTGTTATTTGTTATATATGTTAAGTCTATGTTATAAAAGAATAAAATAAAATGAGAAGAAACTGCTCATTTCTAAGATGTGTAGGTAACATTAGTCTGTTACTTCGGTCTAGACATTTATTGTTATCCTGACTATTATAAAGCTGTAACAGAGCTGTGTATGTACATTTATTTAAGATATTTGAGAAAAAGTGACTGTATTAGGCTATGAAGGCGTGTCTGAACACAAAACATTTTTTTAAGATTTTTTGCATCATTCATCTTATCCCGCTACTATATCGGGAACCTGAGATATAACCTAAAAACTAGCTTTTAACTGCGGCGGAGCCGCGGGCAAAGGCTACTTGTTTATAATAGGACTGAAATAGTTTTACTTTATAAATAGGTTGTATATTTAATTAAGATTTGCATGTCTTAATCATGTATTCATTAACCTGTTTTGATGTGAAACATCTAATGTGGAGGGAGGGTAAATCGGCTGTTAGCGTGGCGACGCTTTTATTTTACGTGTCCCGTTCAAATCTTATAAGTTAAATTTGACACACATCCCGGTTTCCGATTGAGCTGAAATTTTATACGCATACGTACTCGTATATCGCGTGACAATGCAATATTATGATGACATGGAGCTGGAAGGTGGACACAGCAACTCTATAATGAAACGACGCAACCCCCTGGACTTTGGACTCGTTTGATTCGTCTAGATGAGTACTTTGTCTTTAGGTGGTATCCAGGGTCTGATGATGGCGCTGGAAGGTGGCCATGAGAACTATTTAATTAAATAGCGTAACTCCATCGAGTTAGGGCTCGTTTGAATAGTACTCCAGTCCTAAATGATATCAAGGGTCTGATGATGGAGCTGGAAGGTGGGCATAGGACTCTGTCAAAAAAAGACATAACCCCATCGAGTTTGGGCTCGTATGATTAGTCTTGACAAGTACTTTGCCTCTAGATGATATCCAGGGTCTGATGATGATGATTTATGTCAATTTCCGTTATTTTACACATGTCATAATTTTATACAAGCACATTGAAAAAGTTATGATCATTTTATTTCTAAGTACAAAATAATTTCGATGTTTTCACATCTGGTAGACGTCCCGTGACGTCTAATTTTTTTATTTAATAACACGTAATTGTATAATTGCCTTGAGACTGGTAATATAATTAAAAGGATAAATAATTTAATACTTTTTTTTATACCTATCTATTCCTTTAATGTAAAAGCTCCCACGGAAAATGTACCTACCTACATAATTAAGTTTATGTTTAACTTTTAGGAATTCTGTTTACGATAAAACTATTAAAAATGTAAGGTTATTGTAATACAATTGAAATAAAAGTAATAACAGTATGATCTTAATCACACATGGTTCACACGACAATAGCTTAATTGTCTATTTATTATATTATACTGATTGTGTAATATAATTCAAACTTAAATGATTTAATATGTAAATGTATACACCACGCGAGGACACTTACATATTGTCAGTTTTACATAATAGTGCCCATTTAAAACGATTTAGGTTTTAACTACCATCAAGTGACAACCTTTTTATATTACGATAAACGATATTCACTCAAATTAAGTATATGTTGAGAATATACATTCTCATTTCAAAGTGGGCACTTTTCGTTTAGATATAATAGGTATAGACCAGGGGTCGGCAACCTGCGGCTCGCGAGCCGTATGCGGCTCTTTGGATGTGAAGCTGCGGCTCTTTAGCACCATACGCAAATATAATTTATTTTATAAAAAAAAACATTTAAAAATCCGGCCAAGTGCGAGTCGGACTCGAAGGGTTCCGTACCATTGACTAGGTAAACAACATTACACTATTGTAACTCTCTGTAACCATGGTGTTTGGCTGTTACCAAATTTTGCAAGTAAAATTTTACTCATTTCGTGGTTTTCGACTTAGACTTAGATGCGCATAACGAAACAGTTTTAAATGTAAGGGATTATGTTACCATTAGAGTCATAACTAAACCAGTCATAAGGTAACTGTGTGCAGTGGGTAAGCGTGCGCAATCGCATATATTTAGGACTAAAATGAATGGGTTTGCGCACTTTTACCCACTGCGCACATATGACTCTAAGTAGGCGCCATCGTGGATGAATTTTTATAGTGTTAATTCCATCAGCTTTTTAAGCTTTTATTATTTTCTGTAAGGGCGTAAGAATTAGGTAAATAATATAACGAAAGTGGTGTTAACAATTACTTGATAAGTAGGTATGTAGGTAGTAGGACTGCCCACTTTTGTTTAGGATTTTCAATGAAGTATCTATCTACTTACTTTTCAAACAGTTTAGATAATATGGGAGCCCCCCTATCACGTTTGTTGTATGGGAGCCCCCCCTTAAATATTAATTTAATTTTCATTTAATTATTTATTTTTAAAGTTAGTATATAACTAAATATTCTGTTAACATTTTAAGTATCTACCTGTTGTTGTTATCAATAGCGAGCAAAAAAGGGCAATAAAATCACATTTGTTGTATGAGAGCCCCTCTTAAATATTTTTTTATTTTATTTTTAGTATTTGTTGTTATAGCAGCAACAGAAATACATCATTTGTGAAAATTTCAACTGTCTAGCTATCGCCGTTCTTGAGATACAGCCTGGTGACAGACGGACGGATAGACTGAGCAAAAACGAGTAAAGAAACACGTTTGTGTATGAGAGGCCCCCTTAAATATTTGTTTTATTTTAATTCCGTTATTTATTTTTAAAGTGAATATATAACTAAATATTCTGTGAATATTTCAAGCGTCTACCTGATGTCGTTATCAATAGCGAGCAAAAAAGGGCAAAAAAAACACGTTTGTTGTATGGGAGCCCCCCTTAAATATTGTTTTTTTTTTGTTTTTAGTATGTATTGTTATAGCGGCAACAGAAATACATCATTTATGAAAATTTCTAATTTTTGACTCTTTCGACTCAAAAGGCCGACCCCTGATATAGACAAATACCAAGAAAATATATTAAAATAGTATGACGTAGCTCTTAGAGGTTCAATCACCCTGTGCACGTCTAGGAAGGCTGTCGTTGAAACGTTTCGGGGGAACAGAATGAGGTACTAAATAAAGAGAAATGAGCACCTGTAATTTATTTTCCAAGGGGAATTTCACGCGAATTTCATTTTAGGTTAATGTTTTGACTCCCTCTGTATTACGCTGAAATGAGAAACTTAATGTTTATAACTAACTTATCGTCACGCCATTTCCCTTGCGGGGTAGGCAGAGAGAACAGAGTGCCAAGAGGCTCTATTCTTGCACACATCTCTCGCTTCCTCAACATTCATAACTCTCTTCATACACGCTCGCCGGTTTCGGAGACTCCTGACTCCACCTTCCTTCAATACATGACCAATTTGGTCTAGGTAGGTAAGTCTCGGTCTCCCCCTGTACCTACATCCTTCCACTTTCGCATTAGTCGCTCGTCCGGCATTCTTTCCACATGTCCAAACCATCGGAGCATTCCCTTTCGCATCTTTACACCAGTACTCTCTTTCATACCTACTCGCTCTCTTACGTCATTGTTACGAATGCGGTCAGTCAGCCTCACTCCACAGATTCTCCGCAGAGATCGCATTTCGACCGCATTGATTTTACTCTTTTGCTCCTTTTTACATACCCAACTCTCGCTTCCATATAATAACGATGGGACAAGCACTGCGTTGTGTATTAATGTTGACCTTATCTATACTAATATTATAAGTGGGAAAGTGAATTTGTTTGTTCTTTACACGGCATAACAACTCAGCATCGTCGTGAAACCTCTGCTGCAAATGCTATTATTAGTGTTTTGACGTTATATAAAATGTAAAATAATTTACGTTTTTTTTACGTCAATGGCCCCCTATTACGTGGGACTTAAACATAGCTGGCGAGTCGTGGGTGTGTAATACACCTCTGCCTAACACCTTCGGGGAATACAGGCGTGATGCTGTTTTTTTTTAAAATAATTTAAATAATATTGGAATTTAACAAAACATTTCTAATGACAAAAATATCACGTCTCTCTCTTGTAGATCGTCTCCAGCTGGTACGATGAACCCTACTGCGAAGTCTCGCGGTCTGGTGGTCAAACGGAGATGTTGATACCACCTCAAATAGTTTCTCAAAGCACATCCCATTGAAGAATCGGTAGAGCATACAGAGAAACTGAAAGTCTCTCCACCGCCCCAAAGATTCCAGTCCAGCTTGAATAGTTACTTAAACATTTACCATTTTTTTAAAGGATGATGGTGACTTCAGGTAAACCGTTACCCCCTTACCTATTAATAAACATTTTATAAACTCCGAATAATTATTCAGTGTTTTGTTCCGTTCTTTGAACGTCAAACTATCATATTAGTGACAAAGACAAAACACTGAATAACTATTCAGAGATTATACAACGTTTATTAATAAGGCAGGTAGTGTTTCATACTGTTATGTGTTTAGAAGTGCCATTGTACCATATAAAAGCAAAACTCTATCGCTTTAGAGCTAAACTAAACTAAACGCAAAAGCCTCATCAAGTACAAATATGTACACGAAAATGTTAAACCTAAAAATACCTATGTACATACGAATTGAGAACGTCGTCCGATTTGAAGTTAAAAATGAAAATTTGCAGTAATTTTAACGGTAAAATTACGTAATACTCAAGTAGAAATAACGTGTTATCTTTTTTAATGTTACAAAACTAGTTAACTGAAGAACAAAGTTCTTAATAAATTATAGTTATTTGGCGACCACAAGTTATATGCTTATGCCAAGGTCACCAGTCATTAAATTGTGATCTGTGTGCGCAAATACTTTTGTTTTTGTATTCGTGATGTACAACCAGTTTTTCTAAACACCTAATGACGTTTAGTGTAAAATAGATTATTTTAAAGGTAAACATTCAGTAGCTGTCTAAACATAGTGAGCCAATACGTGTGCAAACGCTAAGTTATTTCATCATTGTAAATGAGAACAGCGATGTAATGGAATAATATGGAAGCTTGAGAAGATTAGATCCGATGCATGTATCTGTTATGATACCTTGTAAATATTGTATAGACGAAACATGGCAAAATTGCACTTCCTTAGTGTGGCTTACAGATCAGTAACCACAACGCACAGTAATATTATGTTGCAATACCTGATATTTTCCCGATAATATCCTTATGCATCGACTGTTGAATAATAATATTTTGAAACGTTTGGTTGTTTGAAAAAGCAGGTGTGAATTTAACACGTGTTAGCTGTATATAGATCTTAGGTACCGTGTAAGTATATCGTCAAATGATTAAATATTAGTAGAAGTTCGGTATCTGTTAAAATAAATTATAGTTCTATAAAATATTTAAGTATAGAAAAAACAGCGTAGTTATATATATTTTTTTAAATAAAGATTCACGGACATTTTTACACAATGTCCTCTGGTGCCCAACTAAGCTTAGCGCTTGTATTATGGGTAGGTACCAGATTTCGGATATAATACATAATATTACAAGTTTTTTTTGTAAATACATACATATAATAGATAGAAAACACCCACACGCGGTACAAATATCTGTGTTCATCACACAAATAATTGTCCTGAGTGGGAATCGAACCCACGACCTCGTGCACGGAAGTCGGTTACACTACCGACTCCGCCACGAGACCCGTTATATTCCATTTAATTTGAAGTATAATTATTGGACCATATTTATATTAGGTACTTACAATATTGTAGTCCCTCAATTGCACGTTAGTGAAGTCACGCGATACATGAGTACACCTTTATTTGTGGCGAGAGTTGTAGAAAATATTTCAAAAACTTTTAAATAATTATAGTCAGCTGTCTCGCTATTCTGGATTTTCAAACAGACCCCTCGCAATTTCACCCTAAACCCAATTTAACTAGTCGTTAAGCAAATGGGTATTTTAATTAAATTATTTGTTGAAGCTTTTATATATTGAGGCAATATGGTTGTCAGGAAAGAAGTTGTCAAAAAGAAGTCATAATATGTCATTGTAAGTAATAACACCAATAATACCGACGAGGTAATCTGCTTTTTATACCGAGTTTAATCGGTGACAAGTATTTTCTTAGAATGTTGCCAGTCTCACCTCATAATGTAGTTAATGGGAGTACAAGTTGCGCCTTGACACCTTTATTGTCTTTATAGGTAAGCAAACACAGTTTTATTAGCGAGGCAAGTTACTAAAAACTGGGATCTTAGTCTTAAAGATTGCGAGCCTCACTCTCTCTCACTATTGTGAATTATTCTTTTAAAAATACATTGTGATTATTTATAAATATTTTATTATTAATAAAACTTAACTTTTATAAAATTTACACTGATAACATTGTCTCTATGCTGTTTTAAGCCAAACAGTCTGTCTTTTTTTTCTGTAATCCCTAACTATGCGTGTGGCGTGTACACCAGTCCACAACTGGGAATTAAGCTTTTTAATAAGATTTATGTGTACTAGTAGTTTTTCTATTACACTTCTTTATTTAATCGATGCCTAATATATATACTGAACAGTAATCAAGACCAACTCTGAGTCATGGTCTAACTTCATGTTTTTTTAACGACAACACCAAGCACTCATGAATAAACCTTGTATCGCGGGGGAATTTATAAACATACAATTTCACGGACACAAAGTACACCCAGACTCAAAACAAACATTTGTGGATCACACAAAGATTTGTCCTGCCCGTGTAGGAATTGAAACCACAACACTCGTACGCCGGCCAGTATCAAAGCCACTCCGCCATTTATGCAGTCATCATGTTTGATCTTGCATTTTCGATACTAATATTGGTCTCGTTCTTGCAAATTTCAAGACCAACACCAATTTTGTCCATTACTTATAAAGTAAAACATAATTTTGTCGTGTTACCGTTACAAGCGATGAGGATAATGCTTCTAAAGGAGATTGTTATCCAAAAGTCTCAAGTGTAGCTGTTGGGGAAATCCTTACTTATAATGCAGTTTATGTATGGATGACGGTAGCACGAACATAAAGAATGCGAAGCGTCGTCTGTAAATGGCCAACTATGTACTACAGCTCATTTCGAATGCAATTTGATCCCACATTTCTTTGCGGTTAAAGGCTGGTTTCACAGCTAGGTATAACTTGTGCTCAAACATCGTAAATAATTTCTAACTGGGGAAATAGGATAGCTTATAGGGACTCTAGCTGTTTTTATAGTTATCACGACTTGAAAACGTACCTACTGAATGTTACTGTCATGATCTTTGTACATCATGCACGACTATTAATTACACGAGACTTAATATTGACTCTTTTATAAAAACTCTCACGATATCTTATGATACAAGGTACAAAATTCAAGATTACCTATATTATACTTTATTAATCTTGCATGTACAATTATATGCTATTGGATATGCTTCAAAAATTGGCAAAAATACAACAGTTTTACGAATATTTTTTGTAGACAATGGCTTGAATCTTTTTTTAATAGTTTAAGTTAAGAAAAAAGAATATAATAGTTAATATTTAATAAACGCCAGGTAGAGGCAAATCGTTTACATTTTCAGGCGACTGTATCTTGCATAAAAAAGTGCATTCATTTTTCAATATGATTTTTTACACTGAGCATTCATAATTTTTTACATCCATCCATCAGCCTTTTAACGTCCACTGCTGGACATAGGCCTCCCCAAGAGAACGCCACAACGAGCGGTCCTGTGCCGACCGCATCCAACGGCTCCCCGCAGCTTTGACCAGATCATCGGTCCATCTGGTGGGGGACCGTCCTACGCTGCGCCGTCCGATACGTGGTCGCCACTCGAGAACCTTTCGTCCCCAACGGTTATCGGTTCGTCGAGCGATGTGGCCTGCCCATTGCCACTTCAGCATGGCAACCCGGCGGGCTATGTCGGTCACTCTCGTTCTCCTACGGATCTCCGTATTACGGATTCGATCACGTAGGGAAATACCAACCATAGCCCGCTCCATGGCCCGCTGAGCGACTTTGAGCCTTGATATGAGGCCAACATTCAGAGACCACGTCTCTGTTCCGTATGTCATCACTGGTAACACACACTGGTCGTAGACCTTCGTTTTCAGACACTGCGGCATATTGGACGAGAAGATCTTCCTTAGCTTCCCGAACGCTGTCCAGCCGAGTTGGATTCGTCGATTGACTTCTTTCTCGAAGTTGTGCCTACCTAACTGGACTGTTTGTCCCAGGTAGACATAATGGTCGACAACTTCGAGAAGCGCACTCCCGACTAGGACCGGTGCTGAAATGACATGGACATTAGACATGACTTTCGTCTTGTCCATGTTCATTTTGAGACCCACTAGTCGGGAAACCCTGCTGAGATCATTGAGCATGGTGCCAAGGTCCTCCAGAGATTCTACCATGACTACGATGTCGTCGGCATATCGAAGGTGAGTGATGTATTCGCCATTGATGTTGATGCCGAATCCGGTCCAGTCCAAGAGCCTGAAGACATCTTCCAATGGAGCGGTGAAGAGTTTCGGGGACATAACACCTCTCTGCAGTTGGATCGGTCCCGTACTCTTGTCCTGAACACGGACTGACATGGTGGCGTTTCTATACAAGCACTTCAGCACTTCGATGTACCGATTGTCAATTTGGCACCGCTGAAGGGACTGCAGCACCGCCCAAGTTTCGATCGAATCGAAGGCTTTCTCATAGTCCATAAACGCCAGACACAGAGGCCGATTGTATTCCTCGGTTTTCTGTATAATCTGGCGTAGCGTGTGAATGTGGTCTATGTTACTATAGCCTTTTCGGAAACCGGCTTGTTCGGGAGGCTGGAAGTCGTCAAGCCTGCGCGTGAGTCGATTTGTAATGACCCTTGAAAACAACTTATAGACGTGGCTCAAGAGCGAGATGGGTCTATAGTTCTTCAAGAGGGTTCTGTCACCTTTCTTGAAGAACAGCACCACCACGCTTCTGGTTCACGACTCTGGAACGTCGCCCCCGGGAACGACGGAATCGAACAGCCTCTGAAGAGCTTTTAAGACCGGCTTTCCTTTTTTTGCTCTCAGAAGCTCTGTGGTGATCCCGTCGTCTCCCAGTGCCTTTCCGTTCTTTAGTTGTTTGAGAGCCATTTTGATCTCGTACAGGCTGACGTCCGGGATATCTTCGGTAAAGTGCCGAGTTAGCTTGGATCTGGGGTCTTGGACCAAGCGAACAGCAGGGCTTTGGGATCTGTACAACTGTCCATAGAACTGCTGGACCTCTCCCAAGATCTCATCTCGAGATGAAATGATAGTGCCGTTGTTGGTCCTCAGTTTAGTCAACTGAACACTTTCGAGCCTTGGTTCCGCTCTATCGCCTCTTTAATACGGGTAGTATTAAATTGGCGAATATCGTGCCGCACAGCCTTGGAGATCTGTCTGTTTAACCGCCTTAGGCAGGACCAATCGGCTGAGGACTGGACTATCATTTCTTTTCTCCTCTCCATGAGTTTGAGAGTATGGTCCGAGAGTTTACAATTCCTACTGACGCGACGGGCCTTGAAGTAAGTCGACCCGACCGCGTGGACAGTTTGCACGAACCTGCTGTTCATATCGCTCGCTGATTCACACTCATCTAGACATTGGAAGCGATTTTGTAGTTCGAGTGGTACCTATTGTTGTAATGTCTGCAGTCGTATTTATTTATATAATACTAGATTTCCCGGTGAACTTCATATCACCTACAATTAATTTTATCAGCGAATATAAATCCTTATCAATCTGAATCTTCTATGAATTGGATTTTTATAGGTTATTAAACGAAACTTGCTTGTAATGGAAATTAATTAGAAATAATGACAGTAGCTGTCATTTTGTCGTCTGTTAGCCAAATAGTCATACAAAGTTAACAATATGGATTATTTTAATTGTTCTATTTTTTTTGTAGGGTTCCCCTTTTTTCTTTACGTTTAAACCACTCCTGTATTAGAGTGAACAAAACACAAAAACAATTATTCAAATCAGTCAAGCCAGTTTTGAGTTTTAGCGGGACTAACGAACAGCAATTGATTTTTATATATAAGAATTATAATTGAGAAATTTGGTGAATATGTTTAGATGTTTGCCCGTAGTTCTAGTCTACTACTAGATGTTTGCCCGTAATTCTCGTCCACTACTGTTCGGGTTTTAATGAAATTTGGTAGGTAGATAGATGAGACACTGGATTAACATAGATGATACTTTTTATTCCGAAGAAATAAATCGTTACTGGAGGGTAGCTATTTTAGTAGACAGACTAAAAATCGGATTTGAAGGAAATCTGGAATAGGAATAGATAAATTGTGGATTGGATAAACACAGTATGTTTTTTTGTTTACGTGCAATACATTATGGATAATATTATTTACTGAGAGCCGAGAGAACAAAGTGTCAAAAGGCTCTATTTTTGCATACATCTCTCGCTACCTCAACCTTCATAATTCTCTTCATACGTGCTCACCGGTTTCGGAGACTCCGAACTCCACCTTCCTTCAATACATTAGGTACCTATTTATTTGCAGTAGGTAGAATTAAAATTTGAATTTTATTTTAATTTTGAAGTCCACACAAACAAAGTTATGGGCAGAAACTAATAGTTTTATTAATTAATAGTAAGTTAGGGTATTGTGCATAACACTATCCATTTTGGTTCTAGTAGTGCATTAAGTCGTACAATAGGGTGGCGGCAGCGTGATCGATAGTTAGAAATGGATTACTGATGATTGATGGGGTCCAGCCCCTATCCGAGCGATCTATCACATTTTCATACTAACAACTTATATCGAAATAGACTTGAGAGCCTATTGTGTTCCCACATCGTTAGAGATTACTTATATATTTTTGTATATTTAATTAATATATAGTTAACTATATAAGTTGCATAAAACTTAGGCGTAGATTACAAAAGTAAACTATAAATTCGTTACATTTGTATATTTTATTTTCTTTAAAATTTAATTTAATGAAACATATGTGTATCACATATTGTCTTGTATATCGAGCACATAACATTGGCCACGAGAGTATTTACCTGTAAGTAGGTAAGTAACGTGATTTATTTCGTATTCCTTAAAACCACAAATAAAAATAATATTTTTTTATCGAATCAATGTTAACACCAATCGATTATCTCCACGTACACACCAGACGCAATTAACATAGAATTGTTACAAACCATAAATTTAATTTCACGTTCAAGTGTTCGACCTACATATGTGACCGCAGTCGCTATGTGAATAACAGTACAAAGATGCTGATGCCGTAATAGGAGACGGTGCACTTGGCTCATCTAGGTTGACCGCAAGACGTCACGCGAGCCAAGTGAACCACATCGCGCCATAACACATAAGGAATCATACACCTGTTTGTTATTGAACCTGTAATCCTTGGAAAATTATAAATGCGATAATGTTTAGAAGCCAACAATCACGTTACAACTATATGAATTAAATTTAGTAGGTAGATGACACCACCGAAGGAATGTAACATAGTTCCAGTGGCCCGCCGGAGAGACGGCACACGGCGGGTTTCTTTAGCGGGTGAAGGTCCCACACTAGCCTGTTCGTTGCCTCGAACGACAAGGTGTGCGGTTAGCTAGATGACACACTAGACTTAACAGAAACATCTTTGTATCCCGAAATTATGATTTTCTGCAGGTTTTTAGCCTATGACCTTAATGATCAATCAGCTTTGGATACAATTTTATATGCCTGCCTTCCCAAGACAGCCGCATTTCAAGAGGTCCTGTGCAGACTGTATTTAACGGCCCTCCGCGGCTTTGACTAAATCATCAGTCCACCTAGCGGGGGATTTTTTACTCTGCGCTGGTCGCCACTCGAGAACCATTAATCCCAATGGTTGTCGGTTCGTCGAGCGATGTCGTTTGCCCATTGCCAACTCAGCGCGCCAGCCGGGGGGCTATTTCAGTTATCCTTGATCTCCTACGGATCTCTGTTGTGTTACGGAGTCGATCACGTGAAGAGAATTCGAACATAACCGAATGCGTGGCACGATGTGCAATTTTAGATTTTTTATGATATAATATTTATTATGTATGGATGGATTATCTAGGGATTATGCTTAGAATATGTTTATTAATACTTTGGAAAATCCAAAAGTGCACGCCTCATAATTTTTCACAATAAAATTGATTATTTGATAAGTAATTAATAATGTATTGGTCTTACTAAGTAGTTTTCAATAAATCACATAGATAGCGCTAATTTCAAAAACCTACTAATGAGGTTTTCATGTCTTATACGCCATCTAGCTCTAATTTTAAGAAGTACTTCTATATTGGTCTATAGAAATAGTTCAAGTAATTCTCACGAAATAAGGTATAGCGTGGCGCTGGTTTTAGAGTCGATCGTAAATATTCACTATTTTTTTGTTTATTTAATAACAATTAAACCACATCGAATCAGACCGTTTAAAGTAATAGGGCTATATTCGTGATCATACTAATTAGTAAAAGAAAAAAAAAAGACTCGATTATTAAAGTATTTTGGTCATTATCGTGTTAACATACATTACCTACAACAAACGGACGTCCAAGACAGAAGTTTTTCAAACAGTTTTTTAACTAGTTTAAATAAAAAAATGGCATCAAAAATATCATGAGTGTTAAAAATAGTGTTTTTCCTTGATATGTGTGTGTATATATTATTTTACAAGTGCAATATATGATAAATAGAGACATTTTAAGTTAGAAAAATCAGTTTTCCTCCGTGAAACGAGAATAGTACACGCCTCGTTAGCTAGCGTTGAGGCGTGTACAATAAGAAGTGAAATATATTTAAACGATCAATCGCACATTCTATTATTTTTCTTTGGATCTTGTTGAAAAGTCGCGAATAGTAGTATATTTACATACTGTCCAAGAATATTTTAGAAATGGATGATCATTTATTTTAATTTGGAAGCCCGGAATTTATAGTTTGTTAGGGCTTTATAACAGTTCATCGGAACTTTTATTACGAGTAGCATTAAATCAAACTACTCCGCAATGTACAATTTAATAGGCGGATTTATGACGTATTCGTACGATGGTAATCTTAGTTACAGTTACCGGCTATTTTCTCATGATGTTAATAAAATAGTAAAGTTGTATTCGATGAGGGTTTGATGATGTAAATGTTTCGTGGCGGTAATATCTTCCTGCATCCTGTAACTGTTAGTTATAATTCAACATTTTCAGTTGAAGCGGAATTATATGACCACTATAAACTAATGGCGATCGCGGACTAAACATAATAAATAAAGTCATGAGCCCATTCCATTTCACAGGCATCGTATGAGTATATAACAAAAAAAAAAATAACTACTACTACATAATTATGTACATTAATATTTACTTACTTATTTATGATCACACCATCTCCTTTGCGGGGTAACAGAGTTCCAAAAGGCGTTATTCTTGCATACATCTTTCGCTTCCTCAACATTAATAATTCTCCTCATACACGCTCGCTGGTTTCGGAGACTCCTGACGCCTTCAATACATGACCGATTTGGTCTAGGTAGGTGCATAGGCAGGAGAGTCTCGGTCTCCGCCTGTACCTACATCCTTCCACTTTCGCATTGTATAAATATCTTCATATACATTCGCTCGGCCGGCATTCTTTCCACATGCCCGAACCATCGGAGCATTCCCTTTCGCATCTTTACACCAATTATACTCTCTTTCATAACTACTCGCTCTCTTACGTCGTCGTTACGAATGCAATTAACTTTTATTGTATAAGAGTCTTGAAATTATTTTGAGTATTGAAGGAGACTCTTGCTTAGTGGTAAGAGTTGGTACCATTATAGTGGTATGTATACCTATAGGCTAAAAATAAATAGACTCAATAGTTAATTAGTAAATCAATGTCAGCATAACGGTCGTCCTACATTGTTCATATTAAAATAAAACATAATTGAATTTCGTGCCATCTCGCCGCTTATCATTATTCAATGTCGATGCTCACGCGAACCGCTCCTTAGTTTTGCCGTTGTTTGTGGTTACCATTAGAGTCCTGTTTGTGCAACAAACAAGTTCATTATTACAATACAACTGGCAACAATACAACTATGGGAAAGTTCATGCTAGTTACATGCGAAATGCGCTTTAAGATAGCTTCCATTGTAACAGTCTATTTGTTTTCAACTAATATTACGTATTTTGAGCTGTATTTTAGCACTAGACATGGTCAGCTATTTCATCCATCCATCCATCAGCCTTTCAACGTCCACTGCTGGACATAGGCCTCCCCAAGAGAACGCCATAACGAGCGGTCCCGTCATGGGGGATAATGCCGTAATCGCCACGCTTGGCAGGCGGGTTGGCGATCGCAGTGGATGTTGTTAATACTCCAGGGAGTGCTGCTGCCCACTCCCCCGGTATTCCCTCAGTCGGCTTTTACGACTCCCGTGGGTAGAAAGGGGTGGGACAATTCTAAAGCCGGCCCCACACGGCCAGGTCAGCTATTACAAAGAGCAAATTATTGTGAAAGTGGAAAAAAAGAGCTTTACTGTGAGCGGGATTCGATCCTGCGTCCCTTCCAAATTAGGTGACTGCGATAGTTTTGCAGTCTAGAGCACTTCCCCGGATTGGATGGGACGCAGGTTAGAAGCATGTTGTTTTTCCACTTTCACAAATTATTTATTCTTTAATAGTAGTTTTAGTTTTTGTTATGTTGAGCTGTTTACTAGACCTCCAGTTGGGGAAAGATGTAGGTTCATTGAAAAGTAAAGTGGGCAACGGAATTCCATTATAAGTAGCAATCCGTTCACGTGGAATTTAGTTATTTCCTGTTTTGTGCGGAATCCTAATTATGTTTCTGGAATAAAATTAGCCTTTTTTTGTTTTGTTTAGACGGGAAAACCCACTAAATAAACCCGCCGTGTGCCGTCTCTCCGCCTGTATTGGCGGGCCACTGGAACCGTGTTACATTGCTTTAGTGGTAAAAAATAAAATTAGCCTAAGATACTCCTTATAACAGCAGCTATCTGGTAGTGAAAGTTTCGTCTGAATCGGTCCAGCCATTCCGGAGATTAGCCAGAACAAACAAACAGACAGAAAGACCGACAGATAGATAAAAACTTGAAAAATTGATATTTTGTTATAGGTAGCATCATATGCTCTCGTATACATTTAGTAAAAAGCAGTTATTTAGACATTACAAACAGACACTTAAATTATATATCAATGCTTAAATTTTATTTATTTGTATGGAGTATAGATGCTTTTATATATTTTGTAATATAAGTATGCCATTTATCTCTCAGTGGATCACGCGTCACTATAGGTGGTTTTAAGTTACCAACCTTGCATTACATATGCATGTAATTAATATCTATGCAATTGCAAAACTATTTTAATTAAATGTAATCTTCACTATATTAATTATATGAATGTTATGATGTGACATTGAAATAAACTAGTGTTAACGATATTACTATTGGGTTCGTTAACAGTATAGGCTAATTAGGGCGTGATTAGTTTGAAAGTAATCAATATAGAACTGATATAGTATACAGTAACTTGTGTTTACCTGTAAGTGCCTATTTTATAATTACACTATACTATAATTAATCAAACAAGAGCTTTTAAAACTATACTACAAATTAATAAAACTACTAAAAGTGTTCTATAAAGTCAAAACCGATGAAGTATAAATGATGTATGTACAAATAAATAGGTACTCCGCTATAGGTAATCTATATTTCGTATATTATAAATATCATTTCTAAAATATAAACGAGATCTCACTATCGACATTTTTTATGAAAATTGTTTGTCTACAATTAAAACCGAGAAAATATAAATGATGTATTAACAAATAGGTACACCGCTATAGGTATATTTTAGTGCACGATAATTGCAGCTGGCTATGAACCTATGTAGGTAATTTATAGATAGAGTAAAATATATTAACTATAATTAAACATATCATATTGGAGCATTCTGTTTTGCGTTAGTGTTTGTGTTTGTTTTGTGGCGATCCTGATAATTCCGCCAATGACAATGTGTTTTGCGTTGCAGTGAGCGCTTAAATCGTACTTGATTTTTTTTTTCTTTATTATGGTGTTAGACGAAACTACCGTAAACGGTAACCGCCGCTCATGGACTCAACACCTCAATACCGCCAAAACTCAACGAGGTTAACAAGTGAGTACTCCCACTTAGTACCCACATCTACCCTCTGCAATGCAATGGGTAAGACTGAACTCTTTGGTGAAAACGGAGCCTGGGATTTCTTTTTATTGCGTTTGGTGGCAGACGAGCAACATCCCATCTGATGGTAAATGGTAAACGTCGCTCATGGACTCAACTATACCGACAGTATTGACAAGCCGCTACTCACCATTTCATTTCACAGATATGAAATGAAAGAATTAACGGCTATCTCCTGCTACCTACAACCAAAACACGCCGATGTGCTTGTGATCGTACCAACCCGCTCGGGCTCAATAGCAAGTGAGCACTCCCACTTGGTACCCAGCACTGCCACCAGCAATGCAATGGATGATAGTTATAATTGCTTACTTCCCTTAATCGCTTCGTACGCCACCTGTGGTAAAGAATGGGGTGGTGATACTTGTATTCTTAGTCCGACCGCGATGTACATTTATGCTTCATGGAAATAGATATGAGGTTTCTTTATCCATGATAAAGTTTATCAAAATTATCTTTATATAATTTAACGAACTTTCAGAACCGAAATATTTCATATTAATTGAATGATTACAATAATTGGCATTTACAATTATACATGGATTTGGATAATATCTAACAATGTCGTAATCTAAATGAATATAAGATGGATAAATAGATTAGGTATTAGATCTTAATATTTTGTCTGGATTGGAATTAAAAACCATTACAATATAGTTATCAGGGATTTTTGATAAAGCAGTTCTTAAAATATTGGTATCCTGAACATCATTATCGCAATCTAGAGTTAATTTGGATTCTTTCGAGATAACGAATAACCAAGTATTAGGTATTATTTATTATCTGCCATATTTAAATATTTATATCATTTAGTTTGACTGGGAAACCCATAGGTACCTTCTCTTTTTACCCACTTTCACAAAAAAATCTTTTAGTAAAATAACTAATCATGTCAAATACTAATATCACAATAAAATATATCGTGAATCGCATCATCATTTAGTATGATTCTTTTTGTAATAATTAAGCTTACTATATCGGAACAAAAATGTATACAAATACATCCGGTAGATGGCGTGAGTCTTATAAGACTATAAAGAGAAGATGAAAAGTGGGAATTTTAGCAGGCTTCTACGAGAGTTTAGCGGTCTAAAGGATCCTCCCTGATAGAGGAAGATGCAAGTTCGGATACTGTTCTTATCGAAATAATTAAGCTTACTATGTCGGAACAAAAATGTATACAAATACATGCGGCAGATGGCATGAGTCTTATAAGACTACAAAGAGAAGATGAAAGTGGGAGTTTTGGCAGGCTTCTACGAGAGTTTAGCGGTCTAAAGGATCCTCCCGGATAGAGGAAGATGCAAGTTCGGATGCTGTTCGTAGAAAACTTATATTTTTCCTTTTTCACAAAAAATCTTTCTAGTAAAATATTTCATTCACAAAAATTTATTATGTTATTTCCACGATCTTACTTAAAACTTTTTCTTTCTCAACTGCGCAGTATTGATGATAGACCTTTTTTTTGTTAGGCGGAAAAAAAATTTCCTAACCGCGCACACCCCGTCGTTCGGAGCAACGAACAGGGTAGTGTGGGACCCTCACCCGCTAAATAAACCCGCCATGTGCCGTCTCTCCGCCTTTATTGGCGGGCCACCGGTTCCATATTACATTCCTTCAGTGGTGTGGATGATAGAACTGGATGGTAAGGGTGGTGGGATCGGAATAACACTTGACGCAAGTGTATAATAGAACTACTAACCAGGCAGGAGTTAGGGATGACTGAAGCTACTGGTGCTACCGGTGTGTATATCTAAAACAATATACCTACATACCTCAGACACGGGAAAGATTGAAGTGGAAACCTATATTTTTACATGTATAGCATACAATTCTTCTTACTATCTCTTTTATTTTTTTTTTATTATACTCGTCACTAAACGGCCAGGGCCACTAGAATAGGTAAGTATTTGTGTCTAGCATTAAATAACGGTACTAATTATGAAACTTACTATTATCGGTTGAACACAGGAAGAAGTAAACAAGTGATTTATTATGATTGAATTGCTTTTTAGGTGCACACTGTAAACTGTTTACGATGTCATAAACCGCAGTTTCATTATCTGATGTGAGATCCAGTATCGCAAACACACTGATATTTAATTTTAATTTTGCTGTTTAATTAAATTTTTTTTTATATTCAGAAAGAGCTAGTCGTTTGTTGTCTGTGAATCTTCTTCCCATCGTATATAAACATCATTTCTAAAAATTAGTCTTAGTTAGTAGTAAATTCGTCTTTAAGTTTTCATAGCTCACTAGCGACAATATTTATGAAAATTTTAATCATTTGATATCGCATTTCTCAATATTATACGTATCATAGCTGGGTTCAAAGACATACTTATTTATTATGCAAGTCCATTCTATCAATTTTATAGTTCTACATTAGTTACAAAATGAGCGTGCATTGCCTTTCACCCTAATATCTTCCGCTACAGATTTTGAAATCTTTCTCAACATTACGAAGATGCATTTCTATTTTTAAATAAACACGCTCTTAAAAGGTTAATGTTTATATAGCTGATGTTTCGTAATAGTATTTGTTTTAACTACTTTAGGTTAGGTTTGCTTCTACATTATCAGTAAAGTAAATAAAAAGTAAAGACCTCTGTTTAAGTTATGTAATTATTTTCGTTACTGGTTAAAGAACCGGTGTTATCGTAGATGATTTTAATCCATTGACGAATCTTGTCTGTGCTATTATATTTTTTTTTATAAAATTAAAACGCTTGACTATTATACAATACGTTTTGTGATTAGGTTGATCGTCGTTATAACTAAGCGTAAATTGGATAGAATTTAATATGAATATGACACGGTACCCTTATGGCTGGTTATGATATATAATTATTATATTAGGTATAAAACTTAGCAGTAATTAATCAATTGCATATTCAAGGAGGAAAGTGCTAAAAATCTATAATTACTATAACATGAGACTTTTTACTGTCTGTTGTCTGTTTGTATGTATAATATTCTAATTAAACGTTGATTAAGAAAATGTTAATGTCCTAAACCATCCGTGTGAAGCTAGGACAGGTCGCTATATGATCTAAGGCTAAGCTTACTTAGTGTAATTATAAGCTTAAACACAAAGTGAAAAATGTGAAATCGAAAATAACAGTCAGGAGCAGGATTTGAACCTGCATCTTCTGGATTCCGTCCAGATGCTTTACCAATTCAGCCATCCTGACACTTGCTCCTGACTGCTAATTTCGATAACACATCATACTTAACGTCTTTGGGTGACGCCACTTTTCACTTTGTGTTTAATATATAGTATATATATATATATAAGCATGTCAAATGCTAAAAATATATATAAAAATATCTAAATAATTATAAAGCTTGTTGAAATTCCTGAAATCATTGCCAGCGTATGATGTATGAAGAATATTGAAAAATGTATTGAGTTTTATAACTGCCAAGTCTAGATACTTTGTGTAGTTATAAATGAATGATTGAAAATTGTGTTTTAGTTCTTCATAAAATAAACTTTCCTGCTATTTTTGATATATAATATATATGTCAATAAAATGTAATAATGTAATATTTTTTTATTATTCGTTGCTCTTTGAAAATATAGCAAAATATAAATCAGGTCACAGGATCAGTTAGTTATAATAGCATTATATTATTTTTTTAAATACACATAAATACATTTATGCCAACATCATCTCGATGTACGTATTTTCACTTTTCGTCGTGGAAACCAACGAACGCTAACCGGTTCCATATTAACACAGTTATTCAACGAGGAATTTGATATATCTTGCGTGCTATACGAATATCTCGTTCGAGAATTAGTTCTCCAGATTAATTAAGAACGCCTAGTAATTTAATTTTTGATTAAAGCTTTCGCGGTCAGCTGTATGTGACGAAAGTTTTTTAAAGAGATGAGCTCACGATCATGTGTTCCAGTTAAACAGAATATAATCAAGACGCTAATATATAAATCAAGAGTTTTGACAACTTATATTATAAATGCGAAAGTGAGTTTGTTTGTTTGTTACACTTTCGCATTGTAACTACTGAACCGATCATCATAAAATGTAGCATAAATACAGTATGGGGCCCAGCAAAGACCATGCGCTACTTTACCTCCCTGAACAATGAATGATTCCCGTAGGATAGCAATTTTTACTTAGAGGTAATTAGTATGCCGTACCTATAGATGTAGATGATGTATTTATATTGTGAAGCCTACGAACAGAGTCGTAGGCAGAATCTAGTCTAGTCATAAAAATTAAGTTATAATAAGGCTATTTGGAATATAACTGTTTACATTATAAATAAATATTACATTATAAACGCGTGATTAAAGTTCAATGACGTTTATCAACTGATGCCTGAGTGAATGAATACTCGTATGTAAGCATATATTTATAATATGAAAGTGCATATTCCCGTGTGTTCATCCGTAAATGCAAACAAGTATGAACACAGAATTGGGGCCATTCGTGAGCGCGCACGATGACTGGAAGTGAATATGTTTCGACGAGAGTATCGGCGCTCGCTGCCGCCGTTCATATCCGCTGATATGGACGCGTGTGTGCAAATTGTACCACTTATCTCTTGCGCAACGCTATTGTCCAGGGCAATTTTATCTATAAATGATCGCACCAGCCTTGATAAAACATTTTGAGGCCGGCACGTGGTGACGGTGTAAATCGTTTTCCGATTCCAAATAATTTGTTGCAAGTTGTACTGTCTTTCCAGTACTTCTTCTTACGTCTTCTTACAAAAAATAAATTTAATGATTATTAAACAAATTAAATTTACTTTAATAACTAGTTGCACATGTAAGTCTCGGAATCAAAATGTACTATTGGACTTTTTGTTTCAATAGCAAGCCGAAGTCAGTCGGTTTTCGTTCGTGTCGGATTGGGATTGCTGTTCCATCGGGTTATGATGACATGGCAGCGTACGCAATCGTTGTGTTTTAAAATTAATTTCATAATAAATTATGTTAAGTATCGCTTATTATACTGGTCCGCGTGGTGACGGAATAATAGTAGGTATAGACAAAGAATATAGACTGTCACCACCCCATCCTTTCCCGCGGGTGTCGTACGAGGCGATTAAGGGAAGTAAGCAATTATCAGTATCACCCATGCATTACTGGTGGTAGAGCTGGGTACCAAGTCAGAATACTCACTTGTTATCAGGCCCGAACGGGTCGGTACCATCGTCATCTGTGTGACTGGTCATGAAGCCGGTCACGTCAGTGTGTTTTGGCTGTAGCTGAAGATAGCCGTTTATTCTTTCATTTGATATCTCAGAAATGAAAATGGTGTGCAGCGACTTGACGATACTCTTGGTATAGTTGAGTCCATGAGCGACGGTTACCACTTACCATCAGGTGGGCCGTGGCTCGTCTGCCATCATAAGCAATAAAAAAAAAAATTAGTTTATTGCATTAATAGATTAGTCATTAGTGTGCAATGAGCACATGCTCATTGCTACATTAGCTATTAAGTTAATTAAAATTAAATACCTATATATTTTTGCATCTATGTACTCTTGTTGTTGCTAAATGTAATACTTACTTGTTCGTTACAACTTTTTTTAAAGGCTAGCCGTCAAAGCTTTAATTTATTCCAATCTGTATGTTTATATGTATAATAACCTATATGGTTGTCTGTAAAGTCGTGATAACGTCATAATTATGTTTTCTGAGAGTTTCACAAACAATGCATCGGTCGCCAAACATTTTTCGGAACGTGACACTTTTTCGTGCGTGCAGCCGGTATTCATCAATTTATAAGACGTTATCACGTCAAAAAAATTGCAGACCCAACCTTAGTTTGGTTGGAAATTCTATATAACTCTGATGTTTTAAATCTGAAGTCCAAAGTTGATTTACGTTCGAGATTGTGCGCTTTGGGCGACAACAGTTACAAGGTGAGCTATTAAATGTATTACATTATACATTACCTGCGTACTCTGTGCCGTAACTTGGCCGTAAAAATATAAAAACGACAAATATTTTACCAAGCTTCACTACGAAGCAATCTACGCCAAGTACAATTGTATGAGCTAATATTAAAACGCCCACAAATATTACAAAACCGAATGAAAGGCAACGTGCAATGGCAATGACACGTGGTCGTAATGATAGTTTGTCCTCTAACCTTGCTTGAGGACAGCGCCGCTTATGGATCGAGCACCGGCCACTCAAGAATAATGCTAATATTATCACGGCTTATTATACTGTAAATGGATTGCACGTGCTAAACTGTAGTAATAAAAAATAATAAAAAAGTAACAGGTATTTTAAGGTTTAGTTTAGAGGCCACAACGAATGTGAGTAATTTTTTTCACATCGACTCTATGGTTACATATAATTACGAGTGTACCATCCGGATGCGCAAAAAGTGTTTTAGCCATGTTGATTACGAGGTAATACCAATTAAAAATAGCTTAAATCTTATTTTCATTACTCATACTCTGAAAATAGGCCTGGAGTTGCCTGAGGAGCGGGTTGAAAGTAATACTTTTCAGCCCTAGGGAAAATTACTTTCAACTGACAGCTGCGTAATTATAAAAAAAACAGTTCTATTTTCTGTACAGCCAGTCAATTACAGCGTGATGTAAAATTGAAATATTAAAGAATTAGTTTTTTATATGACTTTATTTTAAAATAGTTGCAACTATATCCTTAAAATAACGTAGATTTATATTTTTTCAATGAATAAAATGAAAAATAATGGCTGAATAGCTGGCAGGCCTCAAAAAAAGAAACAAAATCGGCGGGAAAACGGCGATTCCAAATTCAATTTTTTTAAGGTCTCATTTTTTCTTTAGCAAATTCATGATTTTTATTTTTAGTTTCCTCGTATTCGTAATGAAAAGCACAGTGTTTATCTCGGGATAAAGACTTATTTATTCCCGAGACGGGGTTTGGCGCCCGAGCGTAGCGAGGGGTCCCATAGTTCGAGGGTTGCTTTCATCCCTAGGGCAACAATGTACTATTACATCTCTGTAGTTTCATGCATGTCATTTAGGTATAGTGCTAGGAAAAAATATTTGAAAATACATGATGACAGATTCAAAAAAATTTGGGAAATCCAAGTGCCTCATAATTTCATTTTTCACAATAAAATTGAACACTTTCACTACTGTTGAATTGGGTGGTAATTTAACTACGTAGCAACACTAAGTAGTTTTCAATAAATCTCATAGATAGCGCTAATTTCAAAAAGTACTAATGAGGTTCTCACGTCTTATATAGATGGCGCTAATTTTAAGAAGTACTATTGGTTCTACAGAAGTAGTTCTCACTAAATAAGTTGGATAGCGCTGGTTTTAGTGTATGATCGAATCGACCATACATATTCAAATTATTTTTGTGTATTTAATAAAAATTAAAACACATCGAATCAGACCGTGAAAAGTGATAAGGTTCTATTCCTAATTATACTGAAGCGTAAGAGAAAAAAAAGACTCGATTAGTAAAGTATTTCGGTCGTTATCGTGCTATTAAACATACAGGATCCGCACATACATACACACGGACGTCCAAGACAGAACTTTAAACAGTTTTTTAACTAGTTTTAATGAAAAAAATGGCATCAAACATATAGTGTTAAAAATATTGTGTGTATATATTATTTTACAAGTGCAGTATATTATAATAAATAAACATTTTAAATTTGCAAAATCAGTTGTTTTTACATGAAGTGATAGTAGTACCCACCTCAACGCTTCGCTTTTGAGACGTGCAATATATTTTTTTATGGATAAATATAACATAAAATATCCTTATTTTTTCGAAGTCACTGCGCATAACTGCCACTAGGTTTACACTGTGACTGCGGATGTACACATTCGTCGAGACACAACGAGATAGGCCGAGGGCGAGTGTGTACATGGTAGCCTCGTCTCGTCTCGGGGCTCTCGCTGTCCCGGAAGAGTGCCGGTTTTTTGTGCTCGAGTCACGGCGGCTGTACGCACTCGTCTATTTGTCTCGCGAACCTCTCGTCCACTCTCGTCTCGTAGAAGCTCGACACGAGAGCATGCCATGACACGCTCGTTGTATCAATTGAACTTCGGATGCCCGTCGCGATGGACGTGGAAAAAACAATTGCGGCGTATATTTTTTTTATTAGTTATTGTAATTTTTTAATCATGTACCATAAAAAATATATTAAGCCATGGCGAAAAAGAACTTTTTAACTATTCATTTGAAATATTTTTTTTTAATCTTCCACGGGGATATTAATATCGTTGCTTACCCGCAACCAAGCTTCATGTAATAGTTGCTTATCCTTGTGCCTGACATTCTTAGGATTCCATAATAGTGATTGCCTTTAGTAGGCTTCTAAAAACCCTGTTCGTTGCCCCGAATGACGGAATGTGCGGTTAGGTACATTATTTAGGCCTTATCATCATATATCGCTACCAAAATTTTATACTTATCAGAATTGATGTTAATGGCACAAGGTAAAAACTGCTAAAAACTTTTAAAGACCACATAGAAAAAAAAACAACAATTATTTTCCACTTTATATTAACGATAAGTGCGTTAACATAATTCGTACCATGTGTTGCTTATCATTATATTAATTATTTATTTGTCACGGTATGGTTTTGTTATTATAATCTAACTAAAACAAAGAGTTTTAGTTAGATTATAATGCAAATATTAATTTAGGTTCGTAGTTTCCAGCTACTAGGCGAATGACGTGAATTCATAATCATATTATAATCATAATGCAAATATTAATTTAGTTTCGTAGTTTCCAGCTACTAGGCGAATGACGTGAATTCATAATCATATTATAATTACTGCAATGCATTTATGTTCAACCATTGTCAACAGAGTATAATAAGAATGGATCTCATATATGGGTATATTGATGTCAGAAGATCTGAGTATTCATAATTTGTAATAGATTCAGTTGCTGAGAGGAAATACAAGCATTTACAATTTGACAAATCCTTGCCCACCCATAATTACTTACCTACTAATTATCCCACTTCTAAGGAGGTGGAGGCCCAAGCCCCCTCCCTCTCCTGTCCACCTCCTATCGATGTCCTTGGAGATGGCAACCCGTGAGTGATGCCTCTGGTGCTGATAGCGTCTATAGGCTACGGTACCATCAGGTGAGCTATACTATACGTGTTTGCCACCCACGTACTATAAAAACAAGTGTGTGTGTACTGTACACGCGTTAGAAGTTATACTTCTTTGGCGTAACAAGATAAAAATCTTTTCAAAGATTTTATCTTTCACCTTATTCTACGTTTGTCGAAAAAACGACGCTAACAATAGAAAAAAGGTATTTAATACATTGAAAGTTTTATTATAACGCATTATCTAGTTAAATAAAGTTTATTTAAATATCACAAAAAAACTAAAATGTTGACTATAGCTAACTTTAGGGTGTCTAACATCAGGGTGTCGGTTTTTCGTGACGGTGTGCGCGCGCATCGTAAAAATTTACTCTCATCATTTTTCCCTATCGCGCCAAAAGAAATACATAACTTCAAAAATATATAAATAAGTGTTGCAGCAACATAATTTTACTGAATAAACATAACTATGTATTACCTACATTTTCAGAGATAATCTTACAATAATATAAACAACCAATAATAATATACTAATATAAACAATCGTAGAAAATCGTATGAGTGATAGGTAGCATAGTTGTGCATTAAGAGTTGGAACGATCGGCAAGGTTAAGCAACATTCACTCGCCTGTCAAACAGATGGGTAACATTTCTTTGTGGAATTCTGATCTCCTCCGTTCTTCGAAAGGCACGCTAAGCGGGTCCCGGCTGTCAAATAACATCATGGCAGTCTTTACTGGTTGTCAGACTTACGGATAAAAAATCCGACTCCGGTGTTGTTCTAAGGTCGTCAGTTATCCTCTGACCTCGTGCACGAGGACGTGGTTTTGATTCCCACTCAGGACAATTATTTGTGTCATGAACACAGATATTTGTGCTGCATCTGAGTGTTTCTATCTATTATAAATGTATGTATTTACAAAAAAAAAAGTAATTTATTTATTACATCCGTAATCTGGTATCCATAGCACAAGCGTTTAGCTTAGTTTGGGACCAGAGGACGCTGTGTGAAATGTCCGTGAATATTTATTTATTATTTAAAAATACCCATGTTTAATTTCATTACATATCTACTATTATATGTATCCATTAGTTAATATTAATACTCGCGGTCTGACCGCCACCTTAATTTGCTCCCAAGAAAATGTAATGTTTATGTGTAATAACCATGACTTTTTTAAGTTATAACAATAAATTAAGGTAAATAGAACGTTAAATTTGTGTTGAGTAAGTTACGTATCAATTTAAATTTTATGGGAGCTACATAATTGATCTAATGTGTTTAATCGAATAAAGAGAATGTATACGAATTGTTTAACACTAGCTATGCTAGAACTTAGTATTGTGTAATTTGTTGAGAAAGTCTTCGTAACCAAAATGAATCAATGAAGGGGTCACTTTAATTTTATATAATTAATTATCACCTCAACAAACTGTCAGACGGTGCCACTATGTAGGTATATTATATGGTTGGCAACATCACAAGAATCAAATTTTTCAAATGTGTACCTACATTGACTCCTTATCAATCTAATTATGATATCAACATTCATGGTGAATATGCCATGATTTGCTTTTCCGTATGTATCTTCATTTTTTTTATTGCATATGGTGGCATACGAGCCACGGCCCACCTGTTGGTAAATGGTAACCGTCGCTCATGGACTCAACTATACCGGGAGTATTATCAAGCCGCTGCTCATCATTTAATTTCACAGGCATGAAATGAAAGAATAAACGGCTCTCCTGCTACAACCAAAACACTGATGTGCTTTATGGCTGGACACACAGAAGATGGCGGTACTAACCGGTTCGGGCCCGATAGCAAGTGAGTACTGCCACTTGGTACCCAGCCCTACCGCCAGTAGGGAATACAATGGGTGATAATTGCTTACTTCCCTTAGTCACCTCGTAGGACACCCGTGGGAAAGAATGGGGTGGTGACACTTGTATTCTTAGTCCGTTACCACACGGAAAAAAACACTACATCTGCCAAGTACACTATTTTGCAAACATAATACCTCAGAGTAAGGAAACATTAAACAAACCATCTGAATATTATAATTATGACACTAATGTCAAACTAATTTGACATGGATATATGATTTCACAGAATCCGGCTTTTATTGACGGGTTTTGCAATCCAAATATTTGCTTTAGAATTATGTATTTTAAAGACTATGGCATACATATTGTTGCAGATAATTATTGCAGAAGTTATTTAGTAGCAATTTAATAATAATTGTTTGATAAAGCTTCGTGTAAAGCGACGGGGTGCAATTGGAAGCAAGCACAATTTGATTGCTGCTAAATGTAAGTAATACGTAAGCAAAGTAATAGTCACATAATAAATGTTTTATAACATCAAATATTAGTCCAATCCGTTATATTCTTTTTTCCAAAGGATATTGCATATTATCTGTAAGCAATAGCTATAAATTTAATTAGGGGTTGTTTAAATGGTGCATTAGGAAAAAATCCTTTTACAAAGGCGCGGGTTTATGATATTGTAATGCCGATACTATCCCGTAGTATGTAGAGAACTTGCTTTCACTTACATGTACATACTTCAATAGTCCACAATGTATCGAATGTAATCGAAGACCACATTGTATCCTAATCGTTAATGAAGCGTCCATTGTCATACTGCGTCAATAGGTATAATCACTGTTCATTATGGAGGCTTTTATTATCGGCTCCAGTCTCTGTCGAAATAGTCATCAAATGTTGAAACTATTGTTACGAATATTTTATGAATATGATCTTGATGTGAGACATTCATATATGTATGAGTATGTAATTTTTTTATTGCTTGTGGTGGCATACGAGCCATGGCTGACATGATGGTAAGTGGTGGCCGCTCATGGGCTAAGAAATACCAAGCCAATTAATTTATTTTTTCAAAATTTTTTAAAATAAATTAATGGTATGTTCCAGCTACAGCTACTACCAAAGCTCATGGAGGTGTTTAGCGGTCGGTCATACGGACGATGGTGCTGCCCACCCACTCGGGCTATACGGCCTTTCTTTCTTTCTTTACTCACGGACATTTGACACAACGTCCTCTGGTTCCATACTAAGCTTAACGCTTGTGCTATGGGTACCAGGCTACGGATAAAATAAATTTATTACTTTTTTGTAAATACATACATATACTAGATAGTGAAACACCCAGACGCAGTACAAATATTTGTGTTCATCACACAAATAATACTACACACTTTTTTTTTTGCTTTCAACCATTAAAGAAACCCGCCTTGTGCCGTCTCTCCGCCTTTATTGGCGGGCCACCGGAACCATATTACATTCCTTCAGTGGTGCCTTGTACTACACCCGCGGGAAGAAGTGGACCATGACTTTAGTATTTTGAATCCGTCAGCACAAACAAAAATAACTAAGTATATTTTTATTTATAAGGTATTTTGGGCTGCAGCCAATTAAAAATTAATAGCACATGCATTGATGTATAAAAAAGAGAAGATCCACAATCAGGCACTAAAAGTGTCCACTATAAATGAGTGCAGATTACACTTTCCTGCACTCATTTCGTTTAGTGTTGTTTCGGCGCGCGAGCAGTCGCAACGCCCGCAACGTATAATACTAAAATCTCTTTTGAAAACCTTATTGTCTGTCTCTTTTTTGCACGTACTTTCTGGATAATGTCAACATATGCAGTTAAAAGTTGTTAATATTTTATAAAATTAATGTGAAATATATATATATATATATATTAATACGATTTATCAATATTATGCGAATTAAGTATAATCTTTTTTGAAAAATAAAGTCTTAATGTGAACTGAATACTATACATATAAATACACAACTATTGCCAAGAATTCTATTCACAATTGTGTATCCTTAATATATAGATCGATGAGCACATGCCATTTATCTTTGTAATAGCCTCGTCAGTATTCTTCTTATGACCTAAACCCTAATATTTATATTGAAATGATTTTATTTGGTATTCCCAATGTGAAGCAATGTTATTCAGCTTGTTTAAGCAATTGTCACCAAATATAATTTAGTTATATTTCAATAAGTTGTTCAAGATAGATTTGTGTTAACTATAAGAACAGCTCGAAAGACATAGTTAAGCAATAATTATATTTTTATTTATCTGCCTTCATCCCTTATTGGACACCGGCCTTCCCAAGGGAACGCCATGGCTGATAATTCAGTACCTACCCAATGGCTCTCGGCGGCGTAAATAATTGGAATGTTGTTTGCCCGTCAGACTGTATCTACTATACAATTATTTAGATATTTATATATATATTTTTAGCATTTGACATACTTATCACTATACATTAAACACAAAGTGAACGGGCGTCACCCAAAGACGTTAAGTATGAATGTGTTATTGAAATTAGCAGTCAGGAGCAATTGTCACGATGGCTGAATTGGCAAAGCATTTGGACGGTATCCAGGAGATGCAGGTTCAATTCCTGCTCGTGACTGTTATATTCGATTTAAAATTTTGGACTTTGTGTTTAATACTATACAATTGTTCAATCCTGAATATAGTAGGTATCTCTAGAATTCAAGATATTGTAGAGTACCGATGGACGGGGTTTCAACTGAGTTTGGCATTTATTGAATTCTAGGTACCTTATATTATTATAACATACAATGGCATTGTTGCATTTTTCTGTTGACTCAATTAATATTTTTTTAATAATAATAAAGTTATCTATAATGATAATTTACTTCGTTACTAATATTATAAATGTAAAAGTGAGTTTGTTATTTGGTTGTTTGTTTGTGCTTTCACGACGTAACTTCTGAACCGATCATCATTGAATTTATATAGTCCCTTATCCTGTAAAAATGAATGGCTCCTGTGGATAGGTATTTTTGCATAGTGATAATTAATTTGCCGTAGAGCAACTTTATTATATTCTGAAGTCCTGACGAAGGGACGGTATAATTTAGTAGAATTATAATTTCGATCCGTCAAAATATAGGGCAGCGGTTATGATGAAACTTTTTAAGAAGTTACAAAGGTGCACAACACAGTAAACATTTTTGTATTGCTATTTTAAATAACGTTAGCTTACCTATCTTACAATAAAATTTGCTGTAAATTCAACGACAACTGACTTAATTTTGTTTCTATGTAATAATATCGTGGTTTAAATACTTATTTATTTCGTAATATGTAGCGATGTTTTTTGAAGAAAATGTTAATATAAGACCTATTTATCCTTGTAATATAAAGATATTATTTAGGTACACTAATCTACGGCACACTAATGACCTCTATCCAAAAATTATTATCCTACAGGAACTGTCTATTTTTTTAGGATAAAAAGTAGCTTACATCTCTGTTTGGGCAAATAAATAAATACTTTCAGAAAAATAAATGCGGGTCTTGGGTATGGTAAATCATTTTATTTATAACAATGCACGAGCAACACCATACATTTAGGCTAGTATATACATCATGTTTGTAAATGATTCAATCGTCAGCGTCATCTAAACTGACGAATGCAATTACTTACTTACTTATCATCACGCCATTTCCCTTGCGGGGTAGGCAGAGAGAACAGAGTGCCAAGAGGCTCTATTCTTGCATACATCTCTCGCTTCCTCAACATTCATTACTCTCTTCATACACGCTCGCCGGTTTCGGAGACTCCTGACTCCACCTTCCTTCAATACATGACCAATTTGGTCTAGGTAGGTAAGTCTCGGTCTCCCTCTGTACCTATATCCTTCCACTTTCGCATTGTATATCTTCTTAGCCAGTCGCTCGTCCGGCATTCTTTCCACATGTCCGAACCATCGGAGCATTCCCTTTCGCATCTTTACACCAATACTCTCTTTCATACCTACTCGCTCTCTTACGTCATTGTTACGAATGCGGTCAGTCAGCCTCACTCCACAGATTTTCCGCAGAGATCGCATTTCGACCGCATTGATTTTACTCTCATGCTCCTTTTTGCATACCCAACTCTCGCTTCCATATAATAACATTGGGACAAGCACTGCGTTGTGTATTGCGACACGTGCCTTCTGGCTGAGGTGGTGGCAGCCGAGAAGTTGTCCCAATGCTCCGTTCACTCTATTTCCCGCATTCACTCTTCTCTCTACATCAGTGGTGTACCTTCCATCCCGACTGAATCCACATCCAAGATATACAAATTTATACACTTATTCTAGCACACCGTTTCCTATTGCTACTCTAACATCTGTTCTGGCTTCTTCTCTTTCAAAAACCATTACTTTGGTTTTGCTCACATTCACACGTAGGCCCCTTTTCTAACAATCTTCTGCCATTACGTCGACTAGGGTTTGCAGGTCAGTCGCCGACTTCGCTAATAGGACCGCATCGTCTGCATATAGCAGCGAGTTAACAACTGAGTCACCCATCTGAACTCCCTCATTCATTTCATTCAACCTTTGTAGACATTTATCCAGATATATGATAAACAGTCTGGCTGATAGAACGCAGCCCTGTTTAACGCCGATATTGACATCAAACCAGGGTGACATTCCATCATCCAGCCGCATACAAACTCTGCAGTCCATGTAGTTGGACTGCACCGCTTGTAGCAGTCTACCGTTAATACCATACTCCGGCAAAATGTCTCAAAGTTCCTTTCGTACAAGAGTGTCAAATGCTTTCTCACAATCCACAAAACTGCAGAAAACCCTCTGGCCTACAGCCAGATGCTTCTCCACAATGTTGCGCAGAGAAAACACTTGATCCATGCATCCTCGTCCACACCTGAAACCTCCTTGTGCCCCACACAAAAATTCATCAGACACCATCCTCATTCTCCTTTCAATACTCTTACCATACACTTTGGCTGCCAAACTGGTCAAGCTTATGGCTCTGTAGTTTGCACAGTCATAACGTGAACCCTTGTTTTTAAACAAGGGCACGATGACCGCGCTTCTCCAGTCCTTGGGAACCATTCCTGAGCTCCAACATAAATTGAGAAGCTTCAGGAAGGATTCCCAGACACACGAGCCTCCAAGCTTGATCATCTCAGCAGACACCATATCAATACCCGCTGCCTTACCATTTTTCAAACTTCTAATCGCCCATTCAACTTCATCCATACTAATGTCATCAGAGGATGCCGGTACCGAATGCTGATCTGTTAGACCACATGTGGCACCAGCATCACCCTGAACATCTGCATACATATCTTCAAAATATTCATTCCATCGGCTTAACACATCTTGTGTTTGCGTAAGAATGTCTCCACCTTTAGACCTTATTTTATTTATTCTGAAAGCTGACCGACCACTCCGAGATTTCTCCACCTCCCTCCAGAAAAGTTTGGTGTTGCTCTCGAAGTTTTTGGTCAGCCTTTCTTCTGCAATCATATTTGCTCTATCACGCTTCTCTTTAACTAAGGCTTTGGTGTCATTCTTACGTTGCCGGTATATTTCTTTCTTCTGTTCTTTCGTACTTGCACTCAGGTTCATAGAAGATACATAGTCCAACCACGCTTTCTTCTTTTGGTCTACGGAAGCTACTACTTCCGTATCTCACCATGCATCACCTTTCACTTTCCTATGCTTCTTTGAGCATCCACATACTTTTTTCGCTGTATCTACCATACTATCTTCCAATACTCTCCAGCATTCTTCTATGTCAGATCCCGGCTGACTTGCCATTGTCAGCCGTTCACGGACACCCTCTACATACTTTGCTCTTACACTCTCTTCTAGCAACTTTTCAATCTTAATTCTTTCAAGCCCTCCGAAGTGGACACGGTCTCGCCAGTGTCTCCACTTTCTGAACAGACCACTAAATCTCGCAATAACGAGATAGTGGTCCGTGTCGACAGTGGGACCCCTGTAGGCTCTTGTATCCAGAATTTTACTTCGGAGGCGACTGTCTACCAGAATTAAATCTATCATACTTCTCTGTTTATTCCTTCTCCATGTATACATATGGATGTCCTTATGTTGAAAAAATGTGTTCGACACAATAAGGTTTCTCTCCATATATACATCCATAATGAGCCTACCTGCATCATTCACTCTCTTATCACCAAATGAACCAAGCACGTCCTCGAAGTCTGGACGCTTGGTCCCAACCCATCCATTCAAGTCTCTGCATGCGAATGCAATTAATTTATAAGTATATGTTATAATTATTCAGTACCAATTAAACATATCAAGAAAGCATTTTTCTACTCATTCCTCAAACATTACCGTACAACATTAGACATTTAAGATTTTAACATTTAACAACCCCAATTGGTATTTTTTCTGTAGTAAATGTAGTTTAGTTTCGGTTCCTTACTACATTTATACACGTTTATCAAAGTTAATCTATATAACTAGATACCTATTTACAACGCATAACTTTTAAAGGCCTGATCTGAAGCAATGACATGTTTATTTAGTATAGATAGATATTGCGTGCATCCAAGATTTGTTAATACCACATTAGTACCTCAGTAGTGAAATTGTATTTATTGATATTTACTACCTTACATAAATTACTCCCGCACCCACTTGAAAATGTTACAATCGAAAATGGTACTTGCGTTATATGTTACTACTTACATTATTATGTTTACACAAGTGAAGCTAAAGGATACAAATTCAGGTAATTATAGGTACTAATTTTCTCCGAAACTTAATAAAAGAAATTACAAGAAGATGGAATTAGCTGAAAATAAAATGCCACTAAAGTTAATATATCTACTCTCGATAGTAAACTAGTATTTTGTTGGTTTTTAAAATACTTTCGTAAAAAATAAGTGGATTATCGGGCACAAGGTCTGTTTAAGAGTTATTGATAATAATTTTGCATGTGTCATTAATTTATAATGATTTTGTTTCAATTTCATAAAAAATATAACAAATAAAACAACTTTTTAAATTATTGTATTGTCATCGGTCCTTGATAAGTCTGCAAAGTTTCAATTTAATCCGACGCTTCAAATTGGCTTGAAAGAATTATATCATATCAGCTGTAAATGATAGCCCTAATTTATTTACAACTAGCTGACCCGACAGACCCTTGTCCTGTCTTAGCTATGAATATTGAATTACTTGCGAACTGTCAAATGCGCTAAGATAAGGTTGTTGTCTTTTGAAGTTTTTCCATTTTGTACTCATTATTGTTATTTTTTCTTTCATATGAACCTTCTCCTGAACATAATAAAAACAACAAAAAAATAATTAGCGAAATAGGTCTATCCGTTCACGCGTGATGCGATAACCAAGGGAAATATAAAACACAAAAAAAACATAGCTTCACGCCTGTATTCCCCGAAGGGGTAGGCAGAGGTGTATTACACACCCACGACTCGCTAGCTATGTTTGAGTCCCACATAATAGGGGGCGAGCCTATCGACGTCTACCGGGCACATTTCCAAACTCCGGGCTGCTACTGAGAATTTTTCTTTTTAGGAAAAAGCTCAATAGTTTTGCCTGACCCGGGGATCGAATCCGAGACCTCATGATTAGCAGTCGCATACACTACCGCTACACCACCGAGGGAAATATAGATTCATTTTTATATTTAGTTACAATGAGTCATTTGATTACTTTTTGAAAAACGCTGTTGCTGTAATAATATTGGCCCTATTATGGTGTGACGCCAATGCAATCGACGATTTTTTGGAAATTTTCTTTAAATTTTGTGTAGAATATAAATAATTATAATTAATTCAAAGGTTAGTTATTTCGTGTCGAAATATATTTTCAACTAGCTGACCCGACAGACGTAGTCCTGTTGTATGAATATTCAATTACATGCGAACTGTCAAACGCGCGAAGTTAAAATAGTCGTTAAGTTTTTTGAAATTCTTAATTTAACGGTCGAATAATATATGTAATATTAAAAACAGAAAATATTAAGCAGAAGATAATATATACCAAGGGTTTAGATTCCAAACTTCCGTGCCGAATGTTTAGGTTCGATTCCCATACAGAACAATAATTTGTGTGATCCACTAATGATTCATCTGAGCCTGGGACTACTTCCTCTCCGTTAATGATAAGTATTTTAGGTGTGTTAAGTCCTCCACGGTACATTAAAGTTGTTAAAAATAAATAAATTGTCTTTAAAAAATAGAAAAATATATTTAATTTTGAAGTATCTAATCAATCAATAATTGTTTCTTTTAGCTTTGGTTTAGTATTTTCCAAGGGGCTTTAAATAAATGAAACGGATAGTAAAAAAGTATATGTAAGTGTATTTTGTGGTATAAATAGAAATTTCGTATTATTAGATTTAAATACTTCAATCGTTTGCGCACCATCAGCCTTTCAACGTCCACTGCTGGGCATAGGCCTCCCCAAGAGAACGCCACAACGAGCGGTCCCGTCATGGGGGATAATGATGTAATCGCCACGCTTGGCAGGCGGGTTGGCGATCGCAGTGGATGTTGTTAATACTCGAGGGAGTGCTGCTGCCCACTCCCCCGGTATTCCCTCACTCGGCTCTTACGACTCCCGTGGGTAGAGAGGTGTGGGACAATTCTAAAGCCGGCCCACACGGCAACGGCACGGCGGTGTTTGCGCACTGTGAAATGAAATAAGCTATTAACGAAACATTTGAAGAGCAAATATTACAATACAACGCTTTATCTGAAAACAGGACATACGATCCGTTTAGGGCGAATTGGTTCTATCACGGGATACACTATAATTAAAGTTATCTCAATAATTAATTTTGTAAGATGAAACAACCTTATAAAATACACGAGCAGTTAAAGCAACTTTTTATTTTGTTATTAAAACAGTTACCGTGTTTATTAATAATTATATATATATGAAAAAGATTAATTTTATGCGCTTATTGAACTCAATTTACAAGACATAGTGCATTATATTTATGAATCACAAATGTTACACAATTTTTAAAACTTGATTGATTTCTTTTGATAATTTTTCCGAGAACAAAACAAAGGATACGAAGTGGTATTGTTGAGGCAATTTATTTTGAATTTTGTCTGCGGTAATGGCACCGCCCTGGCTCGATTTGTTGCCAAAGAAATCGTGAGTGGTAGACTGTGACGCCACGTCTAATTGTAGATGCCAACAAAAATAATACGCTACAGCTTACTATGCTGTTGGGATCGATGTAATGCAATTTTATAGTAAATAATTTAAGACTCACCGTTCAACCAGGGGAAGCACGTTGTCCAAGAACTCGAAACCGGCATGTGTCGTGTAAGTGACTGTTTCATGGCACTGGACCGTACCATGGTCTGCACGCACGTAATTTTTAAGCACCCAGAAATCTCCACGTTGCACTGTCTGAGGTAGAAAGTCTTTTTCATTGCACACTAGCAATGACCGCAGACGCAACAGAGTCGCCTCCGATAAAGCATTCTCGTCAACAATATCTAACGTTTCATTTATATCGGCTTCGGATGGCACTGACACAGAACTTATTTTCTTCTCCACATCGGCTATGGAAACGGTGCTTGATGCGGTTTTATTGATGGGAGCCACCGTTGAGGGGATTAATTTCTGTGAACTAGATTCCTCAACACTCCGCATACTTGATTCCGCGAGAGATCGTGCACTGGAATCAACGATATTCTGCGCATTAGTTTCAGCAAAAATTCTCATGCTTGAATCTACAGTCCTTGTTTCAGAATCATTTCTAATTTCATCTTTGATGTATCTAAGCTCAGCGCTACGCTCTGACCCATCAACTGTGATTGGCATCCACTCTCCTCCAGGAGCGCTATTACCAGAATAGTGCATCGCCGCGTACAAAAGCACGGCAATATTGAAAACAATGCTCACTCTAAATATTAAATTACGACGGTTACCCAACATTATCACGAGTTTAGGCACTTGCATTATTAGAAATTAGTATGTACTATAACGTCCTTCGCCGTCCTCTAGGACGTAGTTTTCTATAAGGGCCTGTTCGTGCCAGCATCACAATTTATTGCATTATCAGCGCGCGTGTGGAGGTGGGCGCCGAAATGGCGCCGCGCACGTGTACCGCTTCTGTAACAAATAAAGACTTGGTTTTATAATTTATTTACTCAGCATATTTAATTTGTAAAAGCACTAAAATGCCCAATTGTTTATATTTCAAATAGTACACAATTTGCAATGTATTCATTAAGTATTATCTATTATAATAATGTAAAAAATTACAGGCAAAACTGTTCAATATTTATGTTTGTAGCCATTATGTATGAATCTAATCTCTAGTACACTAAATCTAGTGTACTAATATACAGCTGTAACAGAGGTGTGTCCCTAAAGAAAAACCAAATTTACTTATCACTAAATTGAGTGAATTTACGTGTGGTGTTTATTTGCACGATAGTTTATATATTATGTTACTAAGTCAGGTAAGTAAAGGTACTGGAGATAGGTCTCAAACCAGCCTTAAATACGCAATCTTAGCGTACCGATGTACATACTATGTACCTATTAAATTAGATAGATAAGCTTTATGAGGCGCTACTGAGTTAATGAATGCAAGATTAGAACAAATTGTGGAAAAAAAAAAATAACTAAGTAGCTCGTAGTTATAATTTTTTGCGGTTCTGATACGCGTCTTCTGTCACTGAGCTATTCAGTTGCTTGCAGTTACCAATTTCATTATCACATCCTTTCTTTATCGTCTTGGGTGATACCCACTCCATCTATTGAGTGTATGCATTGTTCCGATTGCACACACATTGTCCCGATATGGTAAATTATTTCGATACGCCTTAATTATTACAATTAAGAATTCCAATTTTGATGATTAAGGTTTCCGATTTTGTCGATTCGTTATTTTGGCCCGGGTAACAAAGGCTACAGTTTAACCGACTTCAATAATAGTTTCTTTTTTAGCGCAGGTATTAGATAAATATATCCTCAGATCAGTGGCCATTTAGCTAAGAATTCCTAGCTGGCTCTTTCAGAGAATCCCTTCACTCTACGAACTCACATAATGCTTACAAGATATGCATTTAAATTGGAAAAGTATAAAATAAAAATAAAGTTTAAAAACTGTAACCCTAACCTGTAACCTGACTAAATATAAATAAATAAATGACCTAAAAAGTACGAAACAAAAAAATAATTTAGACAGAAATCTAGAAATGCACAGGTACAAAAATGGTCAAGGTAGAGCCGTGGTCACATGCCTGTCTGAAATACCTACAAAATTATAATGGCATATTTATTATAAACATGCGACTATTATTACTTTGACAAAGGACATGTACCATTTACGGCCTGTGGCGGCCATAATGTTTTCAATATTTAAAATTAAACTAATAATTTATAAAATCCGTCAGTGGTTTTCTTTTCTTGATAGAACTTCAGAAAAAGATTATAGTTTAAAAAGCTATTATTTTGAATTTGTACTTTATCGTAATGGTTATTGGTGAATTATTGTTATCTGTTGACAATCAAATAGGATATTGCCGCTACGCTGAATTGACAACATTAAAAACTTTGGTACTATTATATTACAAAACAATATTACGCAGTTATTTCTTAAATAATTTCGTGAGAACAGTAATATGACTATTTAAGAAAATATTTTTTATAATTATTTGGTGAAAACTGATATTATTTCTAATCAAGAGTAGCAATTATGACTCAAAATATTGGCAAAACATTTTACATCTGTCATGTCATTCTACTCATCTACTGTTGTTATTGTGTAGGTATTGTGTATCGCGAATATTTTATTGTGATTTTATGAGTATAAGCTATATATTTAGTGATTTTAAGCCTCATTATTTGTTTATATATGTAGATATTATTTTATTTATTTATAATTATGGTGTTATTTTTGATCAAATATTCGATTTTGAAGAATTTCAATTTCAAAATTATATCCATCTTAGATGTCTTTTATCTCATCATCCAAAAGTTTTAGTGTGAAAAGAAATACACAGGGCAATAGGGTAGTCATTTATCTTCAAAAAACATATTGTTTTATATATGTCCTTTCCAGGCCGAGAATGTATGGGCATTTGGTACATCTCCTTTATATCCCGGAAAAATTGCTATTATAGATATATTTTATAACCGTTTTTAAATGATTTTCCTTATATTTATTATGGATATTTACGTAAAGGCCACTTTTAGCATCAACAATCGGAGGGTAATCGCTATTCGGAAGAGCGATACTACGTACCACGTCTTACAAAACCCGCATTCATATAAATCCAATCGCGGTGATCAATGTACTTTCTGGACGTACAGAGCAGCGAGTAAACGTTACATTCCACGAATATTCCACTGCTAGGAGCAGCTACTTTATAGAATAAATCATTTGTGAACATGAGGAAAATTTACTGTGAGCGGGATAAATATTAAATTATCTTTTTCCACATTGTAAATTATTTGTTCTTTAAAGTAGCTGAGTATGTGAAGTGCTAAAATGGAATTTTGGCATCTAAGTAACGTAGCTCAGTGTTGCATTAGCCCTTGACGAAAATACACCACTAATATGGATTCTGAGGAAACTGCATCGCTTCTCTTAGAAAGAATTGAAATACCCAGCATACGGTGAATAAAATAAAACGAAAATCTTCATTAAAACTCTTTCATTGTTGTATCACATTGCACCTTTAAATTAAATTGAAGGACGCTTTGGAAGCAGTGTAGGCTACACGTGCAATGGGCAGGAATTGGGCAGTGCATACAGGAATTGGGCAGTGCATACAGGAATTGGGCAGTGCATACAGGAATTGGGCAGTGCATATAGGAATTGGGCAGTGCATACAGGAATTGGGCAGTGCATACAGGAATTGGGCAGTGCATACAGGAATTGGGCTGCGGTCGCTGCCTTCTGCGAGGAGGTTATCTTGCGGAGAGGGCCAGGGAGGAGGATTCTTCCGCTGACCCAAACCGTCGCCAGCGACTAGGGCAGCGCAGGCGTGAGTACTTGCGCCTCATGCCGCCCTAGCTGAGGCTGCAGGTGGATGGACCGGGGAACGTCCGCCACCCGTAAGGCCTCCCGCGAAGGTGCGACGCTCCGTATGCGGATGCGTCGCTCAGTAGAGGGTACCCGAAAGGGTAAGCCGCCGGCGGGCCACTGAAGTAATCCAACACAGTACCAGTGGTCCGTCAACACAGGCGGAGAGACGGCACACGGCGGGTTTCTTTAGTGGGTGCGGGCCCCACACTACCCTGTTCGTTGCCCCGAACGACGGGGTGTGCGGTTAGTCACATTTTTTCCCGCCTAAACAAAAAAAAAGGCTACACGTGCAATCCGGTGACCCGCCAACACAAGCGGAGAGACGGCATACGGCGGGTTTCTTTAGTGGGTGAGGGCCCCACACTAGCCTGTTTGTTGCCCCGAACCACGGGGTATGCGGTTAGGTATTTTATTTCCCGCATTAAACAAAAAAAAAAGGCTACACGTGAAAAACAAATTTAAATCGAATGGATAATAATAATAATAAGCGCGATAGCAAAAACTTTCTTAACCTTTGCTAGTGGTAGTCATTGTCCCAGTATCAATGGACCGGCTTGATCTGGGAAGTACCACCCACTCACAGATCAGCGTGAAACCACCGTAGATACTCCTACTGTTGTGAGAGCGTCGGAGGCAAACCCCCCCTCCTTATTATCATTTCTCTTTATCCCTCATCCTTTTCCTTAGATTTGGTAATGAGCGAGTGATGCCTCTGGTATTGCTACCGTCTTTTGGCTGTGTGGCCGGCTTTAGAATTGTCCCACCCCTCTCTACCCACGGGAGTCGTAAGAGCCGACTGAGGGAATACCGGGGGAGTGGGCAGCAGCACTCCCTCGAGTATTAACAACACCACTGCGATCGCCAACCCGCCTGCCAAGCGTGGCGATTACGGCATTATCCCCCATGACCGCCCTTTGCCTTTGCCTGCTGCTACGCCGCAGCCAAAAGTTAGTTTTAAGGTGACCACGCCATTGTAGGGAATGTTTATGTTAACCACACGTACTACATATTCTTATCAACTTGTAAAATACGTAAATGGCCTACATGAATATTGAATATGTTTCATGAAGTTCGTGGTAAAATGTAGTTAATATTTAAATGGTCTGAGAGAACTTTCAATCAGAACATCTGTTTAAAGACATAACATTTATTAGCACAGAAAAGTAACTAGATGTATAAACACAAGAGCTCTCTGTTCCCTGACTCTCATAGTCCGATGTAACTGCATCATTCCCACACGACTGGAGAGAGAATTGGCACAGGGCCTACCGCTTTACGTAGGTGAAACAACACCAACTTGCAACTCCATCCATCCATCCATCAGCCCCTCATCGCCCACTGCTGGACATAGGCCTCCCCAAAATGGGGGTTTTACCATAATCACCACGCTTGGCAGGCGGGTTGGCGATCGCAGTGGATGTTTTTAGTACACAGGGAAACGCCGCTGCCCGGTCCCCCGGTAATCCCCCAGTCGGCTTTTACGACTCCCATAGGAAGAGACGGGGTGGTGCTATTCTTGGCGCCGGCCCCACACGGCAACTTGCAACTCGAAACTGCTATTAAATAATTTCTTAACGAAAAGATCAGTAAATTCCAAGTCTGTCATGAGTAGTTAGCTTGCCATTATAATTAATTCTACCCTAATAGGGTATGCGAAACAGAGAGCTATTCAAACTTCGCTAATTGGTTAATTAGCTAATGAATTATGATTTACCTTGCGTGATGAAAAACAGCCATTAAATATTTATTAATTCGAAAAATCTATCCAGCCTACTAGAAATATTATTTACGAGAAAAATCAATTATTTTGTAGCTTATCACCGAGTCTGGCCTTGACTCTGTTATACCATCCAACCGTAAAACTACTGTGTCCAACGTAATAGCTATTAGATTAAAACCACTAACCACTTCAAAAGACATTAGCTTTTTATATGGTTTTCATTGTGGTTTAATTTTTTGGTTTTATTACCGGTGAACCATCGGGGAAGTACCACACGTGAGAAAACTATTTTGAAATTTTATCGGGCCTACTTCGATTCCTACTTATAAAGCTAAAGAGTTTGTATTTTTCGTATAAACGTGCTTGTCTCTGGAACTACTCGAGGAAGGCTTTACACTATGTGGTGACAGACTAAGAATACAAATGTCACCACCCCATTCTTTCCCACGCGACTAAGGGAAGTAAGCAATTATCACCCATTGCATTACTGGTGGTAGGGCTGGGTACCAAGTGGGATTACTCACTTGCTATCGGGCCCGAGCGGGTTGGTACCACCATCTTCTGTGTGACCGGCCATGAAGCACATCGGTGTGTTTAGGTTCTAGCCGTTTATTATTTCATTTCATATTTGAGAAATGAAATGGTGTGCAGCTGCTTGACAATACTCTATAGGTACAGTTGAGTCCATGAGCGACGGTTACCATTATTAAGCAATAAAAAAAAGTATATGGTTGTCAGTAAAGTCGGTTTACGGACGATAATTTTACGTGATAACGTCATATATGTTTTCTGAGAGTTTCACAAATAATGCATCGGTCACTATACATTTTTCGGAACGTGACACTTTTTCGTGCGTGCAGCCGGCGTTTATCGATTTATAAGACCCCAAAAAAAAAACTTGACACATACTTTATATACATTAAATATGCACATGCAATAATTGATATCAAATTCTTGCCACTTCAATTCAGTTTAACTTTTAAAATGTTAGCCGTCAAATATACAAAGTAAATAATAATTAATATAATGATAAACGATGCCCTAATATTTTAATCTGTTAAGTATTTTGTTATCCAAAGCTGAAGGCCGAGTGTTGCTACTTTACTGATATACACTTTGTCGACATTCATTATTATAATTGCAAGGAGATAATAATACTTAACCACAAAAGGTATGTCAAACCACCGTTCAACGTTTACTTGGCAATAAAAACTGTGCGCACACGCAAATAAGTCCGCTCTTATGACATAGCTTACTTTGTCAACGATCACACAATAGATCGTAATTCCTTATAGCAACCAAGAATTTTCCTACAGTGATTTTAACTATTCAGTTTACTCCAGCTGTGCAAATATGTAACTTTTGCGGTGGTCATTCATCATTGATTGCACGTAACGACTGTTTTGTGGAGAGAGACCTCAGGCTATGTGAGGGTTGACAATGTGGTTAAAAACTACAGAATCTAGTAGGAGCTAGAGACAGGAGGATGTTGTTTAATTCATTTCACATCACCAAAAATCGAGCGAAATTAGATACCAAAAATGCGCAATACCTAAGCATTGAAATAATAATATACAAAGTATCTGCTAATTACTATAATAAACAAATAAATAATAAACAAATAAATAATAAACAAATATTCACGGACATTTCACACAACGTCCTCTGGTCCCAAACTAAGCTTACCTAATGCTTGTGCTATGGCTACCAAATTACGGATATAATACATAATATATTACTTTTTTTTGTAAATACATATACATATAATAGATAGAAAACACCCAGACGCAGTACAAATATCTGTGTTCATCACACAAATAATTGTCCTGAGTGGGAATCGAACCCACGACCTGGTGCACGGAAATTGGTTACAGTACCGACGTTATAGTGATAAATACTGGCAATGTGAGTTTTGTTATTTTTCGAAGGGCCACCCACGTATCATGACATGAAAATAAGCGCTCGGAATAGACTGGTTGCGTACACGGAGATTTGAATGTTTTGGCGTAAACTGGGAGACCTAGGTCCAGTAGGACATGATCGGCTAATTTAACTGCACCTGGGAAGAAGGCTCAACGAAAGAAGAAACGTATATCGTATACATAGGACTGCAAGGTTTTTTAGGCTTGCCAGACTTAAATTTAAATATTTATCTCATTATAATTATGCACTTACAACTTAAGAAATAGTTATTCAAAGCAGGTGGTTGCGCGGGCGCTGACAGTGTTACATTCAAAGCACAGTGCGACCTTCATAGGCGAAAGTGTTTTACTTAAACCGATTATAATGCTTGCTTGAGTTAAACTAACATGTAAACGTGAAGAGCATAAGATATTTAACGTAAACTTGTGTAATATGTTAGTACAGGAAAGAGACCAACATATTACCATTGTTACAATATTTTATGAAAGAATATGCTATTTCCTAAGTACTATTAATATATCTTGTTATTAATATATATTTTTTAATTATTTGACATGCTTAGCCTTATAAATTACCACAAAGTGCGAAAATGTGAAATCAAAAATAATGGTCACGAGCAGGATTTGAACGTGCATCTCCCGGAATACCGTCTCAGATAATTTGCCAATTCAGAACAATTGCTCGGGACTGCGAATTTCGATAACATATACCTTCTTAATGTCTTCGGTGATGCCTACGTCATCTGTCAGAAGTATTTGGATACATTATACCGACCAGGTAAGCTTAATTTTACAATTAATATTATATAAATGTTTTGATATATTTTTTAAGCATTTGACATGTCAAATTAGCAAAATAAAAAAAATAAAGGCAATGCATCTGGAATGGCAGGTATTCCAAGAGATGTAGGTTCAAATCCTGCTCTTGACTGTTATTTTCGATTTAACATTTTCGCACTTTGTGTTTTTACTATTAATATAGACGATAAAGTCGTGTTAGTTTCTTCATAGCCGTCGAGAAAATCTCTCAGACATGCAGGTTTTTTTTTCACGATTCCACCACTGATCAGTGATAATTTATAAACAAATACGCACATATTTATGAAAAGTCAAAGATGTGTGCCGTGCGAGGTCTGGTGCTGGACCTTGGACTGAGGATCGAACCCGATACCACTGTCATTGTAATCCTTGATAAAATTATTCTCATTGCTGTAAAAGACAATGCTTTGGTAGAAACAACCAGTTAATTTGTATTAGTTACAATAAAGCCGAACTGTTTATTTATTTTTTATTTAAATGCGCTAGGTGAACCTATTTTTAGTGCTAGAACCTACACATACTATAAATATAAAGGCACAGGTTTTCCACACGATTCCTATACGTTAGTCAAATGTATTCTCTTTTGGATGGATGATTTTTTGGATCTTTTCTTTGAACAGTCTTCATTGTACCCGCAGTTGTATATTAATCTATCAGTGTTTTACTATCTATCACCAGCGTGGTGATACCCATGCAGTGATTGACGTAATACTTGTCTCCGCCCCAATCTAATAGACTATATACCTATTCGTTTGCCACCGAAACTAGTATCAAAGTCAAATTACATATTAAATATCTGTAAAAAAAATAGGTTCAACCGGGACAGGGTTTGTATTAAAATATGTGTCATATAGTGACGGACTTATATGTCAATATAAGTTCTACGGTCCACGGAGACAAAGTCATGTGCAGTAGCTAGTTATGTAAAAGATGAACAGAAATTACGCATTTACTTAAGATCTTGGACTTGTGTTATACTTTTAACTACTCGTATTATTTATATTTTTTGTTTTCTTATGAAACGTTGATAGCCTTCACCCGCTTACTTACTCAATAATCTGTGACTGTGCATTATATAACTATAACCAGCCTTTACTCGTGACTCCGCCGCAGCCAAAAGCTGGTTTTTATGCTAAATAAAAATCAGCTTTAATATCTCATGTTCCCGATATAGTAGCGGGATATAATGTATACCAGTTTTTAAGTCTAATCAAGATCTATCAAACAAAAAAAGTTTCATCAATATCTGTTTCGTAGTTTTTTCGTGAAGCACAAACAGACAAAACTTCTCAAATTTTTTTTTTGTGTTACGACTAATATTCAGCCTAATACATTCATTTTTCTCAAATATCTTAAATATACAGACACAGCTCTGTTACCTACCGCTTTATAATAGATAATTTGTGTCAATGTTATTAATTATTTTATACAATTTTGTGTTTTGTTAACGGTGACCGTATTTAAGTATTTCATTTCTCATTCTTACAGTAACACCGAAATCATATAGTTCATAAATAATTTTATAACTAGTTTTATAACGGCAATACAAGACAATCATTAATTTATTTGTCTATCGGCTGTTACTCGCGACTTCGCCTCAGCATGATATTAAATTTTATCTTAATAGTAAATTAGTATCCTAATTTTGCTTTTCCTGACAACCGACTGAAATGAAATAAAGCCTACATTCCACTCCAAGCCGCATTAGAATATGTTCATTAATTATTACTAGGTATATAGGTAACATTATAAACGCGAAAGTTCATATTTTGTTTGTTTATTTTACGCTTTCACGTCAAAAGTATTCAATCGATAATCATGAAATTTAGAATACGTATAAGTCAAATCCCAGAAAAGGACATAGGCTACTTATTATCCTATATAAATAAAATGATGAGATTATTAGTTTGTTGTAGAATGACGCATATGTATTCTGAAGTCGCGGGTAGAATTTAGTTCCATGTGTAACAAACAAACAGATAGTCAGACAAAAAAAGGCATTATTTCTTTTTCTCTTAAAATAAATAAATATTCACAGACATTTTTACACTACGTCCTCTGGTCCCAAACTAAGCTTAATGCTTGTGCTATGGGTACCAGATTACGGATATAATACATATATTACTTTTTTTTGTAAATACATACATATAATAGATAGAAAACACCCAGACGCAGTACAAATATCGGTGTTTATCACACAAATATTTGCCCTGAGTGGGAATCAAACCCACGACCTCGTGCACGGAAGTCGGTTACACTACCGACTACGCCACAAGGCCCGTCAAATCGTCTTATCTCTAACTGCCTCTGTGGTGCAGCGGTAGTATAAGCGATTGCTGATCATGAGGTCTCGGGTTCGATTCCCGGGTCGGGCAGTGTTATTGAGCTTTTTCGTAAAAAGAAAAATTCTCAGTAGCACCCCGAAGTTTGGAAACGTGCCCGGTAGATGGCAATAGGCTCGTACGTGAGACTTAAACATAGCTGGCGAATCGTGGGTGTGTATACACCTCTGCCTACCCCTTCGGGGAATACAGGGGTGATGCTATGTTTTTGTATTTCTTATTTCTCATCATCTCTTCTCTGTTTTGATATAAGTTCAGCGTACAAATACCGAGTTCTACAGTTTTATTTGATTACTAGCCTTTGCCCGCGGATTCGCCGCAGCTAAAAGCTAGTTATTAGGCTATATATTAGGTTCCCGATATCGTAGCGGAATAAAATGTACACAAGTTTTTAATTCAAATCAAGAGCTATCAAATAAAACAAGTTGCATCAAAATCTGTTCAGTAGTTTTTGCGTGACGCGCGAACAAACAAACAGATAAACAGACAGAAATAAAACTTAAATAATTGTTTTGTGTTTAGACACGCCTATACATATAGCCTAATAAAGTACTTTTTTCTCAAATATCTTAAATGTACAGACACAGCTCCGTTACAGCTTTATAATAGTATCGATATGTATGTATTCATTTATACCTGTTTAGTATTTCCTGTTATCAATACTGTTAAGTTGGCTTTTAGTCGTCACGCAACTAATCATGCGATCCTAAGATTTTAAAGCGAATTAATATCACATAGTGCTATTCTATATGGGGATCAATGTATTTTCTTAAATAAGTATTTGAGAAGATATATATATATATATATATATATATATATATAGTAATTACCAAACATAGTATGATATTATAACACATTTAACGGGTATATACGCGCATTAAACTTATCAAAATACTATTATTTTGATTAACCTCGACTTTTCGGCTGAGCTGCACCAGCCGTGGTGACGATTAGACACGATAGTATGATATTAATAATAATTCTAGTGCTAAAGCATATCAGCATGAAACAACGGTAGGTACTACTGTGTTTCATATGGTGAGTGAGAGCGCCGGATGACCAAACGCCTTCCCTATCCTCTCCTCATTTTCCTACCTATCTCTTTCTTATTATTCTTCATATCCACTTCCTACTCCTGTCCTTGGAGATGGCAAGTGATGCCTCTGGTGTTGCTGGTGTCAAGTCATCATGGGTGGTGGCTTCACAAAAATTATGGTATGTTTGCGTAAATAAAATAGTTTTTCTTCATCGGCAATATTAAAAAAGTAACATCAATATTTTACAAAAGACTACACTGACTTATTCTCGCCCATTGAATTCATTCTTGAATATTTGTCAACCAATTTGTACTATTTAGATTATTCTTACATCACATTACACTTTCGCGTGGAACTGATAATTTTTACACAACACATGTGTAATATGTATACTTACAAGATTTAACACATACGAGATAGGTATTAGATTTGTCTGTTCAACGTTAGCAAATCGTGCTAATTGACTATAATTTTCACAAACTTTCTTCATAATATTGAGAATATAGACTAATACTTACCTATATGAATCATTGATATTTTAAAATATATCTACGTTTGAACGACTAAGTACATTTATAAGCATGTAGATGTATTAAAATATTCAAAGCGGGCACTCACATGGAAATTCATATTTAAAAATATTAACTTCACAAGCTGCTTTTAAATATTTACATGCATGTTATTCCAATAATCGTATCTATTTTAGCGGGAACCCATTAGTATAAACTCTGTCTTGGCTTGTTAGAGAATATATAAATTGTTATTATTTTTAACTCAAACCTGTTAGTTGGTTAGAAATTCCATCCCATTCATAGAAGTTTTTTATGTATAACCTGTTCGTTGATGAGTATTTCAGTGCTATCGTTTACAATTTATCACAAGTCGACTTAAGCGTCTCGCAATTTTAAACCTAGTTAGTACATCGAGAATATCGCGCAAATGGTATCCTAATATTTTCTCGGCAAGGTCTTCAATAATCTTGTGATGGATATAGATAATAGACTGGTACACAAACACATTTCTAAATACATAGAAATGATATTGAATGCTAATGCAATTATAATAATTTTGGTTTTAAATATGCTCTGCCTTTATAGGAGATCACTTTCATCCGTATCTTCAATTACCAGTTCATAATTTTATGTTACCAATAGAAAACGTATGAATAGTTAGTTATTTTAGTTACCTTTCAAAAACAACAACGATACATCTACCACGAAAGCCTAAGTATTAAAAGAGGTAAATTCGAAAAATATATTGTGTATTTTTAATTGCTGTCACAATAATTCCTGTAACGCGAGTGACTTCACAAATATGTATAGGATTTACCAACACGACGTTGAACGGTGGTAACTACTAAGTACTAACCATCTGGTAGAGCATGCATCTTCTGCTACTATTACTAATTAAAAAAAAGCCCTACTCTCAGGGTCTTATTGCGTACCACTGAAGTAATGTAACATAGTTCCGGTGGCCCGCCAATAAAGGCGGAGATACGGCACACGGTGGGTTCATTTAGTGGGTGAGGGCCCCCCACTACCCTGTTCGTTGCTCGAACGATGGGATGTGCAGTTAGGAACAGTTATTCTCACCTTAACAAAAAAAAACCAAGTCTTATTGCGTAGCACGTATCTCCATTGCCGTTATATATGAGCACAGATCTATTATGTCTGCTGTATCGTGCTTATTTAGATTAGATAAATCCTAGACATGAAGGCCAATAATCAGTCCTGATTTACTGAACGAGAAATTACTCTTGAGTGTTATAGATAACTGCCATCTACTGGGTGACTGGTTTGATCATAGCATAAATCGCTGTGTATACAAGGCGTCTATGTAACAATGGGTAAACATCCTATGACTGAAGGTTCAATAATATATACTTAAGCCGTAACTAGCTACTTAACATCGATGACTAGCACAGTGTCTTGGACTTCACGGTGCAGTAGCGCTGCATTAACAGGAAGCCTCGGGCATGTTGCGCATACGCAATCAACGTCGGAGTACAGCGAACTAGAAACTATTAGTCACGATATGCAAATAATACAGCTAGATTACATGTGTGAACAAACGGGTTTCATTAAGATTCTAGTTAGTTTCGCACAAAATAGAAATATGGAGTGTCTTTTTAAAAACATAAATGTCTTTTTGTTAAGAATTTGTGAATGTTTGGTGGATTGAACGGAGAAAAATAAGAAAAAGTAAGTACTGACACTGAATAGAATGTTTTTATGAAGATATTTTTTTAAAGGAAATATGCCGTTATTTAACAACACAAAATCTTTGAAAATCATTGAGAATAAGCCCTTTTGACAATATACTCTTTTAATTACCTATCTATTTATTATTTTTTTTGGTTTTTTATAATGTGGTACGAACAAAGATGATATAGATACTTAGCTTTAAAATAACAAGACACATTATGCCATGATATCATGGCACGTAAATGTTTAGTATATTAATTAAATTAAATTCGTAACATTAATTTAAACATAAAAAATAAAATCATAATACAACTTACAATAGATAATACATTACAATTAAACTTTATAGATATTATATTAATATCATCGTACCATTACTAGGTATATATATAGGTATTAGGGATGGTCCGAAATTCGTATTACGTTCGGTTTAACCGAATTTCGGTGGCTTGAACCGAACTTCGGCATTCGGCCGAAATTCGGTTTTAAATGCCGAACATTCGGTAAAAGAAGAAGGTATGGCTTCCATTAAAATTTAGAGAAATCAAATCTGTCATAGCTGTAAAATAAGTCACATTAATATATATATACCAATACTCTAAATTAATTTCATCATGGTCAGGTGTTGTAGTACGTTAAATTATAATTAGTATAGATAAATTAAAAGGTATACAGTCATTCTGGGTAACTTTGACAGATTACAGCGATATTTTTCACAGTATTTAAAATGTTTTAACATTTAAATGACAATATTATACTTTGTTAGTGTTCTCAGAATATGTTTTATCCATAGACAACAGTGAAAGACTATAATATCCATTAATTATAGAGAATAATAATAATCCATTTATTTGCTCGAACATAGTATGATACAGGTGTCAGCTTAAATCTAAGAACATCATATTCTGCCCCTTCTGGCGTGCAAATAGTCCTATATTCATTAATAATTATGAAAAATCTATTTTTGTACTATGTCAAAGTTACCACCCACAAAAGTGTAACTTTGACACACATTAAATCCGTCACATAAGTAAGGTATTATTTAATTATTAAATTACTTTGGATAACATTGGTTTATATTATTCCCAAAATAGGGATGTGGTTTGGCGATACAAACATACATTTGTAGTAGTATCATACATATTTGTAAAAAAAAGGTCCATCAATCAAAATTTAGCAGTTACAAGTATATATATTTTTAATTCGCATCAAAACCTCGTTTAAATGCTAAAAATGAACAAACCGTTAAGCATATTAAATAGAACACAAACTGAAATAATTAAAACAAACAAAAAATATGTAAACACTTTGGTTTGAAGTTATATACTTTGGTTTTGACATTAACTCTGTTTGACAACTTCGCTTTTATTTTAAGGTGTGTCTACGGAGCTTCCTTAAAAATAGAATCTAAAGCAAGCATTAACAAAAAATATTGATTTCATAGGGAAAAAACATTAAAACATTCTGATAGTCACACTGTCAATGTTACCCGAATGAATCCAAGTTACCCAGATTGACTGTAAATGAATTAGTTTTTTTCGCAATCCAAGTGTCTATGTATCCATAAACCCACCAGACACCCTTACACTGATTGTTTTTTATTGTTTTACGACGTTGTCTTTCATAAATAAATACACACAGAACACATGTTCATGTTACTCCCGAGAAAACACACACCGAAGTTCGGTCGAACTTCGGCCGAATTTTGTATATTTACCGAATGTTCGGCCGAAGTTCGTATTCGGTTAAAATCACATTCGGCCCATCTCTAATATATATGTATTATCTAATCATGCATTTCTAATAAAATATGACTTTGAGGCCAATTAAAAAAATACTCTTTTAGACCCTAAACCTCATTATACACTGAAGTTGCATATTATACACTAGTACATTCCCCGCGGCTTCGCTCGCGTCCTAGAATTGTCGATGAAAAATCAATTTCGGATAGGATTCCTATTATTAGGTAGGTATAAGCGTCACCCCGCTAACAGCCGGTTTTACCCTACCTCCGCATTAGATGTTTCACATCAAAAATATAGGTTCCGGATTAGTAATCACCAACATATCATATACTAAAACCTTCTCCGAACCACACTGCATCTTATGGTATAAGTATTATTCCGATCGGTTCAGTAGTTTCGCAGTATAACTGAACAAAAAACCGGCTCGCCATTTATTAGATTTTATTAAAACAATGAGACAGTAAATAATTTTAATATTATTTTCAATTGAAATATTTTTTTCATGATGTTTTTAATATACCTACTATTAAGTTCACAGTCAGTACTAGCTCATAAGAAGTAGCCGTTAACTACTAGCCTTAACCTCGCCGATATGGTTCTATGAACTTAACCTAAAAAAGTGCGAATCTAAATGATTAATTTGCCTCAAATACAGTAATTTGCAAATTCATGGCCTTTGTTCTAATAGGAACTGTTATATTAAAAAACATTCTCTTAGTAGTTAAGTCTAATGACTTATGAAAATTGAAGTAGCTATTGTTCTTTCTTATTAGTAAAAATGTTCTGTTCTGGCTTGAAGTAAGAAATTTAAGCGCAATTACTTTAAAATACATTGTGGGAACATGAAACTTGAATCGTTTACACAAGGACAATTCTATTGGACATAGGATGCATGCAGTTAACGTTAGTAATACTTTTTACTATGTAAATACATCACCTTTCGGCTATAATTTGGAATCTATAAATATTAAAAAATAAAGTCCCCCCGTCGCCTGTGTCTGACAGTCTTATCGCAATAAACTCAAAAATTTTTATGCGGCTTTCATCAATGGATGGAGTCTTAGTAATTGATGAAGAAAGTTTAGGTGTATAATTTATTAAGGTTTTTGGTAGATTGGGTATGGTAATCAGATGGATGACCGAAAAGTGACAATTATTTGTGGACATCTGACCTCCGTGCTTCGGAAGCCATCTTAAGCAGTGGGTCCCCAAATACATACTTTTTGGTTGTCACATAATAACCTGACAGCCGTTACAGGTTGTCAGAGTCCTGAATAAAAAATTGGATTCCTGTTCCTGTCTTGCTTTATGATCGCCAGATGTCCCCTTAGTTGGGTCGTCAAATGGGCAGTCACTCCATGTAAATATTGGTGAATCAGCTAAACTGTACAGATGGCGGAGTGGTTTAGATACCGGCCTCCCATCCGAGTGTGGTGGGTTCGATTCCCACACAGGGCAACCCTTTGTGTGATTCATAAATAGTTGTTCCGAGTCTGCGTATACTTTATGTCCGTGGAATTGTATGTTTGTAAAGTCCCCCGCGATACAAGGATTATTCCTTAGCGCAGGGGGCTGTCTATAAAAAAATATATCAGCATAGTTTGGGTGAATTATAACAATAACTATTCAAATTGTATTCATATATTCATAAACCAATGTTGCCAGGGGTAAGAGCTGGTGCAAAATAAATGTTTAACATTTATTTGGTGGTACCGTATGTACTCAATTAATCATTGCTAAATTATGTCCAGTTAACTCATTAACTGTAAACATTGATTTTGCTTATTCCACCAATTGCACAGACCACGGTAGTGCAAAGTTCAAAGACCTTTTTTTTTTGTTTAGGCGGGAAAAAATTTACCTAACCGCACACCCCGTCGTTCGGAGCAACGAACAGGGTAGGTAGTGTGGGGCTCTCACCCACTAAAGGAACCCGCCGTGTGCCGTCTCTCTGCCTTTATTGGCGGGCCACTGGAACTATGTTATATTCCTTCGGTGGTAAAGTTCAAAGACCTAGCCATCATTTTGTGCGACAAACGGTAGATGTCCAAAAACCCGGAGCTCATCACGTACTGCGGTTGGAAGTAAAGATTTACTTCTTCTAAATAGTTTACTTTTTAGGTTAGATATTGTGATTTTATTACAACAGCGATATGGTGGTAAATGGTTTTAGATAGTTGATCGACAGAATCAGCAAACCGAAATAGGTATCTACGTTGCGAGACGTTTAACAATAGAAGCCAAGGTTTTCCTAACCGCAAGAGAAACAAGTTATTCATTTAATTTTCAACAAACCTGACATTTTGTAAAAATACATAATTCCGACAAATAGTTGTATTTTACCGCAACCATAACTCAATAAGTTGTGGCCAGTAATGTGTTATGCGCCTTTTTTGTACTACGTGGGTGGCAAGCAAGCATACTGCTCACCTGATGGTAAGCAGTTATCGTAGCCTATAGACGCTAGCAACACCAGAGGCGTCACCCGTCGTCGCTATCTCCAAGGAAAGGGATAGAATGTGGATAGGCAGGATAATAAGGAGAGGATAGGTATAGGATACTAAGGAGAGGATAGAAGGATAATAAAGAGAGGATAGGGAGGGGTTTATCCCTCCGGCGCTCTCACTCATCATACGCAAAACAACGATAGGAAAGCCCTTACCACTAGAAAAAACAAATAGTATTTTTTTATTGTTTCCTTATCACCAGGTGAGGGTTTGTTATGGGCAACTCTCAAACTCTTTGCTCTGTCCTATAGTTGTTGGTAGCCACTGGACCTTAGTTCGTTATTAATTCATCATCCTCTCCCTAGCCTTAACTCAAACTTTCTTGTTGGCTTCTGATCTGGGTCCGTAGAATGTAACTCTCTAAATCGTATCGACATCGTATCATCTCGTTTGTGATTGGTAGAAAACCGACGCGTGATGTCGCAATAATCCCTCGGCCAATCACGTTGATCCCTCAACCAATCACAATGACACGATGCGATGTCGATACGATTTAGTGATATAGATTCTAACCCCCCTATACGGTTTTTGGCTGATACACCAGTATTTACATGGAGTGACTGCCGGAACTGTGCTACCTGAACTCCACGACCTAAATAAGTCTGAAGTCAGATTTTTTAATCAGGACTAACCTGTAACAACGACCAGGATGTAATTTGACAGCCGAGACCTGCTGTTTAAAGTGCCTTCCAAAGCATGGAGGATTTGATATCAATTGATTTAAGTATTTTAAGTTGATTAATCTAGGTCCAACCAATAATAATTTATATACAAAGGTTCGCACTAATATCAGATGCCATAAATAATTAAGGTTAATTATAGTTGATACTGTATCATTATCATCCGAACATCAAAATCCGATATCAGGACACGGGACTTATTTCATAATTACATGGATAATCCAAGACACTTTAATATACATTAAATGAATTAAACAGTTACTTGGATCATTTAGAACACTATTCGCTTTAATGAAGTCGTAACGGCGAACATGTTGAGAGGTCGGGAACTCGAAAAGTATGCGCACGCGCACAATTACGAGTCATCCCACACTTTGTAATTTTATTATCGCAACGTGCGACTCTGTTAATATGCTTTTAATTATCTTGTATATACCAGACTTTTATGCAGGACTTTAAATAATGTATGTCTCCGACTTCAAAACAAAACAGGTGTATATTGCAGTCAGTTTTTCTCTAATAAGAGGTGCTTTAAGTTAAAGATTATTATTTAATTGATGACTAAATAACGCATGATGTACTTATGTCAAACATATTATTAATCCTATAAAAATAATTCATTTGGAACTAGTACTTTACCACTGTAAACTTTTAACAAAAACCTCAGTGATTGAGTTAAAATTATAATACTTGACCTGTAATGAAGTTATATAGCTTTCTTGAACAATCAAATCGAGTCTTTAAAGCGATTTGAAACGGCAGGAATGCCGCAAGGAATCGACGAATTTAATTTGCCGGTGTTAACAACAACTTGGGTTCGTCGTGTAATAACATATAATTTCGAAACCATTATAAAAATTCCGCACTTATACGTACCGGTACTCTCAAATTATTCCGGTTTACAATGCACTTGAGATGCTTTTACGATTTTGAGTTGCCGACGCTCTTCGTTTTATTTTCGTATAATTTTAAGAGTAGGTATTTTTAATCTTAACATAATTTATGCCGCTATGTTACTTGCCAAAATTTCGGGTCTTCTTTATTTTCGAAAAATCTAAATTTATAATTTATGATTGAAATGTAATTGAAAAGTTTCCGTCCATATATTATTAATATGTAAAAAAACTGTTCGTTTTTAATAGCACTGTAACTGAATATATTTTATCGATGGATGATACAGTGAAGACGAGTTCGTTTGTTACTACTTAACGCCCCAATTACTTAACTGATCATCATACTAATACAATAAATAGTATGTTGTGGTATTATGAAATGTATTCATAATATTATACTAAACAGTAAATTGCTATTGAGACGACAGAAAACAAAGCGCCACTCAAACCAAGTTCTCTTAAAGTAGTAATGTAAAAATAATTAATTTGCGTAATCTTATCCATGTGGCGTGGCTTTTGTCCAGCACTGTTTCGTGTATTTAATAACAATAAATGAGTCACTATGCGAAGGTCGTCGGCCCGAGCAAACCAAAGCCGCGACAAATTGATGTTTCTTTAGGGAACTTCCGAGAAGCACAAGTTACAAAAAACACTGTCGGCCACTCTGTTCGAATCACGATTTTAATCGCACTAAAGCGTTCTGTGTATATTATTTATAAAGGTTTTTTTGTTTATAGGCATTAGAGCAAATTCGCCATTTTATAAAATTTGCCTTAATATTTATATATATTTGTAGCATTTGACATGCTTAGCACTATACATTAAACACAAAGTGAAAAATGTGAAATCGAAAATAACAGTCAGGAGCAGGATTTGAACCTGCATCTTCTGGATACCGTCCAGATGCTTTACCAATTCAGCCATCCTGACAATTGCTCCTGACTGCTAATTTCGATAACACATCATACTTAACGTCTTTGGGTGACGCCTGCGCCATCTGCCGGACGTATTTTCATACATTATACCGACCAGGTAAACTTAATTTTACAATTAAGATTTTTACCTAATAATGACGCAAACCCTATAAATATTTATATATATTTGTAGCATTTGACATGCTTAGCACTATACATTAAACACAAAGTGAAAAATGTGAAATCGAAAATTTGGGCGTCACCCAAAGACGTTAAGTATGATGTGTTATCGAAATTAGCAGTCAGGAGCAATTGTCAGGATGGCTGAATTGGTAAAGCATCTGGACGGTATCCAGAAGATGCAGGTTCAAATCCTGCTCCTGACTGTTATTTTCGATTTCACATTTTTCACTTTGTGTTTAAAATTTGCCTTATATATACTCGTATTATCTATTAATTCTCCTTTTCAAACAATAACATCACCATTGTTATATATGCTGCGAATGATTATCATTTTTACTATTCTCTAAGAGTAACTACCTGGTAATTTAGCGATCTTATCTTATCATATTTGATATCAGTATTTATGTTCTTGGAAATTATTATTTGCTTCCCTGCCCCATTTTAGTGATAGTGTAGATTGACGCGGATGAAGATAAGATGGATTAAGTACATTTGTAAATACTTTCATAGAAATTGTAAAGGGAATTTTAATAATATTTATTTTGTTTAACAGACCTTTAAGTTGCACTTCGTACATTAGTTTTTTTTAAATCTATTAGTAGTGCCCGCGGCTCCGCCGCAAACGAAATCAAATTTTTGAATTATATTTAAGGTTCCCGATATAGTAGCGAGATAAAACATACATACCTAGGTATAGATACCAGTTTCATAAGTCCAATCAAGAGCTATCAAAAAAATAAAGTTCAATCGAAATCCATTCAGTACTTTTACGATTTATATCAAACACTATATATAAACAGACAGACAAAAATTCTAAAAAAGAAATGTTACATGTGCTGAGACTCCCATGCAGTTATTTTTTCTCAATTTCTTAAATCGACAGTCATAGCTCTGTTACAGCCTTATAATAGTATCTACAGATATCCAACCAAAAAAACAAAATAATAATCCTAATTGGAAATACAACTGACTACAATACTAATAGAGCACTTATAAAAGTGAAGACAAATATAATATTTATGACGTTAAATTATGTTATATAATTTATCCATATGATATTAAAAAATATGAAAGGGGGTAAAAGTATATTTGTTACGCCGTAACTACTAGAAACAATCATTATGAAATTTTGCATAGGTACCTACATAAAGTCTGAAGTTCAGAAAAGATACCGTAGAGAGATGTAAGTATTTTATTTTAAAGCCTACGTGGACGGAGTCGCAGCTAGAATAGTATACTTAATATTATATTAAACATTATCAGTAATTGCTTATTGGTAAGTAACTACTTGTACGTGAATGTTTAATGATAGTGACTTTTATAATATTAGGTAGGATCTTTATAAATAAATAAAATTGAAATGTCTGTTTGTTACATCTAAATGATGCCGTGTGGGGCCGGCTTTAGAATTGTCCCACCCCTCTCCACCCATGGGAGTCGTAAGAGCCGACTGAGGGAATAACGGGGGAGTGGGCAGCAGCACTCCTTTTGAGTAATAACAACATCCACTTTTTTTGGCTTATTTCCAAACCCGAAACTAGACGATAGCTGTTTTTAGTGATTTTTATATTAGCGCTGAAAATAAAACTAAATTCCATGCGGAATCACGGGTAGCTGCTAGTGACGAATAAAAATTGCTAGGCACATCTTAACAGCTATAGTTTTTGTTATTGAAAATGAGGTTTTTTAAATACAACGCTCTATGAAATTAATGCCGAAGAACTAAATTGCAATCAACTTTTTTGGTAAAGGATAATGGACAATTAAGTACTCGTAGTAGATAGATTATTTCTAAGAGATAAACTATTTCAACACCAATTTTTTTGTAACAGGAGTTTTTATATACATACATATATTATACTTAGAGGTATCTCTATTATATCGAGTTATTTCAAGCGCAATAATTGGGAATTTCAATAAGGTAAATGAACCAAGGCAATCAACATTTATGTTATTGCAATACCTACTATGATCGTTTTTCACATTTACCTACGCTAATAAGATCGTAATCTAACTTGATGGCCACTATTTCATGAAATGGTCAACCACATCATGAATCATTTCTAAAATCTGGCCACGACATATATACTATCTAATCTATCATTACTAAGATCCCGCCAATGACAAACCATTTTACAAAACGCACTACGATTGTACATGGTCAAACATATTGAATGTTCAATCAGTTTAGGTAATAATATGATCTATAATATACATTGGACATACGCTCAAATTATACGGGCCAAGGTAATAGCGTAGTAAATTTATTTACTGTGGTAATAAGTAGTAGGGCAGTTCAACTTTTGACATTCCACAGTAATCTACATTTTTACATTAAAGATTATTCGGGCGTATTTTTAGAATTCTTTTGGAATAGTAAATACCATCGTATACAGGCTTAACTCTTAAAGTTATGTGGTATAAGGCCATAAAAATAGTTTTAAGTAATAGATTTGTTTTGGAGTAAGTAATATATCGTGTATTTCAACAGCCTGGTCACTCACTCTCAAGTGTAATGGACTCAAGAAGGTACCTACCTAATCGATGACGATGGTTTGTTGGTAAGTAGGTACTTCTGTTCAGGCTTAGTCATGAGTGGCAATTGATACTTACCATGTATTGAACCGCTAGTTCGTTTGTTATCGTGAGTATTATGACCAGATTTTTGACGACAGGTCTGGTGTTTTATAGATAGGTACTTATAAAATTGAACCAAATAGATCAGAAACCGGTTTCCCTGAATGATTCTAGTTTCTTGCTAATTTAAATATTTTACACTTAAATTTAAAGTCTTTGAAGTTATTTCAAATACTACAAATTTCTGTGCATAAATCTTGCGGTTTGTTCGGAGTACGTTCAAGAACTGTTCACAGTCATTCATTGGTGTTTCGTAAACACTAAAATTAGAACAATTCCAAGTAAATTATACAGACTGTTCTGCAAATCACTGACTTTTGCACGGATGTATTTTGAAAACGATTCTAACTGCATTGTTATCCATTGCAGAATAGTATCATATATAATGTGTACAACTTGATTGCTAAACGGTAGCAATCGTTATATTTAGTTATTTATTCAGAATTACAGTTTAATTAAGATCTATTACTATGAAGTATAATAGTGTTTCAAAAATAATTAGTGGCGCTGTCATCACCTCAAATCTAATACGAATAATGTGTTATGTGTTACCTGGTTTATCAGTATATCTTCTTCGGAATCGGAAAACTTTTTTTTTTCAAATTCATGGTCGCTTCAGCGTTTGTGGCACTTTTGATCTGCGGTTGGCTGACAGGTGAAAATGTCATATGACATAAATTGTAGAGAATAAAAATCTGAACAAAAAATATCTAGACTACTTCCCCGTAGGACGATGGGGAGCCGAGCAACGGTAACAAAAATGCACCCTTTTTTCAAGATGGCGGAAACGCCATTAGTCCGAAAACTTGAAATTAAGCTGACCTCCCAACATCATAATATAAAAAAATTGGCTTCCTCGTTTCACTTTACAATTCAGGGCCTTAACAGAATTTTAGCGTCTTAAAATGCTTCGAAAATCACTTATAATATCATTTATTATTATATATTAATACTTTACATTGCACAGGTATTACTTTTGCTTAACACATTGCTGTAATAAAAGTATTTTAATTAGCAAATAGACGATTATATTTGCTTTAGCACATTTATGGCACCATATTGAACTTAATAAGCTATTTTTTATGCGTTTACAATATCGCGAGAACCCTTGTCGTGTTATGTTTCTGTATAAATAGAAGTACAATGTCAGAATATTTCTGTGAAAGATAATATAGTACTAAGAAATACGAGTTTAAACAGACTGCTTTCACACTATCCAGTATTCATATTTATTATCACAATGATAAGTTTCCTTCGCACTACAAAGTCATTATTCATTGAGGTACTTTATAAATGGGTATTAAGGACCTTGTCATTCGGTACACTCACAATAAGGAATGTCATTGTCTATTCAATTGTTCTTATTGTATTGCAATCAGTAACAGTGTTAGCGGATAATCTATAAGGCATAAAAGATTTTTGTCTATTCAGCGAAAAAAGCTTTTAAAACGATCGTCAGGTCAAGGCACCCGTTTTAACGCTACTACAAACAATGCGGAGCCTTTTATTTGTTTTACTAAAGTCACACTTTCAAGCAATACTTTGGATCTCATAATATATAAGATATTAAATAAAAATTAAATTAGTTTAAAAGAACATTAAGATTACGGGATATTCATCTCAAAATACACCTACCGCGCGTTCAGTTACAAAAAAAACAATAAACGTAAGACTTTTTTAATTTTGTTTATGTCGTGTTTGAGTTGATATATTATTATTATTATGGAGGTTTTAAATTTTTTAATCAGCAACAGCTTACAAAATACAAACAACTTATTCAAGGGTGTCCGGCTGGCATTCTGGGGCTTCCTGATTCGGTTGCATTCAAAAAACCAGTTTCATTACTCGTTTATCGGTATTCAGTTGAACTATACTACTATTTCAAGTTTTATATAACAGTAAACCACTTCCGTAGTTGCAGGTTTTTTTTTATTTTTGACAAGAAGATAATAATTATTTTCCGAATTCTTCTCAAATATAAAAATTGTTGGGCAAGTGTATACTTTGCATTAAAAAGCTATAGATACTCCACTGGCTATAGCATTGTAATAAAGCCTATAAATTTCTTGAGTCATCTACCATTAGACATCGATTTCATTTTAATTCATATTTATAACAGCTTTTAGGCTTACTAGTCATGTATAATCATGTTTACTTATATAAAGTATGAAATTAAGTGGTTTTTACTGACACATAGGTACATAAAATAGTTTCAAATAAATAATTTACCTAAGGTTGATATCAACAATCACTCTTGAAGAAAACAAGGCCCCTGCTGTATGTGTGAACTACAGTTTTTCATTTTACTATAGATCAAATCTTTATAATATCTAATAGCAGTTTTTTTCCGATTTGGTCGGATCATGTTAATCAGTCAAATTAGTCTGACATGTGTGCCATTTAAGTACTTGTGAATACTTTGCCATTTGCTTTTTTATTTTAATTTTCATTTGTTACCTTGTTTTTTTTTTTTAACAATATTAATTCTGTTTCTATAAAGGTTTATACATATTTTGAACCACGTGTCCGTGATGAAGATGCAGGCTCGAATGGCTCATAGTATGTAAGTTCTGAAAATTAACCATGACGACTTAATGACAGAATAATGCCTCTAAAACAAAATTGAACCGCGGGGAACGCATGACAGATGTAAAATAATTAAACTATTATTATTTTTCCAAATTAATATGTCACCCTTTTTAGTTTATAGGAACTTATATTTAATATTATTTTGATATTTTTATATATTTTTTACACACACTCGTGACTGTTATTTTCGATTTCACATTTACACACTTATAACAAGAAATTAACATTTAGATATTTTTATATATATTTGCATTTGACATGCTTAGCACTATACATTAAACACAAAGTGAAAAATGTGAAATCGAAAATAACTGGAAAAGGCAACTATTTCTGTGGATAGAGATAATTGATTATAATTAATATGGCGTAAATTGATGTATTTCAATAATTTGACCCAATTCTGAAGTCCACGTAGACGAAGTTGCAGTCAGATCCTATTAATTATAAAAAACCTACTTATTTACGCAGGAACTTATATTTAATATATAAACATTAAATATGAGTTCATGTAGAATTGAACATTTATTTAAATTATGTGTTAATTTCTTAAACACAAAGTGAAAAATGTGAAATCGAAAATAACAGTCACGAGCAGGATTTGAACCGGCATCTCCTGGATACCCAGGACGTTAAGTATGAATGTGTTATCGAAATTAACAGTCGAGAGCAGTTATCACAATGGCTGAATTGGCAAAGCATCTGGACGGTACATATTTATTATAATAATTACTTAAAATCAAAATGAATGCATTACATTCTTAGACCCTTGGTTTAATGCTTTTTATTTAAGGAAATAATAATATAAGGTATGGTTTTTGATCTAAATTTTTTACCATTCGACATGCTCGAGCGGAAATCGAATCCGTGTCTTTTCCAATCCGGGGAAGTGCTCTAAGCCACTGAGCTATCGTACAGATCTTTCGATCATCCCAATCTCCTTATCACATTTGTCTTTACGACCAACGCCATCTATCGGAATGCATTTACATGCATTAAACCAATATAGTAACTTTATTTTTGCAATTATAATACATACGGTATGGTTTCAACATTATAATCTTTGATACTATTCGCGTAAATATTAGAACGTATAATCTATGATACATAATACACGTAAATACATAGTGGTCACTTTTACTATAGAACATAAATAACATTAAAGTGAATACTCGTAAGAATATATGTAAATATCGTATTGTCAGTTCGATGACGTGCACAAACTACACATAAAGGTTATGTTTGAATCATAACATGTTTTTATTAGTTTTAAAACCGATGTGGGTATTCCCACGAGTTTATAGCTTTAGGCTTCGATTTCAAGTTCGTAGTAAAGCTTATTTAATGGCCGCAACATTTTACATTTATATCCATTTAACTTTTTTGTTAAAATATTGTATTATAATGATATTGTAAGAATCTATGAGTAATATTATATATTAACGTTGATACATGAGAATGGAATTTGCGGTTCATCTTGTTGATATAATTATTTTGGATGGATCTGATGTGTCCAGCTATAATGTGTCTAGCCGGGCCCATAGAATGTAACTCACTAAATCGTATAGACATCGCATCTTGATAGATTATCGCGATTGGTTGAGCGATTATTGCAACATCTCGCGTCTATGTCTCTACTAATCGCCAAATAAGACGATGCGATTTTTTGAGTTACATTCTAAGGGAGCTGATAGCTATTTACTCGTTACGAGGTCGTGGGTTCGATTCCCACTCAGCACAATTATTTGTGTGACGAACACAGATATTTGTACTGCGTCGGGGTGTTTTCTATTATATGTATGTATTTACAAAAAATAGTAATATGTATATGTATTATATCCGTAATCTGGTACCCATAGCACAAGCGTTAAGCTTAGTTTGGGACCAGAGGACTTGTGTGAAAATGTCCGTGAATATTTATTTATTTAATTATACTTATTTGTTCGGAGTAATGTATGTAATGTGTGCAGGTATCTCGCAAGATATTGGAAAGGAATAATATATGTTATCAAAATTCGTAGCAAATGTCACGATGGTTGAATTGGTAAATTATCTCGGACGGTTTTCCAGGAGATGCAAGTTCAAATGCTTCTCACGGCTATAATTTCCGATTTCACATTTTCGTACTGTGGCTAAAATACATGAAACGTTTGTCAGAATACGTACCACGGAATTTGGAATGGGTGATTTAATATCATCAAAGAGAGAGTTGCACTTTAATAAAAATGATCTGGATACTCTTAAACTCGTACTAAGTCGTAGCGAAAAAATCCTACGTCTATGCTTAAAAGTTACTTGACAACATTTTGTTCATCAATAAAAAAAGCCTAAAATTTAAACACAAAGTGAAAAATGTGAAATCGAAAATAACAGTTACGAGCAGGATTTGTCTGAAGTATTTTCATACATTATACCGCCGATGGCGCAGGCTTCACCCAAAGACGTTAAGTATGAATGTGTTATCGAAATTAGCAGTCAGGAGCAATTGTCACGGTGGCTGAATTGGCAGAGCATCTGGACGGTATCCAGGAGAGGCAGGTTCAAATCCTGCTCGTGACTGTTATTTTCGATTTCACATTTTTCACTTTGTGTTTAATATATAGTGCTAAGCATGTCAAATGCTAAAAATATATATAAAAAAATATCTAAATAGCCTAAAATTTGTTTCAGATTACATAGAGACACTTTTTAATCAGTCATTGAAATTCATTAAATGATTTCAATATCACCTAAGTAGAGTATTGACCAAGCACGATGGCTCTAAGTGTTCTTTAAAGTAATTAATTCACTGCAGGTGGTCGTCGTAGTCGATTTTAAAGGCAAGGATTTTGTAGTAAAATCTGTAATGCGCTTTGTTGGTGGTTTGCCATTACAGTAGTTGAATAATATTATCCATTATCTAGTGCTAAATAAAAACTACAAAGATATAAAATTTATCTTTATTAAATAACAAAACAATCTTTTTTAAGTTAAAGTGGAAATTTCAAAAAGGCACTAACACAGATGAAATGTGTTGGTAGTTTCTATTTTTATTGCCGATGATGGCAGACTAACCACGGCCCACCGGATGGTAACCGTCGTTCATGGACTCAACTATACCGAGAGTATTGTCAGGCTGCTGCGCTCCATTGCATTTCTCAGATATGAAATGAAAGAATAACAACTGTCTTTTGCTACAGCCAAAACACACAGACGTGCTTCATGACCGGTCACACAGGAGACGATGGTACCGACCCGTTCGGGCCCGATAGCAAGTGAGTACTCTTACTTGGTACCCAGCCCTACCACCAGTAATGCAATGGGTGATATTGCTTACTTCCATTAGTCGCCTTACGACAGCCGCGGAAAAGGATGGGGTGGTGACACTTGTATTCTTAGTCCGTCACTACACGGACAAAATGTTTATTTATATTATAATTAAAGTTGGTTATTTATCTAAGTAAATTAAAAAAAAATAGTGCAGCTATGAAAATAATATTGCAAGTTATGTTCATTTTTTGAAAGTGTGGGATTTTTACCCTTTTATCACGGGACCTCGTTATCATTTCTTCGTGACGGTCAGTACTTCTCCTACTCTTCTTCTTTTTTTTGTTATAGGTAATGTATAGTGTAGTTATACTTTCATAATTATTTATTTATCTAGTAAAACGCTGTTATTTAGACATTACCAACAGACAAATGAATTTTATTTAATTTATACAGATTATTCATTGAAGAGGTATGTCCGATATATTGTCCGATTTATAATTATATCACATAATAGATGTTTATAAATGTTATAAATCCAAGCACAGTTGTGCTGTATCACTGAGTACGTCATGTTATTTTAAACTTATTAGTTGTCTAATATATATTATCTATGCCGTATAATATTGCGGTAAAAATAATAGATATTCTTCGTGATGGCATTGGTCGATTGAATCTGTAATTTGATCGTAGGTATGGTCGTGGGCTGCATAGAGTATGGCATCTCGCTTGTTTAGAGTTCGGCACGGAGTTGCCTCCAGGAATGTTACCTATCAGCATTCGCAGTACCGTTGCCCATACAGTTTTAGCATTAAAATATCTAATTTATTGCTTTGAAATATAAAATCATAATAAAATACAGTGAATTCACAAGGGATAGATTCTTTTATGTTTTCTTTGATGACATGTGTTTAAACTGTCCATTAGTTTCATAAAAATTATTGATAATAAGAAAAAAATCATAGTATTCAATGCATACTGAAAATTCAATTTTAGTATATATATATATTTGCTATAATATTTTGATATTTTTATATATATGTATATATATTAGCCTTTGACATGCTTAGCCATATAAATTAACAAAGTGTTAAAATGTGAATTCGAGAATAACAGTCACGAGCAGGATCCAAGACGTTAACAATGAATGTGTTATCGAAATTCGCAGTCCCGAGCAATTGTCACAGTGGCTGAATTGGCAAAGCATCTGGGACGGTATACAGGAGATCCTGCTCGTGACTCTTATTTTCAATTTCACATTTTCACTCTTTGTGTTAATTTGATATCAAGTTTTATAAATTAATGTGTTTTTCACATTATCTTGTCCCTCATAATTGTGCTCGAACACAATCATCATTAAATGGCGGTATGTGTGCCCGTATTACGCCATTGCTGATACGAATATTTCTTTTCACTCTTAAATATTCATTTTGATTTCACATTATTGTCTAAAACATATTATTTAAATTATATACTTATCTATAAATTGGTCGTGTACGTAGACGTTGTAAGTAAAATATTCAGAAGAGAAATGGCAAGATTAAACAACAGCTAACTAAGTATATCGAATGGAGTAAAATAATCATCAAAAGTTACTTAATAGTTAATTCTTATTAATTTAAAAATATGCTAGATGTAGGTGCTGAGGCTATCTACGTCAGTAGCAAATGGACCTGAATTATAGCGTGATATAAAGTTTGCGTTGGTTACCTTTTTTTTTTTTAGGCGGGAAAAATGTTTCTAACCGCACACCCCGTCGTTCGGGGCAACGAACAGGGTAGTGTGGGGCCTGCACCCACTAAAGAAACCCGCCGTGTGCCGTCTCTCCGCCTTTATTGGCGGGCCACTGGAACTGTGTTACATTCCTTCGGTGGTCCGCCGGCGGCTTACCCTTTTGGGTACCCTCTACTGAGGCGTTCAAGTTACCTACTGTGTCAACATCGCGTGATTCTAAGTACATTAAAGCAGGCTCAAAAGATATTGATAGGGACGCTACTCCTATCGGTTCTAAGTTGCTAATGACAGACTATTGTCAGTTATTACTAAATATTTTATTTGGTTGTCGATAAGCATCAAAGAGATGTAGAATAGCCAATGCCAATTATTATTAATTGAAATTTAAGAATGTAACGTTTACGAATTAGTCCAAGTAGACGATTTTATTGTGCATGGAACACAAATTAGCTGCTCTCCCTTCCTTGAGAGGTAATCTGTGGGCGCTGTGGCATGGAACACCTAATATATTCGTTTCAATTTGATGTATGTTTTGAAACACCAATATTTTTTCTTTCAACTTTTTTTCTTACACGAGGATATCCTTTAGGAATACCCCGGGCGAAGAGGTATGCTGGAATCCCGATGTACTCTGACTCGGTATACTTACCTCTAGCAGGTATCCCGCAGTGTTCCTTCAGACTACCTTTAGTACCTTTGCCACCTCCTTTGCGTTCTTCACCCCCTCGTAAAAAGAGACAGTGGCGTAAGGACCATAGCGTGAACCAGAATCGAGAATCAGGGTCATCCAGCCCAACAACCGCGGCGAGTTCACGGAGCTGCTATGTCTAACTGGACAACCAACCAGCGTATGCAGCGCCGTGTCAGGGCAGTTCCCGCAGTGATGGCGACGGGCAGGGTTTCCCAGCTGGTACCAGATACGACACAGGAACCCACAAAATAACCATGCCCCAAGAGTAACTGTGTTAGCCGGTAAGAGAGAGTGCCATGGCGTCTCTCCAGCCACATCCATAGCGGGATTTATCGCCACAATAGTGGCATGCTTTGCGCTTGACCACACAAGCCGTTCTTTCCATTCTGCCCGTAAGATGCGGTGGACCAGTACATCTTGATCTCTCGGTGCACCGACTCTACCCCTCGTTGCCACGTTTCCTTACGTCAACAATGTAATGAGGCAAGGGCCGTCGCTTACAGATCCCACAGCGGAACCCCGGCGAGGAGGCTCGCTGTCTGCTAGTTGATCGTGTGGTATCCCCTGATGACCCTGATGTCCATCACTCTCTGAGGTTTCCACAGTCTTTAAACTTTGCGGGCCGTCACTATGAACCTCACGATTCTTACAGGAGGTGTTGGGTCTCTCTAAATTCGGAAGCAGCCGCGATGGTGCAGCCACTGCTCGTATTAGTTTGGGGACTAACCCTCGAAGATGAGGCCCGAAGGTCCACTGGCTATCAAGGATAAAACCTAGATTTTTCAAAGTCTTATTAATGCCGATGCAAACATTCTCTATTACAAAGCTGCATCTTGCTGGTGGTCCCTGCCGTGGTCCATGGAGACAGAGAGCTTCGGTCTTATGCAGGGCTTCATGCAGGCCCAGCTGCCATACTCTATCAACGACGAGTGCAACCCCAGTCGAGACTAGGTCGGTCGCTTGTCTATATGTGATCCTTCGCGCCTTGACCAGCTTATCGTCGGCGTAACACGTTGTGTGTCTGTAATCAATTCTTGCAAGTTAAATTTGAGCCACTTCGCGGTTTCCGATTAAGCTAAAATTTAGCATGCATATGTAAATCTGAGAACAAAACAATATCACTATAACATACAGCTGACCTGGTGATGGAGCCGGAAGGTGGTCATTGTTACTTTTTTTATATACTACATAGGTGGCGAACAAGCATATTGGCCACCTGATGGTAAGTGGTTACCGTTTTTTTTTTGTTTTTTTTATTGCATGTAGTGGCAGACGAGCCACGGTCCATCTGATGGTAAATGGTAACCGTCGCCCATGGACTCGACTATACCGAGAGTATTGTCAAGTCGCTGCTCACCAATTCATTTCACAGATATGAAATGTAATATAATATAAACGGCTATCTCCTGCTACAGCCAAAACGCAACGATGTGCTTCATGGCCGGTCACACGGGAGATGGTGGTACCAACCCGCTCGAGCCCGATACCACGGGAGTACTCCCACTTGGCCCCAGCCCTACCACCAGTCATGCAATGGATGATAATTGCTTACTTCCCTTAGTCGCCTCATACGACACCCATGGGAAAGAATGGGGTGGTGACACTTGTATTCTTAGTCCGTCACCACACGGACAAAACCGTAGCCTATAGACGCTAGCAACACCAGAGGCATCACTGACGCATCGCCATCTCCAAGGAGAAGGAAAGAATAGAATAGGAAGGATAATAAGGAGAGTATAGGTAGGATACTAAGGAGAGGTTTTGAGCCTCCGGCGCTCTCACTCACTATACGAAACACAACGTAGGAAACTACCGTTGTTATACGCTGATCTTAAGTGAGAGTGGTAGTTCCCCGATCGAGCCGGCCCATTCGTGCTGGGTTGAGCAAGGCTCTACCAGTAGAACTTTACAATAAAACAACGCAACCCTATCGAGTTTGGGCTCGTTTAGTTCGCCTTGAGAAAGACTCTGGTTCTTGGGTCTGGTCGTTGTGCCCTGAATTGGCCCATAGTGAAATGAAAACATAATTTTCTGTAGTAAATAAATACATATCAAAATTCAGATTTTTAAGATTGGATAGTTTAAAGAACAAATTATTTGTGAACGTGGAAAAAGAGAGTTTTACTACGATTCGAACCTGCGTCCAATCCAATCCGGGGAAGTGCTCTGGACCGCTAAGCTATCGCAGTCACCTAATGGTGACATCCAATCTTCAGTACACATTTGTTTTAGATGTCTTTAATACCCACGCCACCTATCGGATGCGTTTACATACATTTATTCGTTTTTTTATTAACAAAAAATGTTGTTTAAATTTTGTTTCCATTTTCATGCCATTTATATACATTCCCAATGCATTTATCTTTCTTTATAATTTCAATTCAATCCTATTACATATTTACAATAAATTATATAGTACATAATAGTTTTTTTTTTTATTTAAGCATGTAATCTATGAGCATTAATTATTTGGTTTTAATTTTAATACACATACGTATCTCGGTCGTAAAGCATTAAATTTATTGAATGCTCAGTGTGTTAGTTATAACTTCTCGGTTGTGCGAATGCAGAATAGCACGTTTTATGGTCCATGTGGAATTTAACAACTTCTTAGGCGAACCTTTTGTTATACAAATGCATATAACAGCACCGTTTGATGGATTCTGATTAACATTGCACTCTCGGTGCCTGGGAACTCTATAGCTAGCCCTGGGGCTAGCAAAATATTCAGTGAACCGCTTTGAACATACTTTTTACACTTACTTCCTCGTGTGCATAATAAATTATTGTGCATATCGAAACTATAGTTTTGTTTATAACGTATAAACAAAACTAAAAAATAATATTCCATCCATCCGTCCATCAGCCTTTCACCGTCCACTGCTGGACTTAGGCCTCCCCAAGAGGACGCCACAACGAGCGGTCCCGTCATGGGGGATAATGCCGTAATCGCCACGCTTGGCAGGCGGGTTGGCGATCACAGTGGATGTTGTTAATACTCGAGGGAGTGCTGCTGCCCACTCCCTCGGTATCCCTCAGTCGGCTCTTACGACTCCCGTGGGTAGAGAGGGGTGGGACAATTCTAAAGCAGGCCCAACACGGCACCAAAAAAAAAAAATGCTTTTTTTTTTAATGTAAAAAATAACATTAAATTATAAGTATTATACCACATTCTAATATCTTTAAATGAGCAATTCTTGTATATATAATATATATTATATATAATCTGAATCTCAGAAACGGCTATAACGATTTTCATGAAATTTAAGCCGAGGGTTTCAGGGGCGATAAATCGATCTAGCTAGGTTTCATTTTTACAAAACATCGTTTTTTCCGGGTTTTCAGGCAATGAAAAACTGCTACAATATTATTAGAATACGAAGATAAATTTCGCCACCATACAAGGTTATAATAGCTCAGGTGGGAAAGCGGGCGGTCCCAAAACCAGAAGACCCTAGTTCGAGTCCAGATGTCTCCAGTGCGATTATTTTTTTTTTCTTTTTTTTTTCAAGTTCTTTCTTTTGTGAGAAAAACCCAGGATTTACCAAAAAAAAAAAACCAAGCTAAGCTCGGTCATCCAGGTGCTAATAACATTAAACTATAATTATTATACTACATTATTATCTTTTAAAGCAATGCTATAAAATATATTTAATAACTAAGATACATATTACGTTTGGTAATATACCTACATGAAATGCGACATAATCTGTAAAATTCTCTAAATTTCCATGCTAAGAAATAAAAGGCAGAAACTGCGTAATACCTTTTGTCTGCTATAGCATGCTATTTGATATTGTAAAACCTACGCGAGCCATAATACTTGAATCGCGAAATTTATTTCAAATATTTTATTATTATTCGTGATTGAATATAATAAATATACGTTTCTTGCGTTTGAGTAAATGCGTTATAAATGAAACACTTTAAAAATACTTACATTAACTTTCGTTGGTATAGAAAACTACAAAGAATTACAAGCTGTATGTAATGAGATAATTAATAATTAGTAATGCCGATACCATAGCAACAGACCCTGAACTCTAGAAAAATACAAGATAATATATATAGTATGAATAGTTGGATATTATGAATAGTAGGAGGAACAGCACATACCATTAAAACTCTAACATTGCTATGTGTTTGAAGGAAGCTTGTAGCTAAGTTGAAATGGTTCTACAATAAGATATGGCTAATTCCACACTTCAGGCAGTCGCATAGAATGTGTTCGGTCAGGGGTAGACAACATTTTTGTTAAAAGACAAGAAAGAATAAGAAGTGTTTAATACTCATATACCTACTTTTTTTGTTAAGGCGGGAAAAAGTGTACCTAACCGCACACCCCGTCGTTCGGGGCAACGAACAGGGTAGTGTGGAGCCCTCACTCACTAAAACCAGCCGTATCTCGTCTATCCGCCTGTATTGAGAGACCACTGGAACTGTGTTACATTACAATAGCCATATACCTACTAAATACATATTTTATAAAGTTTATATCAAATTGAAGGTACGTCTGACAAGCTGATGTGAAGGATGTTACTTATTACCATTTTAATTAAAATACTACAAACTCTATTAGTGTCGGGGGTGCCCACCCCATATAACTAACGACTTAAGTAGTTTCATACATACTCGTATATCAGAATAAATTTAATATTTTCTGGTATTTACTTAATTATTACATTATCAGGAAATAAAACTATTTTTATCGCAGTTACTTGATTTACTACTACCTCGAATTTTTTATTATTTTACAGCATTCATGGTCACAGGTGGACTTCAATTACTATTATTTAAAAAGTCAGAAATATTTGAAATATGTGGTAAAAAGTCTGTGAAAAGATTTGCGATCCCTGTGCCGTGCAGTATACAAAGTTAATGTCTGCGTTGGAGGACAATGGAGACTTACACATAAACTTTGGATTGGCACATAGATGTGAAAAGATTCTATATTCCTATAGTACAGACATTACTGTGAAGTGTAGGCAGCTTGCATTATGCTCTGTTATTCAAACATGGCCGGCCGACACTCAATGTTATGGACGGTTGACTGGGAAACACATGTGACGGCTTTGACTCATTCCATATCGGGTGTTTTTACGCATGTATTATACTTATATAATACTTTAAACAATACAGCACGTATCCACACAAATAAATAAATTGAAGTGTCTGTTTGTAATGTCTTAATAACAGCGCATTTTATTAAATGTATAATTACGAAAGTATTAACGATACTCGTTGTTAACTAAAAACTATTTTGTTTTATGTCTGTTCCGGCTAATCTCCGAAAAGGCTTCACCGATTTGGACGGGACTTTCACTGGCATATACATGATGTTATAAGAAGTAATTTAGAGTGTGTGACTTAATTAACAGAATAAATTAAAACCAAAACAAAACTATTTAATTATTTTGTTATGAATATCACTATTCACTATGACTGTTGTGAATTTTGAAAAGTTAAAATTAAGTTAAGGGCTTATCAACGTTAGCAATAAAAAAAACTGTAGATATAGCGGAGTGGTTTAGAGGACCCCCCGTGGCTCCCCATGAGGAGCAGGGATCATTTTGTAGTGCAGGGAAATATTCTTGTGTCATATCTTTAAAAAAATATAGGTAAGTATAATATATGCAGCAGTAGCATGTTAGTTAAAATTGCAGAAATCTAAAGAAAAAATACTTAAAAGTTTTTATTGTCACCTTCAATAATAGTACATTGTTACCCTAGGGATGAAAGCAACCCTCGAACTATTGGAGCCCTCCCTACGCTCGGGCGCCAAGCCCCGTCTCGGGAATAAATAAGTCTTTATCCCGAGGTAAACACTGTGCTTTTCATTACGAATACGAGGAAACCAAAAATAAAAATCATGAATTAGCTAAAGAAAAAATGAGACCTTAAAAAAATTGAATTTGGAATCGCCGTTTTCCCGCCGATTTTGTTTCTTTTTCTGAGGCCTGTCAGCTATTCAGCCATTATTTTTCATTTTAATCATTGAAAAAATATAAATCTTCGTTATTTTAAAGATATAGTTGCAACTATATTAAAATAAAGTAATATAAAAAAACAAATTCTTTAATAAATACTTAACTTTATGTTATTTCAATTTTACATCGCGCTGTAATTGACTGGCTGTACAGAAAATAAAACTGTTTTTTTTTTATAATTACTCAGCTGTCGGTTGAAAGTAATTCTCCCTAGGGCTGAAAAGTATTACTTTCAACCCTCTCCTCAGGCAACTTCAGGCCTACTTTCAGAGTATGAGTAATGAAAAAACCTTTTTATCACATTGATGTTTTTTTTTTATTGCATGTACTGGCAGACGAGCCACGGTCCATCTGATGGTAAATGGTAACCGTCGCCCATGGACTCGACTATACCGAGAGTATTGTCAAGCCGCTGCTCACCAATTCATTTCACAGATGAAATGAAATATAAACGGCTATTTCCTGCTACAGCCAAAACGCAACAATGTGCTTCATGGCCGGTCACACGGGAGATGGTGGTACCAACGCGCTCGGACCGGATACCAACTGAGTACTCCCACTTGGTACCCAGCCCTACCACCAGTCGTGCAATGGATGATAATTGCTTACTTCCCTTAGTCGCCTCATACGACTCCCGTGGGAAAGAATGGGGTGGTGACACTTGTATTCTTAATCCGTCAGCACACGGATCAAAATAGTATAAAATTAATCGATTCAATAACTTTTGAAAAACTAAAAATCTATGTAAGTACATACTAAAAATACACAGGTGAGTAAAGACGCACTAGTTTTTTTTTGCCGGCTATGAATTCATCAAACCGATGTTCCGAGAGAAATGCTTTTCAAACATGAGCACCAAGGGTGAACACAATAACGTCGCCATTATAACAAGACTCTCTAAACCAATTACAATGCCGTTATAACAAGTGAGCTTCTTTCGTTTTAAAAGCTCATATTTACTTGGTCATGTCACTTGGATGAGCGTATGAATAGAGTCGGTCCTTTGTCCAGACCAGACTAATAAGTTGAGACTGCAGCGGTAGTACGAATTGTTACGGTTTAACATTTGATGAAACATGTCTGTAAAGGGTAACTTTGAATGTAAAATATCATCATTATATTGCACCTACTGTGTGGGGCCGGCTTTAGAATTGTCCTACCACTCTCCACTCATGGGAGTCGTAAGAGCCGACTGAGGGAATACCGGGGGAGTGGGCAGCAGTACTCCTTCGAGTATTAACAACATCCACTGGGATCGCCAACCCGGCTGCCAAGCGTGGCGATTATGGCACTATCCCCCATTCTTGGGAAGGCCTATGTCCAGCGGTGGACTTTAAAAGGCTGATGGATGCATGGATGCATGGATTGCAGTTATCCTATTCTGAAAGTCATGAGTTTTATCTACAATAGGAGTAGAATAAACTCACTATGCTACGTTGTCTAGAAGATGTGTTCACGTAAAGTACCTACTAGCTGTGCCCCGCTGTTTAAAGTGTCGTGCATTGATGTTTATAGATCAATGTCGTGGCGTAAAGTTTAAATAAGCCTTTCTCAACAATTTGACAATAAAATTCAAAATGATTTTTTGAAATCCAACTGGTAGTTTCCGAGATTAGGCCTTTCAAATAATCAAACTTTTCAGTTTTATTATATTATTATACTTGACTAAAGTTTTTATTAGTTTGCGATGCTATCGTCTGCCAAATTAATCGTCAAAATTTACTCGATTATAACTCGATTGTGGTCGAAACCCAATGAATGCAATATAGGATAGTGGTCCTATTTACCCCGTCTCGTAATCACGTAATGATATCATATCAAAATTTATTAAAACACGATTCTTATTACTTAGATTAAATCTGTATAATTAGTCAGCATGACCTCTCAAGTGACAAAAACCTGTGATCTCTATAACTACGTACCTACATAGTAAATAGTTCTGTTTTTATTTTTAAGTACTTAATTAAATACCAGAAGTTTTTGGACCACTAGTACTAACACTAGTCATTGGATTGTCATTTATTAAACCAACCCATCTAAATTCTACGTTTATGTGAGTCTGATGACGAGCTGCTTAAAGTTAACCTCGAGATTGTAATAATAAACCAGACGATGCTAGAAGGATTTCTTGGGGTCAGTATTGACCTCATGGCCGCCTTTTACGATATACACAAGTGGGTTGAGTTGTTGGGTGCTTAGATTGGTAGTTTTCATTACAAAGCAAATTGTTGCAATCTAAATATTATGTATGCGACACCATACTAATAACATACCTATAAATATAACTATAAACAAAACCAATGAGGTTTTATTAAACCTACCGTAAGGCTGATATTTTAATTAACTGCCCATTATACACTTAGAATTTATATTATTATAACTAGGTACTCTCGACCCGCACAGGACAATGTCGTGATCAAGATAACGACTATAGCCAGTCATGTCATAACTTATGTCTCATAATTAATCCAAACTAATGCTGGGCACAATTTATTTATTGAATTTCAAATTTGTATCTTTTATAAATTTGAAAAAAGTACACACTTTCGAATGTCACTGATTTAAAAAAATGGAGTGGTCTCATAAAGAATCACAAAAGTCACAGTTATACTCGTAGCATTGCATCGGTGCGGTGCGGTTACTCGTAGTTATAATAAATAAAGGCATTTAAACGAATACAGTTGTGAATCAAAATACAGTCCCCATAAACCTCGTCAAATCTTTTTCTTCTTTAAAAACAGACACGGGGTATTCAAGCAAGATTCTGCGCCAGCTCTAAGAGTAGAATAGCACGAAAAACTGTCTGGCTGCCCGTATAATTGACTTCATCCGGCACTAAGACTGGCTCTCCTCCAGACCAGACTTAAATCCGCTGGGTTATAAAATATGGCAACTTGGAGGAAAAAGCCTGCTCAAAAGGTCTCAACTTGATTTAGAGTCACTCAAGGCATACTCGATCTAAGGAGCCTCTGAATACTATATTAAATAGTAACTGTACAAATGAACATGTGTCATACACACGATTAAAATGTTACGGGAAGAACTGCTGGACTGTCCTAGATGAAAAATGGAATAGAGATACCTAACTTATATACAGCTAATCAAATCTTACGTAGCAGGACACTAAATGATTGGATCCTTTTTTTTGTTTAGGTGGGAAAAAATGTTCCTAACCGCACACCCCGTCGTTCGGGGCAACGAACAGGGTAGTGTGAGGCCCTCACCCACTAAAGAAACCCGCCGTGTGCCGTCTCTCCACCTATATTGGCGGGGCACTGGAACTATGTTACATTCCTTCGGTGATAAGGTATTTAATCCTAGCCTAGTAGGCAATTACCTATACTTATAAACAAAAATACACGAAGGTCAGTTTAGTAAATCTATAATATTTTGTAAGAATTAAAAGTATTTTTATTGACAAACATTTTCAGTCTTAAGTAAACTGTTCTATTTCGTAACCAATAATTAAAATAATTGAAATGAAAAATATAATGAAATATTGAAAGACCTGAAACAATACATGCAATTAAATATATTTACGAAAAATTTACAAATTGTTTTAGCTATCATACAATACGTGTTGTAAGAACCACGTAAACTTTATTACAAAGTAGCAAATTCTGACGAGATCGTTATACGAATAATAATATTTTTCTGACCACAGCTGCAATTGTTATGAAAACGTGTCTAACTAAAGTAGGTATACTTTAATAATGATAATCATTCATGAAAATAATAATCGGCCAAGCGTGATCAATGAATAATATAACCTCCCACTCTAAGAAAGAAGAAAGAAATAATAAGCAGCCAATGCAAAATAAGGACAGCTGATAGAGAAGGAAAGTTCATTACAGAAGCCATGAGGTTCCAGCTATGCCAGCGTGGTTCCCAGTACAATTAAGTCAATTTCACTGTCAATGTGGAGCATTATTGTAAGACGTATTACACTATATAAAGTGTAAACGAGAAAGAAATACAAGTCAAAATTTTAAATTTTGACGGGCTGCGTGGCGTAGTCGGTAGTGTAACCGACTTCTGTGCACGAGGTCGTTGGTTCGATTCCCACTCAGGAGTCTCAGCACAATTATTTGTGTGATGAACACAGGTATCTGTACTGCGTCTGGGTGTTTTCTGTCTATTACCTATATGTATGTATTTACAAAAAAACGTAATATATGTAGGTATTATATCCGTAATCTGGTACCCATAGCACAAGCACAAGCGTTAAGCTTAGTTTGAGGCAGAGGACGTTGTGTGAAATGTCCGTGAATATGTATTATTATTTAAAGGTGATTTAATATAAAGTATGGTATATATAGTTAAATAACTAACACATAAATGCAATCGCGTGACGAGTGTATCATAGGGCCCGGTACTTACAGTTTTTGTCCCGTGTGTCTCGGACTATTGATTTCGACTAGCAACAGGGGGCGTGATTCAACCGTGACGTTACCCACCTACGTATTCGCTTGGGAATACTGCAATATTCAAGGACAAAAACCCTCTACGGCTCGTCGATATGGGACGGCAAAGTAGAATTTATATCGGCTAAATGTAAGTAATTATATACGAGTATATAATATTAACTTGCCGTGTGGGGCCGGCTTTAGAATTGTCCCACCCCTCTCTACCCACGGGAGTCGTAAGAGCCGACTGAGGGAATACCGGGGGAGTGGGCAGCAGCACTCCCTCGAGTATTAACAACATCCACTGCGATCGCCAACCCGCCTGCCAAGCGTGGCGATTACATCATTATCCCCCATGACGGGACCGCTCGTTGTGGCGTTCTCTTGGGGAGGCCTATGTCCAGCAGTGGACGTTGAAAGCCTGATGGATGGATGGATGATATAATATTAGCGCATTACCTGTGGCGTCGAATAATAGGTATATATACGAGTAGGATTTGCGTAAGATCATTTTTTAGTGCTCACCTACATGATGATGGGTGATCATAGTCCAGAGCGTGCTTGTCGCGATCCCTGCCAGCCTGTAATCCACAGGCTGCAATCCGGCTCGAATGCGTACCGCAGTGCGGGTTAGGGCGTGCCCCAGAGGCGACGCGTACCGACCCGCCCCCGTCGGTACGAACAACGGCAGATGCGGCGATGGGGGCCGCCACCCATCACGCCTTGCCCAGTTTGGCGAGTCGAGGGGAGCAGTGTCGAGTAGGCACGTGGAATGTAAGAGATGGTGTGGAAGGTAAGTTACACGAGCTGGTAACCGTCATTTCGAACAGACAGCTAGATGTGCTCTGTGTAACAGAGACCAAGCGAAAGGGTAGCGACGCCTGTGATCTTCCTGGTGGCGGGATAGCTCTGTGGTCTGGTGTACCGCAGAGCGATCGGGCCAGCATGGAAGTGGGGGTGTTGAGGCTCTTCGGTGGCATCGGATCTAAAGAAGTTCTGGGATAATGTTAGGGAAGTTCTGGATTTGGCAGAGGCTAGTGAACACGTGATCGTATGCGGAGACTTGAATGGATGGGTTGGGACCAAGCGTCCAGACTTCGAGGACGTGCTTGGTTCATTTGGTGATAAGAGAGTGAATGATGCAGGTAGGCTCATTGCGGATGTATGTATTGAGAGAAACCTTATTGTGTCAAACACATTTTTTCAACATAAAGACATCCATATGTATACATGGAGAAGGAATAAACAGAGAAGTATGATAGATTTAATGCTGGTAGACAGTCGCCTCTGAAGTAAAATTTTGGATACAAGATCCTACAGGGGTCTCACTGTCGACACGGACAACTCTCTTTATTGCGAGATTTAGTGGTCTGTTCAGAAAGTGGAGACACTGGCGAGAGCGTGTCCACTTCGGAGGGCTTGAAAGAATAAAGATTGAAAAGTTGAAAGAAGAGAGTGTAAGAGCAAAGTATGCAGAGGGTGTCCGTGAACGGCTGACAATGGCAAGTCAGCCGGGATCTGACAGAAGAATGCTGGAGAGTATTGAAAGATAGTATGGTAGATACAGCGAAATAAGTATGTGGATGCTCAAAGAAGCATAGGAAAGTGAAAGGTGATGCATGATGGGATACGGAAGTAGCAGCTTCCGTAGACCAAAAGAAGAAAGCGTGGCTGGACTATGTATCTTCTTTGAACCTGAGTGCAAGTATGAAAGAACAGAATAAAGAAATATACCGGCAACGTAAGAATGACACCAAAGCCTTAGTGAATGAGAAGCGTGATAGAGCAAATATGATTGCAGAAGAAAGGCTGACCAAAAACTTCGAGAGCAACACCAAACTTTTCTGGAGGGAGGTGAAGAAATCTCGAAGTGGTTGATCAGCTTACAGAATGAATAAAATAAGGTATAAAGGTATAAAGGACATTCTTACGCAAACACAAGATGTGTTATGCCGATGGAGTGAATATTTTGGAGATATGTATGCGGATGTTCAGGGTGATGCTGGTGCCACATGTGGTCTAACAGATCAGCATTCGGTACCGGCATCCTCTGATGACATTAGTATGGATGAAGTTGAATGGGCGATTAGAAGTTTGAAAAATGGTAAGGCAGCGGGTATTGATATGGTGTCTGCTGAGATGATCTAGCTTGGAGGCTCATGTGTCTGGGAATCCTTCCTGATGCTTCTCAATTTATGTTGGAGCTCAGGAATGGTTCCCAAGGACTGGAGAAGCGCAGTCATCGTGCCCTTGTTTAAAAACAAGGTTTCACGTTATGACTGTGCAAACTTCAGAGCCATAAGCTTGACCAGTTTGGCAGCCAAAGTGTTTAGTAAGATTATTGAAAGGAGAATGAGGATGGTGTCTGATGATTTTTTGTGTGAGGCCCAAGGAGGTTTCAGGTGTGGACGAGGATGCATGGATCAAGTGTTTTCTCTGCGCAACATTGTGGAGAAGCATCTGGCTATAGGCCGGAGGGTTTTCTGCAGTTTTGTGGATTTGGAGAAAGCATTTGACACTGTTGTACAAAAGGAACTTTGGGACATTTTACCGGAGTAGGGTATTAATGGTAGACTGCTACAAGCGGTGCAGTCCAACTACATGGACTGCAGAGCTTGTGTGCGGCTAGATGATGGAATTTCACCCTGGTTTGATGTCAATATCGGCGTTAAACAGGGCTGCGTTCTATCAGCCAGACTGTTTATCATATATCTGGATAAATGTCTGCAAAGGTTGAATGAAATGAATGTGCGAGTTCAGATGGGCGACTCAGTGGTTAACTCTCTGTTATATGAAGAGGATGCGGTCCTATTAGCGCAGTCTGTGACTGACATGCAAACACTAGTCGACTTAATGGCAGAAGATTGTAAGAAAAGCGGCCTACGTGTGAAAGTGAGCAAAACCAAAGTAATGGTTTTTGAAAGAGAAGAAGCCAGAACAGATGTTAGAGTAGCAATAGGAAATGGTGTGCTAGAACAAGTGGATGAATTTGTATATCTTGGATGTGGATTCAGTCGGGATGGAAGGTACACCACTGATGTAGAGAGAAGAGTGAATGCGGGAAATAGAGTGAACGGAGCATTGGGACAAGTTCTGGGCAGCCACCACCTCAGCCAGAAGGCACGTGTCTCAATACACAACGCAGTGCTTGTCCCAACGTTATTATATGGATGCGAGAGTTGGGTATGCAAAAAGGAGCATGTGAGAGTAAAATCAATGCGGTCTAAATGCGATCTCTGCGGAGATTCTTTGGAGTGAGGCTGACTGACTGCATTCGTAACAATGACGTAAGAGAGCGAGTAGGTATGAAAGAGAGTATTGGTGTAAAGATGCGAAAGGGAATGCTCCGATGGTTCGGACATGTAGAAAGAATGCCGGACAAGCGACTGGCTAAGAAGATATACAATGCGAAAGTAGAAGGATGTAGGTACAGGGGGAGACCGAGACTTACCTACCTAGACCATCATATAATATATATCGGTCACGTATTGAAGGAAGGTGGAGTCAGGAGTCTCCGAAACCGGCGAGCGTGTATGAAGAGAGTTATGAATGTTGAGGAAGCGAGAGATGTATGCAATAATAGAGCCTCTTGGCACTCTGTTCTCTCTGCCTACCCCGCAAGGGAAATGGCGTGATGATATGTAAGTAAGTACCTACATGATCAAATAAAGGAACATATAAATTTTCACAAGTTATCCCTAAGCCCTGGAAATATCAATAAATAGTCACGAAGTGTGCGCCACATAAGTAATGCTTTTATAGCAAAATGTTAACATTTAAGTTTCCATTGAAAGTTAAATAATTTAAAAGAAAGTACTTATATTCGGATTGATTTTAAATTTGAATTAAAAAAAACTTATTTTCGGATTGATGAAAGTTAAACTACTTACATTCGGATTGATTTTAAATTTGTTTTCACCCCCGAGTATTAAATTTGTTTGATATAAACTTCACAACTAGTCATCAAAAATTTAACGCAATAGTTTGACTAATACAGGAAAGTATAAACAAACGTTATATTATTAAATAAATAAACAAATATGTAGACGTAGTAAGTTTTCCATGTTTACAGTAAAATATTATAAATAGCCAATGTGAAGAAGGCCGACGTCAATCATTTTAAAGTACATAATTCGTATTTCATACAAAATATAAACTATTATGTCAGTTATGGCGTATCAGATATAATTATAAAAGTTAATAACAACCAGAACACAAACAGCGAAAATATCAAATCAAAAATGATAGTCACGGGCAGGATTTGAACCCGAATACAAAGGGTATTACCGTTTGATACGCTTTGCCAACTAAGGTATCGTGACGTTTGCTCGTGGCTATCATTTTTGGTTTCACATTTTCGCGCTTTATGTTCTGGTAAACGGCCGAGCATGTCAAAGCTTAAAATCTTTTGTTATTTATATAAGAAAATAACAAAATGTTTACAGGGCTGCATCATTGGGTATGATTCTAATAATTAAGCTCACCTGTTCAGAAATCTAATTCAAAGAAGTTTTGTTTTTATATATTGAGCTATAAAGAAAGTGCCGGGCGATCGTCTGGTTAAGAAGATATACAATGCAAAAGTGGAAGGATATAGGCACAAGGGGAGACCGAGAGTCATCTACCTAGACGAAATCGGTTATGTATTGAAAGAAAGTAACAAGAATTGTCAACCTTATTTTAAGACACAATTACGATCCTAAAGCAGCTAGTCACGTTAAAAATTACTAAACGATTAATTTAATGCCTAATACTAGCTATTCTGCCCGCGATTTCGTCTGCGTGGACTCGGAATTGGGTTAATGATATAGGTAAATACCCTGCGGCACATTAGTTCAAAACATCTATCCCACAGACAACTATTTTTTTTTCTGAGATAACTGTAATAGTGTGTTATAAAGTGACGTAGTGACGTATTTACCTATATTCTGAAGTACACGTAGTAGTAATCGCAGGCAGAATCCAGCTTAGATTATTGAGTAAGGAAGGATACGATTATAGTTTGTAAGATTTTATCCCCTGGTACCTATATTAGGAGATTTTTTTCTGGATACGAATTGTGAACTAAAGTACCTATAAGCACTTAAGAAAAATGTAAAGATTACATTTTGTAAAAGTATTTTATTTGTGATTATTGTTGTGATACATCTTTTCATCACAACGATTTTTTAATGATGTGTAGGTAGATATTTACTATTAAGTGCACATATACACAATACCTATATATTGCTTACCCGGTTACGATCACAAATACACAGCAACATTTAACCAAATATGTACGAGAAAATAATATTTTATCTACTTAAAACACATTTCGCAAGTTCCCTGTTGCAACTTGGAGCAGCTTCTAGTATGGATGTCCCAGATGCTTCTCAGATAAATTTATGCAATCACTAATGTAGGACATTATCTTCATCTGCATTCATTATTGTGTAATTTATATTAGGAACAATAATATTATTGTTACCAATATTTTATTTTTTAGAGACTAACACACATATTTATATAAATATGATAAGATGTATTTGTTTATTTATATTAATTATGATACATAGTATTTAGAAAGTAGTACACACACACACACACACACACACACACACACACACACACACACACACACACACAATATAAAAGAGATTTTTGTACCGGGAATATCAAAGGTATGAATTATATCAAACAAACCATCTCTAGGGATGTGTTAAATATGTCGTAGTGTATGTTTATGTTGTTATAATTAAAGCAAGTTTACATTTAACCCTATTAAAGTATTAAAGAGAAATATTTGTTTTTGATTCATTAAGAAACGATCTTTCTTCATATTCATGTCAATTAATCATTACTGATATTAAGATGCTACAAATACCTTGACAATACATACATACAGTATACCTACATACCTGTTGTCAAAGTATTTCTATTTGTATACATAAAATAGGGTAACAATAACTAATTGTTAATTGGTGCATTTTAATCTCAGTAATGGTCGGTAAAAAGAAAATATTTCATAAAAAGCTTTTATTGCCAAAAGTTAGCTTATATCTCAGGGCACATTAGAAAAATATCTGTTTCTAAAGGTAAGCACTTACCGGAGCGTTATGTTTATTTTTCCACCCACAAATGTTCAAACACACATTTGCGTGGCAGAGGCGCACGCAATCGCTCCGTTACACGGCTTATATAGGCACTCTCCAAAAATACACGGGATATCAACTGACGTTATGCACTTATATCTGTAAAATTGCGAGGAGACAAGTTTTTCGATTGCACATAAAGCAGCGACACATACACCCCGAGTGATGGCGCGCGGCAGACTGGTGCAGACCTATTCTGCTTAAGCGATACTCGCTGTCTCGCGATATGGCTCTGCAACGACCCGACCGTCGCCCGGTCGACGAGGGACCGTGAAAGAAGGGCCACAACCCGATTGTGTTTTTTGTCCCATCTAAGATTAGCGACAAACGTCTGGCTGGAACCATTCAAAGGGGTTCAAATTGGACTCTAAACGGTTACTAACTGTTGACATACGGCCGTTTTATTGCAGAGGTTAAATTTAGTCGTAATCTTTGCTTTCTGCTGAATTATTTGCTTGATTTATGTGGTCTAACAACACGTAAGCACAAGATGTTTTAATTAAAAGACGTTATCCAGAAATTCTGCGTGGGTTCTTGCGTAAACAAAGTGCTGATTGAAATCGTCGGTATGTGTAAAATTTGCACTGTGTGTATATGAAGCGGAATACCTATATTGGAGCTGAAATAGGTGGTTTTATTTTGTTAGGTATTCAAGTTGAGAGGCCGAGTGACTAGCTTCCGGGTTTTGCTTGGCATAGAACCAGGACGTAATGCAATAAGGAATCTATTGCTCAATTTCGTTATCTCCAGCTCAGAGAACAGAGTATTAGACAAAATAAGGTATAATAGTCTACTAACGTAGAACATCGATTTATTGAACATGCCACTGATATTATTTTTTAAATGCATATTTACTACTGGCAATCATTTTGAATACCGAAAAGAATAATTAAGCTATTGTCAAACGACCCTTCTCACTTTAATTGTGTCTGGCATAGTTATTAAAAGAAGTAACATATTTGTGCATTAAAATCGTTTAATTTTTCCATTTGAGTTTTCTCTCTGTATTTGTAAAGTTTTAAAGCTATAATTTAAATTTGAGCGTATTATATTTTCTCGTTAGTTAATGTTTGTAAAGTTGAAAAGCTATATTTGGTATCTGAGTAAAGTTTTAATCCTTTTATTTGTAAATTAAATTAACAAGCGCTGTTTTGCGTCGAGTGTAAGTACTCTTTCATTAATTAAAGTTTGTAGAGTTCAAAGGGATGATATCTATAGGTACTTACGTTGTATTCGTTAGTAAATATTTGTAGTGATAATATTATTGCATCTGAATTCATTTTGGATTCTCTACTTAGAAAATTATAAACCGACACGGGAACATGTTCGTTAGGTGTTTTTCATATTTAAAAAGCCTTGAAATAATTCCGTGGCTAATACAATTTAACAAAGATTTAACACGTAATGGTTCCATTGTTCGCAGCTATCTTATGCCCTGTTAGTAGAACATGATAATGGTACACAATGGAACAATTTCATACTGGACATTTGATATTGGATTATGTAACATGAACTTCCTGCCACACTTTGCAATTGTACTGATATATCAATTTGTATCTATTAATAGCTGACCCGGAAAACGTTGTTTTGCCATATTAATTATTACTAGAAAAAAATAACTAACTTATATTCCGAATCATACAAAAATAAAAATAAAAAATTTGGTACAAAAACTTAAAAAAAAAATTTTTGGTGTAGACCACCCTTTTCGCTTATAAAAAATAGTTTATATCCTATTCTCAGACCTACTGAATATACACACGAAATTTTATAAGAATCGGTAAGAATCGGTCAAGCCGTTTTGAAGGAGAATGGCGACAAACACTGTGACACAAGAATTTTATAAACTAGATAAAGCTCTAACAGAGCTATATGTCTGTACATTTAAGATACTTGAGGAAAAATATGTATTAAGCTATTTAGGCGTCTCTGAACACAATATTTTTTTGTTATTTTTTATGTTTGCTTGTTCGGGCATCACGCAAAAAACACAGAATGGATTTTTGATGAAACTTTATTTGTTCTATAGCTCTTGATTTGACTTAAAAACTGGTATATATTTTATCCATCGATCTAAAAAAATAACAACTTTTGGCTGCGGCGTAACCACTGGTAAAGGCTAGTAATTTTATTATGTGTACCCGAGAAGCCATTTAATTATTATTAAGGATATTAACGCTCGGTTAAATGGTCGTTAGGCATCATACTACCTGTCATTTATGGTCATTAATAGCAGTATGTACTACCGTAAAATAATTATTACATACATACTAGATTCTACCTGGAACTTCGTCTGTGTGGACTAGAGAATTGGTCAAATATTTTTACTGGTAGTAGGGCTGGGTACCAAGTGGAAGTACTCACTTGCTATCGGGCCCGAGAGGGTTGGTACCACCATCTCTCGTGTGACCAGCCAAGAAGCACATCGATGTGTTTTGGTTGTAGCAGAAGATAGCTGTTCATTCTTTCATTTCATATCTGTGAAATGAAATGGTGAGCAGTGGCTTGACAATACTGTTGCATGAACTCAACTATACCCAGCTTATGACCAGCCACTGATAACCATTTCATTTCACAGATATGAGATGAAAGAACAAACGGCTATCTCCTGCTACAGCCAAAACACAACGATGTGCTTCATGGCCGGTCACACGGGAGATAGTGGTACCAACCATCTCGGGCCCGATAGCAAGTGAGTACTCCCACTTGGTATCCAGCCCTACCACCAATCAAGTCATGCAATGGATGATAATTGCTTACTTCCCTTAGTCGCCTCATACGACACCCGTTGGAAATAATGGGGTGGTAATACTTGTATTTTTAGTCCTTCACCACACGGATTTATAATATTAGCAACGAATAACATTTCAATGCGCCAGAAAGTTGCAGTAAGATACCTTTTTTTTTGTTAAGGCGGGAAAAAATGTTCCTAACCGCACACCCCGTCGTCCGCGGCAACGAACAGGATAGTGTGGGGCCTTCCCCCACTAAAGAAAACCGCCGTGTGCCGCCTCTCCGCCTTTATTGGCGGGCCACTGGAACTATGTTACATCCCTTCGGTGGTTGCAGTAAGAAACCTAATAATAAGACTGGATATTTAAAATCTTGAAAAAATATTTGTCCAAGGAGTTCTCTTCTGCAATTATTATAGGTAATATTTGTTTCTAGAAGATCTCTTTTTCCATATTCACAAATAATTTGTTCTTTAAAGTAGCTGAACATGTCAAGTGCTAAATACTAATCAAAATATTTAATAAAGATCTGTAAATATGGGTAATAACGTTTTAGTAATTCTTTTTAATTTTTATAAGTATTCTACTTTAATTCTAATAACCCCGATACGTGTGATGTGCGGCAATTGGCCTACTACACGCTGGCCAGATTGGTATTATTTCACTTCCCCAGTGGATGTTTTATAAGAAACGCGTATTTCCACCGACAACTATGGGACATAGGTATATTCTTAAGCGCGCAGTGATAGCCTGTCTTATGCTGTCTCTCCACCTCTAGTAACGGACCTCTGGAACTGTGTGACATTACTTCAGTGGTCCGCTGGTGGTTTACCCTTATGGGTACTTTCGTGGGAGGCCTCACGGTTGGTGAACATTTCCGGTCCATCAACCTGCAGCCTCAGCTAGGGCGGCGTCATGGCAGGTACTTGCATCTGCTCTCTCAGTCGCTGGCGGCGGTTTGGTTCAGCGGAAGGATCGTCCTCCCAGCCGCCGCTTCTTTTTGCGAGATGACCTACTCGCAGAAAGAAGTGACCACCACCCAATTTCTATCGCTACCAAGGACTGCAAAGACATCGAGTTCGATCCCCACGGCAAGGTTCAGACTAAGAATACAAGTGTCACCACCCCATCATTTCCCGCGAGTGACGTACAAGGCGACTAAGGGAAGTGAGCAGGTCGATACCACTGTCTCCTGTGTGACCGGTAATGAAGCACGTCAGTGTGTTTTGGCTGTAGCAGAAGATAGCCGTTTATTCTTTCATTTCATATCTGAGAAATGAAATGGTGCACAGCGGCTTGACAATACTTTCGGTATAGTTGAGTCCGTGAGCGATGATTACCACTTACCATCAGGTGGGCCGTGGCTCGTCTGCCATCAATAGCAATTAAAAAAATAAAAAACATTCTGAGGAAACCTGCCTGCCTGAAATATTTACTCGGCGGCTTGTGAAGTTTTACTTTGTGGAATTTGGTCTTATCCCTCTCATCATGAGAGGAGTGCCCAATAGTGGAACAGAAAAAGAGTTGAAAAAAATAATTAAATATTCTTAAGTGCAATACACTATTCGAGGCTATTATTCTTATTAATGAAAATATATTATTTTATAGCACAGCAAAAGCCTGCGGCTCCTAGTAGCTAGAGCTCGCTTTTAGGTTATTAGATTAATGATTATGAGGGTGAGGTGTCCTATATAGTAGTGGAATAAAAAAAAATACCAGTTTTAAGGTCTAATCAAGGTCAATTCAAACAAAAAAAGATATATGAAAATCTGTGCAGGAGAGCTGAGTAGTCTTTTGCGTGGTGTGCGAACAAACAAACAGACGAACAGATAAACAGTAAATAGGCAAACATTCTAAAAAAAATAATGTTTTGTGTTACGAAACGCGTAAATAGCAATACAGCCACTTTTTCACAAATGTCTTATATGTACAGAAACAGCTCTCTACATCTTCAGATTTTAAATTCTGGTACCAAAAAATTACAAAGTTTACAGTCAACATTGCTGTCACCATATTTAAGTTTCCCCAAAGTGTAAAGTAATACTAAAGGAAGTTTCCCCAATTAAATGCGCGGTTCACGTTGTTTTTAGTCTATGCTCACGACAACGATCCTTATTGGTAAGATATAAGCATTCAATAAACAGGAAGGTTTAGGAGCGTATAAAGTTGGAAGTTGTTGCTTCAACAATGTTGCTATCCTACATAATTCAGTCGTGCATTTATTTAGCCTCAGTTCCTTTTGAGTCCGTATTTGGGATTTAAAACAAACTTTTGTATTGTCGTGTCTTACGTAATTACCTACGTGCTTTCTCGTGCACGATTATAGTTATAATTAATTAAACCAACCTACTAATCCATCTAAAACATGTTTACGTTATATTCACCGGCAGTTTATGACGGGTCCGTAATATCTATCCATTTAACAATTAGTAATTCACGGTGTACCTACATGTAATATAGACTCGCTTACTAATTTGGCTTTCACCATTCGATAGTCGACCTTCGTAAACATTTTATCCAAATTAACGGCTGCTCGTTTTACTTTAAAGTACCTATCGATTTATTTTTATCGATTTAGTGAAAGGTTTATGTTGATTTCAGTTTACCTTGGTTCAAAAAGATTTGTATTTGTTTTTTTTACTTACTGTGAGCTATTACCATCATAAGTGGCGGTTTACGGCCGTTTTCAATAACCTAAAGCTATCTTCGATTACTCTCAGCTCTTTTACAATCATTTTGACACAAAAGATTTGTATTTACAAAAACCAAAATTATTTTTGTAAATACAAATCTTTAATAAATACAATAATACTTTTGATTTTTGTCTTTCGATCTTTTGTGTCAACATGATTGTAAAAGAACTGAGAGTAATCGAAGGTAGCTATCTGAGATAAGTTATTGAAAACAGCCGTTAAGAGAGAAACACTAACCTAGGTATATATCATGGTTGGTGATAAGGTTTGCTTAGTAATAACCATAGAGTAACTTATATAATTATACTGAGTAGTAAAAACCTATACACTCTTAAATTAAAGACCCCACTTGTAATCGGATGCAACTATTTTCATTGGTAAATGGTTCCAATGGGGTTTGTATTATGAAAGATGACGCATATGTCCTACTAGAAGTCTAAAGTACCGTCGCAGCTTTGCCAGAACGAGAATCTGGAAAGTAAGAGCCAAGGATCCTTTTCGGCAAAACCCGTTTTGTAGTTCATCGAGGAGATCACTCTAAATCAAGCATTTCTGTGGTGCAGCGCTAGTGTAAGCGACTGCTGATCATGAGGTCTCGGGTTCGATCCCCGAGTCGGGCAGAGTATTGAGATTTTACGTTAAAAAAAATTCTCAGTAGTAGCCCAGAGTTTGGAAATGTGCCCGGTAGACGTCAATAGGCTCTCCCCCTATTACGTGGGACTTAAACATAGCTGGCAAATTGTGGGTGTGTAATACACCTCTGCCTACCCCTTCGGGGAATACAGACGTGATACTATTATTTAAACACTTTTTCTTGGTTATTTTATGGACGGCTTGTCTGATGCACTGGTCCAGCTTAAATACCTAAATCCTCCTCAACCTGAGACCCACGCTCAATAGAGGAAAAATAATGGGTGCAGACAATTTTTACGATATTATGTACTATAATATTACATTACACACTTATACACGCTATTATGTACTATAATACTTACAGTACACACTTATATACGCTATTATGTACTATAATACTTACATTACACACTTATACACGCTATTATGTACTATAATACTTACATTACACACTTATACACGCTATTATGTACTATAATACTTACATTACACACTTATACACGCTATTATGTACTATAATACTTACATTACACACTTATACACGTTATTATATACTATAATACTTACATTACACAGTTATACATATAGGCTATTAGGTAATATAATACTTACATTGCGCATTTATATATGCTATTATGTACTATAATACTGACATTGCATACTTATATACGCTATTACGTACTATAATAATACTTAGGCAATAAGACATTAATTTGTGTAAATAATAAAATACTAGCACATACAATTAGTGTGGTTTTAGTAGTAGGATCTTCTGATAATTGATATTACATGTCACTACATAATAAATTAAAATAGCATCACGCCTGTATCCCCGGAGGGGTAGGCAGAGGTATATTGCACACCCACGATTCGCCCGCTATGTTTAAGTCCCACGTAATAAGAAGCGAGCCTATTGCCACCTACCGGGCACATTTCCAAATTCCGGACTGCTTATACTAAAAATTTTTCATTGAACGACAAAACTCAATAACATTGCTCAACCCGGGGATTGAACCCGAGACCTCATGATCAGCAGTCGCACACACTACCGCTACACCACCGAGGCAGTTATAAATATATAATAAATAAATCGATATAAATAATAAATCAGTCACTAATAAATAGTAAGTTGATCGGTTTATTGTGATTATCATTAATCAATAGCTAAGTATGTATTGAGATCGACATTATTTTTTAAATAAATATTCAGCAGTAAATAATATATAAGTACATCTTTTTTACAACTAGTAACTTTTTCCAGAATTGTTAAGGTGACAGGTAAGTCAGTCTCATTATAAAGGAAGTGGTCAATTATTGCCAATTAGTCACGCGCGGTAAATTCCCAAAAAATATTATCAATAATTTGAGTTTAAGATTAGATACTTCTTCCGTATTACAAAATGTAATTATATATTACGTCATAGGCAATGCATTGTAAAGGCAGTGTCGTTATACGACTTTGACATTTAGATTGTCATTTCATCAATTTGTGACCTTTGTGACTTATGCAAACTTGCTTTTATAAACAATTTACTCGTGTATGGCATTTGTCGCGTACTCTTATGAATATGTACATTTATACGTATAGCACATACAGGGTCTGTCGTAAATAATGGATAACCCGTTAATCGGAGATAGGCCTGATGTCGGGCTATAAGAAAATCGACGTATTAGTTTAGGATTGCCATTGGTGTGAAAACAGTAGACAATTTTGTATTTTTTTTATTTTCCTTCTTTGCTCATTCATTCGGTCACCATTTCAACAAAATAACTTATTTTAATGTACTTTTTGTTATCTGACTCCTGGATACTTGTATTATTATATAGGATTACTACATTCGACATTATTAATGCAAAATACTGTCAAATTTGACATTTTAAGCACTTTGTAAGTAAATTTTTTTCTTCATGTCAAAATTTTAACATTAACCGTGAAGAAAAAAGTACTATGCTATAGCTGCCCATTATCTTAAAAACATGCCTAGTTTATGTAGATTCTAAAAAGGTATTATACATGCGTACTTTATAAGCAATATAAGTTACACAAGCAAAATAACTTAGCAAGGTCAACATTTTGGTTTCAAGAAATGTGTCAAGTCACGATGATTTAGGCTCCTAATATGATTTTATTCAATAAGACCTTTTTAGAATCTACATAAACTAGGCATGTTTTTAAGATAATGGGCAGTTATAGCATAGTACATTTTTTTTCACAGTTAATGTTAAAATTTTGCCATGAAGAAAAAAATTAATTACAAAGTGCTTACAAACACAAAATTTTATAGTTAAGTTTTTTAGTAATTTTACAGTATTTTGCATTAAAAATGTCTAATATAGTAATTTAATATAATAATACAAGTATCCAGGAGTCAGATACAAAAAAAAAGTGCATTAAAATAAGTTATTTTGTTGAAATGGTGACCGAATGATTGAGCAAAGAAGGAAAATTAAAAAAAAAAATACAAAATTGTCTACCGTTTTCACACCGATGGCAACCCTAAAATAAAAAGCCGATTTTCTTGTAGCCTGACATCAGAAATATCTCTGATTAACGGGTTATCCATTATTTACGACTGACCCTGTATATACTAGCAGCCCGGCAGCCCTGCCCGAACTTTGGATTACTTGGTATTAGGATGCTCTACAGATAATATCTACGGATAAGGTTTACATTCTTATGAAGAAGTATTTTAAAAGTATACCCATGCTCTGATTAGCGAGAAACCATAAAAAATGGCAAAACATTAAAAATAATCTCATTCAGGAGCTCAGTCAAACGCACACAAAATCCTAAAAATCGGTCCAGCCATTTAGGAGAAATCCAATTACATATACACGTACATAAGATTCATATGCACTATTATATAGGTGTAATTATTCTATATAAAGAGCTGGAGTCCCCTGGAACAGGACAGGGGATGGTAGAAGCGGTTGCACTGTACCCTCCACCTGTCAATTAAAGACAATACTTAACATTTTGATCTATATTTTAGCATTTGACATGCTCAGCTACTCTTAAAGTACAAATTATAATTTGTGAATAAGGAAAAAGAGTATTTTAGTACGAGCGGGAAGCTTTTTCCTTATTCACAAATTATAATTTGTACTTTAAGAGTAGCTGAGCATGTCAAATGCTAAAATACAGATCAACATGTTTGAAAAATCACGCCATCAAATAGTATGAATTTTAATTGCAAAATTAAACTTACTACATTGGATGAATGCATGTAAATGCATTGCCGATAGAGAGCGTTGGTCGTTAAGACAAATGTGATGAGGAAATTCGGTATTTCTAGAAATGGTACGATAGCTCAATGGATTAGAGCACTTCCCCGGAAAGGAAGGGACGCAGGTTCGTTTCCCGCTCGTACTAAAATACTCTTTTTCCTTATTCACAAATTATAATTTGTACTTTACAATACTTAACACTTTGTGTTTAATTGACAATACTTAATTTGAAACACAGTCTCGAGAGAACTAGAATTAAAAAAGATCTAAATTTTTTTATGTACCGGAACGTAGATTTTTTTATTGCTAATAATGGCAAACGAGCCATGGCCCGCCCACCTGATGGTAAGAGGTAACCGTTGCTCATGGACTCAACTATACCGAGATTATTGTCAAGTCGCTGCGTATCATTTCATTTCTCAGATATGAAATGAAAGAATAAACGGCTATCTTCTGCTACAGCCAAAACACACTGACGTGCGTCACGACCAGTCACACAGGTGACGGTGGTACCGAGCCGTTCCGGCCCGATATCAAGTGAGTACTCTCACGTGGTACCCAGCCGTACCATCAGTAATGCAATAGGTGATAATTGCTTACTCCCTTAGTCGCCTTGTACGATACCCGCGGGAAAGGATGGGGTGGTGACACTTGTACTCTTCTTCCGTCACCACACGGAAAAAAAAATATTTCAGCATTAAATAAATATTTCTTCAGGATGCAGTTTGCTGGCATAAACTACATGATGTTTAGTTTCATCAGTTCCATCTACATTAAAACTTATGATATCTGTTTAGTGATTTCTGTTAAAAGTACATGACCATCTACATAGACAATATTTGAGTTTATCCAATGTCAAAACACAGTGTGACGATAGATAGTAATCCTCTAGAGACGTAGGTGGAGCTATGCCTGCTCGCCGAGGTGTATCGGCGGGCGTCGCAAGAGCGAGAGGGGGGTGGACGTCCCCCACCCAGCGTGGTGACCAGGTGGCAGAGCAACACCCGCCGAGCTGCCATGGCCAGCTGGAGGGCGCGGCTGGAGGCGCCCCGGGCCGGTCTTCGGACCGTAGGGGCGCTCCAGCCGGTGCTGGAAGAGTGGGCAGGGTGACGGCACGGAGTCCCTACCTTCTGACTGGTGCAGGTGCTGTCGGGGCACGGTTGCTTCGGCAGATATCTGCACATTGTCGCAAGGAGGGAAGCGACTCCGGGCTGTCACCATTGCGGCTGCGACGAGGACACGGCGCAGTACACGCTCGAGTCGTGCCCGGCTTGGGTCGAGCAGCGCCGTGAACTCGTCGCGACAATACCCCTATTGGTCCCCCCGGACCTCTCGTTGCCGAGCGTAGTCAGAGCGATTTTGTTTTTGTATTTATGTGTGATGTTGGTTGTTAGCCTCAGATGGCTATGACAACCTTACCCGGACAATTGGTGAGCGCAGAGGGCTCTCAACCCAACATTTAAACAACGCTACCCGAGGGCACCCCCTGTGGGGTAAGGACCTCAGCTCGGGCTGTTGCTGGCAAAGTGGGATTTCCCACGCTTATGCTTTGACCGCGACACGTCTTTCGCCCCCGTCGGCGGGGACGGAACCGTGGGTCATTACTTGTATTAGCTGCGCGAGCTTATGCTCTGATCTGAGCGTGAGTTATGTCGTCGTCGACTTCATCGAGGCTATTTCGCCGTCTGCGTATGCGCGATATATTAGAGGGGTTGTACCTAGCCGACTCAACCACTAGAGGGTTGGCGTGAGTAATGGCGGAGTCAAAGAAACTACGTGAATACCGTTTCATAAATTGCTTGATGGTAGGCAATTGCAAGTCTATGTGAAGGTCGACATTGCATATGAACCACGGTGCACCCGTAGCTCTGCGCATGAAACTATTGTGTAGTGTTTGTAATCTATGGATCCTGTGTGCCTTGGCGTGTGAATACTACACTGGCGTACGTCATAACAGGACGTATGCAGGCAGTGTAGAGTCTGACCTTATTTCTAAGTGAGAGTTTAGCCTAGAGCTTAACAGGTAGTGCAAACGCACCATGACAAAGGCTGCGCGCGAGCGTACCACCTGAATATGACGGGCGAATGAGAGTCTGTTATCTAGAATTACACCTAAGTACTTGGCTCGCCTACTCCAAGGAATAGGTTTACCAAAGATGCTAATCTGTTTGATCTTCTCCGGGGGATACAGTCGGGGTAGTCTCCTATGAAACATAACCGCCTGGCTCTTCTCGGGTTTGATCTCTATTCTCCACTTGCCAAACCACGTACTGAGGGCAGTTGCCACGGATTGGAGTTTAATATGCACTGTGATAGGGTTGAACCCTGCATAATAAATAGCTGTATCGTCTGCAAAAAGTGCCGATGCTGAGGCATGTCGCTGATGTACAGCGAGAAGAGGATCGGTGAGAGGACGGAGCCCCATGGGACCCCGGCGAGTAGGAGGTGGGGGGAGGATAGTGTCCCTTCCACTCTATAGCGGAAACTGCGGTTAGATAGAAAGTCTCGTATGATGAGTACGAGATATCGCGGTACTCCTAAGTGGAGTAGCTTGTATACTAGGCCGTTGTGCCAGACTTTGTCGAATGCTTTCGCTACATCGAAGAAGAGTGCACCTGTGAAAAGGTTGTTTTGTTGCATTTTCGAGTAGGTATACTCTACGATGCGGTGGACTTGTTGCACACTGGAGTGCTTGGCTCTAAAGCTGAATTTGTGGTGGGGGATGAGGTTATTAGCAGCGGCGTATGCTTTCAGCCTACACAAAACTAATCGCTCGTAAATCTTACCTAAACCTTTAAGCAGACTTATCGGTCTAAAACTAGAGGGTCGGATCGCTTTTTGCCGGGTTTGTGGATTCCGATTACCACGGCTTCTTTCCACTGAGGGGGATAGATGTTATTGTTGAGCGCTGCGTTATATATACATGTCAGAAGGACTAATAATGAATGGGGGAAGAGTTTGATGACCCTATTCGATATTCCGTCCGAACCGGGGGCTTTCTTCTTATGAAGATTTTTGATAACTGACTCCAGTTCGGTGGTGGTAACTGGAGGTGGCTGTTCCACTAGGTCCCTACCTAAGGTGTCTACCGGTGGGGCCGAGAGTGAGGCCCTCGACTCCACTTCCCTATCAATGAAGGCGTGGTGTGTATCATCTATGTGTAATGTGCTCGGCGTACATTGTCGCTCCAGACTTTCGGCTAGGCACTCGGACTTCTCCTCGTCCTTGAAGGCGGGTGGAAGGTTGGGTCTGTTAAGCGGAGGCGTGGTAGACACACTGTCGTTTTTGAAAGTGTGGGACAGTTGCCAGAAGGCTTGGGTCGGTTCTAGGTCTCTCAGCTTGGTTTCCCACTCTGATTGACGTAGAGAATCAATTGATTTCTTAACAGCCCTTTGTAGTGAGCGCATTATGATGCGGTTATCCTCGCATGGATGACGGTCATAGGCACGGATAGCGGCGTTCTTCTGCCTCAGCAAGTCACGGACGTCATCGGGTAGGCGCCATCGACGATTTCTCCTCGGTACCTGCCGAGAACAATCGTTAATTAGCGATTGTAGGTGACTTGTGAAACAGTAGATCGCAGCCACCGTGTCCTACTACAGTTACAGTACTAATAATAGGGGGGACTTGGTCTAGGTGTACAGATGACGATGACCTGAGTTTACTCTCCAGACGTCCCCAGTCTGTCACCGTTATCATTTTGTCCTGTTGGCCAGAGGGGCCAGGTGAGGGGGAGGCGAGATCTAAGATCACAGGACGGTGGTCAGAGTCTAACTCATGTAGCACTTCTACCAAACGCAAACGTACATTTACGTTTCTTAAAAGAGCTATATCTAGTATATCGGGCCTGTAATCGACAGAGGCCGGGTAGTGAGTTGGCTCCATAGGCGCTATGATATCGAACCCTAGTCGCTCAGCCAGTGACTCGAGAGCCCTGCCCCGCGTACTAGTAACGTGGCAATTCCATGAGGTGTTTTTAGCGTTGAGGTCGCCGGCAATGATGACGGCGCTTCCCAAGTCTAGCAGGTTTTATTTTGTTTACAAACTCCGGCCCGTATCGGTTTCCAATAAAGACTTTTAAACTTTCGCGATTTGTACACATTATACACAAATATTAATGTATCGGGTCAAAATCGGGTATATAATGTTGAGGTTGAATACCTTAATTTCCCGACGTTTCGACCGTATTGCATCGGCCGTGTCACGGGTTGAATCAACCCGTGACCACGGCCAGTAAAAGTGCAATTTCTTATTCGGGGGTTCCACCCGGATGCCTGACAGTCCGCAGACTGATGTGATTTTGTAAATGGCCTTACCCTCTTTGATAAGGCCCAACGTGACCATTACAAGGTCGTATGACTCGCGCTCGCGGCCCTTGTACATCCTGTGCACTTCGTGCACAGGTAAGGTCTAGCAACGATTGCTTGACCTCGTCTATAGTGACTTCCTTAGGGATGTTCCGCACTACTACGCGTAGGGGTCGATCTTCTGGTAAGGCATAGGAGTGGAACGAGAAGTTCCTCTCCCGGAGCATTTTTGAGAGCGCTCGGTGGTCCTTAGACGAGGCCAAGGTTACCTTGATGCCCTGTGGTGTTGAGCGGGCATTCTTATAATTCACATGGTGCTCGTTGCACCACGACGAAACGGAGGACCAAGCCGTCTTATCCTGTATGTACAAGGGCGGCGGGGTGATCTCTTTTCGCTGGACCTCTACGGGTGTTGACGCGCAGGGGGGTAAGGGAGACCCTTGTGGTCGCTGGGTGGTAGGGGCTACCACAACCGGAGCCGGCTGGGCGGCCTCCTTACCAACGATCTTAGGGGCCTTTTTGGTGCCACAAAGATAAGAAGGGGTTCTTGTCTTTGTGGCTCCTCTTACGGGACTTACGGGAGCTCACAACCGTGAACTCGGTGTCGAAGGATGACTCCGCACCGGAAGATTTCGACTCGGCAGAGCTGCCGGAGTCGGTTAAAGTGGAGATGGTCTCCATCGCGCTAGGCGGGCGACCACCCTCTGCCTCTATGGGCAGGGCCGGGGAAGCTAACAGTACCCGAGGTGGGCACTTATCGCCTTACCGCGACTTTATCATGTTATAGATCTCCTCATCCTGGAGGAGGAGTTCTAGAAAAGCCAGATGGGCTATAGTGATGACAAACAAACAAACAATATACTTGATACCTATATTCAGAACGCAGATCCCTAGCGTCCCTAAGTCCTTGGGTGGGATCGTCCGGGGATGTGTGGGTATAATGTCCCTCCCAACCGTGTATAGGTTGGGAGGATGTCTGTACGCCATGTGGGGCCGGCATCAAGAATAGCTCCACCCCGTCTCTTCCTATGGGAGTCGTAAAAGCCGACTAAGGGATTACCGGGGGACCGGGCAGCAGCATTCCCCTGTGTACTAAAAACATCTACTGCGATCGCCAACCCGCCTACCATCTAGCCATCGCCCCCTTCCCACCCTACCTTACCTTAAATCCATCCCTCTGGTGTTAGTTTGGGTGTGCCGGCCTGCAAAGGCCCATACCATCCCGGCACCCTTCGCACATTGAGATTGGCGGAGGGATTACAAGCTTTATCCATCCATCCATCAGCCTTTCAACGTCCACTGCTGGACATAGGCCTCACCAAGAGAATGCCACAACGAGCGGTCCCGTGCGTAATCAGTCATTTACGAAACGTGATTTTAAAACAGTTTTTCTCTCGGTCCATCCACCCGCAGCCTCAGCTAGGGCGGCATTAGGCGTAAATATTCACGCCTGTGCCACCCCAGTCACTGGCGGCGGTTCGGGTCTGCAGAAGGATCAGCCTCCCTGGCCCTCTTCGCCGATTTCTTCCGCGAGATGACCTCCTCGCAGAAGGCAGCGACCGCGGCCCCATTCCTGTCGCTGTCAAGCATCGCTCTGACGACGCTCGGCAGCGAGAGTTCCCCCTCTATTGCCGCGACGAGTTCTCGGCGCTGCTCGGCCCAAGCCGGGCACGACTCGAGCGTGTGCCGCGCCGTGTCCTCGTTGCAGCCGCAGTGGTGACAGCCCGGAGTCGCTTCCCTCCTTGCTACTATGTACAGATATCTGCCGAAGCAACCGTGCCCCGACAGCACCTGCACCAGTCGGAAGGTAAGGACTCTGTGCCGTCGCGCCGCCCAGTCACACACGGGTGCGCCATACAGCGCCGTCGATCGGAGCACCCCTGTGTAAAGCCGTCAGCACGCATTGTTGGGTCCGCCCATATTCGGCATGAGCCATGCAAGGGCGGACGCTGCGTTGTCCAGCACCAGGCCCAGATAATAATCTGGGCCTGCACCCCAATCTGAACCCCTTTTACTTTGATCGAGGTTCTATATTATACCTTTCCTTTGGTTAGGCGGGAAAGTTCTATATTATACCCACAGATTTTTAGTTATGGCTCACATTTCACTAGTGAACTGTGAATTTTGTACATAGTATTCTTGACAGCTACCATTATAATACGAACATAAATATATTTTTTATATAATCACTTCAACATTCCACTAGCAGACATAATTACAATCTCAAGTGAGGTCATTGAACGACATCCATTGCTTAAAATATCGCAAGCACCTGTAAAACACGTAATTTGTTTTGGTTTTAAAATACCATCTCGCATTAAGCTCAGGTACGTTTTGATATTTTAAAAATTAAGGAGTAGGTACCTACATTTTAATGGATCTTAGGTAAGTAATATATTATTTTACCAAACGCGGCCCGCAATTTCGTCTGCGTGAGGTTACAAAATTAGGTCGAATAGTATAAATACGTCACCTTAACTGTCTTTCGCCGCGTGGGGCGGCTTTAGAATTGCACCATCCCCCTCCACCCATGGGAGTCGTAAGAGCCGACTGAGGGAATACATATATAGGGAGTGGGCAGCAGCACTCCTTCGAGTATTAACAACATCCACTGCGACCACCAACCCGCCTGCCAAGCATGGCGATTACGGCACTATCCCCCATTCTTGGGGAGGCCTATGTCCAGCAGTGGACGATAAAGGTTGATGGATGGATGGATGGATGGATGGAATTGTCCTTACGGAAAAATTTATATCCCACGGAAATCATTAATTTTGATGTAATCTACTTATTTTCTTTTCTAGGTTCTGGACATTTATGCTAAATCTAATGATAATCGGTTAAGCAGCTACAGCGAGGAAACTTCACAAACAAACACACTTTTGCGTTTATTACCCTCGATTATTGCCTCTACGCCTACGACACATTATAGCTATAGCTATCTCCATACAAAAACTACTATCAGGAATCATCTATTATTCTGGGAAAAAGATAGCGTAACTCCTATTCGGTGTTTTGAACTACTTTGGTTGGTTGAGTATTTACGCGAGCGAGTTTATAAATGTTTTGTTTTTAAGTTTCTAATGCTCGTGCTTACTGTTTGACTACCTTTTACCACTTTTACTACTAAGTCTAAGTGTTGTACCACACTTACATGTAAATTACAAATTACAGTAATGAAAATCCTATTGACTCTTGTCTAATAATCCACAGTCCTGTTTGACAAGACTAATGTATGTGAATTACTTATTATATTCGTACTATAGGGATATATGAAAGGATCATCGACCAATGACGCAAAATATCTCTCATGGACATTATCGAGTTACTATTATAGAATGGATACTTTAGGAGGAGAGCCCAACACTCACCCACGGATTGTCAATCCCGGTTTTCTTTGGACAGAATAACCTAAGATTGCCAATCCGCACTCTCACAGATAGAGGAGAATGTGATAATAGCAAAGTAGCATGCACGATAATGACAAAAACTCACCAACCCACCAAAAATCCGACCACAAATTCATCCCTCCTAAAGTATCCATTCTATAATAGTAGCAATGGGCTTCCGCCAAGTGTTCGCCTCATTCAATTAATTATCTATTATCGAGTTATATTACCTATGATCCCTTAGTCCAGTAATACAAATATATTAATTTAGTTGGAGATGATGACAATGAAAAACATAAAATGAGTACATTCACTCTTGCTTTCGTAGAACTTTAAGTACCTACAAGCAATCTCAAGTAAAGATTGGAAACAACTCTTTGGTTTACTGAGAATCACAGCCATAATTAGGTAAGTAATTTATTAAAGGTCTTATAATAATAATGACTGATGGTGAAAGGCATTTAATACTCATTAATTATACGCATTTGCGTATCAATAGTCAGTCTCTTTTGGTCCCAATACATTTAGTTGTAAAAATCATTGCTTGAGGCTATAGGCGATCTGAAAGTCGTAACGGTTTATTCCATCTATAGTTTACCAATTATTAAAAAGTAACAGTAAGTATGCTAGTTTACCAGGTTTACTATTGTATTTATGTTACGAGTATGTAAAATACCATGCTATTACTTCAATGTTCAATTATATCGACTATAATTTTTTTTTATTGCTTAAGGTGGCAAATGGATCTAGGGTAGCCGTAAGTGGTAACAGCTGCTCTTGGACTCAGCAATACTAAAAATAATGCCAAGCCACTGCTTGCATTTAATTTCGTAATATCTTCAATAACTGACTGAGATATCAACGCACAGCCCAAAGTCCTGGGGCTAGGACCGTGAAAAGTTACATACATTATGGGTTTCTTTGATACTTTCTAAGAAAGGATTTTACGCAAATACTACACAAAAATCATGAGGTCTCGGGTTCGGTCCCCGGGCCGGGCAGTGTTATTGAGCTTTTCATAAAAAGAAAAATTCTCAGTAGTAGCCCGGAGTTTGGAAATTGTCCCACCCCTCTCTCTACCCACGGGAGTCGTAAGAGCCGACTGAGGGATACCGAGGGAGTGGGCAGCAGCACTCCCTCGAGTATTAACAACATCCACTGCGATCGCCAACCCGCCTGCCAAGCGTGGCGATTACGGCATTATCCCCCATGACGGGACCGCTCGTTGTGGCGTCCTCTTGGGGAGGCCTAAGTCCGGCAGTGGACGGTGAAAGGCTGATGGATGGATGGATGGATGGACCTTTTATATATAAATATACTTTAAAGCACATGACACGCTTGACTATTAAAAACAAAAATAGCTTGTCATTTCATTCAATCATTTTCCATTTCACATTTTCGCACTTTTGAACATAATCGTCCTGACAAAAGGTCTACAACGTTTGAATAGAGGCACTAAATTTAGCTTGCAAAAGACTTATAAAAACGGCTCTATTAGATTATTACTAAACATTCAAATTAAAAAAAAAAAATCATTACAAAATAATATGTTTTTACTACTTTAATAATTATTGAACTTTCAACGAATACATACCTAGTCCATAGTAGTCTAGCTCTAGAGGTAGCGTTGCTTATCCCAGCATGAATGGACCAGCTCGATCGAGGAAGTACCACCCTCTCACAAAAGATAAGCGTGTAACAACGGTAGTTACTCCTACCGTTGTGTTTCGTATGGTGAGTGAGAGCACCGGAGGCCCAAACCCTCCTCCTCTATCCTCTCCTTAGTATCCTACCTATCCTCTCCTTATTGGCCTACCTATCCACCTCCTATGCCTTTCCTTGGAGATGGCGACGCGCGAGTGATGCCTCTGGTGTTGCTAGCGTCTAGGTAGCTACGGTAATCACTTACCATCAGGTGAGCTGTATACATGTTGTAGTATAAAAACACACTTATGGGTAAGTAGACCAAAATTTTAGCTCAATCAGGTACAAATCCTTTAATTTATAACAAAAATGGGACGTAAACGTGCATGTTAGTCTGAACAGCGATATTATTTTAAAACAGTACTGAAATTATTAATTTATTGTCTGATTCTGATGTTTTTTTACAAGATATTGATCGCAGTAAAATTATCCGTGTAGGTTGAATGTCTTTTCTATGCAATTAATCATATCAGTATCATTTAGGAGATATAAAAAAAAATATATTGAAGTATGTAACGTGTGCTCCAACCGTAAGAATGATTGAGCATAATCGTACATCATCTTGAGTAGAGGTCGGAGTTATGGATGAATGATTACACTATAAAATCTTTCGGAATTATTTTTAAGTACGTCATTACTGTGAACATGACCCAACACAGTCCAATGATAAACTGAAGTAATATATTTTAAGCACTAGCTTAACCTTTATTTTATTAATCGCTATTTTATTACCTTATCGCTCTAGTGGCACAAGTCTACAACTTCTAAATACGAAGTTTCGCGTTCAAATCCTGTACAAGAGTTTTTTAGACTTAGAAGTTTTCCGTTAGAAAATTTTCAACATCAGCTCGGGGTCTGGAATTGTGCTCGGTAGACAGCAATAGGGTCGCCAGAAAGTGCGGTCGTTACACCTCTGCTTACGCCTTGGGAATAAAGGCGCTATACTAAAACAGTCTCTTTCAGAGCGATTGCATTAGAGGAGAGGCGAAAAGAATGCACCATATTTACTTTGTAATTTTTTTTAAGTGATTTAAGGCCATGGTTGCTTTCGTAACTATTTTGCATAGGCCGAAAGGCAGAGTGCCATAGCTGCGGGGACTGCCTCAAAGGCATGATGCCTTTACACACTGGTAGATTTTCCATCTAGGGAAGATAGCGTCGCGCACTAACCGCGGAACTGCAGTCGCGGTAGATAACCTCTCTCCCCCTGTAGTATCTACAGCTTTTATTATTCATAAATTGATTAGAAGTTTTAACAATATCTGCATGCGACTTTTACAATTACTACATACGATATTTAACAATTACTAAAAAGGTTTCAAAAAAAAAACATATAAATTGTGTTAAAAAACATTTGTCTCTTTCTAATACTCGTATTGTTTAGCGCAATATGAGTACGTACCTATTTAAAATACCGTTAAATGATTATATTTATCGTTTGGATTCATAGTAAAACTTTCTTAATGAACTAATTATTATCTTCTATAGTCTATACTATTTTAAAGCTGTAACAGAGCTATGTCTGTACATTAAAGATATTTGAGAATAAATTACTGAATTAGGCTATATAGGCGTGTCTAAACACAAAACGTTATATGTTAGATTTTTTGTCTGTCTGTTTATTTGTTTGTCTGTTTATTTATTCGCGCATCACGCAAAAACTACTGAACGGATTTTGATGCAACTTTTTTGTTTGATAGCTCTTGATTAGGCTTAACGACTGGTATACGTTTTATCCCGCTACTATATCTGGAACCTGAGATATTACCTAAAAACTAGGTGGGCAAAGGCTAGTTAGTACTTTATAATTTTGACACACTTTACACGAGTTTGTTACAAGCTGAGATTTAAATCTCATGACGTCATGACTGTACAAGATAGTAATTACATTTTTTACGCAAAAAAATATGCGCAAGTTAACTACTAGTGATACTAGTATCTGTAACAATGAATAAGATATATTATTATCCTAAACGCTTAAGTTATTACCTTAGGTAAAAGACTGTACTTATGAGAACCCTGTAAGTAAATTGTAATAGTATAATGTTACCATTACAATCTATTCTGGTGCGAAAACATTATGCATGCAGCTCGGGGCAGTGATGGCGAACCGATGCGCCCATAGCACGCAGCTTAATAATACATGCACGACATTAATTATAGAATTTAGGAACCAGATTATATGGCATGTGCTTATTTTCCTCATCAATATGCTGCAAGCTGTTGTGTTATCTTCGTAAACGTGACGCATTAACAGCAGCTATGCGTAGCATTTCTATTAATTTCCATGTTAAAAGGTTTTATTGTTGTTATAATATTAAGGTCAGATTTGGCCGAGCGTTTGAAAAGTAGTACTAAAATATGAATGATTTTATGTAACTACTAACATAGACGATTAAGCTGGAACGACTCATGTGGCCAGATTGTTAGAGAGGTTTTGTAAGCACATAAAAATTATGTTGACAGGCGTAGAGACTGAATAACTCAAGTATTCAATCGTGGCAGGATGCTCTGCACGACGTCCAACTTGCCCTCAATTGCGCCACGATTCAAATTACTAAGTGCGGGCAAAAGCGTGCAGTGTGCAGCGTGCAGCGTGCAGCTTGCAGCGTGCAGTGTGCAGCTTGTAGCGTGCATCATCGTGTTATTGGAATATGTGAAGCTTATTCAATTTAAAAATTGTGATATAAATGAACAGAAAGTGCGAAAATATAAAATCGAAATTGACGACCAGTATTTGAATATACGTTTCCTGGATAATTGTTCCACAGGTTTTGACAACTTAGCCATCGTGACATTTGCACGGGACTATCAATTTCGAAAACATATTAATTCTTAATATCTTGCGACATCTGTCAGATGTATACATTGTTTCGGCCAGCTATACCTTTTCCTTGTTTTGCCTTTTTCGTACGTTCCCGTATCTCCATACCAAATATTAACTTTGTAAGTAAAAGTACACATAGTATTAGATGAGTCAGTATTATGACTAAGTGATAAAAATGCTGATTCCCAAACAGGTTCTTTTTTTTTTATTTAGTAACCAGAGGTCTTACAAGCCATTAAAAATATTTTAAGTTAAGAGGGGGTTTGAAAGTGGCCGGAGTTGGTTCGCAAACAGTCAACCAGGTGGGTAGATGTCCTATACTGAACCACCTGATACGAGGTCACCACTCGAAAGCCCTAATGGTTTTCAGTTCACTGAGCAATGTGGTCTGCACTCTGCACCTTGCTGTTTGATTGAGTATAAATTTGTAAATATATAGATATTCAAAAATATTCAGGTTTATGAATAATTTATACGATAGATACTTTGTTCGTGAGTTTAAGAACACAAGTATTCAAATCTTAGTAATTACGTATTATATTTATGAGGCATCCATGTCTCGATAATACCTCTAATATTTACTGTTATATGCTCTAAGGAGCAAAGTATATTGGAATTAAGGCTAAAGTCTTAATATATTATTAATATTGATTGGGTAATATTAAAATACGTAGTTATAAAAGGTATCGTAACAAAAATCCACTTTCTATTAAAAATGGCTCTATATATACAACAGCAACTGAATACAATGATATCGACATCTAAAATTGCCACTAGCGACATCTAGGGCTGCATTTGTCAATATCTCTTAGTAAATGATGAAAAACGAAAAGAGGTTTTATAACTTTATAAATAACTAAACCCCAGTCCGTGATGTTTATATATTGCTTATTATAGCGGCATACGAGACACGGTTGCGGCTCATCTTATGGTAAATGATATGTACCCTTCGCGCATGGGCTCCGTAATACCAGCAGCACTGTCCAGCCACAGTCACGCAAAAGTCCACAATGAAGTTTAAATAGGTACCATCTACGCTTCTATACATAGTAATAAGTTGTTTGTCCTTATTTTTTTTTTAACTATGCAAAGATTTTGAACAGTTTCACTGTCGCTTAATTAATTTTCCAAGGAAGCTTTATGTGAAATTACTATAATTAATGTTTATTTAATTTTAGGGTTCCGTAGCCAAATCGCAAAAATCGAAACCCTTATGGATTCGTCTTGTCTATCTGTCTGTCCATCCGTCCGTATGTCATAGCCACTTTTTTTCCGAAATTATAAGAACTATGCTGTTGAAACTTGGTAAGTAGATGTATTCTGGTTCACAGATTTAAGATTTTCAGACAAAAATAGAAAAAAAAACAATAAATGTTGGGGGTTGCCCATACTTAGAACTGAAACTCAAAAATGTTTTTTCATCAAACCATATCTATGGATAGGTCTTCAAAAATGATATTGAGGTTTCTAATATAATTTTTTTCTACACTGAATAATTTTTTCCATAGTGGTAAAATGTGTGTGAATTTCTAAAATAAGAGAATGATAAAACTAAAAAAAATATATGATGTACATTATAATGTAAACTTCCACCGAAAATTGGTTTGAACGAGATCTAGTAAGTAGTTTTTTTTTAATACGTCTTAATCGTAAACCGCAATTTAACTTTCATACACTATTATTAAAACATCGATCAAAGTAATTTTTTAATTAAGCGTTGTTTAATAAATCTAATTTTCGGAATACGTTGGAGACTCCTTCAGATATACCTAATACCGTAATAGAGATATCCAAAAATCCTAAAGATATCTGCATTCATCCATCCATCCATCAGCCTTTCATCGTCCACTGCTGGACATAGGCCTCCCCAAAATGGGGGTTTTAGCATAATCGCCACGCTTGGCAGGCGGCTTGGCGATCGCAGTGGAGTTTTTTAGTACACAGGGGAACGCTGCTGCTCGGTCCCCCGGTAAACCCTTAATCGGCTTTTACGACTCCCATTGGAAGAGACGGGGTGGAGCTATTCTCGGTGCCGGCCCCACACGGCATTAGCCACTATAATATTTTATATATACACGATTAAATAATATACTTTGTGTGAGTAGACTAAAAAATTAAGTTCATAAGTAAATGGAAAATGTATGAGTGACTAAAATGAGAGAATAATATCTGCAGAATATACAGCGCCATCTATGAACGAGATCCCGCACTAATATGATATAACACGATAACAGTCAGTAAGTCACGCCCTTGTCTAGGATATGAAGTAGTCTGTGTTAATACAGGTTACAGCTATATGTATGCAATAACCCAAATATATGTATTAAGGCATATTTACGTGATCGAGTACCTAACAAAAGTACACATTTTCACGTTTATAATATTATATTAAGACTATACATAGATACATAGTCCAGCATGATCACTTCTTCAATAATAATTGGAAGTCTGGTTATTTTCTTATAAAAGCGGTCTTTATATCAGTTGAATCAATCTACCTAATTGTGATCTAGTGAAACTAAAATTAATTCAGTATTCAACATTCTTATTACGTATAACCGATGCGGAACCAATTCGTGGATTAGTTATATTTCTGTCATTATAACAATAACTGTAATGTTATTATATACGAGTACGAGGTCTTTCAGACGATTCGTGTGACCGTCACGATGTAAATGTTCTGCATTATTGGCTATTTCGCGTTGACCTGAAAATAAATGTCTCAATCTTAGTTATTATGATACGAGATCTAATCATCGTTTTATTGTTATAGTTGCGGCCATTACCAAAATTAATCCAGCACAAAACATTTGATACGTTAGTGCATATCAGTCTAGTCCATTTTTAATAATAACAAGTAAAATCATTTTTAAATATTTAGCCCTATTCATCTAACAACGGCTATTGGATATAGGGCGCCAAGCAAACCTCACAACGAGAGCTAAGACTGCACAGATGGCGTAGTGGTTAAGATGCCTTCCGTCCGAGTGTTGTGGGTTCGATTCCCACACAGGACAACACTTTGTGAGATCCACAAATGGTTGTTCTGAGTCTGGGTGTACTTTGTGTCAGTGAAATTGTATGTTTGTAAAGTCCCCCGCGGTACAAGGCTTATTCCTAAACGAAGGTTGTCTTTTAGAGAAAAAATATACAACTGGTTGTGCTTAATAACGTTCTATTTGCTTTTGATAAGAGTATAGGGTAAGTGTGTGTGTCTATCTTTCTTTAATTTTACGCATTGGACACCAAAACATGACGATTGTCAGAATTTAAAAGGAGGGCAAGGATAATTATATACTTAATCGAACATGAAGTATACAGTAATAATGAATATTGAAACATTGATGTTTTTTCTTTAGTCCTTGACCTCAGGTATTTAAGTTTAACAAGCCATAATATTATTTATTTATTGGTTTGTTACCCCAACTATATGAAACTTGATATTTTATTCCGTTATCACACGAACGACTATTTCTAAAATTTTCATATTTGTAATTAGGTAAGCATAGAGAGAACGCACTAGAAATGGTCAGAAAGTAAAAAGTCTATGTGTAATTTAATTATTGCTTCATTTTAACCAAAATAATTCTGCCTGAAATAACTAGACGACGTCATACCGCGTTGCTAAAGCCAGGTGTCTAGTTTCTTGATTTATCTTGATATATTGCTAGTGTTTTACTGGTGCACTTAAGTCTCGTATATTGATTCAAATAATGATCAAATGTATATAATTTATTTTTATTGTTAAAGTCGATCCAAAAGTAGCAATTTCAAGTAAAACTCTTACCCCGGCTGTACACACTCTTCTATTTGTCTCGTGAACCTCTCGTCCACTCTCGTCTCGTAGAGTCTTGACACGAGAGCACACCATGTACACACTCATTGTATCAATTCAACTTCGGATGCCTGTCGCGATGGACGTGGAAAAAACAATTGCGGCGTTCATTTTTTTTATTAGTTATTGTAATTTTTTAATCATTTACCATAAAAAAAATATATTAAACCATGGTAAAAAAGAACTTTTTAACTACTCAACGGGAATATATATATTTTTTTAAATCTTCCACGGGGATATCAAATTCGTTGCTTATCCGTAACCAAGCGTCGTGTCCATCCATCCATCCATCAGCCTTTCAACGTCCACTGCTGGACATAGGCCCCCCCAAGAAATGGGGGATAGTGCCATAATCGCCACGCTTGGCAGGCGGGTTGGCGATCGCAGTGGATGTTGTTAATACTCGAGGGAGTGCTGCTGCCCACTCCCCCGGTATTCCCTCAGTCGGCTCTTACAACTCCCATGGTTGAAGAGGGGTGGGACAATTCTAAAGCCGGCCCACACGGCATGCACTAGTTAAGTGGTGGATGTAAAGTATGGCGCCAGAGATCGACGTATCGATGTTAATACAAGAAGTACAAAACAGCCCAGCAATTTATTTATGATAAATACTTCTAAGCCAGAATATCATGATAGACATTTAAAGAGAAAAATGAGGGAAGATGTGTGCTGTAATATTTATTCCTTTTCTGTTTGGACTTATACTATGCTTTGTGGGAATATGGGTAGGTACCATCAAGACGTCAATCTCGTCTTCTATATCCCATGTCTCAAATGCGTGCTCTGGAGAAATGATACGAGATATCTTGCTCAATGATTAAAATGTTTTGTAACAACGACACAATAAGATGCAATTTATACAATTAGATAGATGGCATGATTATTTATATAAAATCACTACAAAATCGTTATAAAACACTGTTAGGTATATATTATTATTCAGTAACACAATAACACAAACTGATAGAGAGATTATTTTTATACCGGGAACAGAGGGGTTCTTACAGGCACATTAGATGATTCCTTTTTAAGATATTATTATAGAACATCAATGAATAATATATATCAATCGATTCACAACAATAAATATATCTTTTTGAGGAGGTTGAATGGAAAATACTATTATTCCCACAACTTCAATGATACATCGCGATCTCAGCATTTCCACAGCGTGTACGTCCCTACAGTTCTGCCGACAGAATGATCATAGATGTGCGTCGTGTACTTTAAGTTTGTGAAAAATCTGCGATGGGATTTTTGTGTGCCATGCAGATTTTTTTTGCGCCGCAGACTCGATGGCACAAAAAGTGTGTCGTCTGCGCTGCACCATAGTGTAAATTTTACTCTTAATGCTTCAACAACATAGTCAAACTTAGATTAAATTATATATCCAGATGGACTGTCACTGTGTATCTTGTCAAGTGACGTCACGATTGACACTAACAGCCATAGAACAGCATTGGGATGAAAAGTTCACCCCAATTTATTTTGACGCGTTTACAACGCCGAGGGTCCATCTAGAAATATAATTAATCTAAGTAGTCAAATGTATCTGTCCTGATTCTAGTGCACTGGTAAAATAAACCGTTGTTTTCTAGTAGTTGACAGTTCAGATGGTGAAATTTACCAAATTTCATTCTATCTCTATATATTTGTTGTATACGTTCACGTTTGGAATTTTGTTTTTTCGCTAATAAATATTTTAAATAAGTAACATTTTTCACTTAGGTAATACACATTGGCCTTTGACAGCGTCATCTTCAACGACTGACGACATTGCGCACTTTGGACACAACGGCGTTGTCGTACGACCAACTTCAAAGTTTTGTTGTACGGCAAACCGAACGACCGATTTTGTCGTCGAACAACTTTGGCAATTAGGACATAGGGTTAGACCACATCGTTGTCGCACGCAGAAAGCACGTCTTTACGCGAACGCTGTTGGCGGGCAACTAAGCAAACGAGTGTGTACAGGCGCGCTCTCGTTTTCATCGCGAGACTCACCGAGAGTCGAGACCCTTTGACTCGTTCACAGAAAACCATACACGCTTCCGAGACATAGCGAGAGCCGCAAGACGAGACGAGCCTACCATGTACGCACTCGCTGTCTCGTTGTGTCTCGACGAGTGTGTACAGCCGGCTTTAAACAAGTTCAGGTACCTACTTCATAATTTTTTCTGCCATTTATCATAAACGCATAGATTTATAAGTTTTGTTCTGCTTTGAAAGAATGGCTATTTTTATTATCCCAAACTGAGTTAGTTTGACATTCTCTACAATTGTTTTTATCTAGATACGCGGCAGCGTGTCAAGCCAAGTTCAAGCTAAACAATTGGCGAGCAGTACCGTGTGTAACACGGGCACGTTACACGAACCATTTAAAGCCACTTTTGAACCCCTCATAATTCAAAAACTATTTCACATAAACAACACTTGCGAGATACATATATGCTTCCAATTTCATAAACACACTTCAAACGGTTATTTAGATATTAACGTCCAAAAATCGACATTTTTGTCAACGACGACGATTCGAATAATTATTTAAGTACCTACTAAAAATCCCTTTGTTCAATGACTAGTTCCTACCAGCACGCCAAATTTTCGGAAGAATAAAATAAGAACTTACAGCTTTAGAATTTGCGAAGGCTATAATATAATTCGTTTATGAAAACTAGCCAAGTCAGACCTTAGGCTTCAATATATTATCCTAAGTTATAAGAAGAAATTATATATTAAACACAAAGTGAAAAATGTGAACTCGAAAATAAGTCACGAGCAGGATATGAACCTGCATCTCCTGGACACCGTCCAGATGCTTTCCTAATCCTGCTCGTGACTTATTTTCGATTTCACATTTTTCACTTTCTGTTTAATGTGTACTTAGTGCTAAGCATGTAAAATGTTAAAAATATATATAAAAATATCTAAATAAGAAATTATATTTTAAGTTGTTATAAAATATTTCATGTTGTTATAAATAAATTTCAGGACTGACCATTGAACTTGGCACCCATTTAGATCTCACATCTTTTGTCGTTGAAGTCAACAACCAAGGCATATATCATAATATTGAACTTGGCTCTCATTTCACATTTATGTTTTGATGGGATAAACTATTATTAAACTCCATAAAATATAGTATTTTAAAATATTTATGTATACGCCTATATTACACATTATGGAGTAGGACCCACCGTTATCACGAAAATATTCTGGGGAAAACCTTATTTATAAATGCTTGATCCTAGTGGTCCCCAGTAATGATGTGTGTGGTAGTCCCAGTATGAATGTACCGAAACGATCGGGAAAATACCACCTCACAGAAGACCAGTGTGGAATAAGGGTAGGTAGTCCTGCCGTTGTGTTTCGTATGGTGAGTGAGAGGCCCAAACCAAATTTTGGTAATCGTTGAACCAGGATTTACTAACAGGAATTAGTAACACTGGATTTCAATGAGCAACGTTTTTATTAATTTACGAATTATACCATGACTAATACCGTAAGTAATTTTTTATCTAGTTAGTAAATCGGCTACGATGTTAATCACAGAAGATTATCCGTAATCCAAGTGATATCATTGAGAGTGTGATGATAACACGGCCTTATGACGTCATCCAAGGCTGCCAATGTTCGCCGTCACGACTTCTGCAGATCCTATAATTTACTATATTTGTCTGGTATACAATATTTTCCGTAATCATTGCTTTTTACTACTTCCTATCGATTTTTGAACAGATTGTATTTAATCGTTATCATGTCTGCAATCAAAATAAGCTTATAATTTCGTGACAGATGAGTTCAATGCAAGGAAATAAATATCTAGGCTGCTATTAACATCATAGAATTTATAGGCTACCTATTATATTATATCCTTGTGAGTATTTATTTTAACCTTTACCTACTTACTTAAAAAAAACCAAAATCCAAATACCCTCCTCTTTTAGACATATGCGGCTTTTTCAATGGGAGAACGTTTGAAATATGCGGAGGGTAGGTAGGCATAGAACCCATCTCGGTATATGGGCTGCTGTAGAGCAATAGACTCGACTGTGGTATGGCTATTCTAGTCGTGTGTGAGATGATACAAGATAATATATATGATACAACATATATTATGATATATGTTCTAAAATCCTGCCTTCTGTCGTCAGTGAATCCTCTCCGAACAATAAGAGGTATCACTCCGCTTTTATTTCTCCTATGTTCGTAATCACGGAGGCGTTTCATATGTCCATAATTTGGATCATAGCTTAAAAAGACTAGGAGCGGACGAGGAATAGGCCCGCCAATAAAGGTGGAAAGACGGCACACGGCGGGTTTATTTAGTGAGTGAGGGCCCCACACTACCCTGTTCATTGCCCCGAACATTGGGGTATAAGATTAGGCACATTTTTCCCGCCATAACAAAAAAAAAAGGAGCGTATGAGGAAATTGGTGGTAAGTCTAGGTATGCCGTGTGGGGCCGGCTTTAGAATTGCCCCACCCCTCTCCACCCATGGGAGTCGTAAGAACCGACTGAGGGAATACATACAATATACCGGGGAAGTGGGCAGCAGCACTCCTTCGATTATTAACAAGATCCACTGCGATCGCCTACCCGCCTGCCAAGCGTGGCGATTATGACCCTATCCCCCATTCTTGGGGAGGCCTATGTCCAGCAGTGGACGTTAAAAGGCTGATGGATGGATGGGGTCTCTAGATTAGGCTATTACTGTGTCACGCAGTATAATATATTGCGAATAAGCTATTGATTTGCAGAAGAAGCTATAAATACTACGTAAAATACAGCCATCAAGTACTCATGGTTAGTTTTGAATATCCGGGTTTCAACAGTAGTTAGTAAATGATGTAATTCGCGTTCCTCTACGCTATGCGTTACAACTTTTTTGATCATCACGATTCCAGTTTACAACAACATTGTTCGCTATATCTGATCTGTAATTAACATTTTTATTACATGTATATTCTGATCTAAAGATAGATGATGCCATCACTAATTTAAAGTTTCGTTAAAAAACACCTCCAGTGTTAAAATATTTCACTATCCTGTTACAAGAACACATACAAGATCACTGTGGTGAATTTATAAGCCATTTTACCAAGCTATTTACCCAACCTCATAAAATCTCGATATAATCTAAACTCCTAATTTAAACGCTCTTCCATTATGTGTAAAGAACACCGGTCTACATTAAGATGAATAATTTTTTTGGTTTTGTTTCGAGCATTCCTTCCCTCGAAATATTATTCTCCGTTTTATTTTAGCTGCCTAAATCCATTACGAGACCCGTAAAGTAGAATAGGTTCTCCAACTTACGTATTCTTTCTTAGTCCATCACTAAGGCGAACATGATAATTGTGATTCATATACAATATGTATTTATATAAATGCAGTATCTCTGATTTCGTATATGTCAAGTTTGATCCCTCAATCTTCAAATATTTAAACATGTACCTAGATCTAAAAAATACAGTCACATTTTGTCATGGAATGAACATTACAGTTTCAATATATTATGTACCGCATTAATGCACTTAACTTCAGTGTCCGCGCTGCGGATAGCCCCATCGAGCTCCCTCACAGTCCCAGCGCACTCGGGACATCGTACCTTCGCGGTATGCTCTACGCGGTTAACTGTGCAATCCATCCATCAGCCTTTCATAGTCCACTGCTGGACATAGGCCTCCCCAAAATTGGGGGTTTTACCATAATCGCCACGCTTGGCAGGCGGGTTGGCGATCGCAGCTGTGGATGTTTTTAGTAGACAGGGGAACGCTGCTGCCCAATCCTCCGGTAATCCCTTAGTCGGCTTTTACGACTCCCATAGGAAGAGACGGGGTGGAGCTATTCTTAGTGCCGGCCCCACACGGCAGTAACAAGTAAGTGCATTAACTAATACATATTTGTCAAATAGTGTTTTAATTTTTAATTTTAATGTGTACATAAAGGCTGTATGTGCCTGCATCCCTGATTTCTGGAATCTACCCTACCTCACTGGACTTATTACTACTTTCCCACTTAAGTTAAAAAAATAAAGTGTTAGTTTAGCTATCTCGTTAAATAATGGTTACGTACTTTATGCGAACTTTTGCAAATTATTTTTTGAATAACTGTATCAACATCCGCACCGTCTTATTTAGGTACGTTAAACACAAAAAAATAATAGATAATGACATAATGTACATACATAATACAATAATTATATTATATAGAACGTTGTTGGTTGGATTTCGTTTCAAATGGTGTATTTAACTTAACATTTATTTAAATGTGTGCACGGAAAACTATGTTTACGTGCATGTAAGTAGGTATGCTACTAGTAACTGCTTCAGCAAAATCTAAATTGTAATTCATACGAAGTAACTGCCATAATGAACACAAGGCCGTTTATCTTGTCACATGTCATATGCATAGCACATGAAATTTACATAGCTTCAAATATGACTTGTTTTGTTTTACTAAAGAATCATGATGCTTCCTGATTGCTTAGAAATAAGCGTTTCCTTTATTTTTCTAAAGACTATAATTAAGCAACTGTGCGATAGTGAATGAGCATTCTTCATCAATATTTGAATACCGTGACTAGATTAGAAATAAAAATGCAAGGATTACATAGTATAGATACGTTACTCTTTTAATTGCTCACAAAATAATGTATAAATTGTATCTTATATACACTGGTGGCACACATAGTCGTAGATCTCACCATTTTGTTGTTGCTTAGGTATACCTATATATGGGAGAGTCTATGTTGTTCTTTAAGCATAGAAGAGGAGAATGTGATAATAGTAAAATAAATTTTGTCAATCAATAAAATTTGTAACGTGTTATATAGGTAAGTTTGTTTTTTCACACCTGTTCAGCAATAATACTTACTGTACATAGTTATTCATAATTTACTTATCTATTTATTGAAATAAAAACAGATAAATAAATTAAATGGTTATATTATATTAATATTAAATAGTTATAATATGTATTATATTAATTATAATTCTTTGTCTTTATTATACTTTGTATTATACAGCATGTACGGATTTTATGATGGTGAAAAAAAATTATTCTATCCTACTATCATTATAATATTATAAAGGTATATGTGAAAGTTTGTGTGTGTTACACAATCACAAAAACAGATACATTTTATATGTAAATGAGCCATCTCGGGACGTCTCGTAGATATGAAAACTTCGATTTTCTATCTTCCTTCATATATTGTTCGAATCTTATATAATTCTTGGTAAGTGCCCTCTCGTTATCCGTAGATGAATTAAAACTGTTATTAGTTTATTAATTGACATTATACTTCCTAGTTAGATACTTTTGTCAATAGATGGCGTTTTAAAACAAATAAATTGGCGTGGTGACGTCGCTACGCCAACAGCCGGTTTTACCATCCCTACGCATTAGATCACAAACAGAACACATCAATAATTTTAAAATAAAATAAAACTTAAGTAAATGCCGTTTTTATAGTAAAAAGTCGATAAGGTTATCGATAAATTCGTCTTGAGCTAATCGAAATAGTCTTATGAATTCGAGAACCGAAAGCTCCAATTATATATATAAGCTTCGATTTTAGGCCCGAGTAACGTGTCTGTCTGTTTTTACACACAAAATCACTGATGAATCTGCGTAAGATTTGTATGATCGCCCCGTCACGTTTTATTAATGCTTCACGCACGATCCACTCCCATACACAGTTCTAATAGGCAAATAGTTCGGTAATTAAGTACCTACATCAATGCTAAGCAGGTACCTACATGTTAGATGATCTTTTATGAAATATAAATAAAAAATTTACAGTGTTATCGTTTAGTAAGGTGACCACCTGCATTCGTTCTTCTATGTAATGTCAAATGTAGGTGACAACACACGCGCTCCTAAATTCATACAAATAAATAGTTCCTAAAGTGTCTGCGTGTAAGAACATCACAGTAATAACTACCAAGAATAAATTCAATCAGACGCGAATACTTAATAAAAATAATTACGTCGTATACAAAACACCAATTTTTGATGGAGAGAACAGTGAACTCGATTGCCAAAAGATATTCGATTGAGATTTCCGTTTGAGGAAATTGCTGATGGATGAGGAAGTAAGTTCGATTAGGTTTTTGTACGTGCAGACAGAACAGCTCAGCACTTGGTTTGATTGAATTGTAAAGCTATTAAATTAGGTTATTTTCTATATTTTTTGTTAGTACAAAGTTACTTACTCTTCTTTTATTGGGTATGGCGATAGCTACGGTAATTTAACAACAGTGTCTAATAAGAATATCCATTACTAAATCAGTTATCAGTATAGCTACCAATGAAACTTAATAAGATAGTGTACATTAGGAAACAGGAAAATAAAATGCCAGAAATCTCTAAGGCGGACTAACACTGATAATCAACCCTTTTTCTGTCCCGCTATTGGGCACGGGTTTCCTCTTATGGTGAGAGGGATTAGGGCATAGTCCACCACGCTGGCCCAATGTAGGTTTGCAGACTTCACAAGCCGTAGAGGAAATCTCTCAGGCATGCAGGTTTCCTCACGATGTTTTCCTTCACCGAACAGTGATAAATTGTAAACAAATACACACATAATTTCGGAAAATCTTGAAAAATCAGATGCCGTACGAGGTCTCAACCTTGGACTCGGGGTCGAACTCGATCCACTGTCTTTGCAGTCCTTGGTTACACCGTTAGGCTATCACTGCTGCCAACAATTGTATGCTTGGAATAAAATAATATTTTCGTACTCTATTTACGCAAATGAAAGCCTAGTAATGCAATTGCCGCTCTAACGATCAGCAAGGTTAAGATAGATAGGTTACCAAATAGTAATATATATCTAGAAAACCTGAATCCTGCGTGATTTGGAAGTTTATCAGTCGGTCAGCCGTTACAAGTTGTCGGAGCCTTGAAGAAAAATCTGATTCTGGCTTTTTTCTGGAGTCATCAGTTCCCCTTAGTGTTCCTCTTAGTTGGTTTACAGTAGTCAGATGACCATGATGGTGTCAATGGTGATCACCCAAAATCGAACAGATAGGAAGCTGACCCCAATAAAGTTTCGGATAAGTCTACGAAGATAATGAAAGAAATGCCAAATGAGTAAAACATCATATCAGGGCATCAAGCGCTAAAAATGTCCGCCAGCCACCAGTTAAACGTTACTGCAATGGCAACTTGAAAGACCTCCAAAACTTAGTCAACTCAAATGTCATATACGCAAAGACGCTTTTACCTTTTATTATGATAATTCTTGGACTATTTTTTTATCCAAAATTTTGTAAAAACATATACCTAAGCCACTGTAGTAGTTACACCAGCGGAAAATGTTTTTGAGGAATACATCAAGAACCGGAGCATGCATAAATTAAAACTAATATACAAATTTAAATGACGTTGTACGAGTACACTAAAAATTACTTCACATGAAGATATTTGTTTGTTCTTGAAAGACGTAAATTAAGCGCGTAAGACGTAAATTAATTCACATGAAGATATTTTTTTGTTTTTGAAAGACGTAAATATATCGGCAAATATAATTATCGGCAATGTAAGAATGACAGAAAGCGTGACAGAGCAAATATGATTGCAGAAGCTAGGCTGACCAAAAACTTCATAGGTTGCAAAACTCTTCTGGAGGTTAAAAAAATCTCGGAGTGGTTGGTCAGTCTTCGGAATGAATAAAATAAGGTCTAAAGGTTCATTATTACTCTAAGACAAGAAGCGTTGAATATTTTGGAGATATGTATGCGGATGTGCTGGGTGATGCCGGTGCCACATGTGGTCTAGCTGATTAGCATTCGGTACCGACATCCTCTGTTGACATCATTGTGAATATGGATAAAATCAAAATAATGGTTTTTGAAAGAGGAGAAGCCAGAACTGGTGTTAGAGTATCAATAGGCAATGGTGTGCTAGAACAAGTGGATGATCATTCGGGATGGAAGGTACATCACTGATATAAAGAGAAGAGTAAATGCGGGAAATAGAGTGAACAGGGCATTGGGAAAACTTTTCGGCAGCCATCACCTCAGCGAAGAAGGCACGTATCGCAATGCACAAGTGCTTGTCCCAACGTTCTTATATGGAAGCAAAAGTTGGGTATGCAAGGGACATGAGAGTAAAATCAATGCGGTCGAAATGCGATCTATGAGGAGAATCTGTGGAGTGAAGCTGACTGACCGCATTCGTAACGACGACGTAAGAAAGCGAGTAGGTATGAAAGAGAGTATTGGTGTAAAGATGCAAAAGGGAATGCTCCGATGGTTCGGACATGTGGAAAGAATGCCGGACCTGCAACTGGTTAAGAAGATATACAATGCGAAAGTGGAAGGATGTAGGTATAGGGGAAGACCGAGACTCACCTACCTAGACCAAATTGGTGAGTGTATTGAAGGAAGGTGGAGTCTTCGAAACCAGCGATCGTCTACGAAGAGAATTATAAATGTTGAGGAAGCGAGCGATGTCAAATAGAGCCTTTTGGCTCTATTCACCCTACCTACCCCACAAGGTTGATGGCGTGATGATAAGTAAGTAAGTCAGTAACTAATTAAGCGCGTTAGGTCTCTTCAGTTTTTGTTTAGTTTTATGTTGAACTTGTGTTCAATTACGTATATTATGTTTATTTTGTTTTGTTTATAAGCCTAACCTAACTGGTGTATGGCTGTAATAAAGAATAAAAGAAGACATTTGTGAGGAAAACAACACACACGTAAATATGTAAAGGTATAGTAGTATAGTAGTATACTTACACACTAAGTCCTAAATTCAGTTTCATAAAATATAATGTACCGAGCTTTAGTACAAATATTTCCACTGTAACGGTACCTTTCCTACATAGACCCGAATCATCTCGTAACATCTTCAAGACTTAAGATCTGTGTGTCATGATCATGATTACGAGCAAATGCAGCTTAACGTTGTGTATGTAAACTATACTAAAGTCCAAGTGTTTACCTACATACCTAAAATAAAGCTTATCACATTAAATTTCAATTGCATTATAGTTATTTTAACACGATAAAGTATATAATATTTATGTTGTAAGTTTTAAAAATGTAGCCTCGCATTTGGTACGTCATATCGAATGGCAATTGAGATCTTGTGAGCAAAAAACTGTCCAGTTAGATGCCAAAGCCAACGGACCTATAAACGGGGACAATGCATAAAAACTTTCGGGAGGAAGAAAAAGTGTAACACATCTTTACTGCCGAAACGGTGTGACTATTCAAGGCAACACACGTTACGGTATTCCGTTACGATTGCGTACTGAATGAATGTCGAATAAATTAGACTACATTTGGCGTTGGAATTCGCGAGATCATTGATAAATTACGCTGTATTTAATAAGCTGTTTAAATAAGGCATACCTATGTTTTAATATAAAGAGCTAATAACGTAACTTTCCGATGTTTACACAAATAGGTACAACACTAAAGATTTTTGATCTATATTTTTTAGCATTTGACATGCTCAGCTACTTTTAAAGTAGGTACAAATTTATTTGTGAATGAGGAAAAAGAGATTTTTAGTACGGGCGGGAATCGAACCCGTGTCCCTCCAATCCGGGGAAGTGCTCTAATTTCCTCATCAAATTTGTCTTTACGACCAACGCCATCTATCGGAATGCATTTACATGCATTAATCCAATTTAGTAAGCCGCTCCTGTGGGACATCGGCTACGACTGGGTCCTCCGTGGCCGGCTCCCCCCCGGGCTGGGCGTAATTTGCTACGCAGACGACACGCTCGTCACAGCCCGGGGCTGGACCCTCGAGGAGGCGGCAACGCTGGCCACCTCAGGTACTGCGGAGGTGGTCAGGCGGATTGAGGCGCTGGGGCTTAGGGTGGCCCTTGAAAAGTCGGAGGCCCTACTGTTCCATGGGCGCCGACGGGGCCCGCCCTCCAGCGCCTCGATAACGGTCAATGGGGTGGGCTTGCCAATCCAGGCCCACATCAAATATCTGGGCCTGGTATTGGATGGACGGTGGCACTTTGACGAGCATTTCCGCCGTCTTGCGCCAAGGCTCGTCAACACGGCGTCCGCCCTCGGGCGACTGATGCCGAATTTGGGCGGACCGAGTCTTGCGTGTCGACGACTCTACGCGGGGGTAGTACGGTCGATGGCGCTGTACGGCGCGCCCGTGTGGGCGGAGTCCCTGGCCGCTCGTAATAGGGCTCTTCTGTGGCGTCCACAGAGGGTCGTAGCGGTCAGGGCAATACGCGGATACCGCACTGTCTCGACCGATGCAGCCTGCGCGTTGGCCGGAACCCCCCCGTGGGATCTGGAGGCGGAGGTGCTCGCCGACGTCTATCGGCGGGCGTCGACGGCGCGGGTGGGGGGCAGCCGCCCCTCGCCGAGCGTAATGTCATCGTGGCGGGAAGATGCCCGCCGCGCCACCGTCCTAAAGTGGAAGTCTCGGCTGGAGACGCCCCGAGCCGGTCTCTGGACCGTGGGGGCGCTCCGGCCGATCTTGGAAGAATGGGCAGGGCGGCAGCACGGGATCCTCACCTTCCGGTTGGTGCAGGTTTTGTCGGGGCATGGTTGCTTCGGCAAATACCTGCACACGATCGCAAGGAGGGAGACGACCCCAGGCTGTCACCACTGCGACTGCGACGAGGACTCGGCGCAGCACACGCTCGAGTCGTGCCCGGCATGGGATGTGCAGCGCCGGGAACTCGTTGCAGTCATAGGCGTGGACCTGTCGCTGCCGGCCGTTGCGCGAGCGATGGTTGGCAGTGACAGGGCCTGGACCGCGGTCGCCGCCTTCTGCGAGGCTGTCATCTCGCGGAAGGAGGTGGCGGAGAGGGCCCGTGAGGAATCCTCCTTCGCGGACCCGATTCGCCGCCGGCGCGAGGGGCGGCGTGCGCGCGCTTACTTGCGCCTGATGCCGCCCTAGCCGAGGCTGCGGACGGTGGGGTCGGGGAGTACCCTGCCGTCCGCGGAAGCCTACCGCGAAGGTGCGACGCCCAAGTGCGCGAGGCGTCGCTCAAGAGAGGGTGCCCGTAGGGGCTGCCGCCTGCGGATCGCGGTCGTAACGACGCGGTACCCGTGATCCGCCGTAGCAAGGGCGGGTGGAGGCGCACGGTGGGTTTTTAGTGGGTGAGAGCCCCATTCACCCCGTTGTCTCCCCGGGCAGCGGGGTGTGCGGTAGGACATTTTTGCCCACCTAAAATAAAAAATAAAATAAAAAAAAAAAAAGGTCGGTACGGTAGCTCAGTGGCTTATAGCACTTCCCCGGATTGGAAGGGACGCGGGTTCACTTCCCGTTCGTACTAAAAATCCCTTTTTCCTCATTCACAAATAAATTTGTACTTTAAAGGCCTACCTTTACTACACTATTAGTACGTACCTATACTACAATATTAGTAATTACTAAAAATAAATCATTTTTTTGGACGTTATACTTTAAGGCAGTCGTAAAGTCAGAGTAGTTTAAAAAGAAACTATGTATTAACCCAATTTTATTTTGCTACTCAGGAGGAATTATTTATTAATTATTTATTTATTTATAAATATGTTTAACTACTATATTTCTGAAGAGCACTTGTGTTTAGTAGATCAGCATACTGTGCTTAAGCTTCCAGTCGAATTACAAAATAACTCAAGGCCAAACGATCATACTTTGTAACGTTGAGGTGTGAAAGTAGAACATATTATAAACAAGCTAACCTGTTAGTGACACTTATTAGTGTTACTGTTTCTATAATAACTGTTTAATCGTAACCCGTATCTCAATTGCACTGGAGCTGTAACATTATTTTAGATCATAATCTTATTGCTTGCTAAATTCATAGACATCATTTTAATTATATAATTGTATTTGCTACTGTTGTGCATCCCAGCCTATTACTTAAGAATATTTATTACTTCATCTGTAATGATATAAACTAGCCTCTCACTTGTGCCCTATTGCAATCATAATCTGCGCCACTCACAGATTTATTGCACATACTTGTAAGTCTTGCGTTAAGTGATAGCTTACCTACCTATGTTATACCTCTCTCACAAGCAAAGAGACGTGTTAATATCATTATTGAATTACAAATTAACGATATTGTAAAGATATCTAAGGGGTGGCCTCCTAAATGCTCATGCTGTATAGTTTTTTTTTTTTTTTGTATGTAGTTGCAGACGAGCCACGGAACATCTGATGATAAATGGTAACTGTCACTCATGGACTCAACTATACCGAAAGTATTGTCAAGCCATTGCTCATCATTTCATTTCTCAGATGTGAAATGAAAGAATGAACGGCTATCTTCTGCTACAGCCAAAACACACTGACGTGCTTCATGACCGGTCACACAGGAGACGGTGGTACCGACCCGTTCGGGCCCGATAGCAAGTGAGTACTCTCACTTAGTACCCAGCCCTACTACCAGTAATACAATGGGTGATAATTGCTTACTTCCCTTAGTCGCCTTATACAACACCCGCAGGAAAGGATGGGGTGGTGACACTTGTATTCTTAGTCCGTCACCACACGGACGGCTAATTTGATGAGATGTTGAGTTTAACACCTATCCAGGGGGTTATTGCTATTATTCCTTAATTGAAGTCCTTAAAGATTCAATTAGTAAAATGGTTATTATCCTACAACAGGAATTGAGGAGGCAAGAAAATAAGATTTTAACGGGTCTGTGTATCATAGCCACGAAAAAATGCTCGGCAAAGTGGAAAAGGCACAGGGTTTCCGTAAAAAAAGAAAGTTGATGCTAAGGAAAATACACTGCAGCTATGCAGATTCAGAGAAAGATATAATTTTTGACCAGTTTGATTTGATTTTTTTTTATGCGTATACAGTCACAAACAAAGTAGAAGATGATCTAGGGCAGGAATTGCCTACCACTGAAGGAATGTAATATGGTTCCGGCAGCCCGCAAATACAGGCGGAGAGAAACATACAGCGGGTTTCTTTAGTGGGTGAGGGCCCTACACTACCCTGTTCGTTGCCCCGAACGACGGGGTGTGCGGTTAGGAACATGATTTCCCGTCTTAACAAAAAAAAAGGCAGGAATTGCCTGGTTGCCTTGCTAATCCCAGAATTAATGGGCTGGCCCGACTAGGGAAGTGTCACACTCACAAAATATCAACCCGAAACCACCAATAGGTACCTACTTTAGTTTCAAATGGATCCTTTCCTCATCTACTCCTTATTACCCTCTCTTTCCAACTTCTATATCTTTCCTTGCTGTTAGTGTGCAAGTGATGTTGCTAGTGTCTTTAAGCCCGCTAGCATCAGATGGGCCGTATGCATGTCTATCTCCCTCATTGCATTAAAAAAACACTGAGCAAAGTTTAGGTCTGAACTAAGCAATATGAGAAAATATCATTGAAGCATCTTTAGCACGGAGTTACCTAACGATTACTTACTTACTCATCATCACACCATCTCCCTTGCGGGGAAGGCAGAGAGAACAGAGACAAAAGGCTCAATTCTTGCATACATCTCTCGCTTCCTCATATATAACATATACACATAATTCTCTTCATACACGCTCGCCGGTTTCTGAGACTCCTGACTCCACCTTCCTTCTATACATGACTGATTTGGTCAAGGTAGGCGAGTCTCGGTCTCCCCCTGTTTCGCATTAACGATTAACGATTAACGATAGAATATGTATAGGTACCTACTTAATTAGTGAATGAAATGAATACAGTAAACGTAAGTATACAGAAATCTCTGCTCATTATCAGGAGTACACACAGTACGAGATTGCCTAGTTCTTGTAATATTTTGTTTTTTGTAAAACTATTATCGCGGACTTAAAAAAGGAAAGTCATCATTGTCTTAACCTCGTCCATAAACTGTCCTTTAAATAGGGATACTTATGACGAAATAATATGAGAATTATATTTTGAATAGATAAAAAATCTATTGTTATGATCAATAGGTACATATATGATATGGAGATAATAATAACACTATTAATTAGTGAGTGCTTTGTAGATAGAATAAATAAAACGTGAGGGTCGCAGACCTGCTTTTTCAATTCATTTAGGGACTATTTTGTTCTGTAGCCGTGTGGGGCCGGCTTTAGAATTGTCTCACCCCTCTCTACCCACGGGAGTCGTAAGAACCGACTGAGGGAATACCAGGGACGTGGGCAGCAGCACTCCCTCGAGTATTAACAACATCCACTGCGATCGCCATCCCGCCTGCCAAGCGTGGCGATTACGGCATTATCCCCCATAATGAGCACACTAATAAAAAAAGGATGCGGTCGGCACAGGAACGCTCGTTGTGGCGTTCTCTTGGGGAGGCCTATGTCCAGCAGTGGACGTCGAAAGGCTGATGGAGAGATGGATGGATTTGTTCTGTAAGAAATTTTAGAAATATGTAAACTTGTTAGTTATGTAGAGAATCAGAGAAACTGACTTAGTCATAGTATCTGTTAGTAACTATTTGGGCAAAGTTTTGTCCGTGTGGTGATGGACTAAGAAGACAAGTGACACCACCCCATTGTTTCTCACGGGTGTCGTACGAGGCGACTAAGGAAAGTAAGCAGCTATCATACATTGCATTAATGGTGGTAGGGCTGGGTAGCATGTGGGAGTGCTCACATGCTATCGGGCCCGAGCGGGTTGGTACCACCATCTCCCGTGTGACCGGCCCTCAAGCACATCAGTGTGTTTTGGTTGTAGCAGGAGATAGCCGTTAATTCTTTAATTTCATATCTGAAATGAAATGGTCAGCCGCCCGGTATAGTTGAGTTCATGAGCGACGGTTACCATTTACCATCAGGTGAGTAGTGCCTCGTCTGCTTCACCAATAGAAAAACTTTTAAATTGCAAAGGCATTCGAATCAATACAAAAAAAATAGGTACCTAGTCTGAGAAGAAAGAGCAGTTATGAAATAGTGAGTGGTAGATTATTGTGATTATTTCTCAGTCGTTGAATGTAGATTATCAACGCTAAGAATGCTTGTCATATTTAGATATTTTTATATATATTTTTAGCATTTGACATGCTTAGCAACATACATTAAACACAAAGTGAAAAATGTGAAATCGAAAATAACAGTCACGAGGAGGATTCGAAATTGGCAGAGCATCTGGACGGTGTCCAGGAGATGCAGGTTCGAATTCTGCTCGTGACTGTTATTTTCGATTTCACATTTTTCACTTTGTGTTTAATGCTTGTCATGATCAATATAAGAATCTTCCATGAGTGCTCCACACAAAATTTAGATTTTATTTATTTATTTATTTGGAACAACAACAGCTTAAATTTAGTTTGAGTACAAATCAAGATGAGAAGTTTGGAAAGCCAAATATAGTTATCCACTTAATATACAAAGACTGAAAATATGGCCTTAAAAGCGATTACATACATACTAAAAAGTCATTATTAGATTGACAAACAATACAAAATATTAGTGATAAAAGTACTATTTACCCACCCTTTAATAAACAATTTCGTAATGTAAGCACTACCTACCTATTACGAGTATACCTAAGGAGAAAATTTACAAAAAATAAATTAAACTTATGTAAAATTTACTTATGTAGGTGTGGCGTTAAGCCACTGAGCTGTTGGCTGTGACAGCTGACAGAAACCAGCTTGTGACAGCACTAGTGGGTTAACACATCACTAGAACCCTCTGGTGCTCTCGGCAGCTGAATTAAGCCGGTTGAGTCCGTTGAGTCTTTAAGCTATTATTACTCTTGATTATCTGTAGCTATTATAAATAAGCATTAAATAAGTTACCTGAAGAATGCTAAGATATTATATATATACTACTCAGATAGCGTGTGTAATCATTTCGACGCGCCCCTTGGTGGCGGTGCTGCGCCCACACCTATATAGTCATCACCATACCACAAAAATTTTAGGAAGCTGATGAAATTAAATAGATAAAGTTGACTACCACCTCATTAAAATCATTTGAAAAAAATTGTTTATTGGTCTCGTATTTCGTGCCTGCATTTTTTGCCTACTAAAATAATATATTCTTTATTGATAATAGAGAAAAAAATGCGTTCTTCTGTGAAAACACCATTATAGTCTTGCTGCTTATTTTTAAGTTAATAGTGACGCAAATAATAAAATATTTTAAGTTAATCACATAATATCTTACACTAACATCAATATTTGAACACCTGATATACTTATTACGTGTCAAAATAATATTGGTCTAAAACAGTAACCTACCTAATCTAAAATAAATACATAAAAATTCATAATAGAGCCTGTAAAAATATTTGCGTAAGCGTGTAACACATGATGTTATTATTATTATATAGGTTTCAAAGTGGCCTTGATTTGCAAGTATCTGCAAAGTAGTAGCAAGTAATAAATTAAAAACAAATCGAAACTACTTACTTTACCGGCAAATCCATGATCGTATTTATAGTTAAAAAGTAGCTTTAACAATAATTTTATACGAGTGGATACTAAAAAGGTATATCATATAGAATAGGTTTGATATAAGAGAGATATCTACTTGGGGAGTTATTGGTGAACCAAGCCTAAGCAGAACAGGCGTAACCTCGAACACAGGCTGCAATTTGCTATTCTTTGCTAATTCACAGGCTATATTTCAGAAAATTGTGATAAGCATTACACGACGATCTTTCCAATAGCAGTTCATCGTCGGAAAAGATAAACGGTGAGTATCTTTCTTGGGTTGCAGACAGTCCAGTCTTCTGAATTGATGCTATGCAGTACAACCTATATTTTAAAACACGCGGAACAAAAGGATTCAATTATTTGGCAGGGCTAGCATGCCCAGGGGGGTGGCCGTCCCCCATCCAGCGTGGTGGCCAGATAGCAGGGCGACGCCCGCCGAGCTGCCATGGCCAGCTGGAGGGCGCAGCTGGTGGCACACCAGGCTGGGCTTCGGACCGTAGGGGCGCTCCAGCCGGTGCTGGAAGAGTGGGTGGGGCGACAGCACGGTGTCCTTACCTTCCAACTGGTGCAGGTGCTGTCGGAGCACGGTTGGTCCGGCAGATATCTGCACATAGTCACGAGGAGGGAAGCGACTCCGGGCTGTCACCATTGCAGCTGCGACGAGGACACGGCGCAGCATACGCTCGAGTCGTGCACGGCTTGGGCCGAGCAACGCTGTGAACTCGTCGCGGCAATAGGGGGAGACCCCTCGCTGCCGAGCATCGTCAGAGCGATGCTTAGCAGCGACAGGAATTGGGCCGCGGTCGCTGCCTTCTGCGAGGAGGTCATCTCGCGGAAGGAAGCGGCAGATGGCGCAGGCGTCACCCAAGACGTTAAGTATGAATGTGTTATCGAAATTAACAGTCAGGAGCAATTGTCGCGATGGCTGAATTGGCAAATCATCTGGACACTATCCAGGAGATGCAGGTTCAAATCCTGCTCGTGACTGTTATTGTCGATTTCATATTTTCACACTTTGTGTTTAATGAAGTAACTAAGTACCTATTTAGTTCAGTGGACAAGACTCAACCACTGACTGCAAGAATGCGAGACAGGTATCTCACTAACCCTATAATGTATACCAGTTTTTAAGTCTAATCAAGAGCTATCCAATAAAAAAGTTGCATCAAAATCTGTTCAGTAGTTTTTGCGTGATGCGCGAACGAACAGATAAAAAATTAAAAAATGTTGCGTTTAGACACGCCCATATAGCCTAATACAGTATTTTTTTCTCAAATATCTTAAATGTACAGACACAGCTCTGTTAGAGCTTTATAATAGTATAATAGATAGATATAATGTAGCTACTCACATATAAAAATGTAAATAGTATGACAACTGGAGATCATTAATGTAGTAAATGTACCTATTATAATTGTACCGCGAAAAACCGGCTCAATGTCAGCCATGAAACTTTACAAACAAACAATGTGAACAGTTGTAACCGACACACTTAAAATCATCACCAAGTAGGTACCTATTTGATAATAAAGAAGTTACTTTATGTAACTTATTAACCTCAAAACAGACTCAAACAACTCACGGTGTTTCAAATTCACCTTCGCTTACAATGCACTGTCATAGATTACATAATACAGAGTGTGCAATCCGACCTTGAAACGACTTTAGGTTTGTACCTACCACTATAAATACCTAACACATAAGTATTATTTTTAAAATGATCTTGGGGCCGCTAGATCATACATAGTTGCAAAAAAAAATCAGTAATATTTCAAAACGAAATAATGCTTATATTAATAACTGTTATGTATATTAAATTCTATGAGAGGAGAAATAGGTTGTGAGAGAGGAGAAATGCAAAATGAACTTTAGAAAGAGAGTTTTCATTCGTCAACGCTTACATTGCTTCATGACTTCTTTGTTTTAAAAGATATTACAGGTAAAAATAAGAATAGCTAATCTCATCCTCAAACATCTCAATTGCAGCTCCCAAGGAATAGATTTGGTAGTGCCACTACTACTTATCATTACGCCATTGAGTGCCAAGAGGCTCTATTCTTGCATACATCTCTCGCTTCCTCAACATTAGTAATTCTCTTCATACACGCTCGCCAGTATCGGCGACTCCTGACTCCAGCTTCCTTCAATACATGAACGATTTGGTGTATGTAGGTGAGTCTTCGTATCCCCTTGTACCTACATCTTTCAGCTTTCGCATTGTATATTTTCATAACCAGTCGCTCGTCCGGCATTCTTTCCAAATGTCCGAACCATTTGGTAGTGCTCCTGGTATGATGGAGTTCATGAGCGATGGTTACTACTATCATGAGCTTCGACTGCCACCTTTTGCACAAACAAGAGTCTAATCAAACAAAAATATTAAGAAGACATTCATGAGTGGCCTCTTAGCTTAGTGGAACGTCTGCGTCAACTAATCTGTTGTTTGAACTTCGTCTATTGTTTTACGAGATAAACACACATTGTTTTGTTCTTGCTTGCACCAATGCCTGTTAGTTCACTGAAGACACTATGTGTTAATTACACTGGCAACGTGTTTGGTAACGCAGGGGACAATTTTGTTGCATCAACATTGACCGACGCGAAAGTGACACACGCCACTTGTGACAGCACAATTAGAGCTTGTATGAAATGTGAATTATGATGGTTACAACATTTTCAAAGTATAGCGATTTAAATTCCATTTCCTTTATAAATATACAAAAAGAGAAAGGTACAAAAACATAAATTAAATTGTTTATTCCTAATGCAGTGATAGTCTAGTGGTAAAACCAAGGACTGCGAAGACAATAGTATTGAGTTCAATCCTCAGTCCAAGGTCATGGTACACACCTCCGACTTTCGTGATTTTCGACAATATGTATGTCTTTATTTACAAATTTATCACTGCTCGGGGAATTAGTTTTTTTTCCTTGTGAAGTCTTAGTCTTACTCTGAGAAGACCAATGACCCCGATAATGGAACAGTAGGGGGTTGAAAATAAAATATTTTAACTGCTTCAATGTTTAATATTATCCTATTCTATTTGTTGTAATATTTTTATTTAACTACTATGGATGTGGATGCTCTTTGCTCTCCTATATTGAAGGTACTGTATATGATTACGGATCGTAAGGTTTTGGGTTTGTTTCCCAGGTCGGTTATTGGGGTTTTCCGTCAAGAAATTCTCAATAGCAGCCCGGAGTTAGGAAGTTGGCGGTGTTTTTATCCCGGTTTCTCAGAAAGCATGTAAAACCATTGGCTCTGCACCCAATCTCTCTCCCGTCCTGTCAGAATTCGGTCCCATCAGACTATGAAAATGAGGGAACAGAGAGTGCACTTGTGTTTGCGTACACACTCGTACCCTGCTTATATGGCTAGCGTCTGTTTTCAGTGGTACGCGCGCGGCTAACCTTAATAGGCTCCCTCTCCGCGCTCACCTGGGACGTCACACCTTCGCGGTAGGCTCAACGTGGGTATAATTACGCAAAGGATTTTCTCCGGTCCAACCACCCTCGGCATCGGCTAGGGCGGCATTACACGCAGGTTGTTTAAACTGACAGCCCTAACTAAATATACGGACATATTGGACAAGTTCTATCCAGGATTACATACGAGTGTATGCTGTGGTGGTGCACACCTTCGCTTCGACCACAAATAAGAAAAACTTTAAACGCAGGAATATTTCAGCCTTTATGCCATCCTCAACGCACTATAATACATACGCGAAAAGAAAGATCATATTGCCTGATCTCGGCTGGTTGACGTCTCTATTAAACGCCTCACCAAGAGAACGTTCGAGCGCTCAGTGCCCTGAATAGGAGAAAAATATAGATAGTTCAGTAAGCATCTTCGTCACTCTAAATGTCAACTGCGTTGCAGTCTTCCTCCTACATTAATCATCACGTGTCACAGAAGGCAGCCCGCCGCTGCGGCGGCGCACATGCGTAGCTACATAAAATATTAGTCTCGTCCCCGGGAAAGAAGAAAGTTGCGATGTAAACTTAGAAACGAGATAAAATGTTCTTAAATGGCTTCATAAAGATTACGCTGTTTTGATTTCTTAAAAATTGGTTTAGAGAGAAACGAAACACGTGTGAATGATTAAAAAAATAATGAGTTATATAGTAACTTCACTTTATCACTGTATCTAGTGGTAAAGTTAAACACTCAATCTGTAACTTAAATATAATAATGTACTTATAACAGTTGTCCTGCTGCTTCTTTTCGTGAGAGAAAGTATCCTATGTTATCACATTATGTTCCAAGAGTCCTTTTTTGCTCTCACCCACTAAATAAACCCGCCGTGTGCCGTCTCTCCGCATGTATTGGCAGACCACTAAAATTATGTGACATTACTTCAGTGGTCCGCCGAATGTTCCAAGGGTTCTGGGCTGCCAGAGTGACGAAATATATTTGACAATTAGTGTACTTTGAAGGTATAAATACCTACTATCGGCCAATTAGCAGGTACCAGGTGCCATAAAATACGTAAGATCTACCTGGTCTGGGCTCTTACACTAATAGAATACTCTTTACGACTAAGTCCCAGTGTTTGGATGTTAAATGCAATGTGTGCCAAATTTCATTCAAATCTAATCAGTCGTTTTTGCGAGAGAAACATCTAAATATATATTTTTTTAATTTATAGATAACTAACTGACCTGGCGAACTCCGTACCGCCACATATTTTTTCATGAATGTGAGTATCCTATCTCTTAAGTTGGAACAAAACACACATTTAAAAAAAATTAAATTAAAATCGGTTCAGTAGTTTCGGAGTTCATCCCGGACAAGCATCGTGATACTGCAATTATATATATATATATATATATATATATATATATATATATATATATATATATATATATATATATATATATATATATATAATAGATATTAGAAGGAATAGTAGGAGTAACGGCTGTTTCGCAGATCATTACAAACGTCTTTGAATACGACTGAGCGTCCGCAATCAAAGAAACGCGAAGGTATTGCTTCAGTAACCTCTTAAGATATGTAAAGAATCAATTATTATGAAACTCTTGTACATTTTAATTCTACTAAACAGAGTAGCCTTGGCCTTATTTATATGTTTTTTGATATATGTTTGATTTATGCATTCGCGGTAATATACAGAATGATAGACTAGTGACACTTCGAGTTGAGTACTTACATTGTGTTGCACAATAACACGTAAATTTTGTTATTTGTTTGGCATCCATGACGATTCCTTGATGGTTGATTCCATACTCAGGGATTTGTATTCGAATGTGTTGTTAATCATGTGTAACAAATATTAGCATTATTACTCTGAGTAAAGCTTTGATAGAGATGTATTGTTGCGATTAAGCCAAATAAGGCCAAGGTTTCGTCATGACGTAATTATCTGTACTCATATTAAATTATGTGTGTTATTTTGAGTGGTTGAAAAGTGCCGACCGTGAAAAGCGCAGGTATTATAGACGACTTCAGTATGAAATTAACATAATAATATATATCTATCTAGAACATTCTACCATGTACGTTAAGGCCCTGCAACGAACTCCCTACTGTAGTATTTCCTCAGTGCAATGGCATGTCCTTCTTTGAACGGAATTTCCCAAGAGCAGTTTCCTCTAGGTAAACGGCAGCTGTACCCACGGAGTTTGCTAAAGTCCATTAATCGCAATTACCACAGTAAAAAAGCCTTACGTGCATCATATAAGTAGAATTTACGTTTAAAGAGCAAATTATTTGTGAAAGTGGAAAAAGAGGGCTTTGCTGCAAGCAGGATTCGAACCTGCATCCCATCCATCAATCCGAGAAAGTGCTCTGGAACGCTAAGCTATCGCAGTCACCCAACGGTGACACCCAATTTCCACTTCACATTGTCCGATGGCGTGGTTCGTAAAGACTCCCCGGTTTGCATGGGATTCAGGTTCGAATACAGCACAGTAATGCTCTCTTTTTCCACTTTAACAAACAGGATCCTGCTCGTGACTGTTATTTTCGATTTCACATTTTTCACTTTGTGTTTAATGTATAGTGCTAAGAAGCATGTCAAATGCTAAATATAGGTATATATAAAAATATCTAAATAAATAATTTGGTATTTAAAAGTAACTGAGCATGTTATAAACTACCATTACAAAAATGTCTACGGTACCAGGACATGGCAACACTTGCTATCCAGTATACTAAATGAACTACCTAGTAGAGTAATCGAAGTATATAATAGATGTAATAACATTAAGAAAACAAATGGAGGAAATGTGATAGTTGATGACAAAATTATGACCTGTGTAACATATATATATATATATATATATATATATATATATATATATATATATATATATATATATTAAACACAAATTGAAAAATGTGAAATCGAAAATAACAGTCACGAGCAGGATTCGAACCTGCATCTCCTGGATACCGTCCAGATGCTTTGCCAATTCAGCCATCGTGACCCTTGCTCCTGACTGCTAATTTCGATAACACATTCATACTTAACGTCTTTGGGTGACGCCTGCACCATCTGTCGGAAGTATTTTCATACATTATACCGACCAGGTAAACTTAATTTTGACATACTTAGCAACATACATTAAACACAAATTGAACTGAAACTGAATTGGCAAAGCATCTGGACGGTATCCAGGAGATGCAGGTTCGAATCCTGCTCGTGACTGTTATTTTCGATTTCACATTTTTCAATTTGTGTTTAATGTATGTTGCTAAGCATATTAAATGCTAAAAATATATATAATAATATCTATATACAGTGAAACTTGGTTAAGTGGGACCTGGATAAGTGAGAAACCTCCATAACTGGAACTCATGCTGAGGTCCCAACACTTTGGCACTGAATTACCTCTGTTAGTGGGACGAGGTAAGCCTCTATATCTGGGATTTGTTCTTTCGATTTATCATCATAGTTACCTCTATAACTGAGACAGCGAGTAAATTTTATATGCATAAACCTCTGTAACTGAGATAACATTGTTTGTTTACTCATTCTTATTCTACCCACAAATTCCACACGTAATCCCAAGTACGTAAGTAATTTTGAGCTTCAATTACCTTCAGTTTTAGTTTCGCTTTACTATCATACAGATGTTTATTTGAAAAATGCCAAAACGAAAGCTACAATCGTTATCATTACGTGAAAAACTGAAGTTAATATCCGTTTATGAAAGTGGGAAGACAACCTGTATTCTCACCTCTATTAATGGAACCCTCTGTAAATGAGACAGATATTTATTTATACCTGTATATCTGAGACACTAGGTAAGTGGAATACCTCTATAAGTGAAACGAAATTGCAGGTCCCTTGATGTCTCACTTAACCAGGTTTCACTGTATATATATATATATTTTACAGAGCGAATAAATCACGGACAGAGAAACCTGAAATAGGATTAAGACCGTGGTTAATGCGTAAAATGTAATGTGAATTATTATAAAAAAAAAAATACATGCTAAAATACAGATTAAAATATAGAATTTACGCGCTAATATCGGCTTGAAGGTGATATAAATTTTTTGCAACACTGTGTAAGTATAATTTCCTCTAAAATTGTGCACAGAGAAAAATATACAGTGACATTGATAACGAGGAACTACGATGATATTGTCGGGCAACTATTAAATTTATACAAAGCTCATAATTATAAGACTAAATCTTAGTTTTTTAAACGGAAGTAGTAAGGTTAAGCAAATCCAATTAAATAAACAAACATTTGCAATTTGCATTTCATGACCTTTCTAGTTAATTATTTATTGAACCGATACTCAATGTCAACGATTAACTGATGGCCTATTCCATGTTTTCTTTTATTCTTTGGCATGATATTACTCAGTCTCAATCATAATAGGTACCTCTGTCTCTCTCTGCGTCATATTTTTATTGTTTCTGTTTAGGTATTAATCCCACAAAAATCTCACATTGAAAACAGATCCAAGTACTGGTGCCCTTCCAAATAATGTGCTTATAAATATAAACCAAAGAGGTAATGTAGTACATTATAGGTAAGTACCTTAATGCTATTTAACTAAATTCTTATTGGCGTACTTCCGTTTCTATAGGTATATCTGTGTCCATGGACGTTTCGTATTTCAAATTTTTGTATTGCATATGGTGGCAGACGAGCCACGGCTCCCCTGATAGTAAATAGTAACCATCGCTCATGGACTCAACTATACCAAGAGTATTGTCAAGCCGCTGCCCACAAAATTTCAGTCCACAGATATATATGAAATTAACGAATTAGCGGATATCTAACTGCTACAATAAAAATACACCAATGTGTTTCATGGCCGGTCACACGGGAGATGGTGGTTCCAACGCGCTCGGGCCTGATAGCAAGTGAGTATTCCCACTTGGTCCACACCCAGCCCTACCATACCAGTAATGCAATGAGTAATAATTGCTTACTTCCCTTAGTCGTCTCGTACGACACCCGTGGGAAAGAATGGGGTGGTGCCACTTGTATTCTTAGTCCGTCACCACACGGACATTTCATTAAATTAGAATTAGATTTTCAATTATTAATTTGAGACACTTGATCAATTTTATTTCTGACTAGCCTTTGCCAGCGGCTTCGCCGCAGCCAAAGCTAGTTTTTCGGTTATATCTCAGATTCCCGATATAGTACCGGGATAATATGTCTACCAGTTTTTAAGTAAAATCAAGGCCTTTCAAATAAAAAAAGTTGCATCAAAATCCATCCAGTAGTTCTTTTAAATAAATTCTAAAAAAAAATCTGATTTAAATTATTTTCTAGTTTTTTTGGTTATCTCAGGTTCCCGATATAGTAGCGGGATAAAATGTATACCAGTTTTTAAGTCTAATCAAGACCTTTCAAATAAAAAAAGTTGCATCAAAATCCGTTCAGTAATTTTTGTGTGATGCGCGAACAAACAGACAAACAGATAGACAAAAAATCTAAAAAAAATTGTTTTGTGTTTAGACACGCCTATATAGCCTATTACAGTAATTTTTTTCTCAAATATCTTAAATGTACAGACACAGCTCTGTAACAGTTTTATAATAGTATAGATGAAAACCTGGATCATTTTAAAATCATTGTGATAAATACCCGGCTAAAGTAATATCGAAGTGGCGAAATTAGTTTTTTTTAACTAATGAATATATTGTATTACAAAGCTGTTGCAAATTGTATGCATGCGTCAACTAGTTTCAATTATACCTATTATTGGTATCATATTTCGTTATGTCAATATCAATTAGCTAACAGTAACTAATATTTTTTAAGACATACCTATTGTTTACATCGGCGGTTATTTGCATATATCTATAATGGGAGCTGCAATAGAACTACACATAGGCACATTTAAGATATTTGAGATAAAATGAATGTATTGAGGCATCACGGAACACAAAACTTTTTTTAACTTTTTTACTGCTAGCAGGATACTACTATGGGGAACCTGAGATGTAATCTAAAACCAAAAAAGGTTATTTGCTACTATCTCAATGTTTCGAATACTTTACAGCATCCATGGTTACTTAGAGACTTTCCAATGATTTATCAAGTTAACGCGATAGACGTAGTTTTACTTTATAAAGTGCATGATTCGCATGAATATCAGAAAGTATTATAGATCATTCTATTATGGTTAGAATTTCATGCAAGCAAAATACAACAAAATTTAATTATTCATTTTTGAATATAAGAGACATCGTTAAATAACCTTGCAGTATTTGGCCATTAACCCCACTTAATAAAGGTCGAGGATTATTCCGTCTATTTGGCACAGTTCCAAACTCTATATTAGTAATACTTTTAGTATAGCCCTGGTATCGAACCTGGGACCTCGTGGTTGGACTTGAGAACTTGTGTCCCTCGACAATATTAGTAACTCGTATTCAATCGTACCTTTGTGTAAAGCAGACTTATATGCACGACTCGTCAATGTCCTGACGTTACCTAAATAATAGATACTTATGTCTGATCGGCATGAGAAAAGCTGTCAACTGTATCTTGTCATAGTTCACGTAGTATAAAATGAAGTAAGAGTGATAATAAAATTCCAAAATAAAAGTATAGCTAAAGAACAAACTATTTGTGTTAGTGAAAGTGGAAAAAGAGAGTTTTATTGCAAGCAGGATTCAAACCTGCGTCTCATCCAATCCGGGGAAGTGCTCTGGACCTCTAAGCTATGCTAGCACCTAATGGTGACACCCAATCTCCATTTCACATTTATTTTAGAGACTAAATTGGATGGGATACGTTAAGTTCTAATTCTACTCGGAGTAAAGTTCTTTTTTTAACTTTCACAAATAATTTGTTCTTTATAGTAGCTTAGCATATCAAGTGTTAAAATATAGATTAAAAATAAAAATATAAGTAGTTAATACCTTACTAAGGATAAATCCGTCAGTCTGCTGAATGTATTTAGTTTTCCTATCGGATTAATGTAGCCATCAAGAAAAAGACCAGCATAATTATTTTTACTTTCAAAATAAACCGTTTTATAATACCTCTTTGGTCTTTCAATAGCGAAAATTATAGCCAATTTTAAATCGTACTAATAAATAGTTATGCCAATTAAATAATGTTTGATGTGTGTTACACAAAACTAACGACCCGTACCACATAAATAGCTGTTATATCTTATGCAACATTAACAGCTATATGTTCATAATTCATAATGATAAGTACATATAAGACAATTGATTTGGGTCAACGATTCTTGCAAATTGTGATTGCTCAATAACTCCTTACGCGGTATTTGCACCGACTAAATCACATCAGTAATTTGATCTGCGAGGTCGTTCTGTCTCAATTTGTTTGCAATCTGCGCCTCTTGATAACTATAAGGTGTATTATACTAATTTGATATTGCAGGGATGATATTTACTATGTCTACGGTTAATAAGTAATATAGATTGAGAGTATTAAGTTAAAGTGTCATATAATAAATATTTAAAAAAATATATTCACGGATATTTCACACAACGTCATCTGGTCCCAAATTAAGGTTAGCGCTTGTGCTATGGGTACCAGATTACGGATATAATACATATATTACTTTTTTGTAAATATATACATATAATAGATAGAAAACACCCAGACGCAGTACAAATATCTGTGTTCATCACACAAATGATTGTCCTGGGTGGGAATCGAACCCACGATAATAATATGTTGTTAAATACATAAATTAAAAAAAAAACTGTTTAAACATGTTTCCCCTAATTCTGCTACTCGAATGCTATGGGGCAGCATGGCTGTGGGGAGCCAAGTGACATAAACGCTAGTAGAATAGAATAGAATAATCAATGTATGAGATTGACATGAAGCTACGACAACGCAAGCATAACCGACTGTCAATCCCATATATTGATAACTCTATTCTATTCTTTTCTATTTCTATTCTATTCTACAAAGTTTATGCAACTTGGCTAGGGGGGCAGAACCGTAAGTTACCGTCGCTCCTTTGGGGAGCCTAGTCCATCAGTGGACTTTAAAAGACTGATGGGTGGAAGAAAAAATACCGTCACTGAAAGCATCTTTTGATAGACTACAAATCTGAAAATCCGATGAATGAAAAATGAAGTTGTGTGATTTCTCTTTCTATTTTTTGTCAATAAGCCATTTCTTGTCTTTTGCAATGGTCTGTGCAGGACTACTCCTTACGACGCCTATATTCAACAGTGGGGTTCAAAAGGCTAATGGATAGATGGACTACCCGCTACCGTCACTGAAAGCTAGTTTTGATGAAATAAAAGAATCTAAAAAACTGATGTTAATGAACCACTTCATCCGGTGTCTTTTTTGTTTATTAATACACCGTTTTTTATTTTTTATAACTATCTGATTTGCGGAGGTACAAAAATAGATTTAAAGTGCTAATTCTAAGGTACAAGCGTTGTACCAGTAGTAGGAAACAGCATTTCCAAGACGGGCTGAAACCGCAAACTGCAACCATAATCAGCAAGTGACACTATTGGTTTCTATGAATTTTTATGAAAATGATTCCGAGTAGCGTGACACTGCACTGTGCGGCCGCGGTGCGCAGCTGCGAGTGGCCGCAGCACCAGTGGTGAGGTGACGCGGACTGCTCTACCCGCGTCGCGCGTCCTAAAAATGTAGACTACCTCAGTAGGTCTAGGCCCTTTGCCTACAGCGACGACATGTGCGGTTCTCAGTACGTCTCAAAATAGAAAAGGCTACAACCACAGAAAATAATGAGGTCGACTGCTGCTCGTTGTTTCTATTTACTCAATCACGCTATTCTCATAAATTAAAATGAATGTGTGTTTTCATTCTATAAGTACCTAGTAGTCATTCGGGTCAAGAGCACGCATTTTACTCTTCTTAGTCACACAAAAACCAAAATCATTTAATATTAGAAATGTGATTATGAAAATTAGAGTATTTAATGCTTTACTAAATTCATAAGCTTAGATCCTGGTTAAGTCCATAGTTTTCTTAGAATTAGACAAATAAGAGACTTAAGTCGGAATGTGAACTTTTGGCCCATAATGCGGGTAATAACGGGTAAGTAAACGCATTGAAGTAAATTATGGGAAATAATTGAAAAAATGTGGGAAATCAGTAAAAAAAAATAGTCAAGAATGATGGAAATCTTTTATTAAACCAAAATTGGGAAAAAAATACTCGAAGATACTTTTTTTTTTGTTATTTTCTGACGTAATATGGTGGCATTTTTCTGAAATTGTTAAATAATTTTGCGTAAATAAAGACTTAGGTGTCTGGTATAATGATTTTCAATTCATAACTGGACTCTGTTATGTAATTGCTGATATGTATAAATGCACATCAATAAGGTATTAGTAATAATACTAATAATTAATATTACTGTCATGAATTTATTAGCTATCGTAACGACCAAAACTTTTATTGCAATGCATTATACCTGTACTACTTGCCGTAGGCAGCTAATGCCAGGGTCCAACTAGGTTTATTTTTATTATTCTTAGATTTATAAACGTTAAATTTATTGAGGCCAAAAGAACGCTAGTAATCGCGTGCGTTGTCTTCACCCCGCTCTCTTTCTCCACGGGATTACTTTTTAAATACCTCACCTAAGTACTCATGTGTTCTAGAGAAAAAACTATTTTTTTGCTTGATAATAATAGTGCATTAATAGTGTTATAACACTAAAAACTACCTACCGACGTTTATCTTATGTTCACCGAGGTTATAAACTTTTCCTTCGAACATAAAACTAACTCCTAAATATTGAAATTCACACTTTTATCTTTTTTTTTCTCCCAACAACGCCGCGCAGCAACGTAACGCCTGGCTCCAATAAGGCCGCTCCCTCACCATTGACTTCGTCATACAAGTACCCCCTAATCCCTCATCCCAGGGGAGATATTAGCACTGCGAGATCTTACCCGACGCGTGCTGTTACCCCGAATGACTCTATTTGACTTGACTAAATGAAAGTAATCCTGATTCTGAATTATTATAGCGACATCCACAAATTTGAAACAAAATATAATTAATTGTTTTTGATAGAACCGAACTGAGGTCGTAGCCTTTTTTTGTTAAGACAGGAAAAAATTTACCCGCACGCCCCTCGTATGGGGCAACGAACATGGTAGTGTGAGGCCCTCACCCACTAGACATTACTTCAGTAGTAGGAGGTCGTAGCCTATTATTTTTTGTTAAGGCGGGAATAAATGTTCCTAACTGCACACCCCGTCGTTCGGGGAAACGAACAGGGTAGTGTGGGGCCCTCTCTAACTAAAAAAACCCACAGTGTGCCGTCTCTCCACCTTTATTGGTGGGCCACCGGAAAGGAGGTCGTAGCCTAGTGGTGTACTTGCTGCTCGAACAGCCAAGGTTAAGCAACTATCGACCGGTGTCAGATGTACCCATAACCATATGTGACACCTTTCTGTAAACACTTTAAACAGTGATTCCCAGCTATCTAACGACATTATGGCCGTCGTTATAGGTTATATATATACCCTGAATCCTTAAATTGCACTCCGATCTTGTTCTGAAGTCACCAGTAGTTCCTCTAGTTTCGTCATGGAGGCCAAATAGTCACTCCGTGATTGATAACTACTCACTGCACTACCTTGAGACCTTACATCCTGTTTTCATTAATTTAACAAAAAATACAACGGATTGACTTTTGTGAGTTTTATAATTTGACAGGGCTGACTGACCGCATTCGTAATAACGACATAAGAGAGCGAGTAGGCATGAAAGAGATTATTGGTGTAAAGATGCGAAAGGGAATACTCCCATGGTTTGGACATGTGGAAGGAAAGCCGGGTGAGCGGCTGGTTAAGAAGATATACAATGGGAAAGTGGAAGGATGTAGGTACATGGGAGACCGAGACTCACCTACCTAGACCAAATCGGTCATGTATTGAAAGAATGTGGAGTGGAGATTCTGAAACCGGCGAGCGTGTATGAAAAAAATTATGAATGTTGCGGAAGCGAGAGATGTGTGCAAGAATAGAGCCTCTTGGCACCCTGTTCTCTCTGCCTATACTGCAAGTAAAATGGAGTAATGATAAGTAATAGTAGTATAATTTGACATGCTCAGTTATTTTACAAGACCCAATTAACTCAAACAGGGAAGTACTATAAGTCTCACAGAAGAGTTTCGTGTCACAACAATAGGTACTCCTTCTGTTGTGTTTCGTATCGTGAGTGAGAGCGCCGGAGGCATAAACCACGACCTCATCCTCTCCTTAATATCTTTCCTATCTACCTCCTATCCCTTACCTTGAAGTTGCAGACGCGCTATTGACACCTCTAGTTTCTTTTTTGTCCTTGATTAAACTTAAAAACTGGTATAGTTACATTTATCCTGCTACTATATCGGGAACCTGAGTAATAACCTAAAAATTAGCTTTTCGATGCTATCTACTGGAGGTACATTTCGTTCTATAAAAAAATACATGGTACTTCCATGATAAAAATAAAAAAATTCTTTGTAGAATATTTTATAATGTCAATAACACTATTCTACATCCTTCAAAAAAATGCCTGCAAAAAGATCTTTCGCCTAGCAATCATTTGATCACATACAAGAAGCAGCCTCGAATTATTATCGTCTATATTTAACGGTACAATTACTAACATGTAAAATTTAATTAATCTTTCTTATGACATCAGTTCCTTTACTAGTCGTTGCCGTATGCAAATTAGTTAACTCAACATGAAATACTTAGATTACACATTTACTAACAATAAAAATACACACCCAGTTTCGTGTTTATAATATAGGGTAGTTTGACAGTAAACTTTCCGTGAAATGCATTTATCGTATGGGATTGCTGTCAAATCTTTTCAGAGTTCTGATAGTTTAAAAGTTATCCATAGGGTGGTTTATATTATAAATTCAAATAGTCGCAATCTTCTTATTAAATGCACACTACACACTATAATGAAAATTTTGTGAATTCTCAGATGGCAGCAATTTAAAATGTAGGTAACCTATATCTGTCTATATCAATAGGTATATAATGTAAGGTTGCTATCCGCATTATTATATTACTAGCTACAATCCGCAACTTCTTCCGCGTGGATTTTAAGATTTTTTTTTCGTTAAACACAAAGTGAAAAATGTGAAATCGAAAATAACAGTCACGAGCAGGATTTTTCTTTTTGTGTTTAATGTATAGTGTTAAGCATGTCAAATGCTAAAAATATATATAAAAAATATCTAAATATTTTTTTTTTAGTACAGAATCCTAATTAATATTTTTCCAAAATAAAAGCAGTGATCCCCGTCCCGTAAGTCCCATTCAAATCGGTCCATCCGTTCAGGAGATTATCCGTGATTCGACATTATATACTAATCCCATCAAAACATAAATGTGAAATGAGAGCCAAATTCAATATTATGATATATTCGTTGGTTGTTGACATTAACGACAAAAGAAGTGAGATCTAAATGGGTGCCAAGTTCAAGGTCAGTCCTGAAATTTATTTATAACAACATAAAATATTTTATAACAACTTAAAATATCATTTCTTATTATAACTTAGGATAATATATTGAAGCCTAGGGTCTGACTTGGCTTAGAAGTTTGACATGTTTAAGTGAAATACTTATTGAGTTATGAGGGGGTCAAAAGTGGCTCCAAATGGTTCGTGTAATATTACACACGGTACTGCTCGCCAATTCTTTAGCTGGAACTTGGCTTTAAATCGGTATTCATTAACAATTTCATGGGCTTTATTTTTTTACGAACCCTAATTATTCTTTCAAAATAAAAGTAGTCTAAATTACTTCTTGTAACAACAGCTATCTGCTTGTGAAAGTCCCATCCAAATAGATCCTGCCGTTTCAGAGATTAGCCGTAACAAACAGCCAGACCGACAAACAGACAGACAGATAGACAAAACGAGACTTTAAAAATTGGCAATTTCTTGTAAGTAGCGTACACATTTAGTAAAAAGCTGTTATTTAATGTCTAAATACAAACAGACACTTCGATGTTATTATATGTATAGAGATATATATAATACTTACAACCTAATTTCTTTTTTTTTATTGAAAATATAAAAATTTTTAAATCCGTTTTATTTTCAGACATTTCTTACATTAAATTCTTTGTATATTTTTAAGTCATTTCTTTGATGGCTACTCCTGTAGGTTTGATTATTTATTTCCAGGATGGGTAAACGTACCACTGAAGTATTGTAACACAGTTCCAGTGGCCCGCCAATATAGGCGGAGAGCTGGCACACGGCGAGTTTATTTAGTGGGCGAGGGCCCCACACTACTTTTCCCGCCTTAACAAAAAAAAAAGGATCGGTCAACGTCCAGTTTGAAAATGAAAGAGCCAATAAGTTTACAAGTTCTATAGCCAAGTCAACGCAGGTGAATTCGCAACTCTCACAAAAACAAAGTCGTCAACCCAAAAATTTTCCAAAATGCCCACGGTAACCTGTTTTGGGTAATGAACTGCGATCATTAGGAGTAAAAGGCGAAGGTAATTAAACATTAGTGTTTTATTATAAAAACATATTTGAATGATACTGTTAATTATTTTACAGGTATTTTTGTCGTGTTGCTTGGGACGGTAAATATTGTTTTTAATTATAAGACATTTATTTTATTATCATTCAATTGATTGTATTTATCTTATACTTGCCGGACATTTCTGTTACTTAGTATAGCTTTTATGGTGATGGATGGATTGATTCAATAAAAGTTTAACTTTCACAGACTTACAGATGTATCAAGACACGATTCTTCTTAACAATACCATGTCCAAAACCAAGAATGGTTGTTTCTGCAAGACTTAGCACCGCATCATAAAGCTCGATACAGACAAGCCTGGGAGGTTAGAATGTATCTCACTCAATCATATCGACATGGCATCGTGTCATTATGATTGGTTGAGAGATCACCGTGATTGGCCGAGGGATTATTGCGACATGATGCCGATACGATTTACGATTTAGTGAGTTACACATACTAAATTAATACGACGTATCGACATCGTATCGGGTCGCTTGTGATTGGTAGAGAAACCGACGCGTGATGTCGCAATAATCCCTCAGCCAATCACGGTGATCTCTCAACCAATCACAATGACACGATGTCATATCGATATGTTCGAGTGAGATATACTAACCCTCCTGGTTAGACGACCTTTTCTGACTTCATCAGAGCTGAAGACCGGCCGTGATCTAGCAGTTGAGGTATGATACTTTCTGATGTTTACGCGAATGTTACACATTTTGAAATAAAACTACGTTTACGGAATCTATCGCGTTTACTTGATTTTACTCCTATCCCGACGTTTCGAATACTTTACGGCATTCATGATCACGGGTGGACTTAGATGATAGACGTCCAAACCAAAAAAAAAAAAAAAAGTTTAGGTATGCTTATAGGTTCCTGTCCGATTTTGTTTATTGCATGTAGTGGCAGACTAGCCATGGCCCATCTGATGGTAAATGGTAACCTTCGCTCACGGACTCAACTATACCGAGAGTATTGTCAAGCCACTGCTCACTATTTCATTTCACAGATATGAAATGAAAGAATAAACGGCTATCTACTGCTACAGCCAAAACGCGACGATATGCTTCATGGCAACCCGCTCGCGTCCGATACCAAGTGAGTAGTACTCCCACCTGGTACCCAACCACCAGTCCTGCAATAAATAATAATTGCTTACTTCCCTTAGCCCCCTCATACGACCCCCTTAGTCCCTCATACGACACCCAAAAGAATGGGGTGGTGACACTTGTATTCTTAGTCGTCACCACACGGACAAATTTGATGTTATTGATGTCAATAAAATAACTATAGTTTAACTTCCATAGCTATCGACAAATATTAATACCTTTTTTGATAGATTTGAGATCCTTAGCCAACGAGTTATTATAATAATAAAAGCTTGAACTAGTAAATCAGTAAATCTGACAAATTACTCAAAATTACTTATGTCACCAAGTTGACATTTTATTCATATTCAAGTAGCTTATGGGGCACAACATAAACCAACCAGAAAATTGTTTAAAGTGGATAATTAGACCTTTTCCTTAGCGGAATAAGCGAGCTATAGGGATGTCGAGAACTCTAAGAATAGTTCTCGATTATGCATTAGGTATGTAAACTGATATTCTGTTCCTTTCAGAAACTGATGCAAAACAAAGGTGGATTTGTGCAACACACTAGCATATTATTTTAATATAATTACATTTAAAATCTTATTTAATTTGGTAAATAGATACACAATAAAACCGCGTTTGTTTTGTTAGCAGGTTCTGTGTCCAAGGCTCGCCCTGTTATTTCACAAGCTTGGGATAGCACTAAGGTTTATGTTGCAAAGACACGCGCAAGGCCTCTTATATGTAATCCTGTAGTTAATAAAATTGAACAGCAGACAAATAAGTTAATAGAATTTTTGATATTGAAAATGACTAAGCTCCGCAACAAGCAACTACCGAAAGAAGCTAAGTATCTCCAAGAACAACTAGATAAGATTAAACAAGAAATTGAAAAAGCCTCTTCAAATACTAATGGTAGCAGTAAAGGATAGTGCTCTAATAAAATAATGCGTAAATAAAAGTCACATGAGTTACAATCACGATGTTTAATTAAATACTGCTTCTAGGACGTAATCACACCAATAATTATATTAAATAATGGAAGATTTCTCCATCTTTATTTGTTACTTCTTCAGGTATTATGCCTTGAGCATTTAGTGAAATATGCATATGTAATTGAATTTATTTTGTCGGATAGAAATAGTTTTTATCCCAAAAAAGTTGACTCCTGTGGGATAGTTACAGCAATCATCTTCTAGAAAATTGCCCTAGAGCTATTATTAGACGGCATTATAAAAATTTAGCTACTGCTTGCGAGTTCGTCTCCGCGTACTTCAGAATTGTGTTACTTTAAAATAAATACTCCACTCTACGGTACATTAATTATCTATACGCAACAATAGCTCTCCCACAGGAACCTATCTAACATTTTGCCGGAATAAAAAGTATTCTATGCCTTAATTAGTTATAACTACATGTCTGCCAAATATTATCGAAATTCATTTCCTCCTTTTTATGTGACTGTGTAACATAAATTTCAATAGGAAATTTTCTCATTATACTGAAATAAATCTTTATGAAAGTGGAATCAGATAAGTTTCCTACGAGCAGGATACAAATTTGCGTGTTTTCTTATCCGTGAGATTACTTTAGATCGCTAAGCTATTCTAGAAACCTACTTCTAATTCCCAATCTCCACCTCACAGTCAGTGTTATAAGACCCCCAAATTTGTAGAGCATGTTAAATGCTAAAAATCACAACAACATTTTCTCATTATATATACCATATATATATATACAATGTAATAGTAGGATTGCTACTGTGGATCTGCGTTTCAAATAGTATACACAATAATATTTTACGAATTCAAATATTTTCAGGTGCTTCAAAGGATCTTAAAAAAGCTGGCTCTATATCATGGCGTTATATAAAAGTAGAAGCTGTACCCCCATTGACTCTAAGCATGTTTAATGGGCCAATGGGTAAAAAAATTGAATTGGGCGCAGAAAAAATAGCGGACGGTCTTATAAATGCAATAGCGGGGCAAATAAAAGCAATGGACGAGGAAGTAAAACGTCAGATAAAAGAGAAAGAAGCTGCAATTGCAAAAGCGCAGTTAGAAAAACAAATAGCTGAAGAGAAAAAGAAAGCGGAAGCTAAGAAAGCCGCAGAAGCAGCTGCAGCTAAAAAAGCTGCAGAAGCAGCTAAAAATGCTGCTGCTGCTAAAGCTGCGGCAGCACCTAAAGCTGCACCAGCAGCTACAGCTGCACCAGCAGCTAAAGAGGCAAGTAAAAGTAAGGAAAAGAAAGCCGAAACCAAGCCAAAAGGAAGAAAAGCTAAGAATGGGAAGAAATCTCAGCCCAAAAAAAGTAAACCCAAATGATTTCAAAGTAAAAACAAATAATCTTCCATACCAAATATAATACATGACAAAGATAAATCATATGGAATAGTCGGAAAAGTATTTTTAAAGTTTTTTTTTACACAATGTTATTATGTTATATATGTGATTGTAACTTTTGATTGGCTTTTATGTTTATTTATAGATAGTCGTACTAGTTATTATATTATTTTAGCGAATAAAATGTTATTACAGTTTTTGTAGTAAAATATGTATTATTTTACTATCTTTATATTGGCAACTTCACAGTTTTGAAATCCTTGGAACATTTTACGAATATTTAATAGATACGCGACTAGAGACAGTTTACCAAATAATAGAACGACTACATTATTTCATTACACCACATAATTAACATCAGCTGTAACCATCGATGCTTTTGCATGTTATCGAATTTGCGCTGTACATGAAAATTAGGCAGTGTGGATTTATTTTTATATTGCAAGTAAAACTATATGTCGCATTGATTCGTACAATATAAATCTGACTTTCTGTTATAATGTCGAATCTAGACATCATTAAGAAATAATTATTATAAATTCCTCTTGAAAAGGAGTAAAGCAAATCTTTGGTGGTAGAACACTAATGAACCGAGCATTAATGGGCCAGTTCGTTCGGGTAAGTGTGATACCTACTCACAAAAGTACGGTAAACAACGATAGGTATCCTATAATATTGTAGTGTTTCGTTTTGTGAGAGCATTGGAAGCCGTCAAATACTCAATCCTTTTCCTTGATGCTAACGACGCATTAGTGTTATCTTAGTGTTGCTAATGTCTACACTCTGCTACTGAGAAAATAAAACCCAATTGCCCAAATCGAGATTTGATCTCACTAATGGTAGAGCCTGCTAATGATAGAGCATTTACCATTCATGATGGGCACTAGCTCGTTAGTCTGGAACACTATTTATCATTGAAGTTCGGCACAGTTTTAGTGGTGCGCCAATAAGGCGGAGAGTTGGCACTCGGCATATTTCTTTAGTGGAGAAGACACTACATTACACGTTGCTGCGAGCTACAGGATATGCGGCTAGGTAATTTTATTCTACCTTAAACAAAAGGAACACTATTCAGACGCTGAGATCGATGAGATCCATGCATTCAGTCATGATTTCGTCTTCTGATCTTCTTCTTTAGTATATACTCTTTGGATCTTCTCTTATTCTTAAGAAATTTACTTATCCATAGCCAAAGAGGCATAAAGGCTGGTTATTGGTCTATGGCATAGCTGCTGGCCTAACTAGCTTTATGGCAAATGCAAAATGACAACGTAACACAAAATCAAAAATTTTGCTACCTTAATATAAAATACAATAATGGCATTCAGTTTAGGCGAATTTAAATTTTCAAGCACTGTACTCAGTAAGTTGTTATTAATTAATCAAATACGTAGTTAAAAAGTAAATTAATTTCAAAAAGTCAGCAGTTACCTAGTTTGATTATCAAACATATTCCATTCTCATAATGTTCACCATCTGAACAGTTCGCCTGTCCCATACATGCGACATTTAAAAACATTCGGACATAGTCTCGCTAACACAACCTTGTGTCGCTCAGAGTCGGCCAGTTGGCTGTACGTACATGCCTACACGCACACATTGACACGTTAGTCAGCCATTGCCCGAGTAAACGTTATCACAGTCGGTACGTCTACGCTGCAAAAACATATTAAAATACAGTATGTCTTGTATGGTAAAATGGTGTAAAAACCGTAGTAACCGAAAGAAAAAAAATCCAGGAGTCACATTTCATAGGTAAACAAATAATTGAATCACTTAGTTCCCTATTTTATACATTAAAATAATATTAATTCACTAGAACAGAATAATTCAGTATTGCTAATATTCACTAGTGCAAATTACCCGAAATATGGGAGTTTTATAGTTCTATATTTATTACTTTTTTATACTCTGATTTTTTATTTTGTAGAGTAAAATGATATTTCTTTGCTACGTATCGTTAAGTGTTGTTGTAGTCTGCGTTATCGAAAACAAATTATTCATATTTTTTTATTATAATAAATTTTCTGATGGTTTATTAATTTGAATTTGCGTTGGTCAGTAGTATAAGTAGCATGAATTTATTGTTGTAGTGGCATTTACAAAATCTAAATTAATCATACCTATTGTAATATGTTTTAACGTAAGAAAATCGCATTTAACGAAAGCGACATAAAATAAGGTGGTAGATACCCACCGTATATGTCTATTTGTCTGCTTATTAACATTTCAGTCAAAATGGAATAAAATAAAAGGGAACTTTCTTAATCACTATTTATTTCTGAATTATTATTTGAGAATCTGAGTCTGTTACATTTACTAAGAATCTTTTTGTTACAATCAATAAGGTGAGCCAGTAGCATCATTTTATTTCGTTAGTTTATAACATACTCAATATATCTCAACTACCATTGCAGTGTCAACAACTTTAGCCCGTCAGTAAATAATTACTTATTTAATTTCAGCCATTCTAAAACTTTTGTTATTTCTTGCGACTTTACCTGTGTCCATACACATTCGCCGAAACAGAACATAAAATAAGCCTAATTAAAAATATAGTGGAAAAATATGTAACAATTCGATTTCACCACATTTCAAAATTAGAGTGAATTACAAGAACCTCTCAAAGTAAAAGACAACATTATAAAAAATCTTCTCAGCTTATGGGATGTTAGACATTTGGTACTTATAATACAAAAGTAAACAAACATCTTTTTCTTTTACTATATACCTACAGTAGTCACAACGGATCTTTTTGTCTCTGAAGTTGGCTGCAAGACGCTGCGTAATAGCCATTTTTGTGCCGCAAGGCATGTGCGTCTTTTAAAGTTTGCATTAATCGAAAATCTTGCCTTGTGGGGCCGGCTTTAGAATTGTCCCACCCCTCTCCACCCATGGGAGCCGTAAGCGTTCGTTCATCAATCGTAAGATGTGGACTCTTCTAAATCTAGATTAAAGCTTTTTCACTGAAATCGCTCGTATACCTACTTTTTATTGAATATTAAAAAAAAATAGAACCTAAATACTTAGATATGAAAACATTATGATCTCATTCGATTGTTTTGTTAATCAAGTAATAACATTTTAATTGGTCAGCCAGCACTTATCGTATGATTCTGTCAAAATTCCCACTTCGCGCTCTGTGCCTAGCTTCAGAGACGCAAAGATTTGTTGTGACTACTTGTGACTACTATACTCTTTCTTCATACAGATTTGTGCAGTAAGTTTTATATAAATAAATACAGTAAAACAGTGTTTTTTTGGCTACTATTAACCTTTTCAAATAGTACGGTATATTTTATATACATTTCCAATAAATTTGTCACAGACAGAGAATGGGTTAGTCTAAAAAATAATGACATCTGAATAATGAGTTATCAATTTCACATTTCAAATTTGCGAATAATTTCCGCTTGGTTTCGCTTTTCATTATCATCTATACTATACTATCATAAAGCTGTAATAGAGCTGTGTCTGTACATTCAAGATATTTGAGAAAAAATACTGTAATAGGCTATGTAGGCGTGTCTAAACACAAACCAATTTTTTTTAAATTTTTCTTTGTTTGTTCTTTCGCGCATCACGCAAAAACTACTGAACAGATTTTGATGCAACTTTTTTTATTTGAAAGGCCTTAATTAGACTTAAAAATTGGTATACATTTTATCCCGCTACTATATCGGGAACCTGAAATATAACCGAAAAATTAGCTTTTGGCTGCGGCGAAGCTGCGGGCAAAGGCCTAGTATTAATCATATAAGAGTGAGAGCGTCAGAGGCCCAAACCCTCTCACTATCCTCCCCTTATTATCATTAGTCTACACCTTCTACTCCATTAGCTACGGTAACCACTTATCATGGCCGTGCTTGTTTGCTACCAGCGTATTATATCTAAAAAAATATATAGTATAATCCCAATTATAAAGAGGTAAGCCGTCTGCTTGAATAAAAAAGGTTGTAGTTTAGTTGTTTTTATTTTTTTAAAGAATTATTTTGTTAGAGTAACAATAGACAATGTAGTGCTAGAACTAGTAGAATAATATATATATCTTGGATGAGGATTCAGTTGGGATATATCCCACTTCCAACTTCCAAGTTTCACTACAGATATAGAGAGAGTAGTATACGCGGGAAATAGAGTTAACGGAGCCTTGGGACTATTTCTCAGCAGCCACAACCTCAACCAGAAGGCACGTGTCACAATACACAACGGAGTGCTTGTCCCAACATTATTATATGGAAGCGAGAGTATGTAATAAGAAGCATGAGAGTAAAATCAATGCAGTCGAAATGCGATCTCTGAGGAAAATCTGTGGAGTTAGGCTCACTGACCGCGATATAAGAAAGCGAGTAGGTATGGTGTAAAGATCTGAAAGGGAATGCTCCGATGGTTCGGACATGTGGAAGGAATGCCGGGCGAGTGACTGGTTAAGAAGGTATACAATTCAAAAGTGGAAGGGTGTAGATACAGGGGGCGATCGAGTCTTACCTACCTAGACCAAATCGGTCATGTATTGAAGGAAGGTGGAGTCAGGAGTCTCCAGAACTGGAGAGCGTGTATGAACAGAGTTATGAATGTTGGAAGCGAGAGATGTATGCAGGAATAGAGCCTTTTGGCACTCTGTTCTCTCTGCCTACCCCGCGAGTGTCCAGAACTGGGGAGCGTGTATGAACAGAATTATGAATGTTGGAAGCGAGAGATGTATGCAGGAATAGAGCCTTTTGGCACTCTGTTATCTCTGCCTACCCCGCGATATGTAAGTAATTTGAATTATTTTGTTTTCAGGTAACAAAATAATATTAAATAACAAATTATTCGACGCGAAAAACTATGTAGATATGCGAGTAGCAAAACGTAACAAGGTTACACAAGGTATGACTACGAACTTACACAGTTTAAAAATTCTGCCGATGATTTATTTAATAGTAAAATAATTTATGGTCTTAAAGATCCAGGAATGTATGTTTTCATCAAAGTTGACGCCAGGTAGAAAAGCTGGCGTTTTTATTAACAAAACCCGGGGAGTGTAAACTTACTATATTGGAATAATGCATGTAAATAGGTGGCGTGAGTCGTACAGACATCTAAAACAAATGTGAAGTGGAGATTGGGAATCGTGGTCCAGAGCACTTCCCCGGATTGGAAGGGACACAGGTTCGAATCCCGCTCGCAGTTCTCTTTTTCCACTTTCACAAATAATTTATTCTTTAAAGTAGCTGAGCATGTCAAGTGATAAAATAGAGATCAAAATGTTTAAAAAATCGCGCCATCTTATAGTATGAATTTTAATTGCAAAATTAAACTTAATGTATTGGAATAATGCATGTAAATGCATCTGATAGGTGGCGTGGGTCGTGAAGATATCTAAATCAAATGTAAAGTGAAGATCAAGATAAAGGAATCGTCGTCGGTGACTGCGATAGCTTAACGGTCTAGAACACTTCCCCGGATTGGAAGAGACGCAGGTTCGAATCCCGCTCGCAGTAAAGTTCTCTTTTTCCACTATCACAAAGAATTTGTTTTTTCAAAGTAGCTGAGCATGTCGAGTACAAATACAGATTAAACTAAAAAAAACTATTTGGTTAATTTTTTTAATTTATTTTACAGCGCGACATGTAAATGTTTTGAATAAATCACAAAAACTGGAATCTGACAAATCAACAAATCACCAGAGTTATTGTTACAATTTAAAAAATACTTCTCCTTTGAACCTTGACGTATTGAAAAAAATATATGGAGTGAAAAAGAACTTGAAGAACAACGCGGAAATGATGGGCAAAAGCTTTCTAACACAAGTAGAAGATCAAATGAAACCAATAGATTATATAACTACTATCGGAACTAAAAATACAGCGACAGAAATAAATAGGAATACCAAAGTGGTTGGTGCAGTCGATTACAATAAGGTCATACCGAAAAATTCCTCGAGTTATCCCTCAAAGAATTCATCAAATCTTTGTGCCATGACGTGTCATGATTATCCGTGCAATTCAAATGATCCATGTGAATCAAATCAGTATCCATATGCACCAAATCAGGATTCTTCCACTTTTAAAAAAATATATGGGGTAAACTTAAAGAACAACACGGATGTAATGGGAAACAGTTTCCTAAAAAAAGTAGCAAATAATATCAAAACTAATAAGCAAGCGGTAGGAAGAAATGAGCAAATCAATGTGGTTGTAACTGAATATAATAAGATCGTACCGATATGTCTTCCAAATAATTACTCGAAAGATTCGTCATATTCTTGTTTCATTCCGAGAGATACTTCTTCGTGTACTTCGTGTAATCTGTCTAATCCATGCGCACCAAGGCAGGATCAAAATACATCCAATCATTATAGTTCCCCTTTGACCCTTAATATACTGAAAAAAGCATATGGCGTGGAATTGAAAAACAGCACCAATGTGATGGGTACTAATCTTCTAGCACAAGTAGCAGATAAAATGAAACTAATGGAGTATATAAATACTATCAAAGCAGCGGCGGTAGTAAATACGCAAACCAAAGTGGTTGCAGTTGATTACAATAAGGTCATACCGAAATGTCCCTCAAGTCCTCTAGAAAATTCCTCCAACCCATGCAATCCGTGCGCACCAAAGAAAGATCCATGTGAACCTAAACAGGATCCGTGTAAACCTAAGAACGATCCGTGCAAACCCAATCCATGTAAACCAAATAAAAATCCGTGCGAATCAAAGCCAGACCCGTGCAAACGCAAGGAGGATCCGTGCAAACCTAGGAAATGCTCTTTTTTAGGAAAAGCGTACCCGCCCTATCCTTGCCCTATTTGTGGAGCTATACCTTTAAGCCCCTGGGTTTCAAGATACAAGAAAACTCTTTATTCCAAGAAAAGACCGCCGACAAGAGAAATAAAGAACGGATATTTACACAACAAAGGTGACAACTGATAATATTCTAGCAAATTTAAAAACAAGTTCTACCGAAAAACCTGGGCAAGACATTAACAATTTATCTGCTCAAATTATGTATAAGAACATACAAACATATATGGGCAAGTTCCATATAATTTCTTTAAGGCTTTATTCATTCTTATTTGCACGACTATTGGTTTCTTTGAAAGCAAACATACATTTATAGAAAATTACAACTCGTTTCTTATTCATGCACATGAAATATATATTTGCTTTTAACCAAGGCAGGCAATGTTAAAAAATATTGCCAATACATTTATCTATTGGTAACATTCTTTGTTTCTTTAGGTTTCATATAAATTTCTTATTATGTGAAATGATAAATAGTAAATAGGTTTTATGTAAATTTGTTATATGCAATATGCGCAACGTACAAGTAACAGACCGAAGATGATATCATGTGGTTTACGCTAATAGCCATATCTAGACAATGCGCAGAGCAATAATGAGAATGAAGGACGTGTTACTTGTTGTTAAAGAGAGTACAGCAGATTATAACTTTATCTTTATTAGTAATCTCAGACATCTATAAACTCTCCGTTGTGTACTAGTAGATAATATTTAATCAAACATAAAAAATAACGCATTTTTATGATATTGAATTCTCAGCATGAATTCTCCCCTACATGCTTGATAGTAGTAGTCTATGAATCTTTAAAGTAAATGCATGTTTCTATAAGTATAGGTAATGCTTTGTAATCAATAGAATTTCGAGTTGTTATACAATGCGAAATGATATAAATTATTTTAAAAAACACAAATAACAAATTTTCAATCCACTATAATTTTAATTTCGTAGATATTGTATAATAACACACCATTGATCATCAATTGTGATCATCACCTATGAACTATTTTTGGTCTTTTGTCCTAAAATTTAAGTGGGACCAAATATGAAAGACCTAGATATTATATAGATAAGGTATTAAGAATGACCATTACTGATGAATTACATGCTGAAATTAAGTGACTTTTGTTCTTTGGAATGGTTGAAATTATTATTAATATCTCCAGTAAGGGCAGTAAGAATGATCCAGGATTCGAGTCAGGTATACCTGAACTAACGAACAAATACATGATATCATCTTTATATAGTGTACTTATGCTAGTAGTACTTGTGCTATTTCAATATAATGTACACGTTATGTAGTTACACATTCAACCTTTTTATAACTTACTATAATTTATACAAAGTTTGACCAACGGTAGGCAGGTACTTAGTAATTTAATGATAAGATGTTATACTCGTATTTATATAAACTTAGTTTTTGCCCTCATATTGTTCAGAAGGCCTTTGTCCAATAAACCGATAAGAAAATGGTTGTAAAATTAAAGGAAAATTTATTTGAAGTACTTATGTATTTTGAAATGAGTTGTATTTTGCTAAGAGTTCCCAAAACGACAGTTATTTTTACACAACTAAGTATAACGTAAACTATTGGAAATATCTTTTACAAATAAAATGAAATACCTACAAAATGACAAAATGTTTTTGTATTAAATTTTATAAATTGCTTAACCACCTCACTGTACTTTATAATGTAAAATAGTTTTAATTTGGTCTTCTGGACAAAATAACATCCAGTTTTTGCCGCCACGACTCTACCTTCTCCTGTACCTCGGATGCTTATTATTATTTATGAAAATCTTAGAGTTATCCGCGTGATGAGGGACTAAGAGTACAAGTGCCACCACCACATTCTTTCCCCACGGGTGTTGTACAAGGTGACTAATCCATTGTCCTAGGTGAGCGACGCAACGCGAAGCGACGGGATGCGACGTATTGCGGCTAGTACTTTAACCGCTTTGCGTCGCATTAATATTAGGCGACAACGAGGCCAGAAGTACATAGGTACAACCTCTGTTTAATATTTTCGTGTGGCGTCGCGTCGCGTCGTATTAACGCGTTTGTCGTTCACTTAGGACAACAGGTAAGGGAAGTAAGCAATGGTCACCCATTGCATGACTGGTGGTAAGGCTGGGTACCAAGTTCAAGTAGCTAGTGATTATTGTCACTTGCTATCAGGCCCGAGCGGGTTGTTACCGCTATCCCCCCTGTGACCGGCCATGAAGCACATCAGTGTGTTAGAAGTATTAATGTACCAGCTATTATTGATATCAGGTTAGCTACCGGTCAATGCGATATATAATTTATAGTTACCTACCTTTTTTTCGTGTGGAATTGCTTTACGCATCTCCTCCCTACCTTCTCCTTACTATCATCTCTCCTCTTAGTTTTCTACATATTCTCTCCGTATTATCCTTCTTATCCACCTCATCCGTTTCCTTTGAGTGTTGCTAGCGTCTATAGGCTATGGTATCGATTACCATATGCCGTATGCTTGTTTGCCACCCACGTAGTATAATAAAATCTCACTAATCGAGGACGATGCTGGACTCGGCACCACCTTCGTTTGATAACACCACTACCTACCAGCTAAAACCGCACGACGTCTCCATGCACCGTCCAAAGAGTATATTATACTAAAGACGCCATCTTAGCGGGACGCCGAAGGATCGTTTCTGACATAACGTCAAATCAAATCATTTCTTGCATTATTGCATTCATGTGTTCATTTAGGTGGTGTCGTTACAAATCATTTCCTACATGAACCCTGTTAGGGCACAGCAATTCTCATTCTCAGTCACTCAGAGTCATTACTGACCTGCCTCTTAATGTTAAACCAATGAGAAATATTCCCTCTCTGGTAGAACCACATGTAAAGATTTACATATGATTGTGTATTAACTCTGGTATTGTTCTAAAACTCATATATCAAAATCTGGGATTTAGGCGATAGGTTCTTGTTATAGAAGCGAAATGAAATAATTTATATACCAGTTTTTAAGGCTAATTAAAAGCTATCAAACAACTAAATTTCATAAAAATTCCTGTAGTAGTTTTGGCGTGACGTGTGCATAATCAAATTAATACAATTAAAAAAAGTGTTTACATACGCCTTAATAGCCTTATACAGACATTTTTCCCACGAATACCTTAAATGTACATACATTCAATCTGTTACAGCTTTGTAATATGATAGAAAACTTCGACTCTGACACATATGGAAGATCAGCCTTTATCTGTTGTATGTCGGCAGTCAATTAGGGATGCAGGAACAACCAAAAATTACCGATAGGTATATCTCATATCGATGTTTTAAAAAATATTGATATATTAAATATCCTTTGTCCGTGTGGTGACGGATTAAGAATACAAGTGTCACCACCCTATTCTTTTCCATGATTGTCGTATGAGGCGACTAAGGGAAGTAAGCAATTATTACCCATTGCGTTACTGGTGGTAGGGCTGGGTACCAAGTGGGAGTGCTCACTTGGTATCGGGCCCGAGCGGGTTGGTACCACCATCTCCCGTGTGACCGGCCATGAAGCACATTGTTGCGTTTTAGCTGTAGCAGGAGATAGCCGTTTATTCTTTCATTTCGTATCTGTGAAATGAAATGGTGAGCAGCGGCTTGACAATACTCTCAGTATAGTTGAGTCCATGAGCAACGGTTACCATTTATCGTCAGATGGGCCGTGGCTTGTCTGCCACTACATGAAAAAAATAACAATAAAAAAAACCTTTATTTTTATAATAAAGGATATTTTTGCGCTCTTGGAACCTAGCATCCACCACTAATAATTTGTGATTTTATTCGTCACAGATTTTCATATAGTGGAAATAAGCCGTTCATTTATTAATTTTCTGTCCTCGGAATGAAGTGATGAGAAGTAGCTTAGCAGCATAGTATTAAATATTCAAATTTATCGAATAGATTAATCATTTGAATTGTATTACTATTAGCATTCAAAGCATTTATTTTTGTTACACAAGATTAGAAAGAACAAAAAAAACGAACAAATATAAAATATCAATAGTGTAGCAAAGGTAGCGAGGTCAGTTTTTGTTATGCTAATTGCAAAACACTGATTTTCAGCAGCCCCCCCCCCCCACTACATCAAGTCAATATTTAAATAAAATTATATGAAAAAAAAAATAAAAAAAATATATCTATACTTCTATACTATTATTATAAAGAGGTAACGTTTGTGAGTTTGTGACGTTGTAAGGGGTAATCTCTGGATCTACTGAACCGATTTTCAAAATTATTTCACCAATAGAAAGCTACGTTATTGTGGAGTGTCATAGGCTATAATAATTTCCAAAATTAATTTCATCGCGTGCGCTGCGGAAACTATTGACGATAGAACAAAACAATGTACTACAATATTAAAGAACGTATCAAAATCTGTAAAAAAGTCCGCAATAACATATGCCTATCTCCTACGGATAACTCACAATAACTGCTTTTACTGTTAAAATTGTAGATTAAAAATAATTTTTGTGAAGCTTATTTAGGCCATATGGTATTAACTTATATCCTTATAAATATGTTTTAATTATATGGGACGAATGTACTCATATTGAAGCCGTGAACCGTACGCTAAAAGATATCAGAAACTCAGACGCTGATATAAGTGGTGTTACTTTTGTTTTTGCGGGCGATTTTCGGCAAACGCTGCCAGTAATAACAAAAGGAACACGCACCGATGTCATCAGGGCATGCTTAAAATCATCATGCTTATGGAGTTCCGTTGAAACTCTCTATTTACGAACAAACATGAGAGCCCACTTGAGCGACAACTATGAGAACGACTTTCCGCATCAACTTGGAGAAGCTGTCCTAACACCAACAGTAGGGATGACATTAAACTTGACAATCGGTTAGGTCACATATTACACAGGTTAGAAGATCGGATAGACGCAATATATCCCGGTCTTGAAAGTTTAATGGAAAGAGAATATCATTGGCTTTGTTCTAGGGCAAGTCTCACCCAGAAACGATTCAGTGAATGAGATAAATGAAATTGAATGAGATAAATGAAATAATTTTAGGAAAAATTCCCGGTCAAGTCAAACACTATAAGTCCATTGACACGTTGTGTAATATTAAAGATACAGTGCACTATCCTCAAGAATTTTTAAATTCTTTGAATCCTTCTGGCTTACCTCCCCACGGCCTTATGCTAAAAGTTGGCATTCCTATCATGCTTTTAAGGAACTTGAGACCCCCCCAACATGTGTAATGGCACAAGGCTGCTCATAAAAGAGTTGCGGGAGAATATAATCGTGGCGAACATTCTTACAGGGCGAGCAGTGGGACAACTTGCTTATATGCCGCGGATACCCATGATTCCGACTGATTTACCTATACCGTTTAAAAGGTTATAATACTTATTTATTTATAGTATATCGAGAAGTTTTCATCACGCCTGTATTCCCCGAAGGGGTAGGCAGAGGTGTATTACACACCCACGACTCGCCAGCTATGTTTGAGTCCCACGTAATAGGGGGCGAGCCTATTGACGTCTACCGGGCACATTTCCAAACTCCGGGCTGCTACTGAGAATTTTTATTTTTAGGAAAAAGCTCAATGGCTTTGCCCCACCTGGGGATCGAACCCAAGACCTCATAGTTAGCAGTCGCATACACTACCGCTACACCACCGAGGCAGAAAAATAAGTAAACATGATGTAAATAATGTAACAGTGTATAATAAAAATAACAACAAAAAACAGTAACATAAAAAAAACAAAACATACAAAAAGCAATAAAAAAAACAAAAAGCAATAAAAAAAACACAAACCCAAAAATCTTCATCATCATAATTTTTATTTAACCCGAACTTTTATCCTTCCGTGTGGGGCCGGCTTTAGAATTGTCCCACCCCTCTCTACTCACAATAGTCTCATAAGCATGTCTTTGATCTGGTACTAATTTTGGCACATTTTCATTTACAAACGCTGTTAAATAATTTCTGTTATACTGTTGTACCATTGTGTCAATAGTATTATTCTGGGTACGAACGGGAGAAGGTAATCCAAAATCACTTAAATTTTTGTCGTTTAATTCTAGTAGTTTGTTTTCTATTTGAATTAATCCTTCATTATAAATGACTTCAGTGAAGGGTAAAGTGTTATCCTGATTTTGTTGTCTGATACGATGTCTAATATCTTCACAGAACTGATCTTTGAAAGTATCCCATAACCTCAATGGTTCCGATGGTTGACAAAATAAAAGTATGACTATGAACAACTCCCTTGCACGTACATATATAGTATAGTATTTCGGTCGGTATATTATACATTATGAAAATACTTCCGACAGATGGTGCAGGCGTCACCCAAAGACGTTAAGTATGAATGTGTTATCGAGATTAGCAGTCAGGAGCAAGGGTCACGATGGCTGAATTGGCAAAGCATCTGGACGGTATCCAGGAGATGAGGTTCGAATCCTGCTCGTGACTGTTATTTTCGATTTCACATTTTTCACTTTGTGTTTAATGTATGTTGCTGAGCATGTCAAACGCTAAAAATATATATAAAAATATCTAAATAAGCAAATGAGGTCGGACCGCGTACGTGGTGCAGTAGAATCCTAAGATAAAAACACTCTGATTGTGATGGATGTATCCCGTAGACTCTACCTAAAGCGGCATCTTTTTTTATCTCCGGATGTCCAAATACATCTTCACCACACCTCCTTCTAGTGAATTTATTATTTGCCCATGTATAGTATTGCGGGACTTCATGTTACAGAAGAGTTTTCGCGAATTCATCTTCATTACAGAGAGCAAAAAATGACAGTAATGTGGTATTGCGTGGGTTTTAGACAACTTGATGAGCTGTCCCTTGTGTAAAATACACCCTTTGACCGTTCTCTAGATGAACGGCCAAATGCACTACAGTAGGATGCCGGTCGTGAATGGGAAATTCAAATAAGCACCAGACAGCTTCAGATGTGCTTATGTACCTGCCATTTAAATAGTTTTCGACCTCATCGTGTGGGTTTCTAAGGCTAAAAGTTGCCTGATCTGAACCTTTATTTATATACTTACATATATATTTAATGGCTTGGACAGAGTGGCAATACTCCACGTTTATATGAGCGTTAAAAGTCTTACATAGTAGCGGGGAGTATGGAACAATCCACCTATTATCTATCGTCACCATGTTGCCCCTGATTTGTAGCGTAGTGCTACGACCGCCATTTCCTGTATTGTGCCTACGATAAACTGGATACCCATCCTCTCCGGTCTGGGTATCGTTCATGAAACGGCGAGGGTATTTTTTTGTCCAGACACCGTTCTTCATGCATGGTGCAGCTAAATTATGTTTTCCGCAGGGTCCATGTACCATATTTTTAGTTATAATGTCGTGTAGTACCGGATCAATTTCTTGATCGGGTAGCTCCGCAACTATGACACTGTCGATCTTATCTGGTTGTATTTTATCTTATCTTATTTTCTTGTTTAATGGCTCTTGCTGTGGCAGTGTGAGCACAATTTCGCCAGGTTGTATTTTAGTTTCTAGCCAGAACAGCAAATGACAATGAGGTAAACCGCGCTTTTGCCACTCAACACTTGCCATATAACATTTTACTTTACCGAATATCTGTTCTTTGACAAATAATTTGATGAATTTCTTCATCTTTAAATGAAATACACGTGAAATTATGTCATGACGGTCGAAAGACCGTTGTCCTGGTAGCAGCTCCGCCTTAATTTCAGGCCATTCGGGGTTACATAGAGGCAGTTGAAGTACTATTCATTATTGTAAGATTTATTATGATACTACTAAATATTATGAAACTATTAATTATACTTAAATAGTGTTATATTTAGTATCACACAAAAAGAACTTACGAACAAAGATGATGTTGTTTGCGATTTTTAGTAAGTTATAAATGTAATTAGTAGTTATGGAAATGATTGCTACTTTTATTTCATTCTCATTGGATGAAATTAAAAAAAAAATCATATGATTTCACATGTGAAATTTCATTGGCAATGATTTTTCATCTCACGTCACACGTTTCGTATGCTAGCATAAAATAAAGTAGGAAGTTTTGTATGAATACTCCTAACTAAGGTTTATTTTATCTATCTATTGGTCTCATTTACACTAATCTAACATATGTATATTAACGCTATACATATACATATACTGACTTACTAAATAAAAAATAATAATCTATACCTATATAATTACAATAAACTATGTACAATGAAAGTAAGTAAATCGCAAACAATCATCGAAGACACACTCGACTGACTGAGCTGTGGTCTGTGATAATAATGAAATTTCATTTCATTTCATTCATGTAAACAAACACGTGATTTTGAGATCTGCGACAAATGATTCCAAGGAAATTAATACTTTACGGCACTTAATTTAAAGTCTATTTTTAAAATACTCTTTTAGGATACTCAAGGTCAAAACTGAGGCATATAGTACTAAAACGCTGCATGCGTGGTGCTACGCTCCGGCGACGAATCATCTTAATATAGTTTGTTCTTTCTATCACGCCAACAGCGAGCGTGATAGAACGAACAAACTATATACCTACCTAGTGGGCGCGATTCGTCGCTCGCTAAGTCGCTACTCGCTTGTTCCCGCGATTTCATTGAGTGTGATGTTTCACAGGCCAAATGAAGAGTGGTAGCAGATGCGAAGTATGAAAATTCATTTCATATGAAATTTCACATGCTACTTGTGAAATGTTCCAAGCTTAGTAATTAGCCATGGTATACGTGTGTTATTAGCGATGGTGACGCCGTAAGTAACTATTTAGAAATAATCGTGAAATATTATTTCATTGATTTATTCGGTTTGTTTATAAACATACACACACACACAACGTATCCTAAAAGAGTATTTTAAAAATAGACTTTAAATTAAGTGCCGTAAAGTATTAATTTCCTTGGAATCATTTGTCGCAGATCTCAAAATCACGTGTTTGTTTACATGAATGAAATGAAATGAAATTTCATTATTATCACAGACCACAGCTCAGTCAGTCGAGTGTGTCTTCGATGATTGTTTGCGATTTACTTACTTTCATTGTACATAGTTTATTGTAATTATATAGGTATAGATTATTATTTTTTATTTAGTAAGTCAGTATATGTATATGTATAGCGTTAATATACATATGTTAGATTAGTGTAAATGAGACCAATAGATAGATAAAATAAACCTTAGTTAGGAGTATTCATACAAAACTTCCTACTTTATTTTATGCTAGCATACGAAACGTGTGACGTGAGATGAAAAATCATTGCCAATGAAATTTCACATGTGAAATCATATGATTTTTTTTTTAATTTCATCCAATGAGAATGAAATAAAAGTAGCAATCATTTCCATAACTACTAATTACATTTATAACTTACTAAAAATCGCAAACAACATCATCTTTGTTCGTAAGTTCTTTTTGTGTGATACTAAATATAACACTATTTAAGTATAATTAATAGTTTCATAATATTTAGTAGTATCATAATAAATCTTACAATAATGAATAGTACTTCAACTGCCTCTATGGTGCAGCGGTAGTGTGAGCGACTACTGATTATGAGGTCTTGGGTTCGATCCCCGGGTCGAGCAGTGTTACTGAGCTTTTTCGTAAAAAGAATTTTTTTCAGTAGCTCCGGAGTTTTGAATTGTGCCCGGTTGACGGCAATAGGCTCGCCCCCTATTGCGTCTCAACGACGGACTCAAACATAGCTGTCGAACCGTGGGTGTGTAATACACTCCTCTGGCTACCCCTTCGGGGAATACAGGCGCGATGCTATGTTTTTTTTTTAAATTAATAGTATCGTAACGAATAATATACGAGTATATATAGCGCAGACATGTAATAAATAATAGAATCGATGACAATACTGTCATAGCTTAGTACATACTTTTCGCTGGATTTTTTAGGTAATGTTTTCAAATTATGGTTCATTATAATAGTACCTATTTAATCTTAAACTCTCCTGCAATCGTCCTTATTATAATTAACACTATTATTAATTATCTTATTTTATTTTTTAACCTAAGAAGCTATTATATTTACGAATATACACCTTAAAGCCAGGCCTTACAGGAAGCAAATTACCACTGATGCATGAACTATCAAAAATAAACGAATCTTTCCTCAAATACTCAGACTGACTAAAAAATATAGACGGAGCATTATGAACAATCGAATGAAGCTATATATAACCATGCTAAACTAGTAATTATAGGCGCTCACGCACACAAATACAAGCAAAACCATGCCAAAATGAAGTGTCATTAACCACGAGTGTTACCACAGTATGATTTAATATCGCCCCAAATGACTCCACGATTTCGTACATTCGTTACGTACATGAATACGTCGTCAGCGCCATGATATTCCCTATACGATTTGCTAATACTTTAGCTTAATCTTACTTTATACTTTTCCTTCCTTGTATGATTTAAACATAAAACTTTAAAAAAGTACCCAAATTATAGAGACTTATTTCTTTTCGGTGACAACACTTTCACGCACACATATTTCAAAAAGTGGCTTCACTTTTTAGTTAACAATGCGGTGTCTTTATTTTTCAGTTAGTCTGAGATCAAATATAACATCAATTTTAGCGGTTTGTACAATTCATATTTTTTGAGTTCTGAACATGTTTTTTTTTTACTATAATGTATATAATATCTTCTAGATATATCAAAGAAATTTAAAAGCGTTAGCTCTAATAGATGGCAGAGCCATCACACCGGAGGTACTACAATAAAAATATTACAAAATGATTTGAATTGCAATGAAACAATAAACAAAGTTGGCATTAACAATCAAGTAAAAGCAACAGAACTTATTACTGATAATAAAACGCTGGCAAGAGATACTCAAATGAAATCGGGGCCAGATAATTATAACAAAGCTAAATATCCTTCACACTTTCGTATCGGTCTGTTATGTTCCGTATTGAAAGCACCTTACAGATCAAGAAACTCCAAATTATATGAAACGTATCACAACGAAGCATCGTTGTCCAGAGCTACAAAAACCTATCCGAGGCTGGGCAGAAGATGTCATGGCAATACAAAGCGATGTGGCTCTAAGAAGAGAAGTAGAGCAAAAGAACGGCATGGTGGACCCGACATAACATCGTCTAGATCGATGGGACAAACTAGTGATATAGATAACAAGTGAATCCTAAATCCTAGAGAATCAAAGGAAACAATATGGTAAAATGCATTATGCCTAAACCCCTTCCCCATCCTTACTATCTTTCCTCTCCACTTCCTATGTATACCTGTCCTTGGAGTCGATGACACGTGATTGATGTCTCTGGTGCCGCCTACCATCAGGGAGACCATATGTTTGTGACCCTCGTAATACAAAAATATGTAATTTTATGATAAGAATGCATAACCAGATTATATTCCATCCAAAACAACCTTCAAAATTATTGTTTATTTTATTTAATAAAATAAAGTACTTAATGAAAACATATTAAGACTTATAAATGACCACCCATGGAATTGGCTAGGTTTCTTACGTAATTCGACCTCTTACGTAATTCAGCCTAAGGGTTGAATTACGTAAACCTAGCTAATTCAAAGTAGGTTGAATATCCATAGATCCGACCTATTTTGATTTTGGTGATCGCCAGTGTTATATGATTGTCAGGGTTTCTGAACTTTTCTGACTGATGTCGTTTTATCTTCGTGTTATGTATGGTGAGTGAATGACATAAAATATAATTGAAGTTATTGCAACATTTTCCAAAGGATCTAATCAGTAAATATGGCTTCTGGCATAAACATTGCTAGATATGCTACTAATATGTTTCGTAAGTTCTTATTTTGTTATTAATCACAACATTTATAAATAAGCATTATTTATGCTAACAGATTCAGATGTTACAAGTTGTCACCTTGGAGTGCAAAAGCAAAGAGAATATAACCATCACGTTTACGCAAAAGTGAATCATCATCGTCCGATTTATCCTAGTCAATTTGCTATAAATTAAAACTACTTTTATTTACATGGACTAGCTTATACCCGCAACTACGTCTGTGTTAATTATTAACAGTAAACACACATCACTGAACTCGTAGTGCTTTTAAAAATCGTTGTTTCTTAAAACTTTAGTACCTTTATTTTCATTTTATTTTTATTTAAAAATAATTTAAGTATCTTTAAACACATAACTCGCATGCCTCATCCTTCCTTTTGTATTTCTTTTTCTTTTGTTTTGTTATAGTTCCGAGTTCCAAGACAAAAGAGACTATTGTAGCCCCCCTAACACAGGGAATCCTAGTAGGTAGACTAGAGACTTTCCTAAGCAAAATGTTATATTATTCTGATCAATAAAGAATTAAATTAATTAAATTCTGCATGCAACTCCGTCATATAGCGCAGACAATTTCACCGTGATAAAAACTCAAAAACCCTATTTTTTCAGAGATTTCTTGAAGGCTAATTTCCTCAGATAATAAAAGAGAAAAAAAATGTTACGATTGATTAAAAATATGTACACTGTACTTATTAATTACGCCACGGACTTAATTTTTTTTTTTAAAAGACATCTTGCCGGATGTCATAATCCTTGTGTCGCGGGGGACTTTACAAACATACAATTTCAAGTACACAAAGTATACCCAGACTCAGAACCACCATTTATGGATCACAGAAAGAGTTGTCCGAGTCGGAATCGAACCCACGATACTCGGGCGAGAGGCTGGTATCTAAACCACTCCGCCATCTGTGCAAATAATCCAAGAATGTGTTTCCAGGTAGGAGATTGACCTTGTTGCATGAAGTAGGCGAAGTTTACAAGCCCGCAATAACAAGAAATCAGACTAAACTAATAGAACTTATTAAAGGTAAGCCGATATCGGCTTTTTCCTAGAATAAGTAAGCAGAGGCTTCACGTTGGGTCTGTGTAACTTATAGCCGTTTACTTCATAATGTCGGAAGAATTTATTCCCGCAGGTGTCGTACGAGTCGACTAAGGTAAGCAAGCAATTATCACCCATTGCATTAATGGTGGTAAGGCTGGGTATCAAGTGAGAGTACACTTGCTATCGGGCCCGAGCGGGTTGGTATTTGGTACCACCGTCTCCTGTGTGACCAACCATAAAGTACACATCGCTGCGTTTGGTTGTAGCAGGAGATAGTCGTTTATTCTTTCATTTCATATTTGCGAAATGAAATGGTGAACAGCGGCTTGACAATACTCTCGATATAGTTGAGTCCATGAGTGACAGGTACCACTTATCATCAAGTCTCTTGTGGCTCGTTTACCACCATATGCATTAAAAAAAATACGTCGAAAACGTATTAAGACTTTAATTGTTATATAATCTTAGGAACGTACTTTATGAGATGGCAACCAAATGACGACGAGTGATCTAAATTTTTTTTTAAATGTCACCCTGCACTAATCGATACTCCTTGTATACAAGGAGTATATAGTAGCAGGGGACTTTATAAACATACAATTTCACACAAAGTACACAAACTCCGAAAAACTACAATTAGATCACACAAAGAGTTGTCCTGTGTGGGAATCAAACCCACAACACTCGGCAGGTATCTACACTACTCCACCATCTGTGCAGTCAATTCAAGTAATTATTTCATCTTTATTATAAGACATAGTTTCTGAAAAAATATAAAAGTATAAAATATACTCTGTCTCTATACTCTATACTCTGTCAAGAAAGTACCGGGAAAAGATCAATAATGCACAAAATTTTTGTTATTCATCCAAATTTATTTTATCACCTTCAAAGTATGCTCTTTCAGAAACGATAGACTTACGCCAACGAATAATCCAATCATCAAAACATTTTTTAAACGCTGTTTCCGGAATTGAATTCAGTTCTCGCCGCGATTCCTCCTTTATGTCTTCTACCGATTGGAAACGGGTGCCACGCAGTGGTAATTTAAATTTAGGAAAAAGAAAGAAGTCAGCTGGAGCCATATCTGGTGAATATGGTGGTTGCCCGATGGTATTTGTTGAGTGGTTGGACAAAAATTCATTCACAATGATGGCCTTGTGTGAAGGTGCATTATCGTGGTGCAAAATCCTAGAATTTTCTTTCCACAAATATGGCCTTTTTCGGCGAACTTGCTCTTTTAAACGTCGCATAACGCTCAAATAATATTCTTTATTTACCGTTTGACCTTCTGGCAAGAATTCCGAGTGCACAACACCGCGATAGTCAAAGAAAACAGTCAACATGACTTTGACTTTTGATCGACTTTGGCGTGGTTTTTTCGATTTCGGTTCAGTTGGAAGTCGCCACTCCGAAGCTTGTTGATTAGTTTGCATGTCAAACTCGTATACCCACGTCTCGTCACCAGCAACAATGCGTTTCATGAATGTTGGGTCGGAATTGACTCGTTCTAGCATGTCCTCAGCGACTCTCATGCGATTGAGTTTTTAGAGAAAATTCAGGTCTTTTGGGACTAGCCGAGCGGAAACATGTTTCATACCCAAGTGATTATTTAAAATGGTACGGATCGACTCGTGAGACACAGAAAGTTTGGCGGCTATCTCTCTCAAAGTTGAATGAGGATTTTCAGTCACTATTTCCTTCACTTTTGCAATGTTAACTTCAATTGCAGACGTTGATGGCCTACTAGAGCGAGGCAAATCTTCAATCACATCTCGACCGCTTTTAAACGCTTTGTACCACTCATAAGCACGTGTTTTTGATAAAGTCTATTCACCGTAAGCCTTCTATAACATTTTCAGTGACTCCGCACACAAAATTCCATTGGCGATGCAAAATTTAAGACAAACTCTTTGTTCGATGTTTTTGTCCATTATGAAATTCGCAATACTCACTAGATATGATATAACTAAAAACAGCGCTGTATTTAATACTAGCCTTTGCCAGCGGCTTTCGCCGCAGCCAAAAGCTAGTTTTTCGGTTATATCTCATGTTTCCGATATAGTAGCGGGATAAAATGTATACCAGTTTTTAATTCTAATCAAGGCCTTTCAAACAAAAAAAGTTGTATCAAAATCCGTTCAGTAGTTTTTATGTGATACGCGAACAAACAAACAGATAAACAGACAAACAGACAAAAATTCTAAAAAAAATTGGTTCAAATATCTTGAATGTACAGACACAGCTCTGTTACAGTTTTATAATAGTATATATAAATAGCAGATGCAACTCAAACTCCGCGCCAAAATGGATAACAGTTGTGCCAATCTAACAACAAAAAAAAACTGAATTTGGAACCATAAACAAATCATCCATTCCCAATACTTGCTTGACTGAGGGCCGGTTGTTTCAGCTATACTTGACGCACACTTAAACGTCAAAAATTGAGTTAACCATCATCAAACCAAAAAAAGCATTGTTTCACGAAATGCGGTCCTTAACGTACGTTAAATAATAACGATTATGGTAACAGATGTCCCGCCCACTGGTTAACTTCACTTTCGGTGCGTCTAGCCATAGATATAGAATATACTGTCAGCATGTAGGTACTATATGGATGGGTCTAACAAACAGTAGGTACCTACAACATTATGGAGACTCTTTTGTATTCGTCTTTATTCTACGAGAGTTGTTCATCTGGCGATAATACAAACAATGTAGAAAGGAAGAAAAATGTCTTTAAAACACCTGTTAACAACCTAAACTTTTGGGATGAGCAGGAATTCATATGTTGGATTTCATTCATTGCAAGGTATCGTGAGACTATCGTGTACCTAATAAAGGAAGTAGCTCTATTGTTGACACGTCGTATCGAAGACGATATAAAATTTGTTACAGAAAAGTAGAATTTCTCTAAAACCTAGCCTACCTATAGATCAGGTACTTGCTACTCTACAATGTTATGGTTCAGGATCGCTTATGAGATGTGTTGCGCATGTGTCAGGTTTGCAGAAATCAACAGTGTGTCATATTATTCATCGAATGACTCGGGTTATCGATAAATTACGTCCTCATTACATAAACATTCCATCTAACGAAGAAGAAAAATTGGCTGTTACAACTGACTTCTATAATATAGCTAGATTTCAAATCAAACTTTAACAGACGTGAAGTCCTCGGTTGGTCTCCACCGGCATTGAATTCTGCATGATTAGCTTATTTTTCTTTACATTGCCTAATAATATTGTCACAATTCATAACTAATAATAAAGGAATAATTCAAAGTCTTGTGATTCGCGTCATAAATAATAAAATAAATAAGTAATATGTATATATAGTATATACTTATAATATACATTACATATTACTTCCATGACAAAAACAAAAAACCATAGACTATAACATCCTCTGTCTATGATAAAAAAAGATATACTGACGTATACGGGCAAATGTTGGCATACTAGAAAATTCTCCCATCTATTTTTATTACGAAAATACGTTGCTATGTGCTGGCATCCCTAATAACTTTGACGACTGGTTTTTTAGGCAATGAAACAACGCTTTGTATTTAACGTACGTTAAATATCGTTCGTAATCGTTATTTTTTGACGTACGTATGTTACGATAATCAATCGTTTGAAACAACCGGCTCTGAATGTATACTCGATTATGCAAAATGTGAGATAGTAAAACATAATCGAAACTAAAAACTGAATTTTCTCGAAACTTAACATTGTGGGTTGTAACGTTTTTCAGAAACTATGTCCATTATTTGATCGTCTATATATAAAGAGAGAATATTTTTAGACAGTGATAGAGCCTTGCTTATCCCAGCGTGAATGGGCCGGCTTGATCGGGGAAGTACAAAAGATAAGCGTGTAACAACAGTAGTTACTCCTAACGTTGTTTTTTATGGTGAATGAGAAAGAGCCGGAGGCCTAAAGCCTTTCCCTATCCTCTCCTTATTACCTGTCCTTCCTATCCACGTCCTTTCCTTAGAGATGGCGACGTGCGAGTGATGCCGCTAGTGTTGGTGTTGCTAGCGTCTAGGCTACGGTAAGGTAGGTGGACCTTATGCTTGTTCGTCACACTCGTAGTATTATTATACTATGAGTGTGTAATATTTTCATGAATCTGAATGCAAGAGAGATTTTTTTAATGGTTCGTCTGTCAACCCGAACTAGCAAACTTGGCCGGTATGGTGGCCATATATATAATCTCTGTTACTCCCATGAAAGGTGACCACAACAGTGTGAAAAAACATTACACTATATTTTACATTTAGAAAAAGCTGAACGTGCCTCGAAGTCAGAGCTGGCAAGGAAAATGAAGGTGCTGAAAGGATTTTACACTTTAGAAATGGCGCCGCCTAGTTCAGTGGAAATGGAGGTACTTATTTTTAGCCTATGTGCTATTATTCTAGTCATCCTAACTATTATAAAGCTGTTACAGAGCTGTGTCTGTATATTTAAGAAATTTGAGAAAAAATACTGTATTAGACTAGGAGAGGCGTGTCTGAACACAAAACAATTTTGTTTAATTATTTTGCCTATTTGGCTTTTTGTTCATTCGTGCATCACGCAAAAACTACTGAACGGATTTTGATACAACATACAAATTATATTTGATATCTCTTGATTAGACTTAAAACTGGTATAGGTACATTTTATCCCGCTACTATATCGGAAACCTGAGATATAACCTAAAAACTAGCTTTTGGCTGCGGCGGAGCCACGGGGAAAGGCTAGTAAGTAACATAAATCTAAATAACGAAAGTAATATTCTATATAACGAAGAAGGAATAAATAATTGTATTTAAAAAAATACTAACATTATCGGCTAACTGCTTGAATTTAACGTTATTTTGAACCATAGCAAAAACTTGAAGGCATTCTACAAAAACTCATTAGATTTATCAACGACGACAGTGTTCGGCATTAACGTTTATTTATTATCACGCCATTTGCCTTGCGGGGTAGGCAGAGATATATATTTATTTTTTGATATGTTGGGTTCATATTTATCTATCATTTCCAACCTCCTATCCCTATCCTTGGAGTTGGTGACGCGATGCCTCAGGTGTTGATAGCGTCTATAGGCTATGCTAAGAGCTTACCATGAGGTAGCCGTATGCTTGTTTGCCAGCCTCGTCATAAACTTGTGCCACACGTCCGATTGGGTATTTTCCAATGAGATTGAAAGTGATGCTTAGATATTTTTATATATATTTTTAGCATTTGACATGATTAGCACTATACATTAAACACAAAGTGAAAAATGTGAAATCGAAAATAACAGTCACGAGCAGGGTTTGAACCTGCATCTCCTGGATACCGTCCTGATGCTTTGCCAATTCAGCCATCGTGACACGGTTGGTATAATGTATGAAAATACTGCCGACAGATGGCGCAGGCGTCACCCAAAGACGTTAAGTATGAATGTGTTATCGAAATTAGCAGTCAGGAGCAATTGTCACGATGGCTGAATTGGTAAAGCATCTGGACGGTATCCAGGAGATGCAGGTTCAAATCCTGCTCGTGACTGTTATTTTCGATTTCACATTTTTCACTTTGTGTTTAATGAAATTGATGCTGTGAAAAACTGTGAGAACTATCTACAGCACCTCTATGGTTAGTGTTAGGGAAGTACGGCTATCCATAATGACATTAGTTCCAGTTACACTCCTTACTTATTTTTAAAGTGTCCATATTTGTACAGTCTAGAAATTCAAGGAGGCTTTTATAATTGGCTCGCAGCCAATCTAAATACTTGGCACAAAATATCATTCGATTGAACGGTATTTGATCATACGTGCGGCTGCTGCCTTTATGGCACATGTTGACGAATATAAACAAGGCCAACTATTTTTTTATATTTGAAAGCCAAGTCGCAACTCATTCGATGAGAAACTCTATAAATATTTATTTGAAATATTTAGCCTCGAGGAAAATGGTAAAAAATATCTAATTTGGCTAGTGGTTCCAATCTTTAGCTGCAGTTGGTAGAGTCTATATCCAATTCGTTTGTTCGCAGATACTTTTCTAATATATTGCCATTAGTGTGCTTGTGGTACGTTAGACAATATTTTATAGGAGGTTTCTGTCAAAGGAGTAAAAGCATTTTTAGGTGTAGTTTATTGTCCTCCCAATACTGATTATTTCTCCAGTGTCGATTCGATACTGGAATCGATCTTTAGGGTCGGAATATTCACATCATGTCATCATGGGCGATTTCAACACTAATTTCCTTTCTCCTCATTCTCCTCGATCCCGAAAACTCCTTCAAGTAATAGACTCCGCTAACTTAGAAGTCCTACCCTACAAGCCACCCATCACAACTCAGATGGACATGATACTTGACTGGACCTGATTTTAAAACCTCTGCTCCTTCCTTAGTTTCCTCTCGTGGCCAATTTCCTGCTCCTGGCTTTTCTCACCACGATCTAATTTTCCTTTCGTGCTTACTTAAACCACCTAAACTTGAACCACAATTCTGGCACATGCGTTGTTTTGGTCGGATGAATGTTGAAGCTCTCTGCAAACATGCGTCGGAAATAAACTGGAATTGCTTAGAAACAGCCTCCTCAGTAGACGATAAAGTGCACCATCTCAAACTAAAACTTTTTGAATCACACGCGCCCTTCAGAAGAATGAAATTAAAACGTCCACCAGCACCATGGTTGTCTAGTGACATATGGGCAGCCATGAGGAAACGGGATCAAGCTTTTCGTGAATACAAAATAATACGCAGTCATCAAAATTGGCTGGCTTTTAAGGTCGCAAGACAGCGGTGCAATCAGATGATACGCAACGCCAAACGTCACCATATTCTTGAAAATGTCATTTGTTCCTCTGCCTCCACAATTTGAAAATTTCTTGGCGGTTTGGGTATCGATAAGTCGCATCAGTTGGGCTCTCATGTGACGGTTGGTTTGGATGATATTAATAAGCATTTCACCACTACTGTTCCCTTTGATCTCCAAACCAAGTGTGACACTGTAAGTTGTCTGGCTCAGCTGCCTCAGCCTAATACTGAATCCTTTTATTTTTCTCCAGTGTCAAGTTCCGAGATCAAAAAGATACTACTATCCATTAAATCCAATGCAGTTGGCTATGATAAAATCAGTCGACGCATGATCATTACCATCCTGGATAATGGCGTAAAGCCTACGTCATTCCCTTGCCGAAAATTCCTAATCCCTCACTACCCATTCATTTCCGTCTTATATCCATACTCCATTTTCTCTCCAAAGTGCTTGAGGCCTGTGTTCATAAACAGCTCTCTAACTTTGTACTTAGGAATAATCTTTTAATCCAGTCGGGTTTTAGACCATTCAGTCGGGTTTTAGACCAGGCCACAGCACCGTTTCCGCTCTCCTAAAAGTGACTGGCGATATTAGAGCTGGCATGGAGGACACTAAAGTCACTGCGCTTGTCTTACTTGACTTCTCTAATGCCTTTAATACCGTCAATCAAGATATCCTACATCGATCCTTTCCCATCATAAGATCTCGGTCAAAGCACTGGAATGGTTCTCTTCTTATCTTCGGGAGCGTCAGCAGTCAGTTCGCATTGACGAGACTATGTCAGATTGGCGTGTTCTCGGTGCTGGCGTTCCTCAAGGCAGCATCCTCTCTCCCTTACTATTTTCTTTGTTTATTAACCTTTTATCCCAAAATCTTCAGTGTTCGTATCATCTGTATGCTGACGACCTGCAGGAGTACTCTCAGGCACGTATATAAGACGTCCCTTCTGCTATTGGTAGATTAAATAGTGATCTGGATTACGTAAGTGACTGGTCTACCAGGTACGGGTTGGTAGTAAACCCGAGCAAAAGTCAGGCCATCATTAATAAATAAATATTCATGGACATTTTCACACAACGTCCTCTGGTCCCAAACTAAGCTTAATACATATACTACTTTTTTTTGTAAATACGTACATATAATAGATAGAAAACACCCAGACGCAGTACAAATATCTGTGTTCATTACATAAATAACTGTCCTGAGTGGGAATCGAACCCACGACCTCGTGCATGAAAGTCGGTTACACTACCGACTACGCCACGAGGCCCGTCATCATTGTGGGTAGTATAACTATAACTAGAACTAGTAAATTAGATCTTCTATCAATTCCTCCGATTATTTTAAATGTTGCGATGATAGCTCTTCTGTCAAAAACCTTGGCCTACATATAAACTCTACGCTGAATTGGAGAAGTCAGGTCAGATGCGTAAGTAGGCAAGTTACTGGAACACTTCGTACACTCCATCCATCCATCCATCCATCAGCCTTTTAACGTCCACTGCTGGACATAGGCCTTCCCAAGAGAACGCCACAACGAGCGGTCCTGTGCTGACCGCATCCAACGGCTCCCCACGGCTTTGACCAGATCGTCGGTCCACCTTGTGGGGGGCCGTCCTACGCTCCGCCGTCCAATACGTGGTCGCCACTCGAGAACCTTTCTTCCCCAACGGTTGTCGGTTCGTCGAGCGATGTGGCCTGCCCATTGCCACTTCAGGATGGCAGCCCGGCGGGCTATGTCGATCACTCTCGTTCTCCTACGGATCTCCGTATTACGGATTCGATCACGTAGGGAAATACCAAGCATAGCCCGCTCCATGGCCCGCTGAGCGACTTTGAGCCTTGAAAAGAGGCCAACATTCAGAGACCACGTCTCCGTTTGTCCCAGGTAGACTTAAAGGTCGACAACTTCGAGAAGCGCACTCCCGACTAGGACCGGTGCTGAAATGACATGGACATTAGACATGACTTTCGTCTTGTCCATGTTCATTTTGAGACCTACTAGTCGGGAAACCCTGCTGAGATCATTGAGCATGGTGCCAAGGTCCTCCAGCGATTCTGCCATGATTACAATGTCGTCGGCATATCGAAGGTGAGTGATGTATTCGCCATTGATGTTGATGCCGAATCCGGTCCAGTTCAAGAGCTTGAAGACATCTTCCAATGCAGCAGTGAAGAGTTTCGGGGACATAACGTCTCCCTGTCTAACACCTCTCTGCAGTTGGATCGGTTTCGTACTCCTGTCCTGAACACGGACTGACATGGTGGCGTTTCTATACAAGCACTTCAGCACTTCGATGTACCGATAGTCAATTTGGCACCGCTGAAGCGACTGCAGCACCGCCCAAGTTTCGATCGAATCAAAGGCTTTCTCATAGTCCACAAACGCCAGACACAGAGGCCGATTATATTCCTCGGTTTTCTGTATGATCTGGCGTAGCGTATGGATATGGTCTATGGTACTATAGCCTTTTCGGAAACCGGCTTGTTCGGGAGGCTGGAAGTCGTCAAGCCTGCGCGTGAGTCGATTTGTAATGACCCTCGAAAACAACTTATAGACGTGGCTCAAGAGCGAGATGGGTCTATAGTTCTTCAAGAGGGTTCTGTCACCTTTCTTGAAGAACAGCACCACCACGCTTCTGGTCCACGTCTCTGGAACGTCGCCCCCGAGAACGACGGAATTGAACAGCCTCTGAAGAGCTTCTAAGACCGGCTTTCCGCCAGCTCTCAGAAGCTCCGTGGTGATTCCGTCGTCTCCCGGTGCCTTTCCGTTCTTTAGTTGTTTGAGAGCCATTCTGATCTCGTACAGGCTGACGTCCGGGATATCTTCGGTAAAGTGCCGAGTTAGCTTGGATCTGGGATCTTGGACCAAGCCAACAACAGGACTCTGGGATCTATACAACTGTCCATAGAACTGGTGGACCCCTCTCAAGATCTCATCTCGGGATGAAATGACAGTGCCGTCGTTGGTCCTCAGCTTAGTCAACTGGCTTTGGCCGATAGACAGATCTCTTGCGAATACTTTCGAGCCTTGGTTCCGCTCTATTGCCTCTTTAATGCGGATAGCATTAAATCGGCGGATATCATGTCGCACGGCCTTGGAGATCTGTCTGTTTAACCGCCTCAGGCAGGACCAATCGGCTGATGACTGGACTGTCATTTCTTTTCTCCTTTCCATGAGCTTGAGAGTATGGTCCGAGAGTTCACGAGTCCTACTAACGCGATGGGCCTTGAAGTAGGTCGACCTGACCGCTTGGACAGTTTGCACGAACCTGCTGTTCAAATTGCTCGCTGATTTGCACTCATCTAGACATTGGAAGCGATTTTGTAGTTTGAGTTGAAAGCTCTCGGGGTTCTGGTATTGGGCAGGTGTTGGTCGGAGCGTAGACTTCATCAAGCGTGACCTCTCGACTTTCGTGCTAATATTCAAGATGCCCCTGACTAGTCGGTGATCACTCCCAGTTTTAATCCTGCTGATCATTGAGACATCATTGAATATGTGTCGTTTGTCCGACAAGATGAAGTATATCTCGTTTTTTACTGAACCATCAGGGATCCAGGTCCATTTCCGCTGGGGCTGTTTCCTGAAGAAGGAATTCATCATATAGAGGCCTTCCTTCTCCAGAAAATCAGCCAGCATCAGTCGGCTCTTACGACTCCCGTGGGTAGAGAGGGGTGGGACAATTCTAAAGCCGGCCCCACACGGCCAGTCGTACACTATATCGGCTAAAAAACTTTCTGCCAATAAATACCAAAACACACACAAGGGCACGCAATCCTTACACCCTCCTTTCAACTATGGTAATATGAGTTATTTCGACCTGAATGCAGATCTCCTTAACAAACTTAACCACTTTCTCAATAACTGCATTCGATTCATATTCAATCTTTCAAAATTTGCGAGCTCTCACATTACTCAAGTATACTTTACCCACTTCACCTTCCTACTTGAAATCTTACTTGCAGTACTTGGGGTCCATTCATCATAAGGATTTACGTTCCTCCAATAATCTACTTCTTCGTTATCCGTTCCATTCTACTGATTTACTAAAACTAACTCTTCCTTTCCTGTCCAATCTGTTCTCCTATGGAATGCTCTCCCTCTCGATATCAGAATGTCGACGAATCGTCACGGGTTTAAATTGAAAGTCCGTCACCACATTTTGAGAAAATTAGAGGAATCTTCTGTTCGTCTCTGATTATTACATAATATTTATTTTCAGGCTGTATGTATATATTGTATTATATAGTATTCGTATGTAGTATATGTATATATTACTTAATTATATTAATCATATATTTATTATAGTAAGTATTATTAATATTTACCTTTACTGGAGTCGGTATAGGTATTATCAATTTCATAACAAATATTCTCCATCCATCAGCCTTTCAACGTCCACTGCTGGACATAGGCCTCCCCAAGAGAACGCCACAACAAGCGGTCCTGTCATGGGGAATAATGCCGTAATCGCCACGCTTGGCAGGCGGGTTGGCGATCGCAGTGGATGTTGTTAATACTCGAGGGAGTGCTGCTGCCCACTCCCGCGGTATTCCCTCAGTCGGCTCTTACGACTCCCATGGGTAGAGAGGGGTGAGACAATTCTAAAGCCGGCCCCACACGGCCAACACAACAAATATTCTACACTCATGTTAATTCCTGAAAATGCATCTACCTTCCGTAGTCTCTGCATCACTCATTCACACATTAATTGACGGTAGAAAATTCCTCAGGCATTAAGTCCTCCATTGTAATTCTTTATTGCATAAATCCATCCATCCATCCATCCATCAGCCTTTCAACGTCCACTGCTGGACATAGGCCTCCTCAAGAGAACGCCACAACGAGCGCTCCCGTCATGGGGGATAACGCCGTAATCGCCACGCTTGGCAGGCGGGTTGGCAATCGCACTGGATATTGTTAATACCCGAGGGAGTGCTGCTGCCCACTCCCCCGGTATTCTCAGTCAGCTCTTACGACTCCCGTGGGTAGAGAGGGGTGGGACAATTCTATAGCCGGCCCCACACGGTCAGTTGCAATTGCATAAATATTATCGTAATACTATCGTCGCAATCGGAGACATGTGCTGTTCGCCGTTCCATCATGTCGTACTGCAGCGCGTTCCAAGTCTCCTGTACCACGCACACTTGCAGCACTTAATGCTCTCCTGTGTGCCAATCCTAATTGTGATCTGTTTGCGGATACATGGGCGAAAATAATGTTAGAGTGCTTGCGGTTGGTTCTGTGAGCTTGATGCATGAATGTGTTTCTTTTCGTTTTTTTTTTTATTATCTGATATATCATTCTTTATTAATCCTGTAATTAGAAGCTTACCGTGGAATTAATAATAAATAAATAAATAAATATAAGTAAAGTTTCATTAGCAGAATAAAATGTTATTTATTTATTTATAACTTTAGCACAAAAAATTGGTACAAGGCGGACTTAATGCCATAGGCATTCTCTACCAGTCAACCCGGGGCAGAACAGAGATTTATGTGTTATGGTAGGTGCTTGTGATGAACTACGAGAAAACAAGATATATAAACAAATACTATATACACTTATATGACAAATAATATAAAATAACCATATATATACATGCATATATATATAATATTTGTTTAAATATATGCTGATGTAAACATATATAAACACAGTATACTTACATAAATATTTTATAACAAATCGAATAGATGTGAGTTATTAAATTAGAGAAGACTCAGCCAAAATACGGGAATATAACTCCCGCACCCTGGATTTGAATGCTACGCGACTTGTAGCCATCCTGAGCTCAAATGGCAACGCAATCCAGAGTAGAATAGCCTGTACATTGAAGGAAGAATGAACAAGGCTAGAGGTGTGAGAGGGACAGTGAAGAAGAAGATTGTTAGAAGAGCGAAGGAGTCAGTCATGAGTAGCAAAGAGAAATTGGAAATGGGACTTTAAGTAAATGGGAGCATTAGGAGAATTTAAGAGAGAATATAACAATGACACAGCGTGTAAACTGCGCCTTTGCCGAATGGGTAATCAGTTTAGTTCTGTGCGAAATTTTGAAACATGATCAAATTTGCGAAGATTAAAAACGAATCGAATGCAATTGCTGAGAAGTCGGTCAAGTTTATTGAGCAGATCTACATTCAGGTTGAGATAACACACATCAGCATAATCGATAATAGGGAAAATTAAGGTCTGCATCAACGTTGCTTTGGTCGCAATTGGAAGAAACTTTTTAAAACGATAGAGTGAGCGAAGTGATCCTGTAACTTTCCGACTAATATAAGTAACTTGCGTTTTCCATTCAAGCGTACTGTCTACAAATACGCCAAGGTCTTTAACAGAGTTGCTGTATGGTATGACAATACCGTCGTAGACTATTGGTGGCAGACTGGTTATATTGGTAACACTGAGTAAGCGAGAACTACCAAATAAGATGGACTGAGATTTTTCTGTTTATACATAGACCAAATTTTGCAGACTAGTTTTTGATTGCTGCTAAATCGTTGTTTATAGCAACAATTGTTGACCCTGGCTTGAGTATATATTTGTAGGTCATCAGCATACAAATGATACGCACGTCGAAGTTCATGAGTTATAAGATTGATGAAAAGAGAGAAGACAAGAGGAGAAAATATACCGCCTTGAGGGACACAAGAACTTAAGTCACACCACCTGGACGATGTGTCGTATATGCGAACAGATTGCTGGCGTCCCTGAAGATAAGATGAGAAGGCACCCGATGAGATCATTAGATGGGAAAGGATAGATAGTAGGATATTACGGCTGATGACATTAAAGGCATTTGAGAAGTCTACTAGAACCAGCACCGTTATAAGTTATATCTAAACTTAAGACCAAAAAGGTATTTACAAACAAATTATTACACGACAGGAACTAAACAGGCAAGCTAGAATGGCACCCTGTGAACCTATAATCCTGAACTTATAATGCCAGTGAAGGCTGACAAGGATTCGGACTCTGGACTTAATTTCACCATATAAAAATCTAATAGGTATCTATTTTACACACGTTCCTGGCACGATGCAATAACGAGATTAAATCTAAATTGTTTGGCGGTCAACCTGGATTCCAATATAAATCGAGTGATATAAATTAAAAAATCCGCATAACCAATAGGAACCAGTATCACTGGGTAATTATAGGCATCTACAGTTTTAAATAAATGACCACTTTAACAAATTGTTTGAACGCACTAAAGCGCGTTTCTAATTATTTTCTAATTTTAAGTACTTATGTATTTCCAATATTACTTAACATAAATATTCATCCACATTTGTCGTTCTATCTCAATAAGTCTAGTCCTTCAATCTAAAATTTATTGCAGACTTTTTAATATAACTGCAAATTCGTTCTTCAACCCTCTTCCTCCATCGAATTATGACGTAAAATAGTAGGTATTTCATCCATTCGTTGTAATGATTGTTCTTTAAAATATGTTCAGCAACGGAATGGAATAATTCGACTCGACAGCATCGTATTATCTCTCCTTTTTATGGAATATTAATAAAGAGATTACTAATTTTGTGAGTTTGTTAATGTTTGTATGTGGATGGTAATCTCTGAAATCACTTCAACCCTTTGAATAAGTTTCTTCATCCATCCATCCGTCAATCCATCCATCCGTCAATCCATCCATCCGTCAATCCATCCATCAGTGCTTTGACGTCCACTGCTGGCCTCCCATAGACAGCGCCACAACAAGCAGTCCCTTGCTGACTGCATCCAATGGCTCCCTGCAGCTTTGACCAGCTCATCGGTACAAAAAGTTTAAAAGCGCTCTCAGCGTTAGTCTGTTCCGCGCTTATTTTTTCGAAACCATGAAATGGCTTTTGATACGGGTTTCGCTGCCATTTAGATTATATTTTAATATTTTTAAATACAATGCATCATAAATAATTTTATTAAGTAGAAAATGCTTAGCTAAATCACGTCGTGAAAACATCTTAATATTAATAATGCACTAGATAGTTGTAAACAAATAACTCATGACTGGCGTAGATAGTTTACATACCGGAGATTCAAAATTAACATTCTAGAAGATACACGATTCTATACACCCAACGTACCTACGAACCTATTAATAAATATTTGTTGGAGCTTACAAGGAAAAACTAGTAATCTGTTTATTCTTAAAAGTGGTCTTAAAATAATGTATGTTTACACAAGGTGTTTTACTTCGGCTACTATGTTTATTAAATCTGGAAGCTAAGAATAATATAGGTACAATTAATAATGTGCTCAATTCTAAAATGTTGATGTTTTTTTATTATAATTCTATATGGGTGCGACAAGGCGACAAGCATATACCTGATGGTAAGCGGCTACGGTAGCTTAAAGACGCTCCAGAGGTATCACTCGCGCGTTGCAAGGAAAGGGATAGGAACGATAATAATTAGAGGATAGGGAGAGGATTTAGGCCTCCAGCTCTTTCTCATTCACCATAAAAAAAGTGTGTGTGTACTTATGTACACGCGTTAGAAGTTATACTTCTTTGGCGTAACAAGATAAAAATCTTTTCAAAAATTTTATCGTACGTTTGTAGAAGAAACGACACTAACAATAGAAAAAAGGTATTTAATACATTGAAAGTTTTATTATAACGCATTATCTAGTTAAATAAAGTTTTTTTAAATATCACGAAAAAACTAAAATGTTGACTATAGCTAACTTCAGGGTGTCAGTTTTTCGTGACGGTGTGCGCGCGCATCGTAAAAATTTACTCTCATCATTTTTCCCTAACGCGCCAAAAGAAGTACAACTTCAAAAACAACGTTAAGAGTAATTACTGTTGTTACACGCTGATCTTTTGTGAGAGGGTGGTACTGCCCCCACCACCGAAGGAATGTAACTTAGTTCCAGTGGCTCGCCAATAAAGGCGAAGAGACGGCACACGGCGGGTTTTTTTTAGTGGGTGCAGGTCCCACACTACCCTGTTCGTTGTGTTCGGTTAGGAACATTTTTTCCGCCTTAACAAAAAAAAAAAGGGTGGTACTTCCCCGATCAAGCCGGCCTAGTCGTGCTAGGATAAGTAAGGCTCTACAACTAGAAAAGGCATACCATGTACCTACGTATTTTTTTTGCGTATTTATTATGTATGATGTATACATATATCTAACGCTTTCACAGGGACTCCAACTTTTTTATTGTGGAGCTAATGAAAAGCTAGTTTTGTCCGCAATTTAGTACCAGAATTTAAATCAAATCAAGAGCAATCATCAAAAAAGTTTCGTAAAAATCCGGTCATATATTATTTGTTTTTAGATTATATCTCAGGTTTCCGATATATTAGCGGAATAAAACTTTTACCAGATTTTTAGTCTAATAAAGAGCAATCAAAAGATTTTTAGTCTAATCAAGAGCAATCAAAAGTCAAAAGGTTTTATCAAAATCCGTAGAGCAGTTTTTGCGTGATGCGCGAACAAACATACAGACACAGACAAAAATTCTAGTAATTGTTGTTTTGGCTTCTGTTTTATTATCTACCTATTCCTGAAATGCACTTATACTAGGTATAGATCACATTCACAAACGTAAACTCAAAAATAAAATAACGCAAATTCAGTAAGAAAATATCCAAGCACTCAAAGCAAATGTCAGAAATTTAATGACAACTAACAGAAATCGGTAGCCCCGAGCAACTGCTATGATCATCCATCCATCCATCAGCCTTTTAACGTCCACTGCTGGACATAGGCCTCCCCAAGAATGGGGGATAGTGCCGTAATCGCCACGCTAGGCAGGCGGGTTGGCGATCGCAATGGATGTTGTTAATACTCGAAGGAGTGCTGCTGCCCACTTCCCCGGAATTCCCTCAGTCGGCTCTTACGACTCCCATGGGTTGAGATGGGTGGGACAATTCTAAAGCTTGCCCCACACGGCTTACTGCTATGATAACTCAAGTAATTTATCCGTGTGGTAACGGACTAAGAATACAAGTGTCACCACCCCATCCTTTTCCGCGGGTGTCATACAAGGCGACTAAGGGAAGTAAGCAATGATTACTGGTGGTAGGGCTGGATACCAAGCGAGAGTACTCACTTGCTATTAGGCCCCAATAGGTCGGTACCACCGTCTCCTACGAGACCGGTCATGAAGCACATCAGTGTGTTTTAGCTGTAGCAGAAGATAGACGTTTATTCTTTCATTTCATATCTGAGAAATGAAATGGTGCGCAGCGGCTTGACAATACTCTCAGTATAGTTGAGTCCATGTGAGGATTACCATTTAACATCAGGTGGGCCGTGACTCGTCTGCCATCCTTAGCAATAAAAAAAAGGTGACAAGAGTCGGTAGCGTTGTTCCAGAACATGCGTTTTCAATCCCTAATTATCTTAACTTCTATTTCACATCTTCAGTCTGTATGATTCTTTATTGCTTATTCTATTAAATCGCATAATAATATGTCTGATCTCAAATAATCAATTATATTTATCGTACTATTTCTAAAAACGTTTTAATGTTACGCCTGGTAGTACACAACAGTGCGGTCACGCTCACGCATGGTCATTTTTCCTGTTCCACTTGCTTGTGAGCGTTTCATTGGTAAACCCAAGTGGAACGAGTTCTAGAGTTTTCTAGCCAACTTCGGCCAATTATTGCATATGGTCGTTGGGGGTGAAAATAATGACGTTTCCGAAGCACCCCGATGACCGCGGTCTTCGATCATCAATACCAACAAGATACAGTGTCATGAACAAAATCAAGCTAAAATCTGTCCGTGTGTGTAAAAACTGTACTTATACAGCTACATCTGTTTACTAACGAACTGAGACAAAGGTTTTGAAATAGTTTTAAGTTCAACCTAATTATAATCATGGCACTTAGTAATAAAGTCACAAATCTTTAAAATATTATCTTACATTTATGATCATTCGTCATAAAAAACGAGCAAAGCAATAATTTACTACTGCCACTTAAAATTGAAAAGACAAATAATATTTACTATGATTTCAAGCTTAAATAGCAACAAATAAAGTGTTAAACTATACAAAATAAGAGCGCACTTATCAAGTGCGCTCTTATTTACCGAGACGGGTTTTTTGGGGCCGACGCGATATCTATTGCATTTTTGATCTAAGGCCGCGGTCGTCAATTGCATTGTTGAGGGAGGGATTGAGGCTGTGAGCGCCATGTTGAATGCGCAGAAAACGTGAAATAGAATATAATAACTTCAACCTTAACCTCGAGTTAAAAATTAGGGAGTTAAAGGGAGGAATTAATAATACATTGTTACCCTAGGGATGAAAGCAACTTATTTAGTACCGAGACGGCTCCAATAGTTCGAGGGACTAAATAAGTCTTTATCCCGAGGTAAACACCGTGCTTTTCATTACGAATACGAGGAAACTAAAAATAAAAATCATGAATTAGCTAAAGGAAAAATGGGAGTCTAACAAATTGAATTTGGAATCGCCGTTTTCCAGCCGATTTTGTTTTTCTGTGGCCTGTCAGCTATTCAGCCAATATTTTTCATTTTAATCATTGAAAAAATATAAATCTTCGTTATTTTAAAGATATAGTTGCAACTATATTAAAATAAAGTCATAAAAAACAAATTCTTTAATAAATAGGTACTTAACGTTATGTTATTTCAATTTTACATCGCGCTGTAATTGACTGCCTGTACAGAAAATAGAACTGTTTTTTTTTTATAATTACTGAGCTGTCAGTTGAAAGTAATTCTCCCTAGGGCTGAAAAGTATTACTTTCAACCCGCTCCTCAGGCAACTTCAGGCCTACTTTCAGAGTAATCAAAAAATCCTTCCTATGCAAATAAAAACTAACTGAATTTTACAGAAACTAACACATGACATCAAGTTGACTCAAGACTTCTTCAAGACTGGCGCCGTCATGCATTTGACAGTCAAGCAAGCGTGGTTGCTCTTCCTCGTCGGTTTGGAAGTATTCTTGTGGTTCTTTATCGGTGAAACAATCGGTAAGGTCCACCTTGTTGGTTATGTTGTGTGAAAATGAACCAATTCCGTTATTTGAAATATTTAGTAATGTAAATGAAATATAAATTGGAAGTAATGTCTTAATTTAAAATAAACACGATTAAACTTCAGTCTGTCTTTAAAGTTGATATTAACCTACCATTACTGCGGTGGATCACGGGTACCGCGTTGTATCGATCGCGATCCGTAGGCTTTTTCGGGCACCCTCTCTTGTGCGACACCCCGCGCTCTTGAGCGTCATACCTTCGCGGTAGGCTTACGCGGATGGCAGGACAATCCCCGACGCCACTGGCTGCTGCCTCCTCTAGGGAGGCATCAGGCGCAGATATTATGATATAACCACCCCATTCTATTCCACATTTAGATATTTATGCATAAAGCTATGTCGGCAACTGCTTACTGGTATTATAAATGCAGCTTCACTGGTTTAGCGTATGTGACTGCGTATCATGAGGTCTTGGGTTGGATTTGATCTCTCTCCGGTGTGTCAGAATGCAGTGCCATCGGATTACGGAGTGAGGGAACATAGAGTGCACTTGTTTTTGCACAAACACTCTTGCACTTTAATATCTTCTGTGTACAAGGTGGCCACCATGACTGAAATTATGGTCGAGATATCATCTGTCTATACTAATAAATGGAGAGCCGGTTTTTTTGTTCGGTTATAGGTACTGCGAATACTACTAAACCGATCGGAATAATACTTATTCCATAAGATGCAGCGTGTTTCGTAGAAGGTTTTAGTATATATGTTGGTGATTACTTATCGGGAACCATTGATATATACATCAATGTCGGGAACCTATATTTTAGGGTTAAACCGGTTGTTAGCGTGGCGACGCTTATTATACTTGTCTATACTATTTTAAAGCTGTAATAGAGCTGTGCCTGTACATTAAAGATAACTGAGAAAAAATGTCTGAATTAGGCTATGTATGCGCGGCTAGACACAAAACGATTTCTTTTAGATTTTTTGTCTGTATATTTGTCTGTTTGTTTGTTCGCGCATCACGCGAAAACTACAGAACGGATTTTCATGCAACTTTTTTTGTTTGATAGCTCATGATTTGACTATCTAATTAATATCTTGAAACAAGCAATTCTTGTATATATATAATCTGAATCTCAGAAACGGCTCTAACGATTTTCATGAAATTTAGTATGCAGCGGGTTTCGGGGGCGATAAACCGATCTAGCTAGGTTTCACAATTGGTACCTATACCTACATTTTATCCCGCTATTATATTGGGAACCTATAACCGAAAAACTAGCTTTTGGCTGAGGCGAAGCCGCGAGTAAAGGCTAGTTTATTATAAATGCGAAAGTACGTTTGTTTGTTATTTGCATTAGTAATTATTATGAGATTACATGTATACTCTAACTCATAACCTGGTGGTCTCTAAGTGGAGGCCTTGTAGGTACCATGGCTCATAGTCGCTCATAGTGCTATAGGGCGGCCTATTCTCAGTATATCTCCACGTGACTGTATCCCTAATACGGATATCCGTAGGAGAGCGGGTGTGACTGACATAACCCACTGGGTTGGCATGGTGAAGTGGCTATGGGCAGGCCACATTGCTCGACAAATTGTTTGTTCGCGTATCATGGTTTTCATGAAACATTTTGGTTTTATAGATTTAATTAGACTGGTATAGATACATTGGCTGGCAGTTCGTCGACTGTAAATAAAAATATTTTTGTGTTTTACCTATTGATTATATTGATTCTCGCACAAATTACCTTTAATTTTCTAGTGATAGAGCCCTGCTTCTCTTCTGCCTCAATCGGAAAATCACCACCCTCTCGCAGAAGATCAGCGTAATATAATGCTAGGTAGATCCATCATCTCCTACTCATGACCGGCCAATAAAGGCGGAGAGACAGCACACGGCGGGTTTCTTTAGTGGGTGAGGGCCTCACACTACCCTGTTCGTTGCCCCGAACGACGGGGTGTTTTTTTTTTTTTATTGCATGTAGTGGCAGACGAGCCACGGTCCATCTGATGGTAAATGGTAACCGTCGCCCATGGACTCGACTATACTGAGAGTATTGTCAAGCCGCTGCTCACCAATTCATTTCACAGATGACATGAAATATAAACGGCTATCTCCTGCTACAGCCAAAACGCAACGATGTGCTTCAGGGCCGGTCACACGGGAGATGGTGGTACCAACCCGCTCGGGCCGGATACCAAGTGAGTACTCCCACTTGGTACCCAGCCCTACCACCAGTCATGCAATGGATGATAATTGCTTACTTCCCTTAGTCGCCTCATACGACACCCGTGGGAAAGAATGGGGTGGTGACACTTGTATTCTTAATCCGTCACCACACGGATGCAACAATGTGGTTAGGTACATCATTTTCCCGCCTTAAAAAAGAAAGATATGTGTTTCGTATGGTGTTGAAGAACGCCGGAGGCCCAAACCCCTCCTTAAACTCTCCTGTGTATGAGGAAGGATACTCCATTCATTATCATTTTCCTTAACGTTGGCAACGCGCGATTGACAACCTCTAGTGCAGCAACTGTAGCAAGTGTCTATAGATCGTGGCAACCCCTCACCATTAGGTAAAAAAAGTTTCAACCTTGGTGTAGTGATTTCGAAATAGGTAGTATGACATTGAAGGAAGTCAATCTCACTGCTCAATTCGTGATAAATAAGTACTAAAAATATTTATTTTTAATGTTAGCATTTCAATGATTGTATGATCATGATTTGCTAAGCATTGACATTGAAATTTTATACCGGGTTTTATACTTAAAAACAACTATTACTACATGATTTAATGACGATGATGTGTTATCGTTAGATATTAAAAAATAGTTTGTATCTACCTAATAAAACAGCCACAAATATCACCATTACCACATTTATTAAATACTAGCCTTTGCCCGCGGCGTCGCCGCAGCCAAAAGCTAGTTTTTGGGTTATATCTCAAGTTCCCGATATAGTAGCGGGATAAAATAGATATGTTTTTAAGTCTAATCAAAGCCTTTTAAATAAAAAAAAATTCATCAAAATCCGTTCAGTAGTTAAAGACATACATACTTTATCAATTGGTATTTTGTCATATGAATACTTTTTTTACCTTTTTTTTTTTTTTTATATGCATTTAATAAAAAGCTTTTATTTATACATTGCAAACGGACACTTTCATTTTATTTATTTGTATAGACTAGCTTCCGCCCCAAACATTCTGCTTGGATTTTTAAAATTTGGTCCACGAAGTCCTTCAGATATATTGCACAAGAACTCCTTGTTCTTAGAGTAAACAATATTGTGGGTTTATCCAGGCGATCATCAGAGGTCTCCATTAGTTATTGGGTCATTCAGGAAACTATATCCCACATGTCAATCCAGCTTCTCATTTATCTACTTACGGAATTTCATCCAAATCCGCTTAGTTGTTTGGGCGTGACTGACGTACAAATGTCCAAACCTATCGTATTTTCGAAAGGTTTCATATTTATAATATTAGTTGGAACAGAAGATCAGAGTGAAACAACAGTAGGTACTGCTACCGTTGTGTTTCGTGTGGTGAGTGAGAGCGCTGGAGGCCCAAACCTCCTCATCTATTTATTATCCTTTCTATCCCTATGCTCTTCTTATTGTCCTTCTTGTCCTCTACTTATTATCCTTCCCCTCCACCTCCTAACACCACCTTTCCTTGAGGTGACGTATGAGTGATGCGTCTAATGTTGGTAAGGTCCATAGGCTACGGTAACCGCTTACCATCAGGTGAGCCGTACGCTTGTTTGCCACCCACGTAGTACAAAAAATAAGTTTGATAAATTTGCTAAAATACCACATGTTAGTATAAACAATGTCCGCGTGATCTTTAAAATAAGTAGCTAATAATAGATATCCAGTAGCAATATCTACCTCCTGGATATATAGTATACTTATTCGTTACAGCTTTTTCATGCGGAAATAAGCTATTATTGCAGGTACCTACTTTTATAAAAACTAGATGTCGCGGGACGTCTAGCAGATGTGAAAACATCGAAATTACTTTGTAGAAATAAAATGATCATAACTTGACAAAGTACTCCTCAAGACGAATCAAACGCATATAAACTCGATAGGGTTTGCGTCGTTTCATTACAGAGTTACTGTAGTGACCTTCCAGCTCCATCATCAGACCCTGGTTATCATCTATGACTGAAGTACTAGTCAGGACATTTCAAACGAGCCTTAACTCGATGGAGTTGCGCCATTTAATTACAGAGTTTCACATGGCCACCTTCCAGCTCCATCATCAGACCATGGATACCATCTAAAGACAAAGTACTCATCAAGATGAATCAAACGTGTCCAAACTCGACGGAGTTGCGTCATTTCACTATAGAGTTACTGTGGCCATCATCCAGCTTCATCATCAGCCCTTGGATACCATCTAGACACAAAGTGCTCGGCAAGACGAATCATACGAATTCAAACTCGATGGGGTTGCGCCGTTTCATTATAGAGTTCCTATGTCCACCTTCCAGCTCCATTATCAGACCAGCTCCATGTCATCATAATATTACATTGTTACGTGATATACAAATGCGTGTAAAATTTCAGCTCAATCGGAAACCGGGAAGTGTGTCAAATTTAACTTGCAAGATTTGAACGGGTCAAGTGCAATAAAAGCGTTGCCACGCTAACAGCCGATTTTACCCTCCCTCCGCATTAGATGTTTCAAATCAAAACTAGTTTTTAGGTTATTTCTCAGGTCCCGATATAGTAGCGGGATAAAATGTGTACCAGTTTTAAAGTCTAATCAAGAGCTGTTAAATAAAAAAAGTTGCATCGAAATCCGTTCAGTAGTTTTGCGTCACTTAAAAACTGCTAAGTATACATTTTATCCCGTTACTATAGCCATCTATAGCGGTGCCCTGAGATATAAACTAAAAACAGCTTTTGGCTGCGGCAAAGGAGACGAGCAGAGAAGGCTACTATAAACTATTTATCAAATTAATTAATATCTGTTGCACAAAGAGCCGTAATTGAATTAAGTTAGCAAAAGAGAGAGTCTTTTGATCACGGCTGGTGCAACTCAAGCAAAACGTTGAGGTTGTAACTGGTACCGTAACGGCGGCTGTACACACTCGTCTAATTGTCACGCGAACCTCTCGTCCACTCTCGTCTCGTAGAAGCTCGACACGAGAGCACACTCGTTGTACACGCTCGTTGTATCAATTGATCTTCGGATGCCCGTCGCGATGGACGTGGAAAAAACAATTGCGGCGTTTATTTTTTTTATTAGTTATTGTAATTTTTTAATCATTTACCATAAAAAAATATATTAAACCATGGCGAAAAAGAACTTTTAACTATTCAACAGGAATATATAAATTTTTTTTAATCTTCCACGGGGATATCAAAATCGTTACTTATCCGCAACCAAGAGTCGTGTAATAGTTGCTTATCCTTGTGCCTGACATTCTTAGGATTCCATAATAGGGCAATCCCAAAGGCAATCCCTTAGTGGGCTTCTAAAAAGCGTTAGAACACATCGTTGTCGCACGCAGAAAGCACGTCTTTACGCGAACGCAGTTGGCGGGCAACTAAGCAAACGAGTGTGTACAGGCACGGTCTCGTTATATCGCGAGACTCACCGAGACCTTAAGACTCGAGCACAAAAACCGACACTCTTCCGAGACATAGCGAGAGCCCTGAGACGAGACGAGGCTACCATGTACACACTCGCCCTCGGCCTGTCTCGGGGTGTCTCGACGAATGTGTACAGCCGCAGTTAGTTATTGTGTGGTTGTAATCATAGTAAGTAAGTCTGTACCTATTTTAATATCCTAAGTATGATGCACTTATAGACCCGTAATTTTTTTTTTTTTAAATCACTGCACTAGGCAATAGGTAATCCCTATATCGCGGGGGACTTTACAAACGTACAATTTTACAGATACAAAGCAGCTACCTACGAGTATATCACGATCAGAACAACCATTTGTAGATCGTACAAAGAGTTGTCCTGCGAATCGAACCCATGACAGGTATCGGAGGCCGGTACGAGTATATAAGCCAATGGGTCATAATTGCAGTCAAAAAATTTTAGAAGCATTAATACTCCCATATTACTTATAGGCTTAAAACTACCTACAACAATGACTTGTGTCTTAAAAGGTTTCACCTTAAGCCTGTGTTATTTACTCCAACTACTAATAAAATCCACGTCCTTATTGGTGACGCACGCGTGTATTAAAGACTCTTGACTCCACCTTCCTTGAATACATGACCGATTTTGTCTAGGTCACCTACCTAGTCTTTATATCTTATATAGAGAGTCTCCCGAAGGCCAAACCTAAAATTCTTAGATTGGACACCACTTGTTTCTTCAAGCTCAGTAGATTACCAAGTCAGTTATTTCACTAATAGTCTCCATCTACTATATGATAAACATGCATCTATAAGACCAGTAAAAATGGAATATCGGGTTGACTTCACCATGGCTCACTGATAACATAAGGATGTTATCAGTGAGCCATGGTGGTTATATTTTTAGCATTTGATATACTTTAAACATAAAGTGGAAAATGTGAAATGATGCAGGTTCAAATCCTGCTCGTGACTGTTATTTTCGAATTCACATTTTCCACTTTGTGTTTAAAATAAACATAAGGATGGTCATTGCAAAGAAAGCAACTGCTAAATTTAAATACAAGACGCGACTAAGTGCTTTAAACTGGGAGAAATACTGCACTATACAAAATCACTGCAACAAGGTGTGTAGGGATGCACAATGCTAGCACATTTATACCTCGGTTCAGGACGGAGATCCAGTTAAAGTCTGGAAACTTCTTAAAACATTGGGTGTTGGAAAATCGCGTATTAATATCTACAACTCCAAAGAACTCAAACATTAATTTGCTTAATCAAATATTCTCACTATCGTCTAATTTGAAAAGACAGTTACAGAAAACACAATGACATAATCTTTCAACACTTCCAACTCCAACTATCCACCATTTGTCATTAACCAATTCACTACTTATGATGTTAAGAAAAGCATTCAGTCAATAACTTCTAAGGCCATTGGGAGTGACTCCATAAGCCGCAATGAATGTGGGATTTCAGATGGGTGACTCAGTGATTAACTCTCTGCTATTGAAGCTGCTATTATGCAGACGATGCAGTCTTATTAGCGCAGTCGGCGATTGACCTTAAACCCTAGCCGACGTAATGGCAGAAGATTGTAAGAAAAGGGGCCTACGTGTGAATGTGAGCAAAACACAAATAATGGTTTTTGAAAGAGGAGAAGCCAGAACAGATGTTTGAGTATAAATAGGCAATGGTGTGTTAGAACAAACAGATGAATTAGTACAACTTGGATGTGGTTTCAGTGGGGATGGAAGGTACACCACTGATATACAGAGAAGAGTAAACGTGGGAAATAGAGTGAACGGAGCATTAAGACAACTTCTCGGCAGCCATCACCTCAGCCAGAAGGCACGTGTGGCAATACACAACACAGTTCTTGTCCCAACGTTATTATTTGGAAGTGAAATTCTGGTATGCAAAGAGGAGCATGAGAGTAAAACCAATGCGGTCGAAAATGTCGAAATGGGATCTCTGCAGAGAATCTGTCCAAATTGATCATATAATGAAGGAAGGTGGAGTCAGGTGTCTCCGAAATCGGCGAGCGTGTATGAAGAGAACTATGAATGTTGAGGTAGCAAGAGGTGTTTGCAGGAATATAGCCTCTGGGCACTCTGTTCTCTCTGATTACCCTGTAATGGCGTGATGATAAGTTAGGTTAGTTAGTTATTGTATTTACGCTTCACAAACCTTTGTAAGGCCAGTGCACGCGAATAAAGCAGTTCGGGAGTAATTTTCCTTCAAAAATAATAGGCTAGCAGAGGTGTAGGCTAATGCTAGATAGCTTATACTATTTCTGGTGGATCTGGCTAGTTTTTCAAATCGGACAGGTAGTTCCAGAGAGCCGTGAACAAACAAAAAAACAAACAATTTTTTCCGCTTTATTATATTAGTAGGTAGGTAACTACCGTAGATTCAATTCAGCTTCTCATATTTACCCTTAGGATAATAATGCTAGCGTTATTATTCTAAGTATTTACCAATTTTACCCAATTAGTTTTATTGATAGCTGTCGCTTCAAATATGTACGTACGTAATAACCTAAATAACTACATCTAAAGTCACTATAAAAGTTTTCCTTGCGATAGCATCACATACCTAGACGACGTAAAAAATAGCTATTACACCAATTATACGTCCATGTATTACGCTAATTAAATTCTTGATTCACGGCCTCGACCAATTGCTATGCTTACCTACAGTTTAATAGTAGCCTATCAACGGTATAAGTTAGCTGTATAAGTTGTGTAGTAAAATTCATATTGCATACATTTTTAATTTATATAATTTGTGTAAAGTGTAAGCTAACAAAACGAGGTATAACCAATGATATCTATTTATATAAAAGAAAGTCGTGTTAGTTACACTATTTATAACTCAAGAACGGCTGAACCGATTTGGCTGAAAATTGGTAGGAAGGTAGCTTAGAACCAGGAGAAGGACATAGGATACTGTTCTTTTTTATCCCGTTCCCGTGGAACGTGACATAAAACGTGGTATAGCAAAACGCAATTGACATGTGCATAGGCCAACTTCATTTGAGTCACTACGGACTGTTTAATGGTACAATATTCCCAACATATCCGTCGTGCTGCATGTGAAAAACTCAATTTACTAGAAAACGATACCCACTGGGATACGACAATCGTTGAAGCAATTATCTCTGCATCGCCAAGTCAGATTATTTTTTATCATCATTTCGACATGCTTTCCATCAAACCTATCTAACCTGTGGCACAAATACAAGGATAATATGTCAGAAGACATTTTCAAATTCGTGTCCGTTCAAGAAATCCAAATCTTGAGATGAATGAGGAAATACATAATCGGGCTTTGCTCTTGATCGAAAACATGTTGTGTTACCTCATGTGAGGTAGCTTATTAGTCAGGTTAGGAATGCCAGCGCCAAATAGTGAAATGAATGACACATTTAATCGAGAATTGGAACGGGAACGTGAATATGATCATCAGGAATTAGATTTAGTAATTCAAACGAATGTACCCCTGTTGAATCCCCAACAAAAGGAAGTTTAAGATACATTAATGAAGGAAATTGATGATGGAAATGGTGGTTTATATTTTCTGGATGGCCCTGGTGGAACTGGTAAGACATCCCTCATGTCAGTAGTTTTAGCCACTGTTCGTACGAGATACAACATTGTGGTTGCAGTTGTTTCTTCTGGAATAGCAGCCACATTGTTAGGAGGATGCCGCACGGCTCATTCAGCATTAAAATTACCGTTAAATCTTCAAACTATTGAAGAACCAACATGTAATATTGCAAAACACTCCGCAATGGCCAAAGTTTTATCAGCATCGAAAATCATCATCTGGGACAAATGCACAATGGCGCATAGACGTGCATTGGAAGCACTTAACCGAACATTGCAAGATCTACGCAATGACTCGAGATGTTTTCAACTGCTGCCGACGAAATAAACGCTTGCCTTAAATCATCGAATCTATGGCGCTATGTGAAAAAATTTCAGCTGACAACAAATATGAGAGTTGCATTGCTGAACGATACATCTGCTGAAGATTTCTCTGAGCAATAGCTGACTACTTATCGGTAATGGTCGAGTATCTGTCGACGCATCGAGTGGATTGATTTTATTTCCTCCGAATTTCTGTAAATTTGTCTCATCGAAAGACGAACCTATATATAATATATATTATAAAAAAATATATACTATATATAACCTCTTCTTTAATGAGAATACTTCTTTAACCCACTATAATAATAAATTTAAAAATGTAAACAATCTTCATCATTAAAATAAATAATAATATCACAAATAGTAATATTGTAATTAATTCCGAAAATGACGACCGTGCAGCTTTATGGATCCATTAAAAACGCTAATAATTATGTTAGGTAATATTCTATTACTCTCTATCGTTAAAACATCATCAACTTTGCAAGATTACGCGGGAAATTTAAGTTCATAAACTGTATCACATAAAAAAATATGAACTAAAATTAATTTATTTTCGGATTAGCCAGTTATTGTATGAAATAATGTTACTAACCGATGATAAGAGATATCTTGTGCTCATTTTCCGATTTTTGTAGTTTCAGCACACAATTACACACGTTGACATTTTAAATGACACACTATTGCTCCTGGATACGATTGACAGTAACAGCATTGGGGTGAAAAGTTCACCCCAATTTTTTTTGACGCGTTTACAACGCCTACGGTTCATCTAGATATATCATTAATCTAAGCTATACTCTTCGCCTGAGACTAAGAACTTACGCTCCATAGACTAAGTATTTATTGGTCCGAGTTACGCTCAGTGAGCTCAGTCCACAGAGTACATTTTTATGGCTCAGTCGCTGTATCGCTGAATCGCTGTCAATTGCTGTTTTTTTTTAGTCGTTCAAAATGGTAGTAAGGGTGCAATGCGGTGTTTCCGCGGAAACAAAAAATATGGAATTATGATTTAGAAACTATTAAAAATTGTGAAGAAAAAATGCCAGTGTTTGCAGTTTGATAGTACTTGTGTTGTAAATAGTCTCCATCCTTACAGTTTCCCAGAAATTTTACCATTCATAACGTAATGTTGCGGCGAGTTAACTTTTATTCGATATGTTTTGCATTTGGTCTCAGTGTCCTTTTGATTCTTGCTGGAAGCCGATATGCAGATAACACATATTATCGTCCGTCCATGGAAAGCCGGCGAAATGTTAGAACTTTTCTGAAAGTTGAGGATGGCGAAGAAAACTTCGTAGCACCAATACCAACAAATTCTTATGATGGTGTTTTAAATGCCGAGAAGATAATAGAACGAACTCAGTCAAAATTAAAATATGAACTATTTAGATACAATTTCTCTTACTCTGGTGTTCATAACTTGGATGACTTACTCATGGAATCTGGAGGACAGCCCTTACGAAATCTTATCATATCTACATGGAGATCGGGAACAACGTTTCTTGGAGAAGTTTTAAATGCGATTCCAGGTACATTTTATCACTATGAACCTCTTCTTAAACACGGTATTATACAAATCAGGGGGCCACCAGAATCAAGGGAAGCATTAAGTACTATCAAAGACATGCTAAAATGTAATTTTTATGGGAAGAATGAGTACTTTGAATATGGAAAGACTCATTTGCACCAGTTTAGCCATAACACAAGACTGTGGGACCACTGTAAATATAAGAAGGAGCTGTGCTTTGATGCTGATTTTACATCACGTTTTTGTAAACAGTTCCCTTTTCAAAGTATGAAGGTTGTGCGTTTAAGATTACGCCTCATCGAGGAACTATTGGATGATAAAGAGTAAGTATTTCTATATTTCTATAATATATTGTTTAATATTTTTTATTAATTACAGAAAATTCAATTTCTACATTTATGCTCTAGTATAAAGAAATTGACTAAAAAATTTACCTGAATAAAAGGTCTGACTCCGGTCTTGTTCTAAGGCAGACAGTTGTCTCCTTAGTTGGGTTGTGGAGGTCAGATAGGCAGTTGTTCCATGTTGGTGGATCAGATCAAGTGGACCAAAAACCCAAACTAAAGGCCCACAAAGTTTGGGATAGGGCTAGAGAAATATTGACCGCTGAAGGAATATAATATGGTTCCGGTGGCCCGCCAATAAAGGCGGAGAGACGGCACACGGTGGGTTTATTTAGTGGGTGAGGGCCCCACACTACCCTGTTTGTTGCCCCCGAACAACGGGGTGTGCGGTTAAGAACATTTTTTCCCGCTTTAACAAAAAAAAGGGCTATAGCTACAATGGCTGAATTGACAAAACATTTCTGAGTTTTCAGTTCATGTTGAAGTCCTTTTTATGCCTAAAATATATAATAATATCACAATATGGAATATAAATTTCAATATCTTTAATTGTGGATGGATAAAGCTCTACAGGAGCTCTGTGTCTGCTTTAAAGTTAGACTCTTTACTAGCACACCCATAATTGCTACAAACTTAACTGGAACTAGGATCAAGCAGAGAAAAATCTAGTAAAAGAAATAAATTTAAAGTAGGTTTATTTCATAATGTATTACTTAGTATAATGTATAAATATAAAGTAGGTATTATTATTATAAAAATATGATTGTGTGTTGTTATAAAGAAATGTTTCTTCAATTTGCATTGTTTTAATTCTAGGCTTAACATTAAGGTGATTTTATTGATCCGTGACCCTCGCGGTGTTATGCAATCTAGACAACATCGCAACTTTTGTCAACCATCTCCAGATTGTTGGCAGCCAGACTTGGTTTGCGCTGATATGATCAGTGATTATGTGGCTGCAGCACGGTTGCTGCCTGTGTATCCAAACCGACTTATGTAAGTTCTTGTTTTACTTAAGTCTGCACTGTAAAAACAATATGTACATTAAATGCTAATATTTCGATAGGGGATCAGCACTGTCTTCCTTAACACAGGCTACTCAGTAGCCTATTTAGGAGGGCAGTAGTCCACCCATTATTATTGTAGATACTGTATTGTCACCTAATTTAAATTATCTGTGCTAACTAGTTCTAAACCTACAAGCTCATTTCTGAATAAAAATTATTAATTATTATTACTTAACACTACCCAATTTATATACAGTACAAGTAATTTAAATTCATAGAACAAATTTTATAAGCACAATTTAATATTAATTGGTTCTCGTTATATTTTAAATCCGTCTGATTGCATGTTCTTAAAATTCTTGTATGCTGTACATAATATCAAGAATGTTTGAGCATTTGTTGAGTTCATCGAAAGTATAAAGTTATTTTTTTGTTCGGAACCCATATTATTTTGCTTGTGGAAGTCCTGTCCAAGTCAGTCCAGCCGTTTTGGAGATTAGTCTGAACAAACTGACAGATAAAAACTTTAAAAACTGGTCTTTCATTACAGGTAATATAGGTATATACTTTCATATGCATTAAGTAAAAAGCTATTATTTAGACATCACAAACAGACACTTCTATTTATTTGTATAGGTAAATAATAAAAACATAATACTAATAAAAACATAATGGGGGTATATAAATTTAGATATTACATACTTACAGGAAAAATAATTTAAATTATTAAAATTGAAATATGAGAGTAAATTGAAGTATAAAACAGTTGAAACAGATAAAGCCAGGTATGCATTAGATATTAATTCTATATCTGTAGTAATATAATAGTTGAATCGAATTTTCTAATCTCTGGAAGTACTGGATAGATTTAAAAAATATGTTTTTGTATTTTATAGCCTACTAGATAGTTCCCGCAGCTTAGTCCCCGTGGAATTCAGAATATAAATACTTCAATGTACTCACATATGCACATAATGTTATCTATTTAAAAAAATCGCTCCCACAGGAATCATCCATATTTCTGGGATAAAAATTAACCTAGGTCCTTTTCTGGTTTCCAGACTACATGGTTGCGAAATTTCATGGTTAGTTAGTAGTTTTGGCGTTAAAGCATTTGTAAGAACTTTTTGGGAAAGCATAGGTTATTTAAAATATATAACACTAGCTGCAACCCGCGACCACGTCCGCGTCCTTATTTTTTTGTGCCCTAATTATTTTTCAAAAATAAAATTACTCTCGTTATATCAACTATATGCCAGTGAATGTCGTCCAAATTAGTCCAGCTATTCCAGAGATTAGCTGGAAAAAACAAACTGATAGACAGGCCAAAACTATATAAACTGGTATTTTATGGTACAAATTATTTGTGAATTTTAACTGAAAGCTATCTTTTTCCTCATTTACAAATAATTTGTACTTTAAAGTAGCTGAGCTTGTCAAGTGCAGATCAAAATGGTATTTTTTTTATGGGTGACGTATATAGTCTTAAATGCATTTAGTAGAAATCTGATATGTAGACGTTACGTACGATAATTCAATATTATTTATTTGTATAGATTACTCAGAGTTCAACAATTTGGTTAGTATAGGTGGAGAAGGCCCAAAATATGAATGTTTATGTTTTCAATTAGCAATTGAAAAAGTAGTTACAGCTAACAATTAATGCTTTTTTTTATTGCGTATGGTGGTAGACGAGCCACGGCCCACCTGATGGTAAATGGTAACCATCGCTCATGAACACAACTATAACGAGAGTATTGTCAAGCCTCTGCTCGCCATTTCATTTCACAGATATGAAATAAAAGAATTAACGGCTATCTTCTGCTACAACCAAAACACACTGATGTGCTTCATGGCCGGTCACACGGAAGATGGTGGTACCCACTCACGCGGGCCCGATAACAAGTGAGTACTCTCACTTGGTATCCAGCCTTACCACCGGTAACGCAATGGGTGATTATTGCTTACTTCCCTTAGTCGCCTCGTACGACACCCGTGGGAAAGAATAGGTGACATTTGTATTCTTATGGCGTCGTCACCACACGGTCCGCAAAAGTGTGGAGTTCCTGTTTTGTGTATGCACATCATTAATGTTAATGATTCACATGGATACTTCATACACATACATAAAATTCTCATAAAGGTGACCAATAACTTTGTTTATTTCTTTGAACCTTGGATTCCCGGTATTTCATATACCTAATTAAGAAGAATTTACTCATTGTCTCTTTTTTAATAATAGTGATGTTTTCAGTATTATTATAGATAATTGTAAATACTTAATAGCACAATGGAATGACGCAAGTCAATCCATAATATAATTTAAACACTGTTTTTTAGGGTTCCGTACCTCTAAAGAAAAAAAAAAGAACCCTTAAAGGATCTACTCGTGTGTCTGTGTGTCTGTCCGTCGGTCACATTTAATTTGCTCTCTTTGACCAATTAAAGTTGAAATGTGGTACACATAATATGTAAATCGGTGACCCAAACATAGACATATAATAAATGAATATTAATTATGTGCCCACTTTTAGGGGTAAATTAAAAGAAATCTTTTTTTATTTATTTGCTTATAATGTGGTAGGTACAAAGATGATATAGATAATTTTAAAAGAACAAGACACATTATGCCATGTTATCATGGCATGCAAATGTTTAGCATAATATATGTATAACAATTGACAATTATTAATTAAATTCAGGCAACATAAAATATAGAATAATAAACCGAATTACAATGAAATCTGAGAATCTTATGATAAATAGTATTGAAGATTATTAAGCAAATAGGCGAATTTAACTATGACCGCCCCAAAGATCCGCCCCCCCTCCTTGTTTCCGAAACTACCAAGCCTAAAATATTGAAACAAATCCATAAAATAGTATCTTCACCTATAAAAGTCTATGGTTTTTAAAATAAACAAAGGAGAATGCCTACAAATGTATGGGCTTTGGTTTCATATTGTATCATGTAGTTTAATGAAACTTACCTTAATATATAGCGTTTTAAGTGTACATACAATTATAAATAATACAATATCCCTACTCCGTCAGATTTTTGAGAAAAAGACTAACGTGTTCATCAAATTAGGTTATATTTTACGCGTTCCTACAATCATACAAATATTTTGCGTTTTCATCAAGTTTTTTCTTATAGGTACTTTTATGTGACAAATAGTTATGACTTTAAAGATAAACAATGTAATTACAATGTTTTTGAATGTATTAAATGTTAATTATTGCTAGTTTTAGATGTGCCCGATACATGGCAATAGGCTCGCCCACTATTACATGATAGTACTCGAACGATCAAAGTAAGTAAATTAATTTTTAATTAGCAGATGTTTATCCCTCGAGATTTTGACTTTATATTTGAGTAGGTATTGTACCTAGATATTAAAAACCCCACACAATATGAGTCTGATACAAATAGGAAACCATGTATGGGCATTCTCCTTTGGGTCAGATTTTAAAAACTAAGGTAATCATAGTACGGAATCCTCTCGATGCGAGTTTAACTCGCACTTGTCCGGTTTTGTTTTATAAAGAATGTCTAGAAAAATAAGTATGTCTAATGTCTAGAAAAATACGTATGTCTATAATATTTTTATATACATAAAAAGAGGAAGTATGGAAGGTCACCCTGTTTTAACATTGTAACATATATTACATTATAATTGTGTGATATTTTAATTAACATCAAATAATTATAATATCAAATCATGGATGTGTCCAAAGGTTAAGGTTACACAATACCTGACAATTAATAAGTCAATTAAAATATAACAAACTAGATGCTGCCCGCGACTCCGTCCGCGTGGACTTAGAATGTAAATACATCACTCCACGATACATTAATTATAACTACATATGTAAAAATAGCTATTCCACGGAAACCATTTTTCCTTTACGGGGGGCCCCTGACAATATGTACCTATGCAAAATTTTACGATTAGTTATTAGTTACGGCGTAAAAGCGTAACAAACAAACAACCACTTGAATTTATAACGTTAGTAAGTATAAGGATAATAAGCGGTACAGGCGAAGTCGCGGATATCAGCTAGTTAATAGTATAATTATACACGTACAAGTTTGTACTTGAAAACATTATGTCACTATCTATCTAACTGCCTTTGTGGTGTAGCGGTAGCGTAAGTGACTAATCATGAGGTCTCGGGTTCGATACCCGAGCCTGGCAGTGTTATTGAGCTTATTCGTAAAAAGAATAATTCTCAGTAACAGTCCGGAGTTCGAAAATGTGCCCAGTAGACGGAAACAGGCTCACCCCCTATTGCGTGGGACATGAACGTAGTTGGCGAACCGTGGGTGTGTAATACACCTCTACCTATCCCTTCGGGGATACAGGCGTGGCACTATGTTAATTCTACTCGTCAGCATATAAGTAAGGTTAATAATTCCCCCTTCTAATTTTAGGGTGCTACGATATGAAGAATTGGCTCTAAATCCTAATGATATGTCACAACGAATTCTTCAATTCCTAAGACTGAGCCCTACCCAATCCGTGGATGAGTTCCTGCAATCACACACAAATGTCGAGGTGGCTGGCGTCAGCTCCACGTTCAGAGTCTCCCGCGATGTGCCTTTTAGGTGGAAAAACGTACTGGACTTCGATTATGTTGATGAAATACAGGTAATGATAATTTTGAAAAACTTTCTAGTAATATTCTGTTTAGCCTTGTGGGGCCGGCACTAAGAATAGCTGCACCCTGTCTCTTCCTATGGGAGTTGTAAAAGCCGACTAAATGATTACTGGGAGACCGGGCAGCAGCGGTTCCCCTGTGTACTAAAAACATCCACTGCGATCGCCAACCCGCCTGCCCAGCGTGGCGATTATGGTAAAACCCCTCAAAATGAGTGCACAGAGACACACATCGGCCTCCAATCACGGCAGCTCCGCTATCCCATGGCCTAACGGTAGCGGGCCCGGTAACGGCGGAGCAGGAGGTGCTAAAAATCCCCGGTCGCGATCTGGCTACCATAAACGACTTCTGGCCCTGGTAACACACAATGTCAGGACACTGAGGACTGATGAAAGGATCACCGCGCTGGAAGAGGAATTGATCAAGATCCGATGGGATGTAGGAGATGTGCGAAGATAGGTTGAGGGCACGATAATCCTCCAGTCCGGAATATGCTCTTCCACCGGAAGGGCGACCACCAGTCCCAGGGTGGTGTCGGGTTCGTCGTTCGCAAGTCTCTCATAGGTAACGTTGAGACGATTGAGAGTGTGTCGAGTAGGGTGGCGTACCTTTGTACTCAGAATAACCAAACGGTATTCGCTGAAGGTCATACAAGTTTACGCACCGAACTCGACATATTGCGATGATGAAGTGGAGGCCTTCTACGAGGACATCTCGGAACCCATTCATGCGTCTAAAACTCACTTCACAGTGGTTATGGGAGACTTCAACGCAAAACTAGGCATAAGGGGAGATGATGAGCTGAAGATGGGGCAATATGGATTTGGGCAGAAGAACCACAGGGGCCAAATGCTGTCTGATTTTCTGGAGAAGGAAAGCCGCTTTATGATGAATTCCTTTTTTAGGAAGCAGCTCCAGCGAAAATGGCCATGGATTAGCCCTGATGGTTCAGTGAAAAATGAGATTGACTTCATATTATCGGACAAACGACACATATTCAATTATGTCTCAGTGATCAGCAGGATTAAAACTGGGAGTGATCACCGCTTAGTTAGAGGCATATTGAATCTAAATATGAAAGTCGAGAGGTCACGCTTGGTGAAGTCTACGCTTCGACCAACACCTGCTCAATACCAGAACCCCGAAAACTTTCAGCTCTAACTACAAAATCGCTTTCAATGCCTAGATGAGTGCGAATCAGTGAGCGATATGAACAACAGGTTCGTGGAAACTGTCCACGCGCTTGGGTCGGCCTTCTTTAAGATTAGTCGCATCAATAGAACTCAAAAGCTTTTGGACCAAACTCTTAAGCTCATGGCTAGACGGACAGAAATAATGGTGCAGTCTTCGGCTGATTGGTCTTATCAGAGGCTACTAAACAGGCAGATCTCAAAGTCTATGCGACAAGACATTCGCCGATTTAATACCCTGCGTATTAAAGAGGCCATAGAGCGGAACGAAGGTTCCAAAGCGTTCGCAAGAGATCTGTCTGTTGGGAAAAGCCAGCTGACCAAGCTGAGGACCAGTGACGGCACCGTTGTTTCATCCAAAGATGACATATTAAGAGAGGTCCATAAGTTCTATAGACAGTTATACAGGTCCCAGAACCCTGTTGTCAGCTTGGTCCATAAGTCCAGATTCAAGCTAATTCGGCTCTATACCGAAGATATCTCGGATGTCAGCCTGTACGAGATCAAAATGGCTCTCAAACAACTAAAGGACGGAAAGACACCGGGAGACGACGGAATTACTATAGAGCTTCTGAGGGAAGGCGGAAAGCCGGTCCTCAAAGCCCTCCAGAGGCTATTCAATTCCGTCGTTCTCGGGGGCGACGTTCCAGAGTCGTGGACCAGGGGCGTGGTGGTGCTGTTCTTCAAGAAAGGTGACAGAACCCTCTTGAAGAATTACAGACCCATCTCGCTCTTTAGCCATGTCTATAAGTTGTTCTCGAGGGTCATTACAAATCGACTCACGCGCAGGCTCGACGACTTCCAGCCTCCCGAACAAGCCGGTTTCCGAAAAGGCTATAGTACCGTAGACCACATGCATACGCTGCCAGATTATACAGAAGACCGAGGAGTATAATCGGCCTCTGTGTCTAGCGTTTGTGGACTACGAGAAAGCCTTCGATTTGATCGAAACTTGGGCGGTGCTGCAGTCCCTTCAGCGGTGCCAAATTGACTATCGATACATCGAAGTGTTGAAGTGTTTGTATAGAAACGCCACTATGTCTGTCCGAGTTCAGGACAAGAGCACAAATCCGATCCAACTGCAGAAAGGTGTTAGACAGGGAGACGTCATGTCCCCGAAACTCTTCACCACTGCATTGGAAGATGTTTTCAAGCTCTTAGACTGGACCGGATTCGGCATCAACATAAATGGCGAATACATCACTCATCTTCGATTTGCAGATGATATTGTGGTCATGGCAGAATCGCTGGAGGACATTGGTACTATGCTCAACGACCTTAGCCGTGTCTCCCGACTAGTGGGTCTAAGAATGAACGTGGACAAGACGAAAGTCATGCACAATAACCGTGTCATTTCAGCACCGGTCCTAGTCGGGAACGCGGTTCTCGAAGCTGTCCAGTTAGGTAGATACAACTTCGAGGAAGAGGTCAATCGACGAATCCAGCTCGGCTGAGCAGCGTTCGGGAAGCTAAGGAAGATCTTCTCGTCCAATATTCCACAGTGTCTGAAGACGAAGGTCTACGCAGTGTGTGTTACCGGTGATGACTTACGGAAGAGAGGCGTGGTCTCTGAATGTTGGCCTTATATCAAGGCTCAAAGTCGCTCAGCGTGCCATGGAGCGGGCTATGCTTGGGATCTCTTTACGTGATAAAATCCGAATTACGGAAATCCGTAGGAGAACGAGAGTAACCGACATAGCCCGCCGGGTCAGCATGCTAAAGTGGCAATGGGCAGGCCACATCGCTCGACGAACCGACAACCGTTGGGGAAGAAAGGTTTCGAGTGGCGACCGTGTATCGGACGGCGCAGCGTAGGACGGCCTCCCACCAGGTGGACCGATGACCTGGTCAAAGTCGCAGGCAGTCATTGGATGCAGGCGGCACAGGACCGTTCGCTCTGGCGTTCTCTTGGGGAGGCCTATGTCCAGCAGTGGACGAGGAAAGGCTAATGGACGGATGAATATTCTGTTTCAGTCATAAATCAATTAATGCAGGTCTAGATCTGAATAAAATGTAATCATAATCTTTAATAGATTCTGCCAGCAACTACGCTCGCGTGCACTTCGTAATATAAATACAAACTCTACCGCACGTTATATGCATGCAAAATTTCCTTATGATTGGTTCAGTACTTACGGCATGAAAGCGTAACAAAAAAACTCACTTTCTCATTTATATATATATACTAGCTGACCCGGCGAACTTCGTACCGCCATATACTTTTTATTAATAAATATTGCAATTATAAATTGAGATATAAAGTTTCCTATCTCTTAAGTTGGAACAAAACACTTTAAAAAAAAAAGAAAAGTTAAAATCGGTTCAGTAGTTCCAGAGTTCATCCCGGACAAACATCATGACACTAAAATTATATATATATATATATATATATCCAAGACCTATCAAATAAAAAAAGTTGCATCATAATCCGTTCAGTAGTTTTTGCGTGATGCGTGAACAAACAAACAGATAAACAGACAAAAAATCTTAAAAAAATCGTTTTGTGTTTAGACACGCCTATATAGCCTATTTCAGTATTTTTTTTTTGAAATATCTTAATGTACTGACATAGCTCTGTTACAGCTTTATAAAACGTAGTATAGAAGCTATAGAAGATAATACGATTTTGTTCTCAACGCACTACTGCCGTACTGTGAGAGGGATTTGAGAGGGTGTGTGAGAGGAATTTAGGCCGTAGTCCACCAGCCCCGAACGGCGGGGTGTGTGGTTAGGTGTATTTTATTCCGTCTTAAAAAAAAAGGCCGTAGTCCACCAAACTTGCCTAGTGGGGTTAACAGACTTCACAAGCAATCGTAGTAAAACCTCAGGCGTTTGCTCACGATTTACCAAAGAAAAAAATACCGCAATATAGCAAAGTTCGGTTATACAGGTACTTTTCCTTAATAGAGCAATAATAAATTGTAATAAATACACCCATAAATATTATGGGTCATAATTACGATGACTCAGAGGTGTGTGCCGTGTGAGATACATCCATTACTGTCGCTGCAGTCCTTGGCGTTTCCACTAGACTATTACAGTAGCTGCACCTTTTATAATATGATTGCATCCACGATGTCTAGGTTAGTTAGTAATAAATTTATTTTACGGTGTTCTCAGAAGCTGCGAACAAATAAAGCTTAAAATCGTAACCAATTAATTAAGTACCTATCTATTTAAGTAAGTATGTATTTTATTAACACGACACGTGTGCAGATTGTGTAGTATGTATGTAAACACGAGCGACAAGCTGTGTATGTGTTTCTACTTAGTTTTTGAAAATAAATATAGGTAACTAGATATCAATTTTGATTGTTGTACAGTCGTTAAATTCTATGTCAACATTATTTAATTATTCGATTATGTGTACGTGTCCTACTTTTAAAAATGCTACGGTAATAAGTCGCCATCGTAATGTTTTAATGATCAATAGGTACTCTACGTGATAAATAACCAACAAGGACTAAATAAAAAACTATATTTTTTTATTAAGTCGGCTCGCCCCCTATTACGTGGGACTTAAACATAGCTGGCGAGTCGTGGGTGTGTAATACACCTCTGCCTACCCTTTCGGGGAATACAGGCGTGATGCTATGTTAATTATTAAAGAGTACACATATTCATACTATATATTTACATAAAGGTCGGGCACTGTTATTGGGTTTTTGTAAAAGAAAAATTCTTAGTACACCCCCCGGAGTTTGGAAATGTGCCCTGTAGACGGCAATAGACTCGCCCCCTATTACGTGCGACTTAAACATAGTCTGCTAACCGTTACCTACACCTTATGCTTACTCCTTCGGGGATACAGGCGTGAGTCTATGCTTTTTTATTTACATAATTACTCCATTATCAAATGCTAAAAAAAATATATCTTTTAGATATTTTTATATATATTTTTAGCATTTTACATGCTTAGCACTATACATTAAACACAAAGTGAAAAATGTGAAATCGAAAATAACAGTCAGGAGCAGGATTTGAACCTGCATCTTCTGGATACCGTCCAGATGCTTTACCAATTCAGCCATCCTGACAATTGCCTCCTGGTCGGTATAATGTATGAAAATACTTCCGACAAATGGCGCAGGCGTCACCCAAAGACGTTAAGTATGATGTGTTATCGAAATTAGCAGTCAGGAGCAATTGTCAGGATGGCTGAATTGGTAAAGCATCTGGACGGTATCCAGAAGATGCAGGTTCAAATCCTGCTCCTGACTGTTATTTTCGATTTCACATTTTTCACTTTGTGTTTAATGTATAGTGCTAAGCATGTAAAATGCTAAAAATATATATAAAAATATCTAAAATATTTAAAGGGTTTGCGTCATTATTAGGTAAAAATCTTAATTGTAAAATTAAGTTTACCTGGTCGGTATAATGTATGAAAATACTTCCGACAAATGGCGCAGGCGTCACCCAAAGACGTTAAGTATGATGTGTTATCGAAATTAGCAGTCAGGAGCAATTGTCAGGATGGCTGAATTGGTAAAGCATCTGGACGGTATCCAGAAGATGCAGGTTCAAATCCTGCTCCTGACTGTTATTTTCGATTTCACATTTTTCACTTTGTGTTTAATGTATAGTGCTAAGCATGTAAAATGCTAAAAATATATATAAAAATATCTAAAATATTTAAAGGGTTTGCGTCATTATTAGGTAAAAATCTTAATTGTAAAATTAAGTTTACCTGGTCGGTATAATGTATGAAAATACTTCCGACAAATGGCGCAGGCGTCACCCAAAGACGTTAAGTATGATGTGTTATCGAAATTAGCAGTCAGGAGCAATTGTCAGGATGGCTGAATTGGTAAAGCATCTGGACGGTATCCAGAAGATGCAGGTTCAAATCCTGCTCCTGACTGTTATTTTCGATTTCACATTTTTCACTTTGTGTTTAAAAATATATCTCCTTAGTCAAAGTTAGTAAAAAACTAGCTTTTACCCACAGCTTCGCTATTTTGGCAGTTGACACGTAGTACGTAATATTTAAATATCCAAAATGTTTTGGTTTAAGTGTACCTACTGTAAAAAATATTAAATAATATAATTTGAAATTTGTTGTTAACGATACACATTATCACGTGACCGCGAACACCGTATGACGTCATGGGCCGCGTTTGCATAAAACTGACAGAACAATTACTAGAGACCACGCACGGCACGCACGCACAACTATTGAACAGTGGTTCGTGACGTAATTGAGCGTTTTAGCGGGAAATGTAAAAAATATTTTTGTTTATCCATTTATTCTGCAAATTTAATATTTAATTTATAACTTCTTTTTTATTTTGTTTGCCATGGGTTTATCTACGAGATATAAGTATAACCAAAAAATAGTTCAAATCCGAATTGCATTCTGTATTTTGTTAGCAATCAAAATAACTTAGGTACTACTTCGTTGATCTAATGCCCATTACTCTTATTTAAGAATCATACTCGAATCATGAGTCATTTAAAAAGTGGTGTTCTTGAATTTGAGGTCAGTAAGTTCGCTGTAGCAACAGACTCTGGAAATGTACCAAATAAACAGTAATCGGTTTGATCCGTATAGTACCTAATATGTGGTACGCGGGACATGTTACGCAGGCGCAATCGTCGATACCTAAACTATAACAATAAAAGCAATCACACTAAAGAGTAGACAGAGGATGTTAAAAATAAAATAGGTATAATAGACACGTTCTTAGCGTATGCAGTGTCGGAATAGCAATAGTTTGACATGTGATGACCGGAATTATTTTCGAAGATATCTATGATTATAACTTTGTAGACTAAAAAATGCACTACCTGTTTTAGTCGGATAACTACAAAAGAAATTACAGTTATGCTTATATTTTCCTTAGTGTATTGTACGCAAATACAAAAACAAGCTTACATACGATGATGGGGACGGTGGCCACCTTATTGTTGGGACCCAGTTGATTTGGGTCCAAACAAAAATAACGCATACGCGAAAAGGATAAAAAACTTGTACATCTGTCTCGCTCACTCTTGCTATGACCTAATATGTTCATCCTTTTCTTCATCCTTATTATTAAAATAGTAGCGAGTTTATTATATCCTCTGTCTACGCACTAAATAAACTTTTATGATATTTATCTTACCGATATATGTATAATTTGTAATAGAAATACCTAAAAATGTTGTATTTAAATGGCAAGTTTCTTAATATTCGCTAGGAAAGGCAAAAGCTAAACCACTTAGTACATTGCAACACCCGGTAAGTGAAAGGTTTCAAGCTTTAATTAACCTACAGTAAGGTCATTAGCCGCTTAAAACCAAGAATGTTACTAATGTTTCTTCTAATACTATGAAGCTTTGAGATGTGTTTTCTTCTTATTTAAGTACCTTCTCTTCATTAATCAGTAGTGTGTGTCTAATCCTTTCAGAAATTAGCCCGAATAAACAGTCAGACACAAAAAAATTAATACATAATTGGATTTTTTAAAATACCGTACCCATTCATATGCATTTCGTAAAACGCTGTTATTTAGACATTACAAACAAACACCTTATTAATAGAAAGACTAGATGACCCGGTGAACCTCGTATCACCTACGATTTATCATAATAAAAATTTATTATAATAAAAATTTATTATAATAAAAATGTATAAAAATTGATTATAATAAAAAAACTACTCGCGTTGTTTTATTATTGCCCTAGAAACAATTACACAATATCGATACAAATAAATAAAGACTCGTAAATAGTTAAAATTGTGATTTTGTATTTATAAGTGACGACTCGGTTCATAAATCTTTTTAAAACTCCATATGACGGACCTCGACGGTAGGTACTTGAAAGAGATCCTAAAATTTAATAATATCTTTTCATATCCTCTATATCATAATATATTTTCATATCATCTCTGTCCTTAAAAAGTATTCCGAAAGTGAGTGTAGTTTGTGTTGGTTATGAAAACAATGGATTATAACTCATTCCCTCGCGACACGTCACAAATTTTCAATTGTCCTTGTCGCTGACCTAATTTTTGACCTGTCTATTAACACGAAAATGACTCGCGTAAATGGTAGTTATTGAAGCGAAGGAGCGTTGTTTTTTTATATATTTAAATTTTTCGAAACACAACACGACTCGCTTGGTCATAGATATTTCAACGGTACTGGCCTACTTTTGAGTAAGTATGGGTCTTACTGAGTCAGACTAGGTAAATATGGTTCGTTTCACAAAAAGCCGAAAATAGCTGCGAGCATTCGTCATTAAATATCCCGCAATTCTGTTGATGGTAATTATAATTAAATAGTATGATTTTTGATTAAAACATAAGGTTACTTATGTTTTAATAAAAAATAAATATGTACTTACCTATCGCTTTGTTGTAGTATTTGGAGGGCTCAAATCATCACATCACATTTCACACTTAAGTAAACTTGGAAACCAATATTTTCATTAAATCAAAATAAAATTGGAGTTTATTGCTTGAAACATACAAGTGTTGCCATTATAAACTGTTATAGTTTACCCTATTTTTGGGCAATGTGACTCGTTTTTTTTACCCCTACACAAAAAGGGGGTTGTTATGTTATAAGTTTGACCTGATGTTTGGTGTCTGTGTGCGTAAGTGTCTGTTTGTGGCATCTTGACTCCTAAACGAATGGACCGAGAACATTATTTTTAACATTTAACAATTAGTAACATTATTTTTGTATTATTGGGGTAATTTGAATTATGATTGCAACACCGGCCCACGCACTACATCTTTATAAAACCGGCCTCACTTCGTTGTTCGCAAAGTTCCATCTTAACTTTTTTATTTGATCTGAGGGAGTGGGATTTTCATCACCACGTAAACTTTGTACGTCAGTGGAATACTTCATTAACCTTATACATCTCTGTAATTTTCAGTAAATTAATAAATGTGCTTGTGTATGTGACAGGATTTCAACCGCTCGCCATGACCTCCCGCCAAAAACTCCATAATATGTAGGTATATGCAAAAAAGTATCAAAATAACTTATTTTTTAAATTCCAGATAATGTGCAAAGACGCAATGAATTTGTGGGGTTATCGGATGGCGCACAACGCAACGCACATGGCTAGCAAAGATTTTGACCCTATAGAGAACTATACAATCACGATATGAACAAATTGTTATTTTAACTATGGAACATTCAGCTCTGCTTCGTAAACATAAAGAATATGATTTCAATTCCCCTTTCGTAAGTATATTTGTTACTAAGATTTAATGATAAGATTTAAGATTTTATGAAAACTAAATTAAATGTTTATATTTTCATATGGAACAAAGTGCTTGAAACGAAGTTACCGAAATGACTTTACTGGATTATGTTTCATAATTACTCGCTGCTACCCGCGACTTGGTCCACGAGGATTTTAGTTCTTTTTCCGCGCAAAACTCATAATTACTTTTTGATCTATATTTTTAGCACTTGACATGCTCAGCTACTTTTATAGTAAAAATTATTATTTGTGAATGAAGAAAAAGAGAACTTTAGTACGAGCGGGACTCGAACCTGCGTCCCTTCCTTTCCGGGGAAGTGCACTTCCCCGGAAAGGAAGGGACCTTATAATTTTTACTCTTAATTACTTTCCAAAATAAAAGTAGCCTAAGTTATCCTTATAATAGCAGCTATCTACCAGCTAAAATGTTGTCCAAATCGGTCCAGTAGTTTGATAGATATACAGCGAACAGACAGATATTTTAAAAATAGATTTTTCGTTATTAGTATTGTACCTGTATACTTTCTTATGAATTTATTAAGAAGCTGTTTACACTTTAATTTCATTTATTTGTATAGCTTTTTGCCTATGACTTACTCAGTTACCTATATCTTTTTTATTTACCTCTTGAATAAATTACTTATTAAATATTAGGATAGGCCGTGTGGGGCCGGCTTTAGAATTGTCCCACCTCTCTCTACCAACGGGAGTCGTAAGAGCCGACTGTGGGAATACCGGGGGAGTGGGCAGCAGCACTCCCTCGAGTATTAACAACATCCACTGCGATCGCCAACCCGCCTTCCAAGCGTGGCGATTACGGCATTATCCCCGATAACGGGACCGCTCGTTGTGGCGTTCTCTTGGGTAGGCCTATGTCCAGCAGTGGACGTTGAAAGGCTGATGGATGGATGGATGCATTAGGATAACATTGACATAATGTGTAAACCTGCCAAATAATATTTTTACACTGAAAATAAAGTACAGTGGAATCCGTTTATAATGACATTGCAGGGACATAACAAACACGTCATACTAAGCGGACGTCATACAAAGCATTTTGTAGAAAATAAACAATCTCCTATTTTTGTTAGTATGTATTTATTTTAATAGAAAGAAACAATAGTACGTTGTTACACTAGGGATAAAAGCAACTTATTTAGTCCCGAGACGGGGATTGGCGCGCGAGCGTAGCGAGGGCTTCAATAGTTCGAGGTCTTTATCCCGAGGTAAACACTGTGCTTTTCATTACGAATACGAGGAAACTAAAAATAAAAATCATGAATTAGCTAAAGAAAAAATGGGAGACTAAAAAATTGAATTTGGCATCGCCGTTTTTCCGCCGATGTTGTTTTTTTTTTTCTGTGGTCTGTTAGCTATTCAGCCATTATTTTTCATTTTAATCATTGAAAAAATATAAATCTTCGTTATTTTAAAGATATAGTTGCAACTATATTAAAATAAACTATATATAACACTGCCGAAGGTGTTAGGAATTATGCCGGTCACTATAACTGGACGCAATTTATTAAAAATGGGTCACGATAAGCGACATGTTACTATATGCGAAGTCATTATATCCGACTTAGTTATAAAAAATTTTATATGAAAACCAAACTTCGCCCTGTAATTACGTCATAATAAGCGGTTGGTCAATAAAGGCGGAGTTATAATAAACGGATTCTACTGTATTTACCAAATCACATTTAATTCATTATTTAAAACCACAGGTTAATCAACCAATTCTGATATCGCAGAATATTGTTAAATACCTTTTTACTGGTAGAGCCTTGCTTATCCCAACATGTATGGGCCGGCTCTCACAAAAGATCAACGTGGAACGACGGTATTTGTGTTTCGTATGGTGAGTGAGAGCGCCGGAGGCCCAGACCCCCTCCTTATCCTCTCCTTTTTATCCTTCCTATCCTCTCCTTAATACCATTTCTAACCACTTCTTATCCCTTTCCTTGGAGATGGTGACGCGCGAGTGATGCCTCTGGTGTTGCTAGCGTCTATAGGCTACGGTAACCGCTTACCATCAGGTGTACCGTATGCTTATTTGTTACCCACTTAGTATAAAAAAAGACCTTCACTACTCATTAGAAATATTGATGATCATATGGTATTGTCATACTAACTTATTTGATTTTTGATTTAACTCAGATACAGTATTAATACTACATTTATCTCTTTTCAGATGTTCCATAACTATTGCTCCCAAAAAAAACGGCTGTTTTTTTTTTCTTATATTTATAGAGCCATATTGCTATTGCAAGATTTAAGGTATGCGCTAGAATAATTTAACAGAACAATACATATTGAAGATTTGAATCGAGAACCTCTTAGGAAAGCCTGTTTCGAATATTGTGATATATCAATGTTTTAACAGAAATTATGTCATCTTTATGATGATAGCTTCTTATTTGTAAAAAGGTTACATTTGAAAGTTAGGTGGCATAAAGGAAAGGAGGCATTTGAGGCCATTATGCTTGTTTATTTGTTGTCTCTGTCTGAGATTGTGTGCTCTACAAACACCTAATTATTATCTGAAAAGGCTATATAAATAATGTCTATACTGCGATTTGTAATAAAAACAGAATAATTTGAAAAAACCTATTCAATAATGTAATTATTTTTATAAATAAGAGGTTTGTCAATTAAATCTATATTATGTATATCATCTATGGTTGTAATAGTTAATTTATAAAAATACTTATACATGCAATATTGACGAGCACGAAATCAGGTTTAGGTAGAATATTTCACTTCATGTGCCTGACCATTTAAAGAAATGTTTAGGATTTTTTAGATTATTTCTCGTGAATAGGTTGGCCACGTCATTAAGTGGCTCTCAATGACCTGGCTACGACATAATACATATAGTACACGAATCATAGTGACTAATTGACTAATAATATAGTCAAGTAGTTGCTATGTCTAATGCACTGATCAAGAGTTGCACTCAACAATGAACATTTATCTTAATTGCTTACCAACTTAATATTGAGTTATCTAAGACTGATCACATATCCATCGATCCGATTCTTCCAAACATTTAAAAAGCTTAAACATATCTATATTTCAATAGGAAAGTACTTTGTAGTTATAATCGAACTCGGGTTGTGTATGTGGGTGTGTTTTATCAAAATACTCAATATGGACCATTGATGACGGAGGCTGGAATCTCTTGAGCAGGGTTGGACAAGCAATTCCGCCTTCTAATTGATTTAAATGCATTTAATTATTAAGTCTAGGCAACTTTGCACTCATGGAATTGACCGATTGTTGATGCTTCCATAATAGACACGTACATTTTAGATATGCATTATTTTTAATAAGTATATTAAAGGGTAAAGATATCAACAGTGCTCTTTTATCGAAGTATACATAGTCATATCTAGACATATCTTTGTGAGAGGTTGTTAGAGACAACAAACTAACGTGACATTATTATTGCTTTTGAGACAATTTTTTACATATCGGTAGTAGCCCTATATTGTAGATTAAAAAAAATATATCACAGAGTAAGCAATGTCGGCAACCTCTAATGATTCATATAAATGAAAAGGGTTGTATCATGTGATTAAAATATTATTTATTTAGACATTATCCATCTGTGAATAAATTTCAAAATCAATACTCAGATGTGTTTGTCCCGATTCGGGTATACTTTGTGTCCGTTGAAATGTTACATGGTTAGGTACATAGGGGGTTCATTATTTAATTTATAGCTAGACTGATTTTGTTGGTGCAGATCGTTACGGCTCCAAGGAACTAAAAAATAATATTTCTCACATAGTTTCTTTGCCATTAATCTATAAACTAAAGTGATATATAATCATTACATAAAGCGACTGTTATGCGACCCCTCGCTTTTCCATTTTCTACTACGCGCGTCTTCGCGTAAAAAGTAAAAGAATATATGATATTTAACTATTCAGAAATAAATTATCCTACTAATATTGTAAATGTGAGAGCCGGTCTGTTTAGTTGTTTGAGTATTTGTTTCTCGACCACGTAAAACAACTGAATGGTTTTCGATGATTTGGCACCATACAAATGGCCTGGATTAACAAGTACAATACTTATATCCAGGCAAATTACAAAGTTTGCCGACTGCTATTAATGTGTTTACACAGAGTAGTTACATAATTAATAATTGAACAAACAGAGTATATAATGATTATAATTTAAGTACATCAAATTGATTTTACTTAATCTTAAGTTTCCACAATTGACTATAACATAGAAAAGCTTTTCAAAAAACAGAACTAAAAATAAACTATAAAGCAATGTAAGGTAATCCTAAACTGGGCTATTATTATATAGATATACATTTATGGACGCAGTCGACGTGTTAAGGTTTCCGATTGTACAATGTTTTGTTTCCTTATTCTAGTGGGGAAAAAACTTCGGTAAAAAAGCATCGTTATTTACAAATATACATAATTTATTACCAGAATAACTCTGATGAATACTAGCCGTTAAATATGAAAGTGCATTATAATATTAAATTATATAGCGTATACCCATTTTATTAGATATCATAGTGTATTAATATTGAAAAAAAAAATTAGATGTGAGCGTATTTTCCGTCCATGAGATAAAATACGATCCAAAATTAACGAACATACGCTTTGGAAATCTGTTATAATGCCTAATATATTTAACCCAATCCAAAAGTTTAGCAAATAAAGAAATGTTATACATATCCGTGTCATATCCATCACCACTCAAGTAAAAACTAAAAATAATGTTCCAATTATATAATTGCCAATATTTGGGCCATTAAGTGGTTAAGTTAGTGTTTAAATACGAAGACTAATGCCTAAAAGGTAAACCAACTGCGCAGGACTTATCACAGAATCGACAATTATACAGAAAACCGAATAGCAAAAATTAACGCGAACCGGATGCAAACCTTTTTTGAATTCTTTCAATATCTCCGGTATTGTTGTACAATTCATTACACTTACAGTATTAAACTAAAAAGGTTAACCATTAAAAGAGAACTAAAAAGACACTTGGACTGGAAGAAGTATTATCGAACAGCTACCAAAACAAAAACTAGAAGAGCCAATTCAATAATGCAGCTCTACTGCGATAGCAGGAATGTGCAGTTCACCAAACAAAAATTTGGCAACAATATATTTATATTGCAGTGCAACTTAAACTTTACTTTCACAAGACTTAGAAAAATAGCAATTATATTGATCAATTAAGTCTAGTCATTTGCAAGGCAAAATATTTGTTACAAACACAAAATTGTAAAGCTTTGCCGATATTAATAGTTTAACTGTCGTGCTCAGAAGATATGGATTGAGGCTAAAAAGATATCGAATCTACAAGCGCATACGTTATTTGCTATGAACTTAGTGTCCTATGTAGAGATGGCTATAATTAACAAAAGGATTTCACTTAATAACACCTAAGAAATAATTTCGACTAATCAGAGAGCAAGAAACTAAAACAAAAATTTTAATAGGGCAAAGAAAGTGAATATAAAATGTATTTGAGATTGCATATAAAATATTAGAAAGCTTGAAGTTAAGACGATTAAAAGTGAGTCTGCGATCGCTTCTCTTTTGACAATAATTTCAGAATAATTCATTTTTACAAGAATAACAACGACTGGCTGCTTCAAGGGCACAATTAATTTAAGTTAACGCGAATGCCCATAATATCGGCTTAACAAAGAGTTTGTTATCAAAGTACACTTTTAAAATTATAATATCATTGTCACTTTTAAGATATTAAAAAACAAATTAAGGGCAGGTTCACACTCATAGTTGTCTTTTAAATTTTATTAAAGTTCCACAGCTAAGAAAATTATTTATTTTGAGAGTGCTTATAGCTTGAAAATTTCCATGGACAGATGCGCAGAAAGTAAAAGTATTGGATTTTTCTCTGTTGTCTAGTCTATATGGGACACTTAGTACTAGGTATAAGTTAACTATTGAAACAAATGGAATTAATTGAAGTAGTGAGAAATCATTAAGTGCACTTGATTATAAGGTAGTGAACAATTAGAATTAAAGGATATAAAAATATACTTAAATACCCGTTTTGATATTATTCTTCTGTCATTTTTAGCAATAGGTACAGTTTTTTTGAAATACAGTTGGGGCTATATCTATAATATTATAATAACTGATATAATGCTATGAGTGTTATTATGTTAACAGAACAAAGGTTATGACTTCTTTATTATTTTTAGTATATGTTTAAATACTCAATAAATTTCCTTTAGATATAATTTTGAATATTGCTCTCTAATCTAAACTTCTAGAGATACTTATTATAAAATTTTTACAGGCTTTGCACAGGCAAACGTGTCAATATTGGCATGAGTAAATCGTGAGTCTCAATACAATGTGTTATATCCATACATACTTAACGCTATCGTTGGAATCTAAGATCTAATAGCCTATATTGTAGTATCAAGACGGTCATATATTGGATTTGTACGAACTGAGTGTGCTTATCAAATAATTTTTTTCTTGGTCAGATTGTCAATGATCTGATTTTATTCCATTTGCTATAGATATTTGTGTCTCTAAACAACGTTATAATTTACGGTGCTGGTCTTGTGGGCGTCGTAATATTAATTCATTTTTGTATTGTCAATACAGTAAAGTCATAAGCGGCATTTTAATTCATTGTATGACGTAATGAGATCTGCTTAGACCATGTATACATATCCTAAGTGATACAATGTTGTTATAATGTCTTAAAATATTAGCTCTATCTCAGTGGGGGTTCTTACGAGAAATTGATTTAAGCCATAGAATAATTTACCTACATTTACTTCTCAATGTGTAAGTCCAGAGTCTTGTCACGTTGCCCTGTACTAAGTCTGTATCTGTGTTTGATTGACATACCAAGAGAATAATGGTATAGCACTCATTCACATTAGATCTAGTAAATAAAGCTTACGAACACATGGTGTCAATATTTATAATAATACCATAACATTAAGATAATTATGCTTCCTGATAGATCTGACAATATAAAACATTCAGTTATGCCTTATTGAAATATTGGTAGTGATATAGATAAGATTTTATGGAATTGCATGTTAGTGTAATAAATACGTAATATGGAAGTTCAGTAGCTGGCTGGATCCAGTGTAGATTTTATATCATCACTAGCATATCATAAGTATATACACTAATTATAAAATGTTTACTCAATACAAATATGCTTAGATCTGAATATTATTGTGAGTATGAATATTATTGTGCTTTTTTAGTAGTGTTATAATAATAGATTTTATTTTTATACATGTTCCATATGTTATATTTATATTTGATACTTTCGGTTGCTGGGACATTTGAAATGTATTATTTTGTAGAATGAGTTTGTTTGTATACTTCTATATAGGAGTATTTAAGGTGCGTTTACAGTTGCAATGTGTGATGATGTATCCAGGTATATTATTTTACGAAGATGCTCGCGAATTTATATTAATGCATAATATTAAGAACTCAACTTTAAATTAGAATATATCGTATCGATTTTATTTACATGTTGCGTTTTAGAACTATACAATTGAAATTCATAAATTGGCCCATACTTAAAAGTGGAAGCGGTAGAATTTAAGGGTAGCCTTATTAGATTAAGAGTTACGAATGAACGCATAAGAATGTTAATGTTTTGATCTGTAGATGGAAATAGCACGGCTGGCGTTATTATTGCAAATATTATCAATTTTATTTGAATTTAATAAAGTTTCAATAACTAAAGTTCTTATTTCATTTATTTAAAGAAATTCTTGTGTTCGTCTTTGAACCTTAATCACCTTGCACAAACTGCATGGATAGTGTATGCTGATATCAGCGCAGCTGGTGCAGCAATGTGAAAGGTAACAAACCCTAAATTACTTACCTAAAAAACTAACCAAAATAACGAAAAATTAAAACTAACTGCCCAATAATTCTTTAATGGAATCTATCGCGTGTACCTTTTAATTCTTTAATGGAATCTAACGCGATAGATTCCGTAAACGTAGTTTTATTTCAAAATGTGTAACATTCGCGTAAATAACAGAAAGTATTATAATTCTTTAATGGTCGGTTTCTGAGGTACATATAACTGTAGTTTATCTATCCGATAGAGCTATCGGTTCGATAACTCATGTGCGTTTCTGAGTATCACGTCCTGAGATAAACTTAGTTTAAACTAGCGTTAACTTGACTGACAAATACGTGGCGTTTATTGGTTCTATAACTATTTGTAGTCTCACTCTTGAACAAAATACTAGTTTTAGGTTATTGCGTATTGTTTTTTGAATAAGTTGCTAGTGAAAAGTAAAAACCAAATACGAACGACGTGACCAAATAAGATAAAATCAATGTATTCAAATATCATTGTGCACACAAGCCGCTCATGCAAGTCTCAATTGGAAGTATTGCAGTTTATTTCTAATATATCTGCGCCCAGAAACTTAAAATGTTGAAGAAATCTTTTCGAAATTTATACGGATTAAGAATGAAAATTATACCGTGTGGGGCAGGCTTTAGAATTGTCCCACCCCACTCTACCCACGGGAGTCGTAAGAGCCGACTGACGGAATATCGGGGGAGTGGGCAGTAGCACTCCCTCGAGTATTAATAACATCAACTGCGATCGCCAACCCGCCTGCCAAGCGTGGTGATTACGGCATTATCCCCCATGACGGGACCGCTCGTTGTGGCGTTCTCTTGGGGACGCCTATGTCTAGCAGTGGACGTTGAAATGCTGATGGATGGATGGATGGAAGAATGAAAATTAGAATATCGCTTTGACCCTTAACCCTTATCTAAAATTAATATATTTGTATTGCAATATCTTCATATAATATAAAGTTATTAGAGTCTTAAGAAACCGGTTTTTATAAGTACCTACTACGTGTTTAGTGATTTGTGTTTTCTGTTAATATAATCAACGCAGACTAAGTCTATCAGCTAGTTATAATATAATAAATAAATAGTCCGTGTGGTGACGGACTAAGAATACAAGTGTCACCACCCCATTCTTTCCCGCGGGTGTCGTATGAGGCGACTAAGGGAAGTAAGCAATTATCATCCATTGCATGACTGGTGGTAGGGCTGGGTACCAAGTGGGAGTACTCACTTGGTATCGGGCCCGAGCGGGTTGGTACCACCATCTCCCGTGTGACCGGCCATGAAGCACATCGTTGCGTTTTGGCTGTAGCAGGAGATAGCTGTTTATATTTCATTTCATATCTGTGAAATGAATTGGTGAGCAGCGGCTTGACAATACTCTCGGTATAGTCGAGTCCATGGGCGACGGTTACTACGCCACGAGGGCCGTCAATATAAATTGCTGGCATAAGTTTGACATTTAAGTACTTTACGACGCTATCGTTCCAGCCTTAGATAAAAAAACTATTTATCTAAGGTTCCAGCCCATTGAGCTGTTCTAATGGTGTGTTTGCGACATCTCTGTCAGCAGAAGCCAGAAAAGACAAGACATTATCTTCTCGTTTAATAGATAAGACATTGGCAAAGTTGTGTCTCAGAACGCCAAGAATTTAAATTATTTGACTTGTCATTTACCAACTTATCAATGGCAAAGAGTATAATAATAAACATTAATGGTCATCTCTTTATCAGGCAATGGCCCGTTGGGTCACTGGGACACAGGGTCAGTTAATCAATTCAGTGCACTGCCTTGTGCTCTGAGTGTTCACTCTACCGGCTGACAGGCAATTTATATTAACGCATAAATCTCATTCGTATCGTATCGCTATGTTGCAACTAGTTAACTTTCAATTGATACATTTTGCATTATGTCTCAGTGTTCTTTTGTCACCTGGGAGTCAAAATGAATATAGCACATATAACCATCCGTTTATGAAAAGCTGGCGAAATGTTAGATCTGTTCTAGGAGAGGATATCAAGGAGAACTTAGTACCATCAATACCATTAAATTATTTTGGTGATGTTTTAAATGTTGATAAGATAATAGAACAAACTCAGTCAAAAGTACAACTTGAACTATTTAATTACAATTTCTCATACTCTGGTGTTCAAGGTTTGGATGACTTACTCATGGAATCTGGGGGCCAACCTTTACGAAACATTATCGTATCTACTTGGAGATCAGGAACAACCTTTCTTGGAGAAGTTTTAAACGCAATTCCAGGTACATTTTATCACTATGAACCTCTTCTTAAACATGGTATTACACAAATCAGGGGGCCACCAGAATCAAACAAGGCATTGAGTACTGTCAAAAACATGCTAAAATGTAATTTTTATGGTATGGATGAGTACTTTGACTTTGGAAAAACCCTTTTGCATCAGTTTAGCCATAACACAAGACTGTGGGACCACTGTAAATATAAGAAGGAGCTGTGCTTTGATGCTGATTTTACATCACGTTTGTGTAAGCAGTTTCCTTTTCAAAGTATGAAGGTTGTCCGCTTAAGATTACATCTCATTGAGGAACTCTTGGAAGATAAACTGTAAGTGGTTCTCTATTTGTCTAATAAGTTTCTATGATATGAGAAGGTATTTAAAAAAAAACACCCTGCACTTGGAAATAATCCTTGTATTGTGGGGAACTTTACAACATAGATTTGAGAGACGCAAAGTACATCCACATTTTTATGGATCACACAAAGGATTGTCTTGTGTGGGAATCATACCACAATACTTGGCACACACAGGTTGGTATCTAAACTACTCTGCTATCTGTAGGATGTATTTGCTCTAAAGAAAATGTAATATCACATTGTTTTGATTCTAGGCTTAATGTTAAGGTGATATTCTTGATCCGTGACCCTCGTGGTGTGATGCAATCTAGACAACATTGCGGCTTCTGTCAATCATCTCCAGATTGTTTGGAGCCCAACCTACTTTGTGCTGATATGATCAGTGATTATATGGCTGTAACACGACTGTTGCCTCTGTATCCAGATAGATTATTGTAAGTTGATGTTTACACTTCAAACTATTTTAATTTGATTTTATTTATAGACTAGCTGTTACCCGCGGCTTCGCTTGCGCATATAAATGAATATTGAAATAGAAACGATTTTGTTATAAAATACTGTCTCTAAATAAAATTAAAATATTAGCATTCATCAAAATGTTAGGTTTAATTACTTACCTCTTTGTAAACGACGTTTGCAGTTGCACTCTGGAGCGTGCAACATAAATCTCTCCGTGTGAAAAGTAGTCCTTACTTAAATCGATGCCAGTCATTTTCAGTGACTGGCCTAGGGACTTGATAATTGTTATGGCAAAGCACATATCAAGAGGGATTTGTATTCTTTTATTTATTTTAATTTGTTCAGGATACTCTGATGGAATTAAACGGTATTCGTGGAATGAAAACATTTCCTTCTCCACGTTCGGTAATACTGTGGCTCCTACGACGTTTTTATAAAGAGCTTTGACTTGTAACTTTGTTCCTTTGCATAATTTAGGTGATTAAGATTTCTTAATGACATTACTGGTGATCCAAATTTAAGAGTTTCCAGTGAGAAACATATTCGTTGACGACATACAGGCGTTTCTTTTTTTAAATTAAAGGGCGTTACAATTTACGTATTCCTAACTCATTGTGCTCTACAAAACGGATTCATTTTCGTAGTGTTTTCATCTGTATTTTAGCATTTGACATGCACATCTAGGTATTTTTAATAACATAGCATCACGCCTGTATTCCCCGAAGGGGTAGGCAGAGGTGTATTACACACCCACGACTCGCCAGCTATGTTTAAGTCCCACGTAATAGGGGGCGAGCCTATTGACGTCTACCGAGCACATTTCCAAACTCCAGGCTGCTACTGAGAATTTTTCTTTTTAGGAAAAAGCTCAATAACATTGCCCGACCCGGGGATCGAACCCTAGACCTCATGATTAGCAGTCGCATACATCAAAATGTTATTGGGATTGGTTTTTTATTGAACTAAACCGAAGCCTTTTTACGGGTACCTACGGTCACTGAAAATGACCGGCGTTGATTTAAGTATCTAAGGACTGCTTTTCACACGGAAAGATTTAAGTTGCATGCTCTAAAGTGAGTTTTAGACGCAAAAGAAAACACTGCAAACGTCGTTTACAAAGAGGTACTTACTATAGTAATTAAACTTTGTTTTTGTTAAGTCGGGAAAAATTGATCCTAATCGTACACCGCGTCGTTCAGGGTAACGAACAGGTAGTGTGGGGCTCTAACCCACTAAATAAACCCGCCGTGTGCCGTCTCTCCGCCTTTATTGGCGGGCCACTGGAACTATGTTACATTCCTTCAGTGGTATAGTAATTAAACCTAAAATTTTGATGAATACTAATATATTAATTTCATTTAGAGACAGTATTTTTTAACAAAATCGTTCCTATTTAAATATTCATTTATGTGCGCGAGCGAAGCCGCGGGAAACAGCTAGTAATTAAATAAACAAAAATCGTGTAAGCAAATCGAATTGTAATCAATTTGCAGTGAATAATAATGAATTAGCAGCGGAAAAAAACAGTATTCGCATGCGTGTGGTACAGTCGTCTGTCCTCGCGTGTTTGCCCGTTCGTTCGGGTAAGCACTCTTAGGCATATTTCCCCACCTACACCGCGCCGTACCACGCTGCGCTTCCAAAAAAATAAGTTTCAAACTTCTAGCTCTAAAAATTACGATAGTTCCATACAACTTTTCATCCCCCCCTTTCAACCCCTTGTAACCCTTTTTTCGCATTAAAAAGTAGCCTATGTCCTTTCTCAGGCGCTAGACTCTCTGTGTACTAAATTTCATTTAAATCGGTTTGTTCGTTTTGGCGTGAAAGCGCGACAGACAGGCAGACAGAGTTATTTTCGCATTTATAATATTAGTAAGGATTGATAGAGTGAGGAGTTAGACTGGGAGACTATTGGATGTCAAACACCTCAGTCCTTCGTCGAACATGACTGCTCTAAGTATTTGAATTATCAGAATAGAAGAAAGTCCAAGTAAATGCAATAGATTCTGTAAAAATTGTTTTATTTTATTGTGTGTATAAAATATATATCTAATTATTATTAGTTCCATACATAGTATACCTACACGTAGCTATGTTTACATATCCAATGTAATTTTAGCTTTAACGCTCGGACCACACTACCGTTCAACGACAATGCCCATCATGCCCGTTAACACGATAAATTGGGTGGCCACATTTGAACGTTCAATCTCTGATGTACCGCCACGGAGTTATTGCCTAACGTCAAACGACAGTGTGAATGCCGATGTCGAATTCTCGCAATAAGTTGTGGCCACCAACATTAGCCGTCCATCATCGCTATAATTAACGGAGTTTCTCATTAGTGTGGCCCAAAAAAAGATTGCTCCTCAAAAATAAATAGGTAGATACCCTTTTCAGTGTGTTATATAATCAACAAATATATATTAGGTAGTTATATCTGACAGTTTCACTGGTCGTTTTATGTTAAATGTTGTAGTGTGAAGTTAAACAGCAAATATCAAAAATTAGGCTATCAAATCCAAAATTATATTTGTATACTAACTGGTAGTTGCCAAAGATGAGTCCATTCATATGAACTAACTTTTCAGCTCTATTAACTTTATAATACTTCTAATTTTAGGGTGGTACGATTTGAAGAATTTGCTCTAAACCCTAATACTACATCACATCGAATTCTCGAGTTCTTGAAGCTTAGCCCCACAAAATCTGTAGATGAGTTCCTGCAATCTCATACACATATTGAAGTTGCTGGTATCATCTCCACGTTCAGAGTTTCTCACAATGTGCCTTTTAGGTGGAAAAAATTACTGGACTTTGATCGTGTTGATAAAATACAGGTAATGTTAATTTTGAAAAATATTATTATAATCGTATCGACATCGCATTGTGTCATTGTGATTGGTTGAAAGATCACCATGATTGGCCGAGGGATTATTGCGACATTACATGTCGGTTTCTCTACCAATCACAAGCGAGACGACACGATGTCGATACGATTTAGTGAGATACATTCTACGGGCCCTAGATAAAGAATAAATGCGATCATAGCTTTATAAGTAACTATGTTGCTCACACATAAAACAATTAATTGGTAGGTAACAATTAATAAGCTGGCTAATAACTTATAGCTATAAGTTGCTTTATCAATAGCAAAGTGATGCCAAAAATTCTGCCATCATGTTCTACAGTTTTTATTTTTAGTTTTCGGTTTTTTATTGATTTTTTTCACACATCTCTTATATGTATAAGTAATTAAAACTTAATATCTTTGACCTAATTAGATACCTTACTTTATCTATTAAAGTATTTAAGTAATAATGTCAATCTAATAATATGATGAATGTAAATACGAACGGTGAGATAAGCGTGTGTTACAACTGTGCGTAACCTTTTATGCGTGAAGACTATAATTCATATTCCTAGCCTTATAACTGTTGCGATCGGCTTGTGATCTGTTCGATTTTAGCTTACCGGTCAGTATTTACACGGGGCCAATGGCTATCTGAGATCCAACAAAGGGGAAAACTCGCGTCCTTAAAATTTTTACTCAGGACTCTTACAACCTGAAACCACTGCCAAGATATTAGCAGATATTATGAGGTCTCAGGTTGGATTCCCGGATCGGGTCAATAAAAAGTTATGGCCTTATTCCGTTAACAAATCAGTTAGTCTTAGTAGACGGCTGCTGTTTCGATACCATGGCGGTGAATTCTGGCTCACCCCAACGCTATTCATCCTGCATATCACTGACATGATCTCTATAAAGAATATGCATTGCTATGCGGATGACAGTACGGATGATGCGCGATATACTGGCCATCGAAAGTCCCTCAGCGTATGCTGGAAGAGATTCAAATTCAAATTCAAAAATATCTTTATTTCATAGGCCTATTAAATAGCACTTAAAATCGTCAAGAATACACTAATAATTAACACGAGCGCCTGAGGGGAGTGCATCCGCAATAACAAAGTGCCGATTGCAATCGCCACAAGCGGCCGGATTCAGAAGTAAAGCCTTTCATGAGAAGAACCCGGCAAGAAACTCATGGGCCACTTATATATAATCTTTATAACAAAATGACATTATATCATACAAAACAATTTTGAAAATTAATTAATGAGGAGCAGCTCAAGCCCATTTTGTTTTGTCCTCAAGATAATCGGAAACAGTGTAATAACCTTGATTACAAAGTCGAATTTTTATGGATTTCTTAAACTTATTTAGTGGCATGTTTCGGACATTTTCAGGAATCTTATTGTAAAAGCATATACATTGCCCCATGAAAGATCTACTAATTCTGTGGAGACGAGTACTGTGTGCAATAAGATTGCCTTTGTTCCTAGTATTATATAGATGAACATCGCTATACTTATCAAAGCTTCCGAGGTTTTTCTTGACATACAACAGATTTTCGTATATAAATTGAGACACAACAGTTAGAATATTTATTTCTTTGAATTTCTGTCTAAGGGAAAACCTCGGACCCAGATTATAAATTGCACATTGCATTACATTGGTTTCTACATGCCGTACATTGGGTGTAGTAAATTTTATACATTTAGTTTTATTTTCACTTAAAACTAGGTTATTAGTATTGAACCAATGAACAACTTTAGAGACAGCCCTAACTTGTATTTGAATTCGAGCTCTCTAGGGCGGGCCTCGGAATAGCGAGAAATAATCTTGCTTCAATTCAATCCTACTTATGCACAAGTTTGCGCGTTCACTGCAAAGGATGCATTTGTTGTGGTGCCTGATTTCCAAGGAGTAACTCTCCTTATCTCAATAGTAATGGGATCCTTGGCGTCAACATTTTCAGCAAAGTCCGGTGCGGGAGTCATTTGGAGGACCAAGCCAAATTGGCGAGGGTGGAACGGGGCGTGCTGAACAGAGCTAAGCAGTATTTCCTCTTTTCCCATCCTCCGTAGGTATTTCACATCGAGGCGACTTGTGCTATATATTAAGAGAAATGTCGAAGATTTTAGTCTCACGGCTGTAATGTCGTCGTTAGGGTAGCGGAGAGACTGCGTCCCTCTGTGTGCTCTATCAATTCTTCAATGGGACTCCCCATTGAAGAATTGATAGAGCACACAGAGAAACTGTTAGAGGTGGTACTAACATTCCTATTTTACCACCGGACCACGAAACGACGTAGTAGGGTTCATACACACCACCTGGAAACGATCTCGGCCAAGTCTGTTCGTTTTCAGCGCTTTATTCTACCACGCACGTATTGAACTTCCTACTGCGGTGTTTCCCCAGCGCTACGAAATGTCCTTTTTTAAACTAGGTTTGAGAAGAGCACTCGGCTCACGGTAGACGGTGGCTTGACTGTGCCCCTGGTGTTGCCAAAGTCCATGAGTCACGGTTACCAGCTACCATCAGGTGGGCCGTTTGCTCGACTGCCACCAATAGAGAGGATTCATGGTTGAGTTTGGTATCAAGTAAGAGTTTTTATTTGTGGTCGGGCACCAACAGATTGTATAGCTATTTTCTGAGCCTTAACAGCCGAAGCATGTTCACATGTTCCAGTAATTAGCCCACCTTAAAAAAAGAGTTATTATTTTGAGTCACAAACAATTTTTTTTGTATTTCAGACTGCATGCAAAGAAGCAATGAATCTGTGGGGTTATCGAATGGCGCACAACGCAACGCACATGGCTAGCAGAGACTTTGAACCTATAGAGAACTTTAACTATACTACCTACAATACTGCCTCCATTTTATAAAAATGAAGAATATGATTTAAATTCTCATTTAGTTAGTAAACTTAGAACTGACAGACCATAAAAAAGGTACTTATATGACAGACATTTTTATATTTGAAAATATTAAATGACTAGATGAACCGGTGAACCTTGTATCACCTACAATTTATTTTATCAGTAATTATCAATCCTAATCAATCTGCGAAACTTGCTTGTAAATCAAATTAATTAGAAAGAAATGAAAGAATGACAGTAGCTGTTATCTTGACGTCTGTTAGCCTGTTAGAAAAAAACTCAATATTGGTAACTTTGTGTTACCAATACTAGTATATTGCGTTTTTTAATATTTTACTTTTTTATACGATATCCCTTTTTTTTTACTTATAAACCACCCCTGTATTAGAGCGAACAAAAAAACAATTATTTAAATTGGTCAAGCCAGTTTCGAGTATATTCAAATTAATTTGCAAAATGTCACAATGTACCTATGTAAAGAATTTCTTCATTTGTATAAAATTATAAATTACATAGCTGACGTACTAGTAAGTCTAATTAAGCCACAATTCTCAAACTTAGAATGTATTTAAATTACTACCAAATTATAAAGCACAGATAATATTTCATCATTGATACGGGGTATATCACCCCATGCTAAGAATAATAACGCTGAGAATGATAGTTTCATTTATAATTCCACTCAAATTTGAAGCAACTTAAGGATTAATGTGTGCGTAAACGTCACGTAATTACATTCAACGGCACCCACACATACGATCAAACAATGATACAAGTAAAAATATTTCCCCAAAAAGTGAGGAAAATGGCACACTATTCCAGTTTTGCCAAATCACGATACTCGTATATAGTTTTATGGTAGAAAATTGTAATAAACAGTAGATTTTTATGGAAAAAGGACGGGATATTTAAGTAGAAACACGAAACTTAGACAAAATTTGTAATTTATTTATAATGCAACTGTAGATAATGGAACTTATATTACCATTTTTCCGTGTAGTGATGGACTAAGAATACAAATGTCACCACCCCATCCTTTCCCGCGGGTACCGTACAAGGCGGCTAAGGGAAGTAAGCAATTATCACCCATTGCACTACTGGTGTTAGGGCTGAGTACCAAGTGAAAGTACTTACTTGCTGTCAAGCCCGAACGGGTCGGTGCCACCAACTCCTGTGAATGAAGAGAAGAATGAAGCAAGTCAGTGTGTTTTGGCTGTAGCAGAAGATAGCCGTTTATTCTTTCCTTTCATATCTGAGAAATGAAATGGCGCGCAACGGCTTGACAATACCCTCGGTATAGTTGAGTCTAAGAGCGACGGTTACCACCTACCATTAGGTGGGCCGTTGCTTATCTGCCATCATAAGCAAGTAATACCATAGTTAGTATATACCATAGTAATACCATACCAAGTAATACCAAGTAGTACCATCATAAGGTAGTATACTTTTCTTTGTCACCGAAATGCTTGGAACATATTTTTGTGTATCTAGTTGGTTTCCAACATTCTTCGCTTCAATTAAGTCGGATTTGTTGTATCCATCGCGCAGCAATAATCGGATTTGATGGAAATCTAAAAATGAATACAAAAATAGATATTTTTTTAAACTGGGTAAATATTTTTTCTAAAGCTGGCAATATTTTGATTACAATTTAGTTTTCTGTTTAGATGAATGTTTTACTGAAAATTATTAATTATCAAAGGGTACTTACGAGTGAAATGTATTCTTCCTATCATTATTGTGGTAATGAGACGCGTTGTGACATCCTTACACGGTGCAGTAAGTCATTTTTAAATAAAATTATGCGAGATGTTTACAATGACACTTTATCATGGACACTGACAGAAGGAGCAACGCAGTTAGCCTTTTAAGGCTTACTTGAAAGTGCTTCACTCCGTTTGGACCTACTCGGGTTCTAAGCGTTATTATTCTAAGACTATGTTTATTATTGGCTAGCAGTGCCCGCGGACTCCGTTCCGCGTTAGAAATATTATTGTCCTGGCCCGTTTATCCCGCGTAATACTTCAGGTTAAAAGTTCGGGATAAATAAAAAATATGATGATAAAGATTTTTTCTTATTATTTTGGATTTTTGTTATTTTTTTATTGTTTTTTTGTTGTTATTTTTATTACTTGATGTTAATATATACTATTAACATCATGTTTACTTATTTTAATTGTTCAAAACTTGTCGATTAGTAGTAATGTTGTTATTTGGTACTAAAATATATTGTCTATCAGGAGTTCCAACCCGAGATAAGCCAACATATAACTGAAAGCTAAAAGTATATGGCAGAAAAACAGTGCTTTCTCAGGTCTATGCCCACCAGAGAAAATGTTTGACCCTGAGACTTATTAATAGTGAGGGCAAAAGAGACTTTGACGGGTAACCTTTTAAACGGTATAGGTAAATCAGTCGGAATCATGGGTATCCGCGGAATATAAGCAAGTTGTTCCACTGTTGGCCCTGTGAGAATGGTCGCCACGATTATATTCTCCCGCAACTCTTTTATGAGCAGCCTTGTGGACAGCAAATTTTTCCTTCTCCAAGATTCAGTAGTTGATGCAGAAAGTCGTTATCGTAGTTGTCGCTCTAGTGGGCTCTCATGTTTGTTCGAAAATTGAGAGTTTCAACGGAACTCCATAAGCATGATGATTTTAAGCATGCCCTGATGTAATCGGCGCGTGTTCCTTTTGTTATTACTGGCAGTGGCTGTGCTGCTCAAATCGCGAAGTGACATACAAAATTTTGACGTGCTTATTACGTCATCAACAAGGCAGCATTGGCTCTAAAATTTTTTTCCCAACAATTTACCCACAAACCTATTTAAAGGTTAGAAGTCTGAAATAAAAAAGTATTCAGTAATAGTTTTTGACAGTTCTATAAAAGCTAAAACATATTAAACTAGACTCTGCCCACAACTCCGTCCGGGTGGTTGCAGAATATAAATATGTCGCACTACTGCACTTTAATTAGCTTTATGCAAAATTAGCTAACCCGAAGAAATCATTCATTTTTCCGGGATGAAATGTAGCCTGTGTCCTTTTCTGAGTTCTAGTACTCTGGGGTTCGGTAGTTACGCCGTGAAAGCGTAACAAAAAACTAACAAATAAAGTCACATTTATATTATAGTAAGGATTAAAAATTTGAAGATGAGTCGCGAGTTATAAACGGGACTTACATTAGAAAAATGGTGGAAGTTTTATTTGGCGTACAAAATTATAAAAAAAATATTTAAATATACTCCAATTTATCGCCATGAGTTGGTTGGATATTATAATACCTCTCTGAAAAGGTACTTTATAAATTAGCCTCTAGCCTGTTTTAAAATTTTCTACTTAAACGTTCTATTCTCCATTCTAACCAGCATTATTATATTATAATACCCACCCAATTATTATTTTATAATGTGGGTATTATATGGTAAGCGGTTACCGTAGCCTATAGACGTTAGCAACACCAGATGACCAGAGGCATCACTCGCGCGACTCCTGCTCTAAGGAAAGTGATAGGCAGTGAAAAGGAAGGATACCAAGGAAAGGATAAGGAGGGCCTCAGCGCTCTCACTCACCATACGAAACAATAGTAGGAGTGCCTACAATTGTATCATTAGTTTGTATATTTTTCATGTAACATATCACCATGGTTGGAAAAACTTTGAGATTCAATGTTAACAGAAAGAGTACGAGCTAGTTTTCCTTTAGTTTTTTTTTACGTTAAGTATGAATGTGTTATCGAAATTAGCAGTCGAAAGCAGTTGTCACGATGGCTGAATTGGCAAAGCATCTGGACGGTATCCAGGAGATGCAGGTTCAAATCCTGTTTGTGACTGTTATTTTCGATTTCACATTTACCACTTTGTGTTTAATTATATGGCTAAGCATGTCAAATGCTAAAATATATAAAAAAATTCTAAATAGTCATAAATATTGTCATATACCCAATGTTTCCACAGAATCGATGTTAAGATTGTGATGATGAACTCTACAACCTTGCACTCATTGGCATTCATTGATTGTTGATGTTTGTTTTCGACATACTTTTTAGATAAGGATTATTTATCTATAATTTTATGGATCATATGATTATTTGTTTATTTAATATAATTTCCAAATCAATTTTGAAAAAATCTCTTAGTTCTTGTTTAGCGTTGAATAACAGCTTTTTATGGTATCGTGTCAGGGCTTTACATATAAAATATAGTACTGTCATCTGTTTTAGAATGACCTGGAATAATTTCAAATACAGTGATTTTAGAGTCGTTTGATTTAGATGCATTTATCCATGATGTTTGCTTTAGTTCAGTTTTCAGCTTGATTTGTACTGCTGCTGGTCTACCATCACTCCCTAGTAAACGCTTTGCTTCCTCGATGTCAGCAATACTTTGATTGAGTTTTACAGCCACTTTACCCATGATTTCAATAAGGTTTTTACTGGCAATCGATGAAACGTGGCGTATAATAAAAACGTTTTTCAATGATATATCAACAAAAATATCATATTGTTAAATAAAGAATTATTTACTCTTTCACAATTCCTGACTGATATGAAAATATAATCAAATATTAATTACGAAAATATATTCTATAAGTGTAAAGCAGTAATTAAATTTGAAAATCTCAATAAGTCGTTTGAAAATCTCAATAACTCAGCATTTATATTATTTAAAAAAAAAATCATCGTCATACTCATCAAAAATTTTTCTTTTAACCTGTCTCTTCTTTTTTACCGGTGGATCCTTTGGTCTGTTTTTAGCAATAATTTCTTGCATATTTGGAGTAAAAGTTGACAGGTTTAATTTTTTTTTCCTTGGTCTAGAATAAACTGCCCCTGTGGTGCTGGCGAAATAGTAGTAATAGTAGTAACTGGATATGTCAGTAATTGCTTTGATGGACCAGGTCATCGTACACTGCTCCAGATACCTCAAATGAATTAGACTCCTCTACACATGTTTCTAAATTCAGGTTCATCACATCAAAAACAACAACTCCAATATCAGCATTGGCGGTGGTTTGCGTTGTGTTTTGTTAAGAATCTACTTCATCGTCATTTGTTGCTGATGGATTTAAAATAGATGTAACATTTTTACTCAGATCTTCTTGTATTGAAGAGGTGTTGATACATTCAGTTGATGGCAAATGTGAGCTGGGAAGTTCAGGTGTAAGGTAGTTGCGGGTAATAAAGCCTGTCGGCCAATAAGGCCTAAGAAACAAAAATGCAATTTAAAATGTTCAGTGTTCCGAATCGTAAGTATTTTTTATAATATTACTTTTATAAATGTAATTTTACGTTATATTTGTGTATAATGTCTTACTTGTACAGCGTTTGATATTGCGAATAATGTAACAACGACCGAAAAAAAAAATTTTAATTTTTCTAACTAACTCGTCAGCGGTTAATAAGGCCTACTAAATTTTGTTGTAGGCCTTATTATCCTCCCTTTTCGTAACAACGTTTTTTTTTATACAGTTTTTTTTATCTTATTGTATTCTTCATTTTTCAGTGGCTTCACCCACGATGCCTCCCAAACGAGCATTGTGGTCAGAATACGACTTAATGTTGGCTGTTCAAGCAGTACAAAGAGGAATACTGAGCACCTACAAAGCTGCAGAGAGGTATAAAGTTCCTAGGAGAACTATCCGGAACCATCTCCAAAGCGGTAGTTTGAAAAAATCACTAGGTCGAAAACCTGTACTCAGTGACGATCAGGAAACTGATCTTCTTAGCAGAATAAAGAGGTTTGCTGAGGTAGGACTACCAGTGACACCACGAATTCTGCGACGCTTGGTCTATAAATTTTGCGAGATTCATAACATCAAACACAACTTCAATCAGCAAGCCAAAGTTGCTGGCAAAGATTGGTTTAAGGCGTTTCTGAAAATAAATCCTGAAATATCTAGAAGAAAGGCTCAGTTTATGAACCCGGCGAGGGCACAAAAGCTCAATAAGTTTATTGTTAACGATCATTTCAAAAAACTGAATGAAATTTATGATAAACTCGATTTGAGAAATCATCCTGAAAGGATTTACAATATGGATAAGAAAGGATGTCGCTTGACAATTCACCACCAACAGACTGTTTTGGCAAAGAAAGGGTCTAAAAGAGTGCACTTACAATCTTCGGAACACGCTGAAAGTGTGACTATCGCAGGATGTGTAAATGCACTTGGTAGTGCTATACCACCGATGATCATATTTAAAGGTAAACGGTTGAAGCCTGAATTGTATGATAACTTGCCACCGGGATCTTTGGTAGAAAAATCTACAAAGGGGTATATGACTAATGAACTTTTTAAGGAATTTTTGAAACATTTAGCCAGATACAAAAGTGCAGGTAATTGCTTATTAATATTTGACGGAGCAGCTTGTCACTTAGACTTATCCATAGTTGAAGTTGCAGATTCACTGGACATCTCATTGTACTGTTTACCTTCAAACACAACTCACGAACTGCAACCTCTCGACAAAGCCGTCTATCGGTCATTTGAGCACGACTGGGATGCTGAAGTTTTATCTTTTATGGAACAAAATCCAGATAAAAAGCTCACTAAGGCTCGATTCAATACTATTCTTTCTAATGTCTGGTCTAAATGTATGACTCATAATAGCATAACAAGTGGCTTCAAAGCAACCGGTTTGTATCCATTGAACCCTCAGGCTATTCCAGAAACAGCGTTTGCTCCGTCTCTTTTGACAGAAACTCCAGCTCCTCCTGTATCTGACGATGTTAATAAGGAAAATTCTCCCAGGTCAATGACTCCACAGCCGTCGACATCAACAATGCAAGAAATAAGAATTGAACGTTACCTAAATAAATCCCCAGGAAGATATTATCGTGCCGTTTACGGCAGTTCTAGTTCGGACGATGAAGAAGACCATGTGCCACTCGCTCAATTCAAGAGAACAGCATTTCAAGAGCTTATGCCTACACCGTGCAAAAATAATATTGAAAAAACTCCAAAAGTTAATAGAAGAAAGGCCATCAATTATCGGGGAACTCCAGTCACCAAAGACCTGTTTGAGAAATTTAAGGATGCTAATAAAATGAAGAAGGCTTCCATTCGTAAAGGTGGTACTAAAGAAATCGAACAGGAACAGGCTAGTTGGTACTGTCACGGTTGTGAGGAGGATAGGCAGGGGGATATGAGGCAATGTTTCAAGTGTGGCAAGTGGTATCATGAGGAGGGCGTCGGTTTATCAGTGGACGATGCAGATGACTTTCAGTGTTAATTATTTTTTACTCTTTGAGCTGATTCGTTACAATTTTGAATCGTTTTAGCGTAATTAATGCATAAGTATCTCTATTTCCAAATGTTAGAAGTGTATTTGATTTATTTATTTATGTTAAAGTTATAGGCCTTATTATCATACTATAGTATAATAAGGCCTACGGAGAAGGTATTAAAAAATCTTTAATTTTGTTTTTGTTTACGGCAGAAGTTGCCATTTTTTGTTTGTATTTTGTGCTAGTTGATTTATAGATTTGATTGATATTATAATTTGTCGATTCAGATAAACAGTTTTTAATTTATTATAAATCTCCTTTAGGTAGGCCTTATTCCCCGCACCTACCTTACTATCTGCAATATTCTCCTGAATCAACAGAATATTTGTGGTCTCTGCCGGTTCAAACACGTAGTCTGGAAAAATATTAGGGTTAACAGATGCCAGATGCCTGTCTTTTTAAAGCCATTACATGCATTCTGAACTGTTGCGGCTTTTCCATAGAATTCATTAAACAAACACCCGATTTGTAAATGAGTAACAACGCGCCCTGGATGATTTTTTAGCCGCTTAGAAATTTCTTGATTGAAATAAGTTTTTAGGGGTCCATAGATACAAACATCCAAGGGTTGCATTCTAAGGGTGCAATGTGGCGGTAAACACAACATATGAATACCATTTTCTATGGCATAACTCAAACATTCAATGCTTTTATGACTTAGTGACCATCACAAATAAGTAGAACCGGATCGTCTTTGCTAGATTTCGTATGTACCTGAAATGTTTTAATCATTTTACAAACACCTCTGTTCATCCATCCTGATTCTTGTGGTAGTCCAAGAGTGCCGGTGGGAGCTTCATCAACTAGTTCGTTTTTATATTCTTCCTAGGAAATATCATACATGGCGGAATAAATGAACCGATGGCATTTGTACAGCACACTACTGTCACATTCGAACCTCTCAGCATTGATGAGAGAGCCGACTTCTTTCCTGCCTTTGGTAGCCAGATTTTTTTGTGGTTTCTGGACTGTAGTGAGCTCGGTTTCATCCATATTAAATATTCGGTGAGGTACCTAATTATGAGACTTCAAAAATTCATAATAGATACGGAAAAATTAGCTACCTGTGGTTTATTAAACGCTTGCGCTCTTGCAGCAGAAGTTGGTTCTGGGGCGCGCAGAGAAATGTCCTTATTTCTTCGCAGGAAACCTTCAAGCCATTCTTGCCCAGCACGTTTCTTGTCCTTGTTGAAATGATCACCCTTTTGAAACAATTTTTTTCAGCTACTTCAAAGGCAAGCTCTTGGAGTGATGTACTCGTCAAACTAATAAGTCGTGTTTCTAAAAACTTTATGTGTTCAACTAACTCCTGTTCAATTTCAGTTGAAAATGTTTGCTTGAATCTTCCTAATCCTTCAGAGGAAGAATTCAAGGTTTTGTTCATATTGAGTGCATGTCTTCTAAGCGTCGCTTGAGGAACACCAAATGTTTTTGCGGCTAATTCCCATCCCATTTTTGCTTCCATGCTTCAATAGCCTTACTCATGGATTCTTGGCTCCAAGACAGCCGATTAGTTTTTTTTTTTCGTAGTTTCGCGGATTATCACCTAAGCAAAATAATAAATGTTAATCAACAGAAACTCTAAGGACAAAATGACATACTATGTCGTTTTGTCCATTGTATATGCATGTCACTTTGTCCAAATGTAAACAAAAACAAATAAAAAAATCATAATTCCATTAAACATAATTCCATTTACTGGTGGTAGGGCTGGGTACAAAGTGGTAGTACTCACTTGGTATCGAGCCCGAGCGGGTTGGTACCACCATCTCCCGTGTGACCGGCCATGAAGCACATCGTTGCGTTTTGGCTGTAGCAGGAGATAGCCGTTTATTCTTTCATTTCATATCTGTGAAATGAAATGGTGAGCAGTGGCGTGATAATGCTCTGGGTATAGATGAGCGACGGTTACCATTTACCACCATACATGCAATAAAAAAAAATCTAGGTAGGTACAACTAATGATTAATAAAGTTAATCGAAATCACTGGGTACTGGCATAGTTTATCGATTTTTACAGAAACAATTACAAATAACAATAAATAACAGAAGTTTATTAAAAATAACAATAAATAACAGAAAACAGGAAAAAAATATCTGTAAAATAAACTTTTGAAGGCGCGAAACACGTTCGAACTGGTTACTGCGACTGTGACAATGGCGCTCAACATCTGACAGGATTGTAAATATGGCTACCGTCACGTAATACTGTGGCGGAGACATAACTAAAACCCGCCAATTTTTAAATAAGGTGACTGTAATTTTGTCCATACTTGTCATTTTGACCGTACTTCGCCTAATACCATTTATCAATATCATTGGTTCTTTCTTCTGATGTTTTCGCAGTCCATATTTTACTACAGTATAGTCTGAATTCGGTATTAATTGTTGAAATGGAGATTTAGTAGAGGAATTTTTGTCGCTCAACTTTTCTAATCAAATATAATCTTCCGAATATTCGTCGCATTATGTCCACATGAGCATGCGAAATATTAATCTGTTTGATAGGAGTATATTGTTGCTTTGGCGCTGGGTTTTTGTTTTCATCGTCGGAAGAACTGAGCTGCAAATTAATGATGTGATGATTGTGGTAGGGTTTTTTTTACTTGAATTGATTGAGTTCAGTTTTTCAGAATCTGTATCAGTTGAGCTGTAGTTACCTACAAATATGTAGCAAAGCGTTGAGGTGTGTTCTACTCCCGGTTAAAACGGCACAACTGATTTTCAAACTTAAAATGTCTCTATTTATCATATATTGCACTTGTAAAATAATATCTACACACACATATAAAGAACAAACACTATTTTTAACACTCATGATATTTTTGATGCCATTTTTGTTATTTAAACTAGTTAAAAAACTGTTTGATAAAAATCTGGCTTGGACGTCCGTGAGTTGTAGGTAATGTATGTTAACACGATAACGACCAAAATACTTTACTAATCGAGTCTTTTTTTTTCGTTTACGAATTATTATGACTAGGAATAGAGCCCTATTACTTTTCACGTTCTGATTCGATGTGGTTTAATTGTTATTAAATAAACAAAAAAATACTGAATATTTACGCTCGACGCGACACTAAAACCAGCGCCTTTCATGAGAACTACCTTTTTACGTACGAATAGTCACTGGTGGATTTACTATCGTCAACAGAACGCCGTTCGCCCGGCCGAAACATTGCTTTTGCTTGACGAACTGATGATATTTGTCAAGTATAATAACTATTTTATCCATAACAATAATTAAAAACACTAAACACACGTAAATAATAACACACCAACGTTATAAAACACGAAAAAAACATATTTTACATTCCACATTTTTATTGAATGGCCTTGGCGTCACGGTGTTTTCACTCAGAACAAAGTATAAAATTATAAGGCAACCAAGTTAGGAAGATAAATGGTTTAGAGATTTCTTGTTGAACTTATTTTTATATCGTCGTATAATATTGTCCAAAGTTGTAATTTTCTATTGATAGATGTCGCTGTTTTAAAGTAAAAGAGATATTGACAAATGCAGCCCTAGATGTCGCTAGTGGAAATATATATATAGATCCACAATATTGCTCTTTTTGTAAGGAAATTAGCGATGTCTTTTTGTTTTCTTAAATTGTTTACAGTTTAACAAATTATTCAATTTTACATGTTTATATATATGCACTTATGCAGGTATATATATGTAAACTCATGGATTGTTGTTCTGACTAATTGCCAGATGGCGCCTTGCAAAATGACTGAGAGGTAGACCAATATAGAAGTACTTCTTAAAATTAGCGCTAGATGGCGTATAAGACATGAAACCCACATTAGTAATTTTGAATTTAGCGCTATCTATGTGATTTATTGAAAACTACTTAGTAAGACCATTACACTATTAGTTACTTATCAAATAACCAATTTAATTTGAAAAATGAAGATTATGAGGCGTGCAGTTTTGGATTTTCCAAAGTATTTTTTTTTTATAATTGCCTTGAGTGACTACATATCCTTTTGTTAAAAATAGTATAAACTTAATTTTTTGGACTAACCAGCAAAGATGGTGGATATGGACTTCGATTAATGTATGTCAGATTAGAATCAGAACTACCAGCTATAGGACTATAAATTTCATGTCTTTTGTTTATACTGAAAGGGCCAGAAATTGGAAATTTATGTAATGTGGAAACATATGTTTTGGTTTTGGTGATTTCTCAGTCAATACAAAGGTAGCATTATGCTTCATCTGGTGTTACTTCTGGTTACAGGGGTAAAACCCAGGAGCCCTGAATCCACTTAATATGTTTTCGTAAGTCATTTTAACCACACTTTACTAGAAAATTAGTGCTTTTGTTAACTTTTTATCTGGGCATTGAAACTAATAACGATAATAACGACTTGGTCCCAATAAAGCTCAAATGATTTTTTTTACACTTTTGTCTAATGGCTATAGTTTATGCATCGTATTTGATGGTAAGCAGTACTGTAGAAAATAATATCCTCATCTTCTGCTGCATCTACAAATACTATACTGTTTTGAAATAAAACTACGTTTACGGAATCTATCGCGTTTACTTGATTTTACTACTATCCCGACGTTTCGAATACTTTACAGCATTCATGATCACGGGTGGACTTAGATGATAGACGTCCAAGGCTCCAAGGGATAGTAGTAAAATCAAGTAAACGCGATAGATTCCGTAAACGTAGTTTTATTTCAAAATGTGTAACATTCGCGTAAATATCAGAAAGTATTATACTATACTGTTGATATTTAGATGGAAATAAATAAATAAACGACTACTATGAAAAATGCAACGAACGTATATTGTTAGCACAATTACAAGCATACGAGACAATCGCAAATTTGAGCAGATTATAAAAATGTTGCCAACTTATGGTAAATATGGTTGCGTTCTTATTTGCCAACACTCCCCACAGAACGCAGACTCATTTCACTGATACAGAACAAATATTTTTCAAAAGTAGTACCTTTAGTCAAGTTATTAGCTACCATGTTGCAACCATTTATAAATTTAAATTTAATATGTTTTCTCTAAGAAAATGTAAACGAATATCTATATGTTTAGTTTTTGGTTTATAACAGTATGTTAATGCCAGTCTTATTGCACTTTGGTTCTCACAGTAGATGAGTCGAGCGTGTGCTGCGCCGAGTCCTCGCTGCAGTCGCAATGGTGGCAGCAGGGAGTCTCCTCCCTCCTAGCGACCGTGTACAGGTACTTGCCGAAGCAGCCGTGCCCCGACAGCACCTGCACCAGTCGGAACGAGAGGACTCCGTGCCACCGCCCTATCCATTCCTCCAAAATTGGCTGGAGCGCCCCTACGGTCCAAAGACCGGCCCGAGGCGTCTCCAGCCGAACCCTCCAACGAGCGATGATAGCGCAGCGAGCATCGATGTATGTTTTGCTATACCACGTTTTATGTCACGTTCCACGGGAACGGGATAAAAAAGAAAAAAAAACCTATGTCCTTCTCCTGGTTCTAAGCTACCTTCCTACCAATTTTCAGCCAAATCGGTTCAGCCGTTCTTGAGTTATAAATAGTGTAACTAACACGACTTTCTTTTATATATATAGATTATAAAGCTGTAACAGATCTAAGTCTGTATAATGAATGTATTAAGCTATTTAGGCGCCTAAAGAACAAATTATTTGTGGACTGTGGAAAAAGACAGACTAAAATACCCATTACAAAAATTGCGCCATAGGTGGCGTGAGTCGTAAAGACTAGATGTCAACAAAATAATTGTGAAGTCATTAACATTTCTTTACATACCAATTAATTGGCCATTAACACTTCTTTACAAACCAAAAATATTGTGGCTGTTTATTTGTGTGTCACAGAACCGATTTTGACGATTTTTTTTTGTTTGATTAGACTTAAAAATTGGAAAACGTTTTAACCCGCTGTTATATTTAGAACCTGAGATACCTATAGGTAACCTAAAAACCAGCTGTTGGCTGCGGCGGAGTTATAAATAATTTTAATTATAATATTGGCATATTTATTTATGTTGATATCAATGCAACAGCAGTGCGCAAGGTACTTCACTGGGGCAAATATATATACAAGTAGTCTAGTAGAATTTCTTGGTGCCACTGTTGTTAAAATTACACAGTTTTACATCCGAATGCATGACTGTCTTAAAAAAATAGCTGTTTAATAGTACTTATATTAGAAGCTGTAATAGCACAACAGCCGTCAGGAGCCGTTCATTTTACCCGCATCTGATGGAAGTATTAGAAAAATCTGAAATCCAACCCGCCAATCGGTTTGCTACCTCCGTTGGTGATGCCATCGTTATTCTAGAGATGGCGCTGGCTGCCCCAAGAACCAATATTATTATCTGGTTACAAGACGGTTGTATACGCTCGTTTGGATCTAATGACCGAAAATATTCACTTACCAAAACAGTCATCAGTAGATGAACTCAAGTAGGTACCTAAGCTGAAAGCGTTATAAGTACATAAAAAATATAGGCCTTACGAATGCTTTATTAACAACTTAATCACATTGCCTGAATGACATAAGCTTTAACTTCATCATAAGAAGCATTTTCAAACACTTTTGAATATCTTAGCACAGCAGGCAGTGTATTTGATTCTTTGAAAATCACACCTGTAAAATTACAAAATCAAGTAAATAATTATGTACAAGGTTATAATTTAGAGTAGGTAATTTTGTATTTTATACCTAAGCTTTTATTGCTGAAGCTGGAAATATGTTCCTTACCGAACACCCTGTCGTTCGAGCAACTATCAAGGTATTAAGGGGCCATAACCCACTGTGTGCCATCTCTCTATCTATATTGGTACACCACTGAAACTTTCTGACAATATTTCAGTAGAATTGAAATCCTTACCGAACACCCTGTCGTTCGAGCAACTGTCAAGGTATTAAGGGGCCATAACCCACTGTGTGCCATCTCTCTATCTATATTGGTACACCACTGAAACTTTCTGTCAATATTTCAGTAGAATTGTTTTTTTTTATAGACTTATTAATAGTCCAAACTAAACACACATAAGTAGCTATGCTTTATTTTTTTTTATTTTTTTGGTCCAGTGCAGGCGAAGAGATTGCACACAGCGGGTTTATTTTGTGAGTGAGAGCCCCACACTACCCTGTTCATTGTAACAATGGTGTGCGGTTAGGACCATTTTATGGATGTTAAAAGAATGACTGTTAGGCTATTTAGACGTCTCTAAACACAATACCAATCGTTTTTAGAATTGCTGTCTATTTATTTGTAAAATTTACCAAACGATTTTTTTATGATAGCACTTAATTAGACTTAAAAGTTGTTAGGTAAGTATATGTTTTATGCCGCTACTAAATCGAGAGCACACATACTTAACCTAAAATACTTGCATTAACCAACTAGCTTTACTAGATTTAATACTATTATTAAAAGTTTTACTGTAAGTAGCAGGATACTTACGCATTGCAGCTAGAGTTAATATTGCGTAAAGCAACAAACATGCAAGCACGCCGATGATATTTAGCACCAGAAAAACTTGCGTACGAGTTGAGTAGGCGCCTTCACTGTCCAAAGAAATGTGACAAGGATCAAAGTTTAGTTCATGTACATGCGAGGGTAATTTTAAGTTTTTACAATCCGTGTCGTAATGGACTACATTACGAGTCGTTTTTGGACCCAGAGTATACCATCGTCTTCTATATATAGGTACCTCTAGCTACTGTCATTCTTTCTAATTCATTTAAAACAAATTGATTACGGTTGACAATAATTGATCAAATAAATTGTAGCTGATACGAAGTCTATCGGGTCTTCTAGTAGGTACCTATGTAATAAAAAATATTGTTTTCTTTAGCGGTGAATGACATTGTGAAAATAATATGCCTGTAAGCTCTACATTATATTATCATAAAGCCTCAGTAAGAATTATAAGCATTCCCGACCATGCAGTCGATATCTATTCTCAAATCAAACCATCAAATATGATCAACATACTATACTATCACTTATAGCTATGAATACTTCTATTGATGCAACGAGAACACTATAATTCTTACCTGGTTATTATAGCTTGTTGTACTTGCATTTTTCTTAACTGAAATAATATATAAGGGACTAGGTATTTAAAATTATAACGACAACTTTGTTTTTCAACAAATAAATTTAAGTGTAAAGTGATCAAATCTTATTTTAACGACAAAGATAGACATGAAATCAAGGAACATTTCATAGATAAATAACTGAACATAAGTAGTGTGAGTAGTATATAAATGAAATATACCTGTAAACAGAGAAAAAGCTAGTTTGTTTGCTCTTCCAAGTATAGTTATTTATCTATGGTTTTCTCTGAGAAAAAAAGTGACAGCATCCAACGAGTAATGCGTATAACCTCACGAGGAGTATAAGGTATAACCAGAAAACGTCAACTATACGAGTAGGTAATTTCTTTGTGTTATTTTTCAAGATAGTTAGAGCGAAAGAGTAGAATAATCTAGGTAGAGCCCAACAGGATCGCCATGAAGAAGCATTAAATTAGAGCCAAAGCTACTCTTTGATTTGACCATTGTTGTTGTGTGTCGGAGTTTTGGCGGGAACGCGAATGCGAGGCGGGAAAATAGAAGACGACGAAATAATAATAATTGCTAGCTATAAATAGCACTAGCAGTTGGCCGCGATTCGCCAGTGATAATTATTTTACCTCTTAATACCCTATTTTAACCCTTAATATCATCTATCCATCAGTATTTCATCGTTCACTGCTGGAATTAGACCTCCCCAAGAGACATCCAAGACGAACAGACCTGAGCTGCTTGCATCCAAAAGCCACTCCACGGTACGCTGAGTGACTGAGCCTTGATACAAGGCAAAGGATGTATATGGCCTCTGCCGATGCCCGCTGCGGCGGCTACGGTGGACGCCGTCATTCCTCATGCGCCGCACAACACCCCACGTTTTCTTGAACAGAACTACACATTATCATTATTAAACACAAAGTGAAAAATGTGAAATCGAAAATAACAGTCACGAGCAGGATTTGAATCTGCATCTCCTGGATACCGTCCAGATGCTTTGCCAATTCAGCCATCGTGACAATTGCTCCTGACTGCTAATTTCGATGACACATTCATACTTAACGTCTTTGGGTGACGTCTGCGCCATCTGTCGGCAGTATTTTCATACATTATACCGACCAGGTAAACTTAATTTTACAATTAAGATTTTTACTTAATAATGACGCAAACCCTGTAAATATGTATATATATTTTTTAGCATTTGACATGCTCAGCACTATACATTAAACACAAAGTGAAACTAGTCGGTACCTATAATGTATGAAAATACTGCCGACTGATGGCGCAGGCGTTACCCAAAGACGTTAAGTATGAATGTGTTATCGAAATTAGCAGTCGGGAGCAATTGTCACGATGGCTGAATTGGCAAAGCATCTGGACGGTATCCAGGAGATGCCGGTTCAAATCCTGCTCGTGACTGTTATTTTTGATTTCACATTTTTCACTTTGTGTTTAATGTATAGTGCTAAGCATGTCAAATGCTAAAAATATATAAATACATTATCATTATGTTTGAATTTGTGCGTGTGCCGCCCCGCCTGTCGCAGCACGCGCCTTTTGTCCATAAACAGAGAAAAGGCACAACGCGTCGCGCATCCCCCTGGCAACATCCCGCATGTTTCACGAACGAGGCAGGTAGATCACATGACATCTATTTAATGATGATGACACGAGTTCAGACTAAAATACTGAGTTTTGCACAATCGCTCAGAAGATAAGTTTTTGAATTTTTGATGTGAAACATCTAATGCGGCGGGAGGGTAAAATCGGCTGTTAGCATGGCGACGCTTTTATTTTACTTGTCCTGTTCAAATCTTGCAAGTAAAAGGAAGCGGGTGAATCTGGGCCTAACGTTACACAAATAAAAAGTTCATCAATATTTCTTTCTATATTTTTTGTTGTCAATTGCGAAATATAAATAATAACTGACCTGCAAACCCTAGTCGACGTAATGGCAGAAGATTGTAAGAAAAGGGGCCTACGTGTGAATGTGAGCAAAACCAAAATAATGGTTTTTGAAAAAGGAGAAGCCAGAGAAGATATTAGAGTAGCAATAGGAAATGGTGTGCTAGAACAAGTGGATGAATTTGTATATCTTGGATGTGGATTCAGTCGGGATGGAAGGTACACCGCTGATGTAGAGAGAAGAGTGAATGCGGGAAATAGAGTAAACGGAGCATTGGGACAACTTCTCGGCAGTCATCACCTCAGCCAGAAGGCACGTGTCGCAATACACAACGCAGTGCTAGTCCCAAAGGTATTGTATGGAAGCGAGAGTTGGATATGCAAAAAGGAGCATGAGAGTAAAATCAATGCGGTCGAAATGCGATCTCTGCGGAGAATCTGTGGAGTGAGGCTGACTGACCGCATTCGTAACGACGACGTAAGAGAGCGAGTAGGTATGAAAGAGAGTATTGGTGTAAAGATGCGAAAGGGAATGCTCCGATGGTTCGGACATGTGGAAAGACTGCCGGACGAGCGACTGCTAAAGAAGATAAACAATGCGAAAGTGGAAGGATGTAGGTACAGGGGGAGACCGAGACTCATCTACCTAGACCAAATCGATCATGTATTGAAGGAAGGTGGAGTCGGGAGTCTCCGAAACCGGCGAGCGTGTATGAACAGAGTTATGAATGTTGAGGAAGCGAGAGATGTATGCAAGAATAGAACCTCTTGGCACTCTGTTCTCTCTGCCTACCCCGCAAGGGAAATGGCGTGATGATAAGTAAGTATAGTGATACACTTATTTTTAGTATATAAAGAAGTCTGGAACATACTTTACTTTAAAAGTACATAATAGTAGCTTTATTTAAGGCAATTATATTTAAGTTTAAAAAAAAAGTTGTAAAACATTGATCTCAAAATCGATCAGAAAAATCGATAATCGCATTTTTTTAAACAGGCAACAAAGTGAATAATGTCAAATTGTCATTTCAGACGTCAAGTCATTCACTTCGCTTAGCTTGACCTCGCTCTAGTGGATAATTCTGTTGTTTTCGTGTGAGTGGAAAATGAAAACGTGAAAAAGATTCTGACGGTTATTGCTTTGACGAACGACCCATGCATTTCTCTAAGGACTTTGATAGCTTTCCTACTTGCCTGACCACAGCCTGATCTACCGGATTTCGAATTTATTTATTCGTACTGTTTTAATACCTACTAGGTAGGTACCACTTCATTTATTTCTAATAACTCAGGTGTTATTATTAAGTACAACGAAATTGTTTGGTATCCTATGTGTATAAAAAGTACAATGTGAGAGTTCATTGTGATGAAAATGACGTTGTTTATGTGCCTACTATATTTACTGTGCTACCTATATTTTTATTTTGCAATATTATTCATAAACTTTTTAGTTTTTTAGAAATGGTATTAATTTATAAATCAAATTATGCACGAATCAATACTGTAACGTCAAGCCCAACTTTCTACGAATTTTCGCCCACTTCCTTTGACACACTTCCCGGTTTCCGATTGAGCTGAAATTTTACACGCATATGTATATTACGTAAGAATGCAATATTATGATGACATGGAGCTGACCTGATGATGGAGCTGGAAGGTGGACATAGTAAAAAAGACAAAGCAAATCCCGGAAAATTGTATATTTATCATCAATATATTCAAGAGTTTTCTAACAAAGAACTCGAGATAGAATTGTTCCTTGAAAGATATCGTTATGATGTAATTTGTTTTACGGAACACTGGTTCAAAAAACATCAAATGATAATTAATTATGAAAACTATTGTATTGGTAGTTCGTTCAACCGACAGTCAGCATTACATGGTGGTTCAATGATTCTTATTAAAAATAAAATTGTATTTAAGGAACGGAAAGACATTGTGTGACTTTCGGTGGAACCTAGCATAGAAATTTCCTGTGTGGAGATGAAACAGCACATAGTTATGTGCGCGTACAGACCACCCAATTCCATTAATTTTACTTTATTTCTTACAGTAATGGAGGATGTTCTGAGAAATCTTAGTAAAAATTGTAAAGCGATAATAGTTTGTGGCGATTTCAATGTAAATTTGTTAGAAAAAAACATGTATAGTCTTCAATTGTTAAACTTATTTCATTCTTTTAATTTAGTAATTCGTATCACTAGACAAAAATTATTTGAATTATATGAACTACGTGCACAAACATCTGATGAGTCGCTTAGAAATTATGTAAGGCAATATTCAAAGATTTTTAAAATGGTCTGTCATGAGGCAAAATCGAACTTTCTTTCAAATAAAATTAAATTTTCTGATAATAAAATCAAAACAGTTTGGAACATTATCAACAACGAGACTGGTAGAAACAAATGTCGTAACACAGAGTTCTGTTTACAAACCGCGAAAGGTAATATTAGGTCTAACGCAGCAGTGGCTCAAGAATATGAAACTTTTTTTACAAATATACCGATTAGAACTACTGAGTCACTAAACTCGTCACCTTTTCTAGCAAGTGCTCTACTTAAAACCAATGTTGCCCGGTGCAGTACTGATTTCAAATTTTGGCATGTAACACCTAAAGACATAGTCAAAATATTCATATCTATTAAATTGAAAAATACGGGAGATTTATGGGATATGTCAGTAAAGATGATTAAGGCAATAATAACAACACTAGCGCCATTCTTAGCAGACATATTCAATGCATGTGTTGATGAAGGAACGTTCCCAGATTTGATGAAGTTCAGTAAGGTCATCCCATTATTTAAATCTGGTGATAAACGAGATCCGGGTAACTTTAGACCAGTGTCTGTTCTGCCAGTACTAAGTAAAATCTTCGAAAAGATGATATTAAGCCAGATGTTTTCACATTTCAATGCAAACAATTTGCTCGATAATAGGCAATTCGGATTTACCAAAGGTCGATGTACTACCGACGCAGGGTTACTCTTATGAAGCATATCCTGGAAGCCTGGGAGAGATCACAAGACGCTATTGGTGTGTTTTGTGATCTCTCAAAGGCGTTTGACTGTGAGTGTCATGAAACGTTGCTTCTTAAATTAGAACATTATGGAGTCAGGGGAAATGCTCTTGAACTTTTGCAATCTTATCTGAGCGGTAGAGTCCAAACTGTCCAGATAAATGGTGCTAGATCGTCTGGATCTCAAATAGGAATAGGTGTGCCTCAAGGGTCCGTATTAGGACCTTTTTTGTATTTAGTGTATATAAATGACTTACCTTCAGTATTAAAAGGTGAAATGAAGGTTGTGCTGTTTGCGGACGATACATCACTTGTATTTGATATTGATAGGAAATCTACAAATATTGACGATGTAAATAGTGCACTTCAAAAAGTCCACAATTGGTTTACTGCTAATAATTTGGTATTAAATGCAAATAAAACGAAATGTATAAAATTTACTCTCTCAAATAGTGTACGTAATGACCATCAAGTTGTTCTTAATAATGAAAAAATAGTTTTTATTGACAAAACAGTTTTCTTAGGGATTACACTTGACTCAAGACTTCAGTGGAATTTTCATATAAACCAACTTTCGGGGAGACTTAGCTCGGCTGCCTATGCAGTTAGAAAAGTGCGTCAGTTTACCGACGTTGCCACTGCAAGACTGGTTTACTTTAGTTACTTCCACAGTGTAATGTCTTACGGCATGCTGCTGTGGGGCCAAGCGGCTGATATAAACTCGATTTTTGTTTTACAAAAGCGAGCTATTCGGTCAATTTATAACCTACGCTGTCGGGACTCCCTGAGAGAACTGTTTAAGGAAATAGATATCTTGACTGTGCCCTGCCAGTTCATCTATGAAAATATAATGTACGCTTATAAAAATTATGATAAATTTTGTAAAAAGTCTGATATACGAGTACATAGTTATAATTTAAGAAATAAAGATAAACTATCACAACCAGCATTTAGACTGGCAAAGACCAATAAAACATTTTTAGGGCTAAGTATACGATGCTTTAATAAAATACCACAAAATATTGTAAACTTGCCAATACTTAAATTTAAATTATTAATAAAACAAACTTTAATTAAAAAGGCTTACTATAGAGTAGATGATTATCTCGACGATAAATGTGTTTGGGATATTTATAGTCCTAAGTTTTTAATTATTTAATATTATAAGTGTAGTAGAATTTAGTATAAAGTGACCCTTGAGTTTCTTGCTCGTTCTTCTCAGGGGAACCTGCCTTATGAACGAGCGGTAATGTAAAAATATTGACTTATTTCAAGTGTAGCTTTCTACCTACGAAATAAATATATTTTTGATTTATTTGATTTGAATGAAACAGCGCAACCCCATCGAGTTTGGGCTCGTATGATTCGTCTTGACGAGTACTTTGTCTCTAGATGGTATCCAGGGTCTGAAGATGGAGCTGGAAGGTGGCCAAAGTAACTCTGTAATGAAACGACCCAAACCCATCGAGATTATACTCGTTTGATTCGTCTTAAGGAGTACTTTGTCAAGTTTTTTTTATTGCATGTAGTGGCAGTCGAGCCACGGCCCATCTGATGGTATATGGTAACCGTCGCTCATGGACTCAACTATATCGAGAGTATTGTCAAGCCGCTACTCACCATTTCATTTCACAGATATGAAATGAAAGAATAAACGGCTATCTCCTGCTACAACCAAAATGCAACGATGTGATTCATGGCCGGTCACGCAGGAGATGGTGGTACCAACTCGCTCGGGCCTGATACCAAGTGAGTACTCCCACTTGGTACCCAGCCCTACCACTAGTCATGCAATGGATGGTAATTGCTTACTTCCCTTAGTCGCCTCATACGACACCCGTGGGTAAGGATGGGGTGACAATTGTATTCTTAGTCCGTCACCACACGGACAATAACGTTGTTAGTATTTACAAAAATAAACTAAATGTCGTGTCTATCAGGCTCAAAATTTTACAAAACATACAAAATTATACAACATTTTTTTTATTGCCAACGGTGGCAGATGAGCTAACGGCCCACCTGATGTTAAGTAGTAACTGCCGCCCATGGACTATGGCAACACCAGGGGCACAGCCAAGTCGCCGCCTACCGTGAGCAGGTAAAGTGCTCTTCTCAAACCTCGTTTAAAGAGGGACAAATCGTAACGCTGGGGAAACACCGTAGCAGGAAGTTCATTCTAGATCTTACACGTACGTGGTAGAAAAGAACGCTGAAAACGAACTGTCTTGGACGAGATCGTTTCCAGGTGGTATGGATGAACCCTAGTACGGCGTCTCGTGGTCCGGTGGTAAAACGGCTATGTTGGTACCACCTCAAACACTTCCTCAGAGCACTCCCCGTCGAAGAGTCGATAGAGTACACAGAGAGCCCCAAAGTCTCTCCACCGCCCCAACGACTCCAGCTCATCCGTGAGATTGGGATCATTGACAATCCGAACAGTGCGTCTTTGCATGGAGTCAAGTGGGAAAATACAGAATAAACCCTGTATAGCTACCAAGTTAACAAGAAACTCTATCTAAAAGCCATCATTTTGTAAAAATAGGTATTATCTAGCTAGATAGATATCTAGTAACTATTTATGCCTAATATAAAATTATTGACTTATTGCTAAGAAACTTTACTAATATAACTCTACAAATAGAAATAAGTACAACTTTACTATATAGGCCTGTTTTCTTTAATGTATTTTAACAAGAAGAGTAAACGTCAGCAAGATCATGGCGCATACGATTAAAGTCATGATAGCCACATCAGATACGCTTTTAGTAATTCCTTGATTTGCTCCACTTGTTTCTGTTCCCCACGAAGAAGCAGCCAATAATTCTAAAAATAAAAATAAATGTTATATTATGCTTCAACATCAAAGAAAAGTAAATAAAAGATTTAATTTTTGCCTGTAGAGCATTGATTTATTAAATCATATCAATGCTGTAGAGGCAAACCATTGAGCTCTGAGGCAAACGTGTATGAATTTTTTGCAGAATTGCAACGAATCTTTTTGCGTCTAAAAATAATTATGTAACAACAAAAAAGACCACGCAGACAATTTTGCGAAAAAAAGTTTTTTTTTATAAGGCCTGGCCACTAATTATTTCGAAAAATTTGGTTATTTAAAAGTAAAAATACCCTTGTTCGAAATTCCCTCCACATTTTTTCGAGAGCCAAATTAAATTATCGTGTCCAATCGTGTCTGTCTCATTTAAGGAACATTTTCGTGAGATGATTTTCTACGATTTTAAATGTGACCTAAAACCTGATGAGTCATTTGATCGACTTCAAATGGTTTTTATGGATGAAGGACCTTCAAAAGTAACTATCTGCCGTTGGCATAGTGACTTCAAGCGTGGTCGCCTTACTTTGGGCGATGAACAAAGGAGTGGTCGTCCTACCGCCGACGACGGCTGTCACGGAGGAAAGTGTACTGGCAGTAAAAAAAAAATATTCAAGAAAACAAGCGAATTACATACGAAGATAGTTGAAAAAAAATATACCGCATTTTCAAACATTTAAGGGATGATGTCGCAACCGCGAGATGCCTGCCAGAACGGTAGGTACTTAATTGGCTGATAATAAAACCTCATTTAAAAATTTTCTAGTTTTGTGGGAAACGGGTTAGTCAGATGGTTCGCTAGATTTTAGACCAATAGGTAAATAATATTATAGCGCTGATAACGTATTAATGTACGTAACGTACGTACGAAATAATTTTAAATCATACTCACTCGTAGTTTATGACACTTCGTTTTGGAAAGGTTTTGTTTATATTTGTGTGCGTGAGCGTGTGTAATTACAAGTTTGGCATGGTTTTATGTGGGTGTTTCACGTAAATAAAAATACATAAAAGGGAAACGAAACCCTGATCTTACCTCCAATGTTACCTCCAGTCACTACTATGATTACAAACCAGTACAGATACATTGTCACGAGGTGATACAACCGGCCACGCTCTCTTTACTAGTACTGCGAAAGGCTATTCACTGACAGTAGGCTTTCACCGGCTATTGATTTATCTTATCTTATATACGTCACACTATATAATTATATTATCGTTTTTCAATTGATGTGGTTTAATGGAAATAGATATAAGGTATGTTGTTGTTGCTAATATGATGGACATAGAATGAATATAGGTACAACACATACCTATAAATTAATGTAGCATTGTTCTACATATAACAGTCTGCATGTGTTGCGTAAAAAATGATAATTTAAATGGGATCTACAAGTCAAATCAGTAGCTTCACGTATCCGAAAAATAGTTCCCATCTTTAAGAGTTCTTATCATGCAAATATATAAGGCACTCTGTGAATGTATAATTACTCATTGCATTTGTGCATGGGGTAGTGCTTGTAAAAAATATTCGATCGAGATTGAGAAGGCGCAACGGGCCTTACCCACCTTACTAAAAGTTGCTAGATTTCTTCCTTATCGTTAGGTACCCTTTTTTTTTGTTAAGACGGGAAAAAATGTTCCTAACCGCACACCCTATCGTTCGGGGCAACGACCAGGGTAGTGTTGGGCCTGCACCCGCTAAAGAAACCCGCCGTGTGCCGTCTCTCCGCCTTTATTGGCGGGCCACTGGAACTATGTTACATTCCTTTGGTGGTATCGTTAGGTACCCTACTACTCATTTATATGTATCTACTATGTGATATTTTATTCTGTTAGGAAATTATTTATATATCAATTTGTACTAAAGACTTCAAGACGAATCAAACGAGTATAAACTCGATAGGGTTGCGTAGTTTCATTACAGAGTTACTGTGGCGACTTTCCAGCTCCATCGTCAGACCATGGACACCATCTAGAGACAAAGTACTCGTCAAGACAAATCATACGAGCCCAAACACGATGGAGTTGTCATTTTATAACGGAGTTCCTATAGCCACCTTCTAGCTCCATCATCAGACCCTGGATACCACCTAAAGACAAAGTACTCGTCAAGACGAATCAAATGATTCCATACTCGATGGGGTTGCTTCGTTTCATTACAGAGTTACTGTGGTCACCACCAGCTCCATCATCAGACCCTGGATATCATCTAACACAAAGTAATCTAGTCAGGACATTTCAAACGAGCCCTAAGTCGATGGAGTTGCGCCATTTAATTACAGAGTTTCGCATGACAACCTTCCAGCTCCATCATCAGACCCTGGATACCATCTAAAGACAAATTACTCATCAAGACGAATCAAATGTGTCCAAACTCGACGGGGTTACGTCATTTCATTATAGAGTTACTGTGACCACCTTCCAGCTTCATCATCAGCCCCTGGATACCATCTAGACACAAAGTACTCGGCAAGACGAATTATACGAGCTCAAACTCGATGCGGTTGCGCCGTTTCTATATAGAGTTCCTATGTCCACCTTCCAGCTCCATCGTCAGATCAGCTCCATGTCATCATAATATTGCTTTGTCTCGTGATATACACATGCACGTAAAATTTCAGCTCAATCGGAAACCGGGAAGTGTGTTAAATTTAACTTGCAAGATTTGAACGGGACAAGTACAGTAAAAGCGTCGCCATGCTAACAGCCGATTTTATCCTCCCTCGGTATTAGATATTTCACATCAAAAAACCTATCGCTAAATGTCTTATAACAAGATTTTATAGTGCATATGGTCAAAGATATGATTATTTAGCGCCAAAAATATATAATATAGTAAATAAATAGAAGAATACAAAATACTAGCCTTAGAAGAATATAAAATATAAGCTAGTTTTTTTGATGTGAAACATCTAATGCGGAGGGAGGTAAAATCGGCTGTTAGCGTGGCGACGCTTTTATTTTACTTGTCTAAATTGTGTAAATCTTGTAAGTTAAATTTGACACACTTCCCGGTTTCCGACTGAGCTGAAATTTTACACGCATGTGTATATCGCGTGACAATGCAACATTATAATGACATGGAGCTGATCTGATGATGGAGCTGGAAAGTGGACATAGGAGCTCTATAATGAAAAGGCGCAACCCCAACGAGTTTGGACTCGTATGATTCATCTTGATGAGTACTTTGTCTCTAGGTGATATCCAGGGTCTGATGATGAAGCTGGAAGGTGGCCACAGTAACTCTATAATGAAACAACGCAACTCCATCGAGTTTGGACTCGTCTGATTCATTTTGATGAGTACTTTGTCTTTAGATGGTATCCAAGGTCTGATGATGGAGCTGGAAGGTGGCCATGCGAAACTCTGTGATTAAATGGCGTGACTCCATCGAGTTAGGGCTCGTGTGAAATGTCTTGACTAGTACTCCAGTCCTAGATGATATCCAGGGTCTGATGATGGAGCTGGAAGGTGGCTACAGTAACTCTGTAATGAAACGACGCAATCCCATCGAGTTTGGAATCGTTTGATTCGTCTTGACGAGTACATTCTCTTTAGATGGTATCCATGTCTGGTGATGGAGCTAAAAGGTTACCATAGAAACTCCGTTATAAGGCGACATAACTCCATTGAGTTCGGGCTCGTATGATTCGTGTTGATGAGTACTTTGTCTCTAGATGGTATCCAGGGTCTGATGATGGAGCTAGAAGGTGGTTACACACAGTTACTCTGTAATGAAACAACTCAACTCTATCGAGTTTATACTCATTTGATTCGTCTTGAGGTGTACTTTGTCAAGTTATGATCATTTTATTTTTACAAAATAATGTCGATGTTTCACATCTAGTAGATGTCCGACGACGTCTAATTTTTTTAGGTTATATCTCAGGTTTTCGATATAGTAATGGGATAAAATGTAGATATACCAGTTTTTAAGTCTAATCAAGAGCTATCAAATAAAAAGTTGCATCAAAATTCGTTCAGTAGTTTTTGCGTGATGCGCGAACGAACTAACACATAAACAGACAAAAAATCTAAAAAAATCGTTGTGTTCAGATATGCCTATATAGCCTAATAGGCATTTTTTTTTAAATATCTCAAATGTACAGACATAGCTCTGTTACAACTTTATAATAGTATAGATGCTAACAACTATTCAATAATGAAAATTTGGCTCAAAAAACTAAATTATGCCGATACTGAGTAACTTCTACAAGACTTAAGCTAGTACACACAAACAGTTTTACAAATATACAGACATACACACGCACACGCATGCACGTACACACACACACACACACACACACACACACACACACACACACAACCACACTGTCCGTATATGGTACCTATATTTCAATCATTATTATGTATTTTTTTATTACCTAGCTATATTGCACGCCTCATAAGCGAAGCGTTGAGGTGGGTATTACTCTCGCTTCACAGAGAACAACTGATTTTTCAAACTTAAAATGTCTCTATTTATCATATATTGCACTTGTAAAAAAACACTATTTTTGACACTCATAATATTTTTTATGCCATTTTTGTTATTTAAACTAGTTACAAAACTGTTTAAAAAGTTCTGTCTTGGACGTCCGTGTGTTGTAGGTATGTTCGGATAATGTATGTTAACACGATAATGACCGTAATACTTTACTAATCGAGTATTTTTTTCTTTTACGATTCAGTATAATTACGAATGGAGCCCTATCACTTTTCACGGTCTGATTCGATGTGGTTTTAATTGTTATTAAATAAACAAAAAAATTGTGAATATTTACGCTCGACTCGACACTAAAACCAGCGCTATCCTTATTACGCGAGAACTACTTCTATAGACCAAAGTAGAAGTACTTTTAAAATTTGCGCTAGATGGCGTATAATACATGAAAACCACAGTACTTTTCGAAATTAGCGCTATCTATGTGATTTATTGAAAACTACTTAGTAAGACCAATACATTATTAGTAACTTATCCAATAATCAATTTTATTGTGAAAAATGAAGATTATGAGGCGTGCACTTTTGGATTTTCCAAAGTATTTTCTTTTGCGTTTAAGTTTATCATAGGGTATTTTGTACTACGAGTATATCTCAATATGTTCTAATTTAAGGCTTAAGTTTAATAACTACATCATTGGAAGGATCTTGTAATACAGTTATTTTAAAAAACTAGTACAGGGATCAGCGCCTCAATGATAAATAAGTACCTATGTAAAACTTTTATAGAAATAAACCATTATTATTAGAATAATAATACTAAAACATCAGGTGCTAAAAAGTATTTTGTTACACAAACTAAACCATAAAACTTACATGGAATATCCCACAGCTCGATTAGGAGTAGGTACTTACCTATTGTTGTCATTGACCAAACACGTATGAAAGTCACATAGGATAGGTACAATATTACTGTTTAAAGTACATATATAATTTAATTTTGGTTATTGATTAGGTACCCTTACGTTTTCCGTCGACCCTAAAAGTCCGTGAGGGGCCTGATCGAGATAACGTATTTGTTTTGCGTTAAATCGCATGCGTATTGCACCGTATTTTTTTTTTATTGCATACCACGGCCCATCTGATGGTAAATGGTAACCGTCGCCCATGGACTCGACTATACCGAGAGTATTATCAAGCCGCTGCTCACCAATTCCTTTCACAGATATGAAATGAAATATAAACGGCTATCTCCTGCTACAGCCAAAACGCAACGATGTGCTTCATGGCCGGTCACACGGGAGATGGTGGTACCAACCCGCTCGGGCCCGATTCCAAGTGAGTACTCCCACTTGGTACCCAGCCCTACCACCAGTCATGCAATGGATGATAACTGCTTACTTCCCTTAGTCGCCTCATACGACACCCATGGGAAAGAATGGGGTGATGATACTTGTATTCTTAGTCCGTCACCACACGGCTGAACCCCGTAAAATGATAAGACACCCAGGTAATTTTACGGACCAAAATATTGATGTTTCTTTACATCTATTCTTTTTTATTAACCCTATACTTAGTAAACAATTTTAGTCGTGGTGCTTACCACTTACCAGCAGTTATAAAAAATTGTAACTATTTACACAGTAATCCTTGATTACATTGTTTACGTGGTGTTTCAATTATTCTTTGTGTAATACGGTTCTATTTTTAAATAATAACAATCCTACGACGACAAATTGTTACTTTTGTCCTCATAGAAAGGAAAAAAGGATAAGAAAAAAAAAGAATAATGGAACTATTTAAAAAAAAAAGAATAATGGGACTATTAGAAAGGAAAAACGTGAATTATACAATTTATCTGGCGGAACTGATTGCTACTCACGGTGATATTATTCTGTGTTCGTGTGGCTGAATCTGTCATGCTTAATTGAAGGTCCAATGCCTGTGGCAAGTGGTGTGGTACAGGTAATCTTCTTCCCTTTTAATATGGGAAGGGGGGTGATGGCTGAGCCATGCGTTAGACTCGAGAACGGCTACTGATGGTGACTGGTTGATCTCGCTATCAAGGGCGTGGATGGTGTCGTTGTAGAGATCGGTACCTACCTATTTTCTTTTTTTTGGCGAAATATTTTCCTTAATTATTTGTTTGCATTCTAGTCACTGACGCCATTGCTGATTATATTGCGCCATTGTGGCATACTTTAATAATTATTAGGTAATAGTACCTATTTGATATAATATAGTAGTCATATTGGCTTAGCATCTTTTGATGTCAATTTAGTTATAAGGAACCGTATCTAATTGCAACAAATTAGCAATTTAAAAAAGTTCCCCATGAGTTTCTTGCCGGGTTTTTATTTTGAAAGGATTTACGATGGAATCCGGCGGTTTGTGGCGATTTCAATCGCTGCATTGTTGTTTGCGGATGTACTTGCGTCAGGCGTTGGTGTTAGTTACACGAGTAAATGGATTCTTGACAATTTTTAAGTGCTGTATAATAGACTTATGATAATATTAAATTTGAATTTGAAGAAACGGTTCCAGCTGAATTCCTTTATATAGATGACACTAGTAACAGCCACTCTATTCCAAGTAAATTGTGTGTATAAAAATACAGTTAACATAATAAAGAAACCATTGTTGAAGGGCTCGATTATCACACCCTCTCGTAAAGTAAGCAACTCTACGGATTAGAGATTACCTACCAAATCTTCACAGGAAGGCTACCTTAGGGCCCAAAAATTGTTTATATAGGATTTCTTAATAAGTTCCAGCTAATGGTAGAGCCTTGCATATACCGGAGGCCTCCCCCATATCCTCTCCTAATTACTCTTCCTATCCTCTTCTGATTATCTTTCCTCTCCACCTCATATCCCATTCTTTAGAGATGGTGACGCTCGAGTGATGTAATGTTACTAGCGTCTATAGGCTACGTGCTATGGTAACCGCTTACCATCCGGTAGGCCGCATGCTTAATTGCTACCCACGTAGTAAAAAGAAAAATAAAAAGTCACTGCTTGCTTAGTTTGTAAACATCCGTGTGGTGACGGACTAAGAATACAAGTGTCACCACCCCATCCTTTCCCGCGGGTCGACACCCGCGTGAAAGGATAAGGCGACTAAGGGAAGTAAGCAATTATCATCCATTGCATTACTGGTGGTAGGGCTGGGTACTAAGCGAGAGTACTCACTTACTATCGGGCCCAAACCAGTCGGTACCACCGTCTCCTGCGTGACCGGTCATGAAGCACGTTAGTATATTTTGGCTGTAGCAGAAGATAGTTTATTCTTTTATTTCACATCTGAGAAATGAAATGGTGCGCAGCGGCTTGACTATACCGTGGGTTAAGAACAAGAACAGAGTAAGATCAAAAATTCAAAAAGAATTTTTTTTGACCATTCGTTTTTTTAATCCCCATATTTTTATTTGCCAAAAAACTGGGACGTTATAGTGTGTAGATTGCTTAGTACAAAGATTTTTGTTTACTGCCAAAATGAAGTGTTGCTACTTACAATAATCTTGACATTATTTTGTCAAAAAAGTTACGAGCACAACGATTGAAAGTCGATTTACAGAGCGAATAGGACACCGAAGATGCCTTGAATGTATTCGCTCACATAACGTATCTTGTCATACGTTTTTAACGCATAAATATTGATTATGTAGCCTATTATTTTTAAGGCCATTTTAACGGAAGTTCCGTTGCATTCCACACATTATTAAATTTATGTAACAGCCATAATGACGGAAATCAACCATTTTTTTTAAATAAAATTTATTAAAATAATAACGTTTTTTGATTGCCCAAAAAGTTACACTATTCTGTAGCCGATAAATAAAGCTTTATTATTAGTAAAAATCAGATATCTAACTACTATAGATTTTGTCATAAAAGAGTTATAAGATAACGGCAGGTAAATTTGAGTTGTTTTTCGGCTCTCCTGTGAAGTTGTCATTTTGCCCTTACGCTTCTCTAGTTCTTAACACACGATACCTACTCTCGGTATAGTTGAGTCCATGAGCAACGGTTACCACTTGCCATCAGGTGGCCCGTGGCTCGTCTGCCATCATAAGCAATAAAAAAAAGAACAAAGCTGACAACTTATCAACCCGGTAACTTGCAAGGCGTTATATCATGACTTTTGTGACGTATATACTTTATTGGAATTAATGTAGATGGTGTAATAACATGAATGGGAGAAAAATTACAAATAAAAGCGTTAAATACCATATTAGAAAAGTGTAAGGGGTCACACTACCGCGTACTAAAATGTTAGACTTGGCATTATACATAATGAAATAACTGACATTTTGACGGCCTTATAATAACATTTTCACTTTATATAATAAGATTTTTTTAAAGAAACAAGCGTGAACATTTTTTCGTAAAAGTATTCTAAGCATGCATTTAAAAAGCAAGTGATACAAAAGAGACGGCATTGGATTATGTTTGTACTGGGTATGGGGTCTCGCTTTTTCAACACCATCAGTGTCCACTGGACCGGTCACATGATCCTCCTTAATTTTTCCCTACTTAAACTTACAAAATAAAGGGCAGTAGGATTTTTCAAAAGCATAAATGTTTCGTATATAGGTACCTAAGTAATCTCTCTGATTATTTACTTTTGCAGCGGAGTGCACCTGATACGGACAATCATTTAAACAAGGGCTTAAACTTACGTTAACTAATTTAACATGCTAAAGTTGACACTAGAAGGACAGTATCTATAAGTTTACCTACGACTTAAAATTCTTTTGCTCCTGTGTCATCACCTCTAACTACGTATCGGTCGGATAGGTAAATACCTTAGTTAGATAGATATTATACGATGTAAACCAAAACTTACGTAATCTAGCTTTGTAATGGCAACATTTAATTGTTAAAAATAACTATCAAAATGTCCTTGAAAATGCTTCCGGATTGGTAGAGGCACAAATAATTGTTCACTAAGCAAGCAGTTTCCCAGCAATCGGTGCTACTGCGGCAAGTTGACAAACTAGTCATAAATACATTTATATCACGTCAACTTATTTATTCATTTAATGTTGTTTTATAATTAGACGAGATTGACCGGCCAGAGTGTAGGTGAGGCGTCCCTCGCTCAATACGTCCGAATACAGCGGCGTGCGCGCTCGCACGTTTCATCTGTAGAAATAACATTGTTTACAAACAAATAAACAGTTGGTTTATAGTTGGAGAAAATATACTATTATATGGAATAGAAGGTAAGATATTCTTTATTATCGTAAGCAGTGCGTGATTCACAATATCGTAGACTGATATTTAAAAATTAAGATCTTATATCTTGTGCGTTGCGGTCCAGTTTGGTTTTTATTCAAATGTTTTCTGGTCACGCAACGTGCACACGTAACGAGTGCATATGGTTTATACCTTTTTAGAAAAAATATGTGTGTCTACTTTGCGGCTGAACAAAAAAGTTTAGAAGCTGTACTGTATGTGTATAATTATGGTCATAGATACGACTGAGAATTACTTATGTTATGCACAACTATTCGTCTTATTAATTGTTTACGGGTTAGAACGATACATTATAAATATGCTTAAATATTGTGGCTATATACCTACCTAAGTAGTGATATTTAGTTAAATATAATTTTGCCTTAGAGATCTTTAAAGCCACAGTTATCCTTTACAGTGAAACTTTACCACTTATAAAATTATAATACATATAGGTAATCTATTTTAACAGACTTCATTGCAATAATTTAAGTATGTATTTATATTTTTCGATAATCTAATAGTGCTAAGTTTACTTACTTACATATTATCTGGAATCTTGTCTAGATTCATAAACTCTATCCATAAACAAAACTACTTACTGTTTCATTTATATATATAGTTCTTTCTGAAGAGCTTAAAAATCATATATACCTTAATACCGTAGCCTATAAATGCTAGCAACAACAGATGCATTATATTAATAATAATCATTTTATTTCAAAGAAGAAAGTACAATAGGTTATACTAAGAACGAATATAATAAGACACAATATTAAGTAGTACTTAAGACATAATATACAAACAACACACACATAGAATTGTGCAGATGTTATAATTAACTAGTTACTTAGTATTCACTAATACACGTTCTACAGTGACATTTTAGTGGTTGCACACTGGTTTCCAAACTGAGTTAATCTCGTATTCTGGAAACCTGTAGTTCTCTATGATTGCTGCATGGACTATTGTTTCTATACTATAATACAGTTACCCATTCTATCACAGTTATTAGTTATTCTGTTTCATCATAATTTAGCATTTGTAACCAATTTAATAGTTTTACCCTTGCCTCATGTTTATTTAGTGTATAAGTATATTGATATTTTTTTATTTATATAGCCTAGTACTCAGAGCTTTCTGTTGTCTACGCGCGAAAGAGGTTCTGCACTTTAGAGGTTGGCAATTGCACCTCGCCTTTTCTGCATAGATTCAGTGATCACAGGCAGTTTAGAATGTTTTTGAAGTACGGTGTTAAGTATAATATTTGTCTTACTGATAAAAACCTGTCTCTCACGTCGCCAGTTCCAAGGCAGGGATTGGGAGATGGAGAGAAATTATAACAAGGAGAGGATGAAGAGGATATATGGAATGAGAGAGATTTCGGCCTCCGATACTCTCACTCACTATACAAAAGAAAGAGTAAGAGCACTTACCGTTGCCGCTAATCTTCTATAATAGGGCAGCACTTTCCTGGTCGAGCCAGCCCATTTATGCTGTGACATCCAAAGCTCTACCTTATAAAAGGCTCTACCACCAATTAATAAGGACCTCTGCTTCGTTAGATACTTTAGCAATATTATGTGTACCTATGCTACCGAAAGCTCTCTATATATTACATATTCACGAACATTTCACACAACGTCCTCTAGTCCCAAACTAAGATTAACGCTTGTTGGTTACCAGATTACGGATATAATACATATATTACTTTTTTTTTTGTAAATACATACATATAATAGATAGAAAACACCCAGACGCAGTTCAAATATGTGTTCATCGCATAATAATTTTCTTAAGTGGGAATCGAACCCACGACCTCGTGCGCGGAAGTCGGTTACACTACCGACTACGCCACGAGGCCCGTCAGTAGTATGTATAGTAAGTACAGTGTATAATTATACAAATAGATAAAATAATTAAGGTGTTTGTTTGTTATATCTCAATAACAGCTTTTACTAGATGCATATTGCGCTTATAACAAAACAAAAAATTGTTGTCTGTCTGTTTTTCTGACTAACCACTGGAAAGGCTGGATCGATTTTGGCGGGACAGATCGATTTTATCAGACAGCTGATGGTATAGGCAGTAATATGGATTTCTTTTATCTTGAAAAATAATTAAGGTTTGGCGCAGAATAAAAGTAAATTCCACACAGGCGAAGGCTGGGGTAGCAGCTAATCTATAGATACTAATAAATGGAGAGCCGGTTTTTTGTTTTGTTATACTGCGAAAACTTCTGAACCGATCGGAATAATACTTACACCATAAGATGCAGCGTGTTTCGGAGAAAGTTTTAGTATATGATTACTTATCCGGAACCTATATTACAGGAATCCTATTCCGAAATTGATTTTTCATCAACAATACTAGTGCTTCACTCGCCGCGGGGAATACTAGTACTAGTTTACTCTAAAGCAGGCCGTATGCATGTATATGACAAAAGATGACCCCTTCCTCCACCAGAACGCAGCTTTAAAATTATTTTTCTTAATGACAACTCCCGTTACGCATAAAATAATCAGCAAAGTGGTGTGCGTAGTTAGACGGGTTATTGCTTAAAAACGGAGGCCTTCCCCTTGAGGATACTCCAAATGCTTGATTTGTCAGTAACCTTAGAATTCCAGTCAGGTGCGACAAATGCGTGTGTCGTGGTAATCTTATAACTGCTGCACGTTCTACAGTAACGTGACAAATCAGAGTAATCTCACATTACAAGTTTACTGTTGCGTTTAGGTACATGCTAGCCAGGAAGACAGAAATTTTGTAATATTTTCACGAAAATTTATTTTCTAGGCCACCAGCTAGTCTCTGGAATTTATAGACTTCGATTTGAGAGTATTTTTTGGATTTGACTGACGTATACCTAGCCTATACTTGCTAATGGTAGCCTTGCTTATCCAGCATGAATGGGCCTGCTCGATCGGGGAAGTACCACCCTCTCACAAAAGATCAGAGTGAACTTACAGTAGTGGTACATACCGTTATGTTTTGTATGGTGAGTAAGAGTGCCGGAGGCCCGAACCCCCTCCCTGTCTTTTCCGTGTTATGCTTCCTACTTTCTCCTTAGTATCTTACCTATCCTCTCCTTGATATACTTCCTATCCCTTACCTTACCTCCCATGGTAAGGTAAGGGATAGGACCTTCTATCCCTTTCCTTGGTAATGGTAACGCGCGAGTGATGCCTCTGGTGTTCCTGGCATTTATAGGCTACGGTAACCGCTTCCCATCAGGTGGGCCATATGCTTGTTTGTCACCCACGTAGTATAAAAAAAATACTTACTATCCGGCGCGCAAATACGTAGACTAGTCTTTACTTGATGCACGATGTGCTGAAATTATCATTATAGTTATACATATTGACCTCTTTATCATATGTGTGACCTTGAGATAGTATGTTGTTGACATGACAGTATCGTTGCTGTGTATTTAACTTATAGATATCGTACTACCGTCTATTTATTTTAATAGCAGATTCTGCCTGCGACTTTATTTGCATGAACTAGAGAATTAGGTCAGTATACATACGTTAATATACACATAAATACGATTACCATAGATTTAGTATATATATATTAAATCTATAACGATTACTAATACGGCACATTATGTGCAGAAATAGTTATCCCACAATAAACGTTTAGTTTGTGGGGTAAAAAGTAGCCAGCCCCCTTAGAATGAAAAACGAAACGTAAGACGAACTTTCGTTTCGAGTCATTGTGATTGATCAACAGTCCGACGCGTGATTCCTGATTAGTCGAGATTTCAACCCATGATACAGGTGACTAATCACAATGAAGCGAAACGAAAGTTCGTCTAACGTTTCATTTTTCATTTTAAGGGAGCTTTCTTTTTCTGTACTCCGCAGTGTAGCATGAACAATTTTATTTTAATCGGTTTAGTTTAGAATACAAATAAATGCACTTTTACTAAAGTAAGAAATTGATTAACTGCATTGACTCACTCTTTTTAATAGAAAAGAGAGTGAATATAAAGAGAATGAATGACGCAAAGAAACCTCGTAAGACTCTCGTGAATGGGGTTGTAAATTAATGTAGGTATATTCAGTTTATATAGTAGGTATACTGCAGTTTAGTGTTACAGGCGTATTGATATGTATAAGTACCTACGTAATTTGTTAGTTCTACATCTCTAGTCGTCTTTGTTACTCAATATAATCTTTCATGTAATTATTGGGTATATACATCTTGTTATGAGTAGGATGTATTACTGCACTTAATGTAGATATACATTAGGACACACTATACGTTACACGGATCCACTTAAGTATATTATTTTGGTACTTACATTGTAGATCCCGATCACCGATATAAAATGAAAGAATAAACGGCAAAACGCAACGATGTGCTTCATGGCCGGGGAGATAGTGGTACCAACCCACTTGGGCCCGATAACCAGTGAGTACTCCCACTTGGTACCCAACCCTACCACCAGTCATGCCATGGATGATAATTGTTTACTTCCATAATTTGTGAAAAAGGAAAAAGAGTATTTTAGTACAGGCGGGAATCGAACCTGGGTCCCTTCCTATCCGGGGAAGTGCTCTAATCCACTGAGCTACAGTACTATCTTTTAGACATACCCAATCTCCTTATCATTTGTCTTATCGACCAACGCCCTCTATCGGAACGCATTTACATGCATTAATCCAATATAGTAAGTTTAATTTTGCAATTAAAATTCATACTATTTGATGGCGTGATTTTTTAAACATTTTGATCTATATTTTAGCACTTGGCATGCTCAGCTACTCTTAAAGTACAATTTATAATTTGTGAAAAAGGAAAAGGAGTATTTTAGTACAGGCGGGAATCGAACCTGCGTCCCTTCCAATTATATGTCCGTTCCATTTTTTCACGGAGGACTGTACCATATCTCGTAAATCTCCACACCACAAAGCACACTTGGATTTACTTTGTAATATACTATACCCATAAGAGCTCCCTATGGATTGTTAAACTATTTATCTTGTGGAGCAAGGCACAGAGCACAAGAGATCGTTACTTTTACCACAGTAACATCTGTGCAGTTAAGCCGTAAATTTTAATCTCTGTGGCAGATGGCCGGACGGAGCTCAAAAGTCATTTTTCTTTGTTACTTAGAAAGTATAAAACACCATATTTAAGTCTTGTTTGTCAATATTAAAAACAAATTCTATCTATAAAAATATTGTTTGCTAGTAAAACATAACATAGCATCACGCCTGTATTCCCCGATGGGAAGAGAGGAGGAGAGGAGAACAGAGGTGTATTACACAGTTTGGAAATGTGTCCGGTAGACGGCAAATTTGCCGTGTGGGGCCGGCTTTAGAATTTTCCCACCCCTCTTCACCCATGGGAGTCGTAAGAGCCGACTGAGGGAATACCGGGGGAGTGGGCAGCAGCACTCCTTCAAGTATTAACAACATCCACTCCGATCGCCAACCCGCCTGCCAAGCGTGGTGATTACGGCTCTATCCCCCATTCTTGGGGAGGCCTATGTCCAGCAGTAGACGTTAAAAGGCTGATTGATGGATGGATGGATGGAGACGGCAACAGACTCACCCCCTATTACGTGGGACTTAAACATAGCTGGCGAACCGTGGGTGTGTAATACACTTCTTCCTTTGCTAATAAACTGCAGCTGAAACGATAGCTCTGCTGCGCAACTCTTACCAGAATACCTGTAAAATAACCAATATATACAAACCATAGTTATTTATAAAACTTTTTCTCAATTGGTTTTCAATCATTTGATGACTATGACTTATTGGAAGTTTATGGATTATTTTATGTTTTCCACGATGTTTGTGCCCTTGCCTACGGCTTTTTGAGTAAACGCACAATTCCGTCTGCAACAGTCTAACTAAAAAATATAGACGGAGCATTACGAACAATCCAGTGAAGCCATATAAAACCATGCCAAACTTGTAATTACAAGCGCTCATGCACACAAATACAAACAAAACCATGCCAAAACGAAGTATCATAAACCACGAGTGTTACCAGAGTATAATTTAAAATTACCCCAAACTTACTCGACGATTTCATACGTACCTACGTTACGTACATGAATACGTCTTCAGTACCATAATATTCCCTATGTGATTTGCTGTAAACTAACTTTATACTTTTACTTCCTTTATGTATTTTAAACATAAAACTTTTAAAAATTTACCCAAATTATAGAGATTATTTCTTTTCGGTGACAACACTGACGCACACATCTTGCAAAAACTGGCTTCACTTTTTAATTGACAATGCGATGTCTTTATTTTTAGTTAGTCTGAACCAACAGTGAAATATTAATTGATAATAAGCCATAACACACTTTACGGTATAACTACTAGTGTTCAATGAAGGTATCAAAAACATGGATGCAGTCGGCACAAGACCGCTCATTATGGCGCTCTCTTGGACTGATCTATGTCCAGCAGTGGACGTCGAAAGGCTGATGGATGGATGAAAAAATACTAAATACTAAAGGAAAACGTTCATTAGATTGCATACTCTGTCCGTTTTACTTGACTAATAACTTTGATGTTGTTGTTGTAACATTACTAAGCAAAATGGGTTAGGATTTCCGATGGTTAGTCTATTGTTTTGCGTAATTAACACGATTAATTAGTACTATAAGACTCTAACATAATACTACTAAAACGTAGGATTTTATAAAAAAGAATAGCATTTTTTGATATATAGGTATATATACTATATATACCGTATAGTGACGGATGTACTCGTATTTATTTAATTTGACCCAATTCTGAAGTTCACGTGGGTATACTATGGCGCTTTATAATTATATAACTACTACACAGGTGATTTATATTTAAAATGAAACTTTCAAACACTATTATTGGATTCTATGTTTAGATACTGAACAAAAACTTTTTGAATTTGAAATACAAATATTTTATGATTGTCTCATTTAAACAACAAATTATTGTGAAAGTGGAAAAATAGAGCTTTACTGCGAGCGGAATTCGAACACACAATTCTTTTTAGTTCAAAATATTGCCTCATTTTCTTATGTTGTATAGTGGCGACACATTGCTGAATATATAAAAATTACCGTCTCATTGCTGTCTTACTTATCTTGAATACCGCATCAGCGTGCTACTGAACCAAATTCAAAAATAGCTAAACGCGAATAGTCATGTTATTTGTTTTTTTGTTTGTAGTTTAGTTTTAAATGCACTGTACCTAACTCTAATTTTATTGCTAGAAACTAATTTGAAATTCCAAAATTTTGTCAAAGTTTAATTTGTGCATTTTCTAAATGCAAAAATACTTGTAACTTCTCTAAATAAACTTCTACCTAGTAATTTTGGTTATATCAATGTTCTGATCTGTGTTTTTAACTTCCCGCTAAGAATATTGAAAATTTTCAAAAGGTGGAAAGTTATTGGTTTTATCCCGTTTTTCGAAAATCGAGTTTTCAACGGGTATTAACATTTTGAGGTCCTACGAAGCTTCCCCGAATGTTTCCGCCATGATGTCTGTAGGTCTGTGTGTTTCATCGCGGTTGGCGTCATTCGAAAGGACTTGACCAAACTTAGATTTTTAATACAATTAGGACCGATTCGAACCAGTAGATCTTGAGAAATCCCTAAAAAACTATATTTTTGATGTGAAACATCTAATGCGGAGGGAGGGTAAAATCGGCTGTTAGCGTGGCGACGCTTTTATTGTACTTGTCCCGTTCAAATCTTGCAAGTTAAATTTGACACACTTCCCGGTTTTCGATTGAGCTGAAATTTTACACGCATGTGTATATCACGTGACAATGCAATATTATGATGACATGGAGCTGATCTGATGATGGAGCTGGAAGGTGGGCATAGGAACTCTATAATGAAACGGTGCAACCCCATCGAGTTTGGGCTCGTATGATTTGTCTTGCCGAGTACTTTGTGTCAAGATGGTATCCAGGGGCTGATGATGAAGCTAGAAGGTGGCCATAGGAACTCCGTTATAAAACGACATAACTCCATCGAATTTGGGCTCGTATGATTTGTCCTGAAGAGTACATTGTCTCTGGATGGTATCCAGGGTCTGACGGTCGAGCTGGAAGGTTGCCACAGTAACTCTGTAATGAAACTACGCAACCCTATCGAGTTTATACTCGTTTGATTTGTCTTGAGGAGTACTTTTTTGTCATGTTATGATCATTTTATTTCTACAAAGTAATTTCGATGTTTTCACATCTGCTAGATATCCCGCGACGTCTAGTTTTTTTTATCAAATGCGTTTTTTTTGGAATAACTTTTAAACAGTTTTACTGATCGATTCCAAAAACTAATCAGCTCTTAACATTAAAAAACCACGTCGATCGCCGCCAGTCTGATCAAAATGGGTTAATTCGTTTGTGAGATAATTATATCGTTGTCGAAAAAAATTGAAAAAAATATTTTTGAAATTTTCAGTCTGACCAGTTCGAGCTTTAAGATTCTTCAAATAGCTCAAAAATTTACTTTGAATACCGTAAATTACGACAAAATCGGTTCATTAATTCAAAAGTTATTGCGATTTGAAAATTCAACGAATAGTGTTTTATTAAATCTCTATTAGACTTTTGAGCTCGAAGACTATTCTATGCTTTTGAGCTCGACGGAGAGCTCAAAATGAAACGAAAATTATACTTTTGAGCTGGAAGAGCTCAAAAACGTAATAAGTGCAATTTTGAGCGCTTACGTAGGTATCAAATTAGCGGGAAGTTGCGGGGATGGCCGTTAGGGTCTACCGAATTGCACATTTTTTATACGACGTGAGTGGCAAACAAGCATACCCTGATGGTAAGCGGTTACCGTAGGCTATAGACGCTAGCAGCACCAGAGGCATCACTCGCGCGTCGCCATCTCCAAGGAAAGGGATAGGAAGTATATCAAGGAGAGATTAGATAACGGTAGGTACTACTACTGTTGGTTCACGCTGATCTTTTGTAAGAGGGTGATACTTCCCCGAGAGCACGCGAGCCGGCCCATTCAAGCTGGGATAAGCAAGGCTGTACTACTAGGAAAACACTTGACATGCTCATCTACTTTAAAGAACAAATTATTTGTGAAACTGGACAATAGCGTAGCGGTCCAGAGCACTTCTCCGATTTGATGAGATGCAGGTACGAATCCTGCTTGCAGTAAAATTCCCTTTTTCCACTTTCACATATAATTAGTTCTTTATATCTATGTTCGTCAGTGGCCATAGATACTTATGATACGCACTTGCTTGCAAAATCTGAGATTAGTTCATCATAGTGTTTTTTCATATTCTGCCCGCGACATCGACCGCGTGAACTTCCTAACTATTATAAAGCTGTGTCTATACATTTAAGATACTTATTTGGGAAAAAATCGGTGTAGTGACGGATTACCGATACAAGTGTCGCCACCCCATTCTTTCCCACGGGTGTCGTATGAGGCGACTAAGTGAAGTAAGCAATGATCACGGTGGTACCAACCTGCTCGGACCCGATAAAAGGTGAATACTCCCACTTGGTACCCGACCCTACCACCAGTAATGCAATGGGTGATGATTGCTCACCTCCCTTAGTCGCCTCGTACTATAACAGAGCTATACTATAGCTGTAACAGAGTTATGTCTGTATATTTAAGATATTTGAGAAAAAAATAATGTATTGTTTAGACTGTGGAAACGTCTCTGAACACAAAACAAATTATTTTTTAGAAGGCTTGTCTTTTTTTTGTTCGGGCATCACGGAAAACCTACAGAACGGATGTTGATGCAACTTTTTATTTGATAGCTCTTGAATAGACTTAAAAATTAGTAGGTATATATTTTATCCCGTTACTATATCGTGAACCTGAAATATAACCTAAGAACTAGCTTTTGGCTGCGGCGGAGCCACGGACAGAGGTTAGTCAGTATATAATGCTATCCCATATGAACCATAATTTTTCCGTAATAAAAAGTAGCATAATATATCGTCTAAGCCCTAGACTATATACATGCAAAATTTTATTATGATTGGTGGTTTTTAGGCCAAACAAGAGCTATAAAATAAAATAAAAGTTTCATTAAAATACATTCAGTAGCTTTTGCTTGATGCTTATAAACAAACAGACATAAATTCTTATAAGTAGTATCTCAGTATCTTTTTTCTACCTGTATGTCTGTACAGAGCTCTGTTACAACTTTATAATAGTATAGATAAATACATTGCAATTTTAATTTGCCGTTTCTGTTTAACAAATCGTATTTATTTGCATAATCTGCATACTGTTTAAACAAATAAAATCCTTTGTATTAAATTCTCAGTAGCGTATAAACGAATAATAAAACACTAAACTTATAATACGGGACTATTGTCTCACTTTATCATGTTATTTTGTAAAGCTTATGTTGTGTATTATAATCAGCCCGCGTGTGTAGAGTGGCGTACCTAATGTGTTCCTTAATACAACAATATGATATCTACAAGATACTGTATTAAAAATATTTGAAATGTTCTAGATTCTATAATTCTTTTTAAATAATTCTTAAAACCTTTCTGATATTTACGCGAATGTTACACATTTTGAAATAAAACTACGTTTACGGTCGGGCAATGTTATTGAGCTTTTTCCTAAAAAGAAAAATTCTCAGTTGCTACTGGAGTTTGGAAATGTGCCCGGTAGACGTCAATAGGCTCGCTCCCTATTACGTGGGACTCAAACATAGCTGCCGAGTCGTGGGTGTGTAATACACCTCTGCCTACCCCTTCGGGGAATACAGGCGTGATGCTATGTTTTTTTTTTTGGTGGTAGCTTTTTAGTCTTAGCTTTTGGCAAAATCGATATATTTAATAATATAAACTAATAACCCAGATTGTCTTCTTACTGGTAGTAATTAGTAGTTTGTGGTAGAATTTTTGAGCACTAAATAAAAACAAAAAAATTTACAGTTTAAGAGGAGTATTATACTCATTTTATTCTTTCTTTCTTTCAAATCTATCCATCCATCAGCCTTTCGACGACCACTGCTGGACATAGGCCTCCCCAAAATAAGGGATAGTGCCGTAATCGCCACGCTTGGCAGGCGGGTTGGCGATCGCAGTGGATGTTGTTAATACTCGAGGGAGTGCTGCTGCCCACAGCCCCGGTATTCCCTCAGTCGGCTCTTACGACTCCCATGGGTGGAGAGGGGTGGGATAATTCTAAAGCCGGCCCCACACGGCAGTAGTCACGGTAGTAGTCTTTAAAATAAATAAACCAAAAATTTTGTAAAATCATATACTGTGGGTAGATGAGACCGTTGAAATAACATATCAGCCTTGGACGTCTATCATCTAAGTGCACCCGTGACCATGAATGCTGTAAAGTATTCGAAACGTCGGGATAGTAGTAAAATCAAGTAAACGCGATAGATTCCGTAAACGTAGTTATATTTCAAAAAAATTCTTAAAACCCCTATACTACCCCATAAACCCCATGAACTATATGGTGGCAGTTGGTTTCTACATACACGATTTTATTTCATCATTTCAGTTTTGAATACTTTTACAATCTACGCGTTTAACTTGATCTTAACGTTTCGAATACTTTATGGTTGTCACGGGTGAACTGTCCACCCCGAAGGCTGAGCATGTTCGCTATTGATTTATTGCCTCTTAAACCACTTTTTTGTTAGTTCAGCCCAACATAATTCAGCTTGTTATAGTAATATAAGACGCTACAATCTTGAACAGCAATTATTATATTTTATATGCTATTCGATATACAACGACGGCGACAAATGCCTATAAGAGACGGCAATAATGTCTGGAATAAGTTTGACTCATAAAATATTCAGAATGCATATATTTTCAATTTTTAACGACATTTTTACAGTGGCACCGACAACTGTCTAAAATGTCGGTAATTACAAAATCGCGACTTAAAATATACATTATTTATTAGGTATTCCTCTAGGACCACCGATAGTGCTTTCTTCTTCTTTTTTTTATGAGGGTGAAACCCCGCTAACTTCCTAACTCCGAGCTGATATTGAGAATTTCTTAACCTTTTTGCTGTCCAGACCCGGTAATCGAATCCGATACTTCATTATTAGTAATAACAAAAAAATGTTATAGTAATATCAGAAAGTACCACAGTATTTTACTTACGATTAAGTAGAATATTTTTTTATTGCTTAAGGTGGCAGACGGATCTCGGTCCACCTGATGGTAAGTGGTAACCGTCGCTCATTGACTCAACTATACCCAGAGTATTATCAAGCCGCTGCGCACCATTTCATTTCTAAGTAATGAAAGAATAAACGGCTTTTTTCTGCTACAGCCAAAACACACTGACGTGCTTCATGACCGGTCACACAGGAGACGGTGGTACCGACCCGTTTGGGCCCGAAAGGAAGTGAGTACTCTCACTTAATACCCAGCCCAATGGATAATTGCTTACTTCCCTTAGTCGCCTTGCACGACACTCGCGGGAAAGGATGTGGTGGTGACACTTGTATTCTTAGTCCGTCACCACACGGACAAATTTGGACAAACGGATATTGTAATAAACCAAAAACAACACCCATTGTTTTTCATCTATCTTATTTTGGTATGGCTATATAGATACATTGTAAGGTTTTGCAAGTACATAAACAAGGTCAGCAGTACTGTAAATTAGAATTGTTTATCGTAACTGGGTTAAAATGACGTAAAGATACAGGTATTTAATCGTCAGCAATCAATTATTGTATATTGATGCATTAAATTCACCTTTATTTCAAAATTGCTTAGTTCAAAGAAATGTTATTATTAAATACAAAGATGGTGTATCAACCTGTAGAAGCTGATCTGTAGGATCGATTCCATGCCAGGCAAATTTATAGGTATGCTGAATAACAGGTTTTATCTAATGGTTTTCCATACGCACAATAAAATGGTGAGCAGCGGCTTGACAGTATTCTTAGTATTGTAGACTCCTTGAGATGCGGTTACCACTTATGAAGTAGGCCATAGTTCGTCTGCCACGTAAAGCATTAAAAAACTTCCATAAGGTGCGTAGTAGTACCGGCCGAATCAAAACACCGTGCTGACAGACAATAAAAGTTGCTTTTTATAGATTTTGATGTGAAAACATTTAATGCAAAATAATTGGTTTTTATTTATAAGCTTGTCAACAGTTACAGCAAAAACTAGAGATTACTTGAAGTTGCATTTTGAGATTAATCTTCAGAAAATCAAATGAGCACGAGGCGCATGTTTTATCCGTGTGATGACAGACTAAGAATATACTCGTAATTACTATCCACAGCATTCTCTTTTCGCACGTGATTAAAGAAAGTAAGCAGTCATTGCCCATTGCATTACCAGTGCTAGGGTTAGGCACCGAGTGGGACTAATCAATAGTTATAGAGCTCGAGCGAGTCCTCGAGCGAGTCGGTATCACCAATAAGAAAAAAATTAATAATTATACAAATTCAAAGAGCAACTGGTAAAAATGCAGTAACTCTATATATGTGTCTGCAAAGTGACGTAAATCTTGAAAAACTCAGGCATGTGCTCCGTGTTTACCACAAGGACGTTATTTGAGTTCTCTACCAGTTAACCCACATAACCGTAGCTTTTAAAAACCGAGTGAAGAATCAAACCACCCACCAAGTTACTTTACATATTTCCGTATAAATAACTTGAAAATAATTTGTGTAAAGCACTCAACCAAGTACTCACTTGCGTATTTAGATAGAACGCTGTGAAGCTTTTTTAAAGCTTTTAAGGACTGTTGTGGCATTTATTTGATTGCTCTGTAAATCAATCAGGTGGGTTGTATTTTACCCCGCCGGGTTACGAGCGTAGGACGGTTCCTCATAAAAATATAGATACGATACGACAGATAGACGTAAATTGACGTTTCATATAAATTAAAATCTATTTTCCCGGGTGATTGACTAAGGACTATAACCATCCATCAGCCTTTGGACGTCCACTGCTGGATATAGCTCCTCAAGAAAGTGCCATAACCTGTATCGCCTGCATCTCATACACATTTCAGTAATTCCTTCAATCGGCTCGTGTGCTACCCGTAGGTAGAGTTAGGTGGAACTATTCTAAGCAGTACCTACTACTTACAGTGTTTCGGATTACCTTGAGGATAAAACAAAAGGACTTGAGCTGCTCCTCATTCATTAAAATTAATTGTTTTTTCTTGTGATATAATGTCATTTTAGTTATAAGGATTAATTGTAATAAATTGGCAATTTAAAATAGTGGCCCATGAGTTTCTTGCCGGGTTCTACTCATGAAAGGCTTTTACTACTGAATTCGGCCGCTTGTGGCGATTGCAATCGCTACTTTGTTATTGCGGATACACTCGCCTCAGGCGCTTGTGTTAATTATTAGTGTATTCTTGACGATTTTAAGTGCTATATAATAGACCTATATAAAATAAAGATATTTTTGAAATTGAATTTTGATTTTGAATTTGCAGGGGCTCCACACCGCTTATATTTACGGTCCAAATGACTTTCTAGAAAATTTAAAAAATATGTTGTGTTTAACTCAGTTCATCAGTGGCATAACTCCCTTTATCGGTTAGTATGTACATACTTATTCATATCCGCTAGAACAATGAACAACGAAACGTTCAGTGAATTTTTTGTTGTTTGTAGATTATGATCGTATTGTTAAATAAATTGTATGAACTTTAGCAGCTAGTGACGTTCCGTATGTCGTCAGGACATCAACAATATTTAAAAATACTAAAAACAATGTTTGGTTTAATTCCATAAAATAAGCGCGTTTATTGTGACTCAAGTAATACTGAAAGTGTTTAAGTTAAGTAAGGAGTGCGCCTACGATAACACCAAAGTTCTCTCTTATACTTCATTATATTTATCCGATATCTAATCTGTTTTGTTCTTCCATCCATCCATCCATCAGCCTTTTTAAAGTCCACTGCTGGATATAGGCCTCCCCAAGAATGGGGGATGGTGCCGTAATCGCCACGCTTGGCAGGCGGGTTGGCAATCGCAGTGGATGTTGTTAATACTCGAAGGAGTGCTGCTGCTCACTCCCCCGCTATTCCCTCAGTCGGCTCTTACGCCTCCCATGGGTGGAGAGGGGTGGGACAATTCTAAAGCCGGCCCCACACGGCAAAAAACGGTTTTGTCCTTATAAAAGTGAATTTGTTTGTTTGCTACTTCTTGACGCCGTAACTACTTAATCGATCATCATGAAATTTGACATACGTACATATAATCCAAAGTATAGAGAAGGGTAAAGGTTAGATTTAATTCAGAAAAAAATTGGGATTCATGTGTTGTGGTTATTTTTGTATAGAGATTGATAAGTGGGGTTGTATGTAAGAATGCTAAAGTATATAACTTTATTTAATACTACTATAACTTATAATTTGCAGCTATATTTTAGGTTTCATCTCTACTGAATGGTTTATTTATGGTGCCTTACGAGCACCTATATGGACTAAGAACATCGAATCACGCGAAATGTACTATATCGCAATTTTCTTTAATCGATGGAAAGCTAAGAACAAATAATTAATATAATTTTGTTTTTATAATCAGAATAAAAGGAGTATAGAATCGATAGAAAAACACAGTGAGATGCTTCACCTTCACGACTGTTTGAAACGTCTAATGCGGTGGTATCGTATCGTAGGTTCAAGTAAAATCACACCAGTGATTGCCAGTGAAATAAAGTTAACATATAGAACTCAAATAATTCCGGAAGGTGTAAAGGATATTTAACAGGATCGCGGTAAAATATACAACGTTGACCCTGTTATATTTCAATGCAATTAGTTATATACCCCTGTTTGTTATTATTGCAATATAATTATTCTTAACAACTAATAACAAAATAACCTATAGCATTAGTAAATATATGAATAGCTCAAGCATACATTAATTTAAACGATTTATAACATTATTTATTATATGCTTTACATACCGTTTCTGAGTAGATTTATAACTGCTCATTATTTATGCATGCTTGTAATACTGTATGCACATGCGGCTATTATAAATGAATAAATAATTATGTTTGTGTAGTGGCAGACGTGCCACCAGGTGGACTGATGGTAAGTGGTAACGGCCGCCCAAGGACTCAAATATACAATAATACTATAAAGGCGCACTCACCATTTAGTTACGTGGGTGTGAAATAAAATTATGAACGACATCTCCAACTACAACTAATGTACAGATAGATACTTCATGGTTGGTCATATGCAAGTCGGTGTTACCAACCTGCTTAGGTCTGATAATAACTGAGTACTCCCACTTGTTTATCACAGCAGTAAAGCAATGGATGGCATTATTGCATTTTTTTTAGTCGCTTCGTACGACAAGCGCGGAAAAGAATGGGGTGATAATAATTGTATTCTTAATCCGTCAATACACGGTTCTATATATACTTAGGTACTCAATCAAATATTAATCGCAACAACACAACATTTTATAAAGTAGAGTGAAATTTTTAACCTTGAGATAACGTCAATGTTATCTAAATTGTGCGATTACATTATCGTTAGAAACTTAAATTTATTTACTAATAAGTGCCTTGACGGTACTTAGTTAATGTCAATATCGGAAATAATTAAAATGGCTCTTAATTGCAACTATCTTAATGATATACTTAATTGGCTTTTATGATGATATTCAAGTAGTACATTTTTCACTTTGTGTTTAATGTATGTTGCTAAGCATGTCAAATGCTAAAAATATATATAAAAATATCTAAATATTCAAGTAGTAGTGTGTTGTCTGCTATAATATCGGATTTTTTTCCTAAGCTGTTAGCAGTTATATGCTCTGCATGTTGCAGTCCGTAACAGTAAAAAGTGAACTGCAGGTAAGTGTTGTAAAAATAACTAATTTACATAATATTAGATAATAACATCAGTTTAAGTAAGTAGATTGAACATGATCAACTGACCAGTGAGCCGTTATAACTATTATCGTACCTATTTATGTAATTCTCTTAAATAAGTGATATTTTAGACCAGGGAACTGAGTTATTCGTTCATCCAAATTATTACGATTCCAGGTGAGTTTTACCATATACGTATTTCTTTTTTTCTTATCATTAAGTAACCAGTATGACTGTATTTTTATTAAATGATATTTTTATAGATACATAATTATTAACAGAATACCTTTATCGCCGGGTCTAAATATGGCTGCAAGTTCTGAAGTTTGATATTTTTTGTTATTTTAACTGATCTTAGATTAAATTAGTGTGAAAAAACACGTAAACAAATCCATGTGAAATGTTTAGTTTTGTACAAGTCTAAAGTTTAATTCGTAAGTCGGCAAATAGGGCTATATGTGAGATTAAGTGTTCAAAGTTACACAAAGCTGCTTAAGTAGTTACCGTAAACAACTTGCCGTCTTGAACGAATACCTTCTATATTATGTACAATACAAATTACATTATGCATAGAGGCGAACCCTTTGAAGTGAGGTAAAGGATTACCAATAAATTTCAATTTTACTAACGTTTTAATCATCTATTTGGGTGCTCTATTACTCCTATAAAGCTGTAATTACAAAACTCACCCAACTTTATCATACCAATCAATCTCACGGGAATTAAAAAAGTAACAATGTACGGACCAATCAAGATCAAGTACACAATATCACTGTAAGAAAGAGAAGCTGATAATGGACTTAACAGACAATAGCAAGTTCTAAGAACTTCTCTATGTATATGGTGTGTGATAAATTAACTAACGAAATTAAGTTTCAGTGACCGGAAGAGGGTCGTGCCTTGAAATAAAATAGACTGTTTTATTTGACTTAAGTTTGCCTCTTAGACCCGTTTAATTACGCTTTAAAGTATTCAGAACACAAATTTGTAAACGTAATAACGTCACAGTTGTATGAAATTGGTTTTCTCACGGAATAATGTAAAACCTGTATTAATCTTCGGGGTTAAAGGATCAACGTTTTTTACGGTGTAATTGGAAATGTAATTGCTACCTCTTTAAAAGATTAACCTAATTTGAAAAGTTCAACTGAGAAGTGCGTCACGATTATTCTGAACTCTCTTATGGATGTTGTAAAACTCACCTTCCTTCTAAGAGCAGGTAAAACACAAGACTAATTTGACTCAGTGGAAAATTGATTATTGATTAGGATTATATAAGCATTTAGAAAGAAGATAGCTACGTAGGTTTTACAATACATTACTGTTCCACAGTTAGGCACAAGTCTCCTCTATGAGTAATCTTTATATATAAAAATATTCTGTCCGTGTCTTCTAGAGAGGAGAAGCCTCATCGGTTGGACTGATTTCAATGAAAATATTTGTGTATGTTCAACTGGATTCAAGGATGGTTTAGATTAGACAATTGTTCAAATTGTGAGGCGCAAGGAGGTTTCAGGTGTGGAAGGAGATGCATGGACCAAATGTTTTCTCTGCGCAACATTGTGGCGAAGCATCTGGCTGAAGGCAAGAGGGTTTTCTGCATTATTATGGATTTGGAGAAACCATTTGATACGGTTGTATAAAAGGAACTTTGGGGCATTTTGCTAGAGTATGGTATTAACGGTAGACGTTTGCAAGCGGTGCTGTCCAACTACACGGACTGTAGAGCTTGTGTGCGGCTGTTTTTTTTATTGCATGTACCTAGTGGCAGAAAAGCCACGGTCCATCTGATGGTAAAAGGTTACCGTCGCCCTTGGACTTGACTATACCGAGAGTATTGTCAAGACGCTGCTCACCAATTCATTTCACAGATATGAAATGAAATATAAACGGCTATCTCCTGTTACAGCCAAAACACAGCGATGTGCTTCATGGCCGGTCACACGGAAGATGGTAGTATCAATCCGCTCGGGCCCGATACCATATAAGTACTCCCACTTGGTACCCAGCTCTACCACCAGTCGTGCAATGGATGATAATTGCTTACTTCCCTTAGTCGCCTCATACGACACCCATGGGAAAGAATGGGATGGTGACATTTGTATTCTCAGTCCGTCACCACACGGACAAAATGATGAAATGTCGCCCTGGTTTAATGTAAAAGAGCTGCGTTCTGTCAGCTAGACTATTTATCATATATCTGGATAGATGTCTCCAAAGGTTGAATGAAATGAATGTGGGAGTTTAGACGAGCGACTTAGTGGTTAACTCTTTGCTATGGAAAGATGGAAGGTGAACCACTGATACAGAGAGAAGAGTAAATGCGGTAAATAGAGCGAACGGAGCGTCTGGGACAAGTTCTCGGCAGCCACCACTTCAGCTAGAAGGCAAATATCACAATACACAACGACACTTATGGAAGCAAGAGTTGGGTATGCATAAAGGAGCATGAGAGTAAAATCAAAGCGGCCAAAATTGCGATCTCTGCGGAAAATCTGTGGAGTTAGGCTGACTGACTGCATTCGTAACGACGACGTAAGAGAGCGAGTAGGTATGAAAAAGAGTATTGGTGTAAAGATGCGAAAGGGAATGCTCCGATGGTTCGGAAATGTGGAAAGAATGCCGGACGAGCAACTGATTAAGAAGATATACAATGCGAAAGTGGAAGGATGTCGGTACAGGGCGAGACGGAGGCTCATCTACCTAGACCAAATCGGTCACGAGTTAAGTGAAGGTGGAGTCAGGAGTCTCCGAAACCGGAGAACGCGTATGAATGCCCTTGTAAATCCTAGTACTTACCTACCTATAGTATAAATACGTCACATCACCGACACACCATCTGACAAATAAACTCTATACAAAAATGGCACAGGTGCTTATGCTCCATTAACAGTGATTAAAGTTGCGCTTCGTCCTTCTCTGTAGTCCAGACTAGATGCACGGCAAATTTTATGATGATGATCAATGGCGTCAAGGAGTAACAAATTACGTTCACTGTAGCCGGAGGATGCAAAAAAAAACAATTTACTTAATATAAATTTAATTAAAATATAAGAAATTACAAATAAGTAACCCGTCGTTGTCGACGAAAATGGTATGGGGGATATTATTACAGTTATTCGGTGACATCTCTGCCCGGAGTTATCGGTGTCATTTACAACCGGTATTATATGCACTTGACATGCTCAGCTACGGATTAGGACAAAGATTGTGAAATAGAAAATGCTAAATGATCGACCATCACATTGTTGGTTAGTTCATTTCAGGATGTAAATCTTTTTTTAGTTATTTTACAAATTTTGCAATGAAATAAGATGTTCTTGGAACTCAATCATTTGAATTTAACCTTAAGTTGGCTCCTAGTTAATACTCCTTTCTCTCAAAGTACTTTTGAAGGCAATTTCAATTTTATACATAATACAAAATAGCTTATTTCCGGAAGCGTATTTAAACGTGAACATTAAATTTGATATTTTGTTTTAATAATGATTTTCCTTATACAATTTTTACTAAAACATAAAGGTTGGCGCTTACGCAATCTACAGAACTGTCTTATTAGACTCACATTGAAACTTACAAACGCCTGTACACTTTCAGCATTAATTCCTGTCTCAAATCCATTGTGGTTGCCACGAAAGAAAAGTAAAAAAATGCTTATGATTACAAAAATCTCAATAATTGAAATGTAATAGTAACTATTAAAGTACAAATTATTATTTGTGAATGAGAAAAAGAGAACTTTAGTACGAGCGGGAATCGAACCTGCGTACCCCTTCCTTTCCGGGGTGTCTTAGTAAGAGCACTGAGCTATCGTACTCTCAGCGGCGGTCATACCCAATATGCAACAATGTTTAAAAAAATCACGCATCAAATAGTATGAATTTTAATTGCAAAATTAAACTTACTATATTGGATTAATGCATGTAAATACGTTCCGATAGATGGCGCTGGTCGTTAAGACAAATGTCGGGTTCGATTCCCGCTCGTACTAAAGTTCTCTTTTTCCTCATTTATAAATAATAATTTATACTTTAAGAGTAGCTGAGCATGTCAAGTGCTAAAAATATAGATAAAAAAAATAATAGTAACTATGTATACAAAAATATTGATAGCAGTATCACTAGGTACATTTTACGAAAGGCTTTAGCATCATCTTAGGAATCGTCACTAACATTTTGTTTAAAACATTTAGCAGATAAGATAGTGTTTGTATGTTTAGAATTTAAAAATTATCAGTTTTTTGGAGTTGTAATACTTATTGTAAAAACTACACAGCCATAGTACAAGCTATAATAACATCTCTGTTATGAGCTATAATAACATCTCTTTTATGAAAATACCTTTTAACCCTCGTTAAAAGGTATTTTCTCACAAATACATAATACCGTTTCCAATTTTTTGTTTACAATTTCAACGGTTAATATATAAAAATTGTTGCTTAGTTCTAGAGGTATATAGACAGTAATGAGCATGTATGATATATGGTTCAGTGATTTAGCATGCATTTTATTATTCTGTGATATTTATTTAGCACAAATAATAGATAAGGTCGTATTAAACATCTGGATCTGACGTAATTTTGTGATAAATTTATCGTTGAATCAATTCATCGAACACTTGCTCCAATACTCTAGAAAACGTGAAGTGAATTTAAATTGACTGCGCTCTCTCATTTTTATTTTACAAAGACGTCAAATTTGTTTATCGGTAAAATTGAGCGCGTTACTTTGTTGCTTATTAAACAGTTTAACCTAATAATAGTGAACTTATGGAAATCGAACCAGACAAACATGTTTAAAAACCTGTTAATAGCTACGCAGTTAATGATTGTTTGTGTATAAAAGTACCAAATAAAATAGAGGTTTTCTTATATGCTTTCTCTGGTCTCATATATAACTTGTTGGTTGCAATATTAAATCGAGGTGGTCAGCCTATAAAAGAATCATACCTGTGTATCTATGATTAGTTATAAAATAAACTTCTTGGGCATAATATAAAACCTAGCAGTCTTAATAAAATGTGATAATAGATGAAAACTAAAATAAATTTAGCTCACAGCGCCGAGCGATAACATTCATTGTTAATTTTCCCTACCATAAGTCATCATGAAGACTGCTATGTGTGTCGTGCAATATGTATGTAGTAAATTAATAACTGGCTTTCGATATGCTTTCCGAAACCTGAAATCCGACGCAGAGACACAGGTAAATTCATTTTGTTATAATTATTTTCAAGTTGACGCACATACTTGGTTATAATTTATAATTGTCCGTGTGTTAAGGGAATATCGTGTGGAAACCTGCACCACAGAGATTTTCCCGAATTTCTTGGTAATCATTCAACCTTCATTAGCCCAGCATGGTGGGCTATAGGGGAACCTTATCCCTCCCATCCCGAAGTGAATTGACGGGCCTCGTGGCGTAGTCGGTAGTGTAACCGACTTCCATGCACGAGGTCGTGGGTTCGATTCTCACTCAGGACAATTATTTGTGTGATGAACATAGCTATTTGTACTGTATCTGGGTGTTTTCTATGTATTATATGTATGTATTTACAAAAAAAAGTAATGTATTATATCCGTAATCTGGTACTCATACCACAAGCGTTAAGCTTAGTTTGGGACCAGAGGACGTTGTGTGAAAATGTCCGTGAATATTTATTATTTTAATTTCTTTGTCCGTGAATATTTGTAATAAACACTAAATATTAAATAAGGATCCTTTTTGGTAACGCAAATGCCTAGCCGCAAACTCCGTCGTTTGGGCAACGAACAGGATGGTGTGGGGTGTCATCCACTACACAAATTACCTGTGCCGTCTCTCCGCCTGTATTTGCAGACCACGGGAATTGTGTGACATCACTTCAGTGGTTCGCCAGCGGCTTAGCCTTACGGGTACCGTCACCTGTGCAACGCTTCCACGCATCGCATCGCACCTTAGCTGGAGGCATCAGAAGACCCTACACCGTCCTGTCTATCCAGCAAGGGATAGTCGGCTCATTTTTCTCCTATTAGCCTAAAATCCAAAATCTTACAGGTGGATCTCACTCTATACTGTTCAGAATATGAATGTATGACAGTGGGCCATATTTTTTTATAAACTACCACGCAGCACTAAGGAATAATCCCTGTATCGCGGGAGACTTTAAAAACATACAAATTATTAAACAAAAAATACACACAAACATTTGTGAGAAACACAAAAAAAAACTCATCTCAAATAAATCGCGTGGGAAACACACGACACTCGGCATGGAAGATCGGTAGTCCCAACACTCGAGCTGGACTGGTGAATTTAAATCCCGCTTGTAGTTATCATTTTCACATTTTGTGTTGTAATAGATAATCATCTCTACATTTTCACATAAAAATATTTCAGTAAACGACCCGACAAATTAGTTTCAAATGTTAAAAATTCCTTTGTGTTTTATTTTAATCTTCAGAGGACATCAATTAATGAGCGGGTTTTATTTATTATATATTCTGAGGGTTCCGTGTATTATAAAATTTTCACAATATCACATTTATGCAATCACGGTCACATGCTGCATTCTTACAGTTTAATCTCGTGTCAAATATGATATTTGTTCATTTATTACTTCTTTTGAAGACAAAATATGATAAGTGCTACATAAAGTAAGTTTGTGACGTCAATATATGCAAAGTAGCATGCAGTATTTTATTTACTCATTTGCATGTTTTCTTATTTAATTATTTCTATTTTTCTATTTAACGTGTGTAATGGTGTCGGATGAATTTTTGTGTGAGCAACAAGGAGGTTTCTGGTGTGGAAGGGGATGCATGGATCAAGTGTTTTCTCTGCACAACATTGTGGAGAAACATCTGGCTGTAGGCCAGAGGGTTTTCTGCAGTTTTGTGGATTTGAAGAAAGCATTTGACACGGTTGTACGAATGGAACTTTGAGACATTTTGCCGGAGTATGCTATTAACGGTAGACTGCTGCAAGCGGTGCAGTCCAACTACATGGGCTGCAGAGCTTGTGTGCGGCTGGATGTCACCCTAGTTTGATGTCAATATCGGCGTTAAACAGGGCTGCGTTCTATCAGCCAGACTATTTATTATATATCTGGATAAATGTCTACAAAGGTTGAATGAAATGAATGTAGGAGTTCAGATGGACGACTCAGTGGTTAACTCTTTGCTATATGCAGACGATGCGGTTTTATTAGCGCAGTCTGCGACTGACCTGCAAACCCTAGTCGACGTAATGGCAGAAGATTGTAAGAAAAGGCGCCTACGTGTGAATGTGAGCAAAGCCAAAATAATGGTTTTTGAAAGAGAAGAAGCCAGAACAGATGTTAGAGTAGCAATAGGAAATGGTATGCTAGAACAAGTAAATTAATTTGTATATCTTGGATGTGGATTCATTCGTGATGGAAGATACACCACTAATGTAGAGAGAAGAGTGAATGCGGGAAAAAGAGTGAACTGAGCATTGGGACAACTTCTCGGCAGTCATCACCTCAGCCAGAGGGCACGTGTCGCAATACACAACGCAATGCTTGTCCCAACGTTATTATATGGAAGCGAGAGTTGGATATGCAAAAAGGAGCATGAGTCTAAATGCGATCTCTGCGGAGAATCTGTGGAGTGAGGCTGACTGACGCATTCGTAATGATGACGTAAGAGAGCGAGTAGGTATGAAAGAGAGTATTGGTGTAAAGATGCGAAATGCTCCGATGGTTCGGACGTGTGGAAAGAATGCGGGACGAGCGACTGGTTAAGAAGATATACAATGCGAAATTGGAAGGATGTAGGTACAGGGGGAGACCGAGACTCACCTACCTAGACAAAATCGCTCATGTATTGAAGGAAGGTGGAGTCAGGAGTCTCCGAAACCGGCGAGCGTGTATGAAGAGAATTATGAATGTTGAGGAAGCGAGAGATGTATGCAAGAATAGAGCCTCTTGGCACTCTGTTCTCTCTGCCTACCCCGCAAGGAAAATGACGTGATGATAAGTTAGTTAGCGGCAATGCGAAGGAATTTAACCGGAATGGATTTTTTAAAATAAAACAGCCAATTGTTTATAATAATAGTTTGGGCCAACAAACAGGGTAGTGTGGGGCCGTCACCCACTAAATAAACCCTCCGTGTGCCATCTCTCTATCTTTATTGGCGGGCCATTGGGACTATGTTACATTACTTCAGTAGTCCGCCGGCGGAGAAATATTTACCCTTCATTTTTTGTTAAGGCGGAAAAAATGGTCCTAACAGCACATCCCGTCGTTTGGGGCAACGAACAGGGTAGTGTGGGGCTCTCACCCACTAAAGAAACCCGCCGTGAGCCGTCTCTCCGCCTTTATTGGCGAGCCACTGGAACTATGTTACATTGCTTCAGTGGTCAGGAGAAATATTTAGCCTAAACTATAACTGAACGAGAAAGTTAGATAAAGTAACTAACAAGCGGTAGAGAGATAAGTAGCGAAGCGCGGTCCTCAACCACCTTGTTACCAGCTCAAATACAGGTAGACGAGTACCATCATTACCAGCAGCTTGTGGCAAGTAGATACTTAACCATTATTATAATATGGGAAATATTCTGACCAATGCGAAACGGCTCATACCATACTTCATTCGGATTTAGCTGCTAATTTAACAAATTAACATATTTGTGCATGTTTTCTTATTAATTCCTGCCAACTGCTAAAAAAAGATACACATATGTATTTATTAGTGTAATTGTCACGGGTAGTCGCCTATTCAATGAGTTTTTTTGAAGTTATACTTCTTTAGGCGCGTTATGAAAAAATGATGAGAGTGAAATTTTAAGATGCGCGCGCATCTGTGACACAAAATTAACAGTATGAAGTTGTCTACAGTATGAAGTTGTCTGCTTAACCGCTCATTAAGTCTCGAAAAAAAAGCTATTAGTATATGTACTTCCTAAGCAAGTACATTTGAAGTACAATTATATTTGTATATATACTTTATTTACAAAAAAAAATTATTGTGCGATTCAGGTTATAGTACATTTTGTATAGAATTGCACTGATATTTATTACAGCGCCATCTGTTATTCAATTTTATCATCTAAATATTTTCTTCTAACAACATTCGAGTCCCACTAATAATTATTAGTGTCTCTTCCGCCCACTAGAGAGCACGATTTTAAATAAAAACAAGCTCTTAGGGAGTGACATGGCCCTGGTAGGCACTTACAGAACTTTTTAAAATCACGCAAATAACTACAGTGATCTTTGATGTTACAAATATTATATTCTCACTACAACAACAATCACTAATAAATAATAACTATTGCTACTATAACAGATAACAGCTGACTAATTATTATCTACTTTATGTATAGGTTATAAGAATTAATAATCTTATCAACATGAAAACGATATCTACAGGAAATAATTAGTACTACGAATAATCGTGTAGCCACTATTGTGTGGTAGTTCTAAGCAATACGGTAAGATGGCGCGGTAGATGTCCAAAGCTGATATATGTCTACCATCTAAGTCCATCCATGATCATGAATGCTGTAAAGTATTCGAAACGTCGGGATAGTATAAAAATCAAGTAGTTTTATTTCAAAATTTAAGTAATATATTTGTGAAAATTTCTAAAAAGAGAATTTTACTGCGAGCGAGAATCGAACCTGCGCCCCTTCTAATCTAGGGAAGTGCTCTAGACCGCTAGGCCTTCGCAGTGACCGATGGCCATACCCAATCTACAAATAATATTTGTCTTTACGACCCACGCCCACGCATGAGTAGTACGTAAGTACTCATTTTTTTGTTATAATATAGGTATTTAAAGTACAAATTATAATTTGTGAATAAGGAAAAAGAGTATTTTAGTACGAGCGGGAAATGAACCTGCGTCCCTTCCTATCCGGGGAAGTGCTCTAATCCACTGAGCCCCCCAGGAGGGTTAGGCAGAATCTCGTGTCGATCGTATCGTGATCACTGCGATTGGTCGAAAGATCACCGTGATTGGCTAACGGATTATTGCGACATCACGCGTCAGTTTCTCAACCTATCTCACGTGTCGATCGTATCGTGATCACTGTGATTGGTTGAGAGATCGCCGTGATTGGCAAACGAATTATTGCGACATCACGCGTCGGTTTCTCAACCAATCACAGTGATCACGATACGATCGACATGTGAGATATGAGATTCTGCCTAACCCCCCAGGAGGGTTAGACGGAATCTCATATCTCACAATCGACATCGTATCATCTCGCTTGTGGCATAACATGCTTTCCGAAGCACGGAGTTCATTTGTGTTCACAAAACGTACCTATGTCATATTCCGTCATCATTATTGCCGGGTGGGTGAAAGTTGCTGAATTGTTCAAGTGGAAAGTGCAAAAATAATGTACCACCTCTTCTAAGATTATTATAAGTGATGATTTATTATAGTAATATTCTTAAACCTAAATTGCATTGGCAATGTCACAATTGGCTGCACAGATGGCTGAGTGGTTTAGATACCGACCTCCCGCCCAAGTTCTTCGAGGCTCAGAACAATGATTGTTCTGAGTCTTGATGTACTTTATGTCCGTGAAATTGCATGTTTGTGAAGTCTCCCGCGATACAAGGATTATTCCTTAGTGCAGGACTAGTCTATTTACCACCGAAGGAATGTAACACAGTTCCAGTGGCCCGCCAATAAAGGCGGAGAGACGGCACACGGCGGGTTTCTTTAGTGGGTGCAGGCCCCACACCGTTGCCCCGAACGACGGGGTGTGCGGTTAGGAACATTTTTTCCCGCCTTAACAAAAAAAGAGGACTAGTCTATTTAAAAAAAAATGTGACTGGTTAATGTGTTAGAGGTTTATTATAATAATTATGATTTTTAATTGTTATAGAAGCAGCAACAGCCAGAAGCAACAATGTCTATGATAATAGACTCTTTCGACCTGGAGAAGGAGTACACCCCTAGCAAGTGGTCAAAGAGGTTTTCCACGCCCCTTGAAGTCTTACAAAACCACGTTAAACATGTTACTGCTGGTGTGTATAATTATAATTATTTTGTGGAAAAAATGTTCCTAACCGCTCACTCCATCATTCGGGGCAACGAAGAGGGTAGTGTGGGGCCCTCACCCACTAAAGAAACCCGCCGTGTGCCGTCTCTCCGCCTTTATTGGCGGGCCACCGGAACCATATTATATTCCTTCAGTGGTCAATTATGTCACCCTAAGGAACTCGGCCCTGAAAAAGTTCATGATGATCGCTTTGGTAGTTACGGCGTCAAACCGTAAAAAATAAATAAACTTCACACTTATAATATTATTAAGGAGGTTTAATACCTCTTTTGAACTAAATTTCTTTTATATTAACAAGAAGACCCCTCTATTAATGTTGATACAGCGCACGTCTAGAGCAAGTCACTCTCATATCCAACAATCATATTAATTATACTAATTACTCGTACATTATTCTCCTTGCCTTCAATTAAATATTATATATTTGTTGCAGCAAGCGATGAAGCGACATCCAACATTCCACATAAATTAGAGATCGAATATGGCTCAACTCCAGGGCAGAAGCTGGACATACTAGGAACTGATCTCCCAAATGGTATGAAAATTAATGTCTTTATAGCTTATTATGACGTATTATTGGGCATGTACATACCGCACCGTGGGAGGTAAATTGACCTATTTTTTATTAAAGCGGGAAAAAAATTATACCTAACCGCACACCCCATCGTTCGGGACAACGAACAGGGTAGTGTGGTCATCTCACCCACTAAATAAACCCGCCGTGTACCATCTCTCCGCCTGTATTGGCGGACCATTAGTACTGTGTTACATTACTTCAGTGGACAATCTGGCCACCCTGGCTGAACGAGTTGCATAGGGTTCTTGCTTCGAGTTCTATATTATTCGCGTACATATTAGTATCATAAAGTATTATTTTCAGAGGCTTTTGCTTTTTTGTTCTTAAGTGGTAAAGAATGTGTTGGTAGCCAGCCCCGCTTTTTCCAGTGGGTCCCCACTGGATCTGAACATGTACCCATACTCCCCGATCCATGGCACCCCCTAATTACAACCAGATCAGCATTCAATAACTGGAATTCGCAGTTTTTTTTTCCAAAATCAAGTGCTGATTACCGAGGTACCTACTTATTTGTAGAGTTTTGTGTGTGTCCATAACATAATTGTAGTAATGACTACCTGTAACTATCTGTCGAACTATTTTTCCTTTAATCTACATTTGCATCGCGTTAAAGTTCCCATTTGTTCTTACGTACCTAAGCAGATACAACGACATCAGAAACAAAACGCCAAACAACGCCTCCGGCGCTTTCACATAGGTACCACACGAAATACACACAGGAGTACCTACCGTTCTTTAACGCCGATCTTCTGTGAGAGGGTGGTACTTCCCTAATCGTGCCAGCCAATTCATGGTGGGATAAACAAGGTTCTACCACTAGAAAACTATCTACAAATACCAATAACAAAATTGTACCTATAGTATAATAGCTTAATCCAATAAGAGCACTTTGAAATGAGGATTAGGAAGTTATTAGTGGGTAAACGCACAAATAAAGGGTCTTTTGTCCACGTGTCTACCTTTTTAGTGTACGTGATAACCTCACACATACCAATGAATAGCTGACCGAGAAAACTATTCAAATAACTCAAACAATTTCTGAGCCTTTATACCTCAACATATAATTGTATAGCAGCGCTTAATTTAGGTAGAGCGTTGAATAAAGATTTTCTTTTACATGTGAAGTTAAGAAATAATATATAATCTGTGTGATGTGTAGTCTAGCTTATACTAGAAACTTGATTGAACTTAAGACGAACCAGCTGAGTGTTTGATGGATAAAAATGTGAAGCGACGCGACATTTGCCTTGGGCGTTAAGATGTTAGATTCCCATGACAATTATTTGTGCGATCCACGAATATTCTTTAGTTTCCGTTTTTTTTGTTTTTTTTTCAACCTTTTAACTATCGTTATGTTCGTTGCACTTTGAGTTTATTGCACGTTTGAAAAGTGCACAAATTTATAAAGTGGCATCATTCGATAGTGAGCCATGTTTTTCAGAAGTAATACTGTTTTGCACATTAGGTCATTGAAAAATAAAAATGTTTGTAATATTTATACTATACTTGAAGCGAAAAATGAAGGCTCTGCATCGTACTCGTTGCGCCATTCACGGAGTTTTCTAAAGAGAACAGAATTGAATAAGTGCATAAACATTATACCGTACATACCTTTACATTTAAATTAAAAGCTGTTATTTATTCCAAACATACACTTAAATTTTATTTAATTATATTATGCCAATCGTGGATGTAACAAATGTTTGTTCTAAATTTGTCGAGAAAAAGGTCTCAAAATACTATCCTTTTTTGCAATCATCATATCATTATGTTGATTAAAATAACGATGTCTATGTAACAAAATTCCCATCCTGACTGACAGTAAAACTAATTAAATTTAGGCGACATATTTTATAATGGTGCATTCTCATAATTTGATAAGATATTGAAAACAGAAAGCCTACGTTTCAAATCCGAACCACGTCGTTAAAATGACGTATATGGTAGTTGACTAACAAGTTTCAATCAATTAATGGCTCATGTTGATTAAGATTTTAAAAAGATTAAGAAGATTGAGATAACGGGTTACAAAATATCAGAAGTGATTTTATTAATTCACTCAAAAATCTATAATTATGGTGATTATAAAATGTAAACCATAAAATATAGCGCTCTAAAATCTTTGACAGTTAGCCTTAACTGATCACAATATCAGTTAATTATATAACGTATCAAGGCAAACTACCAGCCACAAACGAAAATCGTCCGTTAAGACGCCTATCACCAATAAACCTGTATTTGCACAGGTTTTTCACGTGAGCGAAACTATACAGTTAGAGCTAATTTTGTAATAGCATTTGCATAAACTTTTTTTATGACATTACCATACCCGCGTGAGAAACACGTGAGCTTAGAAACATATGTAGCTTTAGTTAATAATGATTGTAAAAGTTATTATTATGAAGTATTTTTTGTTAAGGCGGGAAGAAAATTACCTAACCGCATACTCCAGGGTAACGGCAACGAACAGGGTAGTGTGGGGCCGTCACCCACTAAATAAACTCGCTGTGTGCCGTCTCTCCGCTTATATTGGCGGGCCACTGGAACAATTTTATATTACTTCAGTGGTAAATATTACAGAACGAGGAGTAAGTCATTGTTAGCTGTTTTTAAGATTGCTCACGACTATTAAGATATAGTAAATAGCACCCCATGCTTTTATCATTATTATAAATTATAATATTATTTTCTACTTTTTAGTTTAACTAGATATCAAATCGTGCATTTTATTTGTTTAAACTATAATTCATGTTCTTCTTTATTAATCTCAAAACAGCATTAATTTTTTTTCTATTTAAATATGCTATTTCTTTTTTATCGTACTTTTCTGTGACGATAGGGCGAATAAGTAGTATCTATAATAAGACGATAGGATCATTCTGTAATAAAAAAAAAAACAAGCTTCTAAAATTATACTAAACACAAACGACGACAGTACACAGGTAACAGTCACGAGCAGGATTATTTTCGATTTCACATTTTTCACTTTGTGTTTAATGTATAGTGCTAAGCAGTGGCGGATTTACGAATTTGCCACCCGGAGGCTATTAAAATTTTACCGCCCCTACTAACCTCTGAAATTCGATACAATAGTTCATAGTATTTTTTTGTTAATCTATAATTGTAACTTTATAATTATTGCATCGTCGTATACGAGTATATCGTCCTACTCCTTGTAACATCAACTCTACCCCTCTTTTATGTAATGTACATTCAGCAAACATTATACTTTTAATTGCACTTCAAGTTAAAAACAATACGAATAATATCCCTATTAAATTATCTGGTAGAAATCATAATTGAAAAGATAATATAACACTTTCATATCTTAGTAGCAATGAAAGTTATATTATCTTTTTGCGTGATTTTATAAATTGGGGGCACTTCAGTCAGTGCTGGAGGGGTGGGCGGGGTGACGGCACGGATTTCCTACTTTCTGACTGGTGCAGGATTACTTGTAGTAGCTGCGCGAGCTGTGTATGCTCTGTTCTGAGCGTGCGTTATTTCGTCGTCGACTTCGTCGAGGCTATGTCGCGGTCTGCGTACGTGCTATGTATAATGATGGTTTGTACCTAGCCGCCTCAACCACAAGAGGGTTGGCGTGAGTAATGGTGGAGTCAAAAAAACTACAGGAACACCGTTTCATAAATTGCTTGTTGGTAGGCAATTGCAAGTCTATGTGGAGGTTGACATTGCGTATGAACCACGGTGCACCCGTAGCTCTGCGCATGAAGCTATTCTGTAGTGTATGTAATCTATGGATCCTGTGTGCCTTGGCGTGTGAAAATACTACACTGGCATACGTCATAATAGGGCAATATGCAGGCAGTGTAGAGTATGACCTTATTACTAAGAAAGAGTTTATACCTAGAGTTTAACAGAAAGTGCAAACGCTCCGTAACAAAGGCTGCGCGTGAGCCTACCACCGAATGTGACGGGCGAATGTGAGTCTATTATCTAGAATAACACCTAAGTACTTGGCTCGCGTAGACCAAGGAATAGGTTTACCAAAGATGCTAATCTGTTTGATCTCCTCCGAGGGACACAGTCAGGGTAGTCTCCTATGAAACATGACCGCCTGGCTCTTATAGGGGTTGATCTCTACTCTCCACTTGCTAAACCACGTACTGAGGGCAGTGGCGGTGGATTAGTTTCCTATGCACTGTGAGAGGGTTAATCCCTGAAAAATAGATAGCTGTAACATCTGCAAAAAGTGCTGTCTGCACTTGCCGATGCTGAGGTATGTCGCTGGTGTACAGTGAGAGGACGGAACCTTGTGAGACCCCGGCGCTAGCTCTATATTTATGACGATTGAATTAACTAACAGTGACCAGCCCTGCGTGCTTAGGTAATTATCGCGCGCACGGGGTCTGAGTTACCGTACTTGTTTCCTTTTACTATGGCTGTAGCGATTGGATTTCGACAGCGGTCGATGCCAGGATATCCAAGATGACATCATTTTGGTTTCAAACGGTGAAGAAGGCCAGGGAGGACGATTCTTCTGCTGACCCGAACCACAGGCGCGAGTATGTGCGCCTGATGCCACTCCAGCTGAGCCCGCAGGTGGATGGACCGGGAAACGTCCGCCACCTGCAAGGTCTCCCTCAAAGATGCGACGCTCCGGTGTGCGAAAGTGCCGCTCAGTAGAGGGTAGGTCCCGAAAGGGTATTCCAGCAGTGGACCACTGGAGTAATGTCACGTAGTTCCAGTGATCCTCCAGAACAGGTGGAGAGACATCACACAGCTGGTTTATTTAGTGCGTGAGGGCCCACACTTCCCTTGTCGTTGTCCTAAACTATGAGATATGCGGTTAGGTAGATAGATTTTTTCCGCCTAAATGAAAAATAAAGAAAGATTTTAGTTCTCACCCGCTGAAAAAACTTTTTCTCACCCGAACAATTTCTCGCGGGTGCCCATGCGAACTGCTATAGGTACCCAAGTTTGGATAAATGTTTTCCGAATTCTGTTTTCGCAGGAATGAAGACAGACTTACTGGTATTAACTGTCCGGATGACTTTTCTTTTGTTGTGTGTGTAAATTCGAGACGGGGCCTAATTTGCCGCCCCCTAAAATCTGCCGCCCTAGGCTCTAGCCTACTCAGCCTACTGGTAAATCCACCACTGGTGCTAAACATGTCAATTGCTAAAAATATATATAAAAATACCTAAATATTTCTAAAATTATTTTAATATTTAGGTCCTTATATTTGGATAAGTTTGCAGTCTCTCAAGATTTTTTCTTGATAAGTGTGCAAAAGTATCGTTTTAGATCTTATCCTTTTATATAATTATGTAATTAGGCATATAGGTACCCGTAATTACATTCTATTAAATCCGATTTATTGATTAAAATTTGTATTTGGAATTCCATTGTACCACACAAAGCAAATTAATGTGGACTTCGTGGTTATGCGTTGCAAGCATTATAAATAAAAAGCAAATAATTTTCTCCAAATATACATAGGTATACAAATTTGATATGAATATTGAAAAATAATACCATCCATTGGGTATTTCAGGCTATACCTAAAGGTAGCTTATCTTTTTGAACAGCTGTAGGTAACAAACCAGCGTCTACCATAGAATGGAAGGCAAACGTGTATGCGCTATCGTGGAAAATTTCCTTTTAACGGTGCGCAGTGCGGTCTTGTTAGGGTTACCTAAAATGCTAATTAAGAAGTGTTAGGGTAAGTTGTTAGGGTTACCTAAAATGCTAATTAAGAAGTGTTAGGGTAAGTTGTTAGGGTTACCTAAAATGCTAATTAAGAAGTGTTAGGGTAAGTTGTTAGGGTTACCTAAAATGCTAATTAAGAAGTGTTAGGGTAAGTTGTTAGGGTTACCTAAAATGCTAATTAAGAAGTGTTAGGGTAAGTTGTTAGGGTTACCTAAAATGCTAATTAAGAAGTGTTAGGGTAAGTTGTTAGGGTTACCTAAAATGCTAATTAAGCAATGTGTTCCATCCATCCATCAGCCTTTTATCGTCCACTGCTGGACATAGGCCTCCCCAAGAGAACGCCACAGCGAACGGTCCTGTGCCGCCTGCATCCAACGGCTGCCTGCGACTTTGACCAGGTCATCGGTCCACCTGGTGGGAGGCCGTCCTACACTGCGCCGTCCGTTACGCGGTCGCCACTCGAGAACCTTTCTTCCTCAACGGTTGTCGGTTCGTCGAGCGATGTGGCCTGCCCATTGCCACTTCAGCATGCTGACCCGGCGGGCTATGTCGGTCACTCCCGTTCTCCTACGGATTTCCGTATTACGGATCTTATCACGTAGAGACATCCCAAGCATATGTGTTATCTGTTCGAGTTTCGCAGTCCCGAGCAATAGTCACGATGATGACTGAATTGGCAAAGCATCTGAGACGGTATGCAGGAGATGCAGGTTCAAATCCTGCTCGCAACTGTTATATAACACTTTGTGTTGTTGTTGTTCAATTCAAAAGTTGAATCTATAAGTTAATTGTAAACAATAAATCGGCACAGTGTCGTAAATTAGAAAGCTAATATCTCCACCTAGCTCCTTTGTCCACATATTACCCAGTTACGTTTTGTGACACGTTGTAAAATGTTTCCATAGGCGTCACATCTGCTGTGGTTTACAACAGCGCAATCGTAAAAATAAATAATAAAAAACTGAATACCAAGCTTATATAAATTTTTGAGGTCAGTACAAAGTTAAAAATACACCGTTGTATCAGTAGAATAGTAACAATATTTTGGTGTAATTTTGCTTGTATTTAGTATTACAATTAGCAAACTTTTTTTATACTAAATGGGTGGCAAACAAGCATACGGGCCCCACTTGATGGTAAGTGGTTACAGTAGCCTATAGACGCTAACAACACCAAGGCATTGCTCGCGCGTCGCCATCTCTATGAGTAGGAGATGAAGTGGAAAGATAATAAGAAGAGAATAAAAAGGATTCTAAGGAGAGGTTAGGAAGGGGGTTCCGCGCTCTCACTCACCATATTTCTTTTTATTACTTATGATGGCAGACGAGCCACGTGGACCCTGATGGTAAGTGGCAACCGTCGCTTCAAAAATTCAAATATACCGAAAGTATAGTCAAGCCGCTGCGTACCATTTCATTTCTCAAATGTGAAATGAAAGAACAAACGGCTATCTTCCGCTACAGCCAAAACACACTGACGTGCCTCATGACCGGTCACACAGGAGACGGTGGTACCGACCCGCTTCGGCATGATTGCAAGTGAGTACTCTCACTTAATACCCAGCCCTACCACAAGTAATGCAGTGAGTGATAATTGCCCACTTCCCTTAGTCGCATTCGCAGGAAAGGATGGGGTGGTGACACGTGTATTCTTAGTCCGTCACCACACTACTTATCTACAGTTGTTTCACACTGAACTTCTGTGAGAGTGTGGACTGAAAAATGCAAGGCTCTACCACTATTACATACAAAATATCTCTATGTAAAGATAGTTATCCCACAGGAATTTCCGGGATAAATGATTGCCTTACTGGTCTCCGGTCTATATGTATGTCAAAATTACTGATGATTTGTTCAGTAGTTACGGGGTACAGCGTAACAAATAAACAAACTCACCTTTGCATTTATAATATTAGTAAGGATATCTTCTGCTCGCGACTTATTTGCGTAAACTTTAGAATCCAGAGAAAGATAAAAAGGTTGTGTCATAGTTTATTTGTAAAGGAAACTTCTTCCAAATTGTTGTTGCTAGGTGTAGTATGTGCCAAAAATATCCATCCTAATTTATTTAGATATTTTTATATATACTTTTTAGCATTTGGCATGCTTAGCTCTAAACATTAAACACAAAGTGAAAAATGTGAAATCGAAAATAAATAGTGACAATTGCTCCTGACTGCTAATTTGCAAAGCATCTGGACGGTATCCAGGAGATGCAGGTTCAAATCCTGCTCGTGACTGTTATTTTCGATTTCACATTTTTCACTTTGTGTTTAACGTCCTAATTTAGTTTATATTTCAATATATTTCAGATGCACCAATACTGGTGTATGTTCACGGTGGTTACTGGCAAGAATTATCTCGTGAAATATCCCGGTATCCAGCGGAGCCCCTGTATAAATCCAAAGTGAAAACAATCGTAGTTGGATACGACCTCTGCCCAGTTGCGACCCTTACTGATATTGTGAACCAGATAACTCTTGCAGCGAAATTTATTTTCGAGTATGCTGAAAAAGTGGGATCTAAGTAAGTTAGTTTTTGATATAACCACCCTAATGGGTTTAATTACTTTAAGGCTATATTTACAGCAATACTAAATCGTTGCCCAAACTAACTTTGGCGGAGTGAAAACTTAGCTGATACTTTCTAAATTAAGAAATAAATAATATGTATGTAGGAAGAGGTGTATTACACACCCACGGTTCGCCAGCTATGCCTGCTATGTGTAAGTCCCACGTAATAGGGGGCGAGCCTATTAGACGCCAATACACGGGCACATTTCCAAACTCCGGGCTGCTATTGAGAATTTTACTTTTTACGAAAAAGCTCAATAACACCACCCGATATGGGGATCGAAGCTGAGACCTCATGATCAGCAGTCTCTCACACTATCGCTGCACCACAGAGGCAGTTACCAATTAGTAAGTCTGCCATGCGGACCAGAGTGGATTACGGCCTGAATGCCTCTCACTCAGAAAGAATATCTGTGCCCAATAGTAGGACAATCCATCCAACCATCATCCTTTTATCGTCCACTGCTGGACATAGGCCTCCCCAAAGGGGGGATAAGGCCGTAATCGCCACGCTTGGCAGGCGGGTTGGCGATCGCAGTGGATGTTGTTAATACTCGAGGGAGTGCTGCTGCCCACTCCCCCGGTATTCCCTCAGTCGGCTCTTACGACTCCCGTGGGTAGAGAGGGGTGGGACAATTCTAAAGCCGGCCCCACAAGGCCTGGTTTTTACTTTATAGTAGAGCAATACTAGTTTGAAAAAAGAACCACCTAGAAAATGTATTTAATTACTACCTACGTCAGAGCGAACTCTTTAACCTAAAATCTGATTTTAAACAACATCGACGTGATGTTTTTAAGTAAACAATGACATAATTATCGAGCGGTGGTTCATTAAATAAGGATTAGCCGAGTAAATATTCAATGAGAAGTCTCGTCTTTACAATATAAAGAGCAATTAATTTAGCTACGCTTTCTATTTTAGAGGGGTATACTTCGCTGGTCACTCGGCAGGGGCGCATCTCGTCGCTAAGCTTCTTGCCAATGCAGATTTCTTAGAAGATACGCAAGGCACACATCGTCTTCAAGGAGCCTTCCTCATCTCTGGAGTTTATGATCTTCGAGAGATTATGCATACATCTGTAAATGACGCAGTCCAATTACCAAAAGAATGGGCAGTACCACTCTCACCGCATTTTGACGACTACACACATTTGCAAGGAAGAAGAATACGTCTGTATATAATAGCAGGGCAATATGACAGTCCGACGTTCAAGAAGCAGTCTAGAGAGTTCTATGAAGTGCTACACAACACTTGCTTAATGCAAAACATGTATTTAGAGATCAAAGATGGACTCGATCACTTTGATGTCGTTGAATGTTTCTCGAATGATGACAATTACATGAAAAATTTATTAGTTCACGACATTAGGAAGCATTTGACGTAATATAATAAATGTTCCGTAATGTTTAATAATATTAAAAAATAAGATTTTGTATAGACTTTAAATACAATATAAAGAGAGGAAGCTTAGTATTTGGCTACGAATTAACTGTTATTTACATTATAATGTTTTTTTTTACTCTATAAATTAAGTACTAGGTACCTATAGCGCTCGTAAAAATCTAGTAGGTATTATTATAAGTTCATGAATTGATGTGAATGGTTTTTTAATGAGTATGTTTTTAAGAAAATCCCGAATGGCATGTCTGATGCTGCTGTTGTTATGAAAAAAACTAATATAAATTACGACAAATGCAACTTTTGTAACAAGAATATGAATGTTATATAATTATTATTAATAATAGACACTTATTACCAATAGTGAAGAAATTCCTTAAATGATAAGTATTTTTTTAAAACAATTGTATCATTAATAATCTATTGACTCGTATTAAATTGTTCAGTTATTTTGTTTCCTGGTCCATATGAATATATATTCTATACGATTATTAGCATGAAGAGGAAGTCAAAAATGCTAAAATAATTAAGTATAAAAGTTTTGTAACTAGTCGTTATTAATTGTCGAAATAAGTTAATTGACGAAAATGTCTAATAAGTAGATAATAGACTTATGACTTAAGCATTTGTTAAAGTTATAATATTTTTCGAGAAATTTACTGTTTCTTTGAGAACAGAAGCCTGTCGTATTTTTACACCTAGTATCTACAAATAAAAGATTTTTGGAATATTTATTAACAATGATTACTATCTACTAACTTACCCTCATTTAAATTAAAAAATATTTTATTACACACTTACTATACAATACGCTAGTACATCAGGGCACTTCACAAACATATACTTAATTATCTTTATTTGTTCGTACCATGTGTGTGTTTCTGGTTATAATTCACGATTACCCTCATCCAAACATAGTAGAGATGCATGCTTCGTACTTAGTTGGAACCTCTTATTAGTCTGCGTTAGTTGGCGATGAGTTGTGGGTCGTGATAGAGAAGTATATTGTTGGAGGTGCACTTAATACGAACTACCTAATATTTAAATATTTTTTCCCAATAATTGTATGACGTGGTGTAATGCCGTGTGGGGCCGGCTTTAGAATTATCCCACCCCTTCTCCACCCATGGAAGTCGTAGGAACCGACTGAGAGAATACCGGGGGAGTGGGCGGCAGCACTCCCTCGAGTATTAACAACATCCACTGCGATCGCCAACCCGCCTGCCAAGCGTGGCGATTACGGCACTATCCCCCATATGAGCGAAACAGCACTGGACCGCTCGTTGTGGTGTTCTCTTGCGGAGGCTAATGTCCAGCAGTGGACGTCAATGTATGGATGGACGGTATAACGTAGATATCTAGTTTCACTAGTTACGTGAAATTAATTAGAACAATATTATTGAATATATAAAAAACGTTTTGTGATTACCTACCGGTAAAACCAAGGACAGCAAACACAGTGGTATCGAGTTTGATTCCGAGTCCAAGGTTCAGACGTCGTACCTAGAGCACACACCTCTGACTTCGAGATTTTTCGAAATTCTGTATGTATTTGTTTAAAATGTATCACTGCTTGGTGAAGAAGAATATTGTGAGGAAACCTGCATGCCTGAGAGATATTATCGACGGCTTGTGAAGTCTGCCAATCTGAATTGGGATAGCGTTGTGGACTATGGCCTAATCCTACTCACCCTTAGGGGAGACCCCTGCCCAATAGTGGGTCAGAAAAAGGGTTGAAAAAAATGCTTCATTAAAAAAAATATTATTGGTCAAATAGTACAGATGCCTATTTGATGTCTCACATTATTAAATGATTTTGCATAATATGATATGACTATAAAAAGATCAAGTCATATGAGGTAAATTTAAAAAAATGTTATGAATTAACACAAATGTTTTTTAAATAAAATAAAAATAATTATTCATATACCTACGTATAATACTGCGGTTTACATGACTCTCAGACTTGGAAAGAGTGTCAGTATTTCCACATTTTAACATTTGACAAAATTATACTTATATAATACAATTTAGAATATTAAATTGATAACAGCAACGCGCTATTAAGCTTTGAAAATCTAACAAATTTCTTGTCGCTGTAAACGTTTTGTCGACTATAAAATGTTTTATCAAAATATTGTTATAACCTACGTAAAAAGGTCCGCTGTGCCTTTGTTATGGCGAGAATTCCTGTGGTTTTGTGTGAAAACAACAAAGAAGGGGACATCCTATTTGCTCATAAATACTTTCTTTTGTGCGTCCGTCATGTTGGCAGCAATAGCAAGGTGGCTCATTAATATAATTATTTAGATGCGCATTAGTCCAGTCATTATAAACATTTCAATTGAAAAGTGAATCGAGGAAGCTTTTTTTTATAAAATAGCTACGTTGTTTTCAGGACAGCTTAATTTTTAGTTTTTGGGGCTATATCCTCCATGATATTATCCACTATCTTGAAAATAAGAGTGCTTTTTGATATTTAAAGTTATTTTCACATTTTTGTATAGAGACAATTCTAATTTCTCTCACCATCGTATAGGCCTCGTCAAGTTCTGCACATCGATACCTCACTTGAGGAGTTTCTCAGGCATCCATCCCTTGTTTTTGTGAACTTTTCTTTTTTTTTAGGCGGGAAAAAATGTACCTAACCGCACACCCCGTCGTTCAGGGCAATTTGTGACCTTCGGTTTTCCTTGGCTTCTTATCCTATTATTGCCATTATCTCGAGAACGTTCGATGTCATGGCAAAAAGTCATAGGTATAGGTAACAGGGTTAATAAAAATTGGAACAAAAAGTACCGGACAGCTTCCCCGTAGGACGACTAGGATCCGAGTTACAGCGGAAACAAAAATGCACCCTTATTTCAAGATGACGGAAAACGCCATTAGAGGGATAGCCGGAAAACTTGAAATTAAGTTGTCTTGACCCTCCCAATATCATAGCTATAAAAAAATTGGCTTCCTCACTTTCCAATTGAGGGCATATTTTCGGACAGAACGACTGGACTACATACGTGAGTATATACTATATCTATGGAACTACATGTGAGTAGGTATATTAACAATGAGATAAATAAAAACTTTTAAAATTGTTTTTTTGCTATTAGTACTTTATATGCCGTGCGGGGCCGGCACCAAGAATAGTTCCACCCTGTCTCTTCCTATGGGAGTCGTAAAAGCCGACTGGGGGATTGCCGGGGGACCGGGCAGCAGCGATCCCCTGTGTACTAAAAATATCCACTGCGATCGCCAACCCGCCTGCCAAGCGTGGCGATTATGGTAAAAGCCCCATTTTGGGGGGCCTATGTCCAGCAGTGGACGATGAAGGGCTGATGGAGTACTGTATATATTTAAATATGCATTTAGTAAAAAGCTGTTATTTGGCATTACAAACTTACTTCAATTTTATTTATTTGTGTATCTATACATACGTTCCGCATAGAAAAGTAACTAAATCCTACGTGGACGGAATCACGGGTAACAGTTTGTAACAAAACAGAAACACGAAGTAGAGTTAAACTAGCGGTAACAAAAAGTTTCATTTAATTTCGACAAATCCAATCTCAAAGTTTGCTGAATTAACCTGTTCACAAATTGTTAGTTTGTGACCCTAACAATGGCTGCCAATAGGTACCAATGTTATTCTTTTACATGTAAGGATTTACCACTGGCTTATTGCAGTAACAAATATTATAAAAAATAGGCTATAAACACAGACTAATTAAAAAATTAAGACTGCACTGTCAACTTAAAAATGAAGCCACTTTTGCAAAGATGTGTGCGTGAAAGTGTTGTCACCGGAAAGGAATAACCTCTATAATTCGAGTATTTTTTTTTAATATTTTAAACATAAAGGAAGTAAAAGTATAAAGTAAGTTTACAGCAAATCATATATAGGGAATAAGCTGACGACATAAACATGTACGTAACGTACGTACGAAATCATCGAGTCATTTAGGGTAATTTTAAATCATACTCTGGTAACACTCTTGGTGTATGACACTTCGTTTTGGTATGGTTTTGTTTGCAATTACAAGCTTGGCATGGTTGTATATGGCTTCACTGGATTGTTCGTAATGCTCCGTCTATATAATTTAGAAAACATTTATCTGCATATCATCTTCAAAATACACAGATGTAAAAAAAATGAAAGATATAATACAGCACGAAACCGCAAATCCTTACTAATATTATAAATGCGAAAGAGAGTTAGTTTGCACACTTAACGCTGTAACTACCGAACCAATTCTCGTGAAGTTTGCATACATAATTATAGTCAGGGAGCCCAGAAAACACATAAGCTACTCTTCGTCCCGTAAAAATGAATGATTCCGGTGGGATAGTTATTATATCTATAACTGCCTCCGTGGTGCAGCGGTAGTGTAAGCGACTGCTGATCATGAGGTCTCGGGTTCGATAACCGGGTCGGCAACAGCTATTGAGATTTTTCGTAAAAAAAAAAATAAGAAAAATTCTCAGTAGCAGCCCGGAGTTTGGAAATGTGCCCGGTAGACGTCAATAGGCTCGTCCCCTATTACGTGGGACTTAAACATAGCTGGCGAGTCGTGGGTGTATAATACACCTCTGCCTACCCCTTCGGGGAATACAGGCATGATGCTATGTTAGATATAATTAGTGTGCCGTAAAGTGATGTATTTATATTCTGAAGTCCACGCAAGCGGAGTCGCGGGCAGAATCTTGTTGAATATAAATAGAAGAAGTTGGAAACCTGCAAATGAAATTCATAAATATTTATGAAGGTATTGACTGCAATGAAAAAATTACACGAAATGATTACAATTTTCTTAATCAAAGATCAAAGAAAAACTAACAGTTTATTTACTTTCGGCGTCAAAGAGCAAACGACCCTTGAATCAGGCCTAATGTAATTTCCAACGAGACGTAAATAGGCGTAACATAAAACACACGAACTTTATAAAATACCGTTGACATATTAATTATCATTATAATAAGTCAACAAGCTGGGAACAATCTAGAAGCAAAAAATGCTGCAATAGGTATAGCCTATTGCAGCATTTTTTGCTATTGGCCGTGTGGGGCCGGCACCAAGAATAGCTCCACCCCGTCTTTTCCTATGGGAGTCGTAAAAGCCGACTAAGGGATTACCGGGGGACCGGGCAGCAGCGTTACCCTGTGTACTAAAAACATCCACTGCGATCGCCAACCCGCCTGCCAAGCGTGGCGATTATGGTAAAACCCCCATTTTGGGGAGGCCTGAGTCCAGCAGTGGACGATAAAAGGCTGATGGATGGATGGATGGATAGGTATAGCCTAGTGGTAAAATCAAGGACTGCAAAGACAGTGGTATTGAGTTCAATCCAAATTCGAGACCAAAGACACGGCACACGCCTCTGACGTTTTTCGAGATTTTTCAAGAATATGATTGTATGTATTTGTTTACAAATTACGACTGCTTGGTGAGGAGGCTTGCATGCCTGAGAGGTTTTTTCAACGGCTTATGAAGTCTGCTAAACCACACTGGGCCAGTGTGGTTGATTATGGCCTAAATCCCCAACTCTGAGAGGACACCCGTGATTTGTAGAGTGGTTTAGATACCGACCTCCCGCACAAAGTGTTGTGGGTCCGATTCCCACACTAGACAATCCTGTATGTGATCTATATACGGTTGTTCTTAGTCTGGGTGTACTTTGTGTCTGTGAAATTGGATGTTTGTTAAATTGTGATACAGATATCTAGTGCTGAATGCTTTCTTTTTTTTGGTGCCGTGTGGGGCCGGCTTTAGAATTGTCCCACCCCTTCTCCACCCATGGGAGTCGTAAGAGCTGTCTGAGGGAATACCGAGGTAGTGGGCAGCAGCACTCTCTCGAGTATTAACAACATCCACTGCGACCGCCAACCCGCCTGCCAAGCGTGGCAATTACGGCACTATCCCCCATATGAGCGAAACAGCACAGGACCGCTCATTGTGGCGTTCTCTTGGGGAGGCCTATCTCCTATGTGGCAGTGGACGTCGGAAGGCTGATGTATGGATGGATGGATGGAATACTTCCAATAAAAAAATATCTCCATGCAAAAATAGCTATCCCATAGGTCCCTTAATCTTCTACTTTACCGGGATAAAATGTAGCCTATGTCTTCTTCTGTTTTCTTTACTAGCTTAAGCCAAAACAAAAGCTAGCACATAACTGCAATGAAAATATCTGAACATTGAAACCAAAAATACACATCTACATGGACCCTCAATTTTTTCCGGGATAAAAAGTAGGTATTGCCTATCTTCTTCTTTATGCTCTGCAGGCCTACCATGAACTCTTAGCTAGCGATTCATTTCCGACGCAATTCAAAATAGGTGTGTTGTTGTATTTCGTACAAAGAGGTCTAATTGAGCGATCTTGTTTAGGTTGTCAAGTAAATTCATAGTACCTACGAATTTCAATAAAAAGATGTCATGTTTGCTATTCAGATTCAGTGGGCCATGTTGTATTCTATTATAGCTGACGCTATAGAAAACTATAAAAATGTATGGGAATTTGACATCTTTAACCCATTCCCTGTCCGTTTGTAGACACAATAGAAATTGTATTGTAGTATCATATATGATACATGGGACAGGGAACCTGTTAACGATATCTATTATGCTAAGTCACGTGACTTACGTCACGTTAGAAATGTCAAATTTCCATATATTTTAATAGTTTTCTAAAGCGTTAGCTATCATAGCAAGCAACTTAGCTAGGCCCCATGATTCAGCAAAAAACAAAAGATTTGCGTCTTTGACATGTCATGGTACGAAATTGCGATTCAGTTCAGTTTGGGTCCTTAAATAGATCGCAATAAGAGTTCGTGGTAAGCCTGCTGGACTATCATATACTACATCGTATATAAAGCTGCATCTCCACCGAAGAAAAATTGCCAACTTTTGTGTTGTCTATACGTGTTGGTGACCAAACTTTCTGTGATTGCCTTGAGTTACGAACAAAAACTGTAAACAAATGTAGGAACCGTGTTTTTGGCGGTAAACAACAAAAAAAAGCGCTTGTTGCCGATATTCATTTGCTCTGTGGGTACAGTAGTTAACTGGACGTACGAAACCGATACTTTTTCAATTGTCGACGATTTGTTTCAATTTGGAGGAGAAACAATGGAAACAAAAAGTTAGTAAATGTTGGCACAGTTTTTAAACAGTTGGAAACACAGAAGTTGCCTACAAACTAGGTGGACGCGCCTTAACTAGACGATTGCTCTACAAATAGTGTTTTTAAATATTAATACAGCGGAGTTTATTGGTCGAATTTGGTGGATGTCTATCTAAAATATTATTGTATATATTATATTAACTATCTACACATAATTTTATAAAAATACATTCTTACATGCATTTACCTAACTACGGCTGAGGCAAGAAGTTATGATTTTAACCCCTATAATATGTATGTATCTTAACCTGATCTCGGATTACTGTTTGTTGTTTGAAGTATAAACATGTCTATATATACTTAAATTTATTTTAAATATATCATTAACGGAAGAAATGTTTATTAGTACAACGCTACGATGTCGGTATCACAGAGTATAGAACCCAACATTAACAAAGAGTAACAAAGAGCAAGTTACAAGACGCACAGTTCAAAAATATAAACTGCTTATTATAGCTAGAAAAGTAAGTAAGGGACCTTATTGGTACCAAAAGAAATAATTAGCACATATTGTATATATAAGTATATACCACGGAGTACGGAAAAATAGCGGAGGTGTTTCAAGGCAAAATCTCTTTAGAACGAAGCGTCGCTAAATGCGGGCGTTCGGGGGACGAGGTACAACTATAGCTAGGGTACGGGTTCGGGGGACGAGGTACAACTATAGGAAGGGGTGGCCCTAGATCAAAATCCATCTAGCGGTAAAAAGTATTTTACAGCGTAATAGAGCAATTTTTTCTTTAATTTAGTTGGTCTTTTTACCACTACGGCGTTACAAGCAAAACAGTTTGTTCCAGAACATTCTATATGCGTTAGGATGGCTGGACCACATCTATACTAATATTATAAACAGGAAAGATTTGATTGTTGGTTTGCATTGAATAGGCTCCGAAACCACTGGACCGATTTCAAAAATTCTAGTCTTAAAAAAAAACTACAAATTCTATATATAAAACCGACGCTGCAGGCGCGCACTGTCCGCAGAGGGCGAGGAATTACGTGGCCTCTTACACCGGCGCCAATTGTATCGGAGGCTGCCGCTCATAGAGCGAAGCGCGCCGAAGGTGAGCTGCAAGCCGAAGAGGAAGTCAAGCAGCTCTCTCTGAAGATCCGCGAGTCTAAGGAGGACATTAATTCCCTGTGAGTTACGGATCTGAAAAAGAGAGCCTAGGACCACGCGGCTATCCCTAACAGGGTGGCCACAAAGTCCACAAACATCAAGGGAACCTTCGTGCGCACCGCAAAGGAGGTGGTCGCCTCGCGGCAGAAGTGGCAGATATGCGGGCAAAAAATTGCCGCCTCAATTCTCAGGTGACGGAGTTGGAGGCCAAGCTCACGCGGCTTGAGGTGGCTATGCTGCTGGCGGGGATCGGACCAACTGAACCAGCCCGTATGAAGGTGGTTGCACGGTCCACTGTGGCTGCCCCGGTCGTTGAACAGACCTCTGCTGGCCTGCCGGACGAGACAGCGCGCGTCGCTACGCTCGCCTCCTCCCACCGCCTTGATGAAACCAGGGCGTGACCAGTAGGCCATCCGCCTGGGGCGTTGGAGTAGAATATCGAAAGATGACCCTCCGGCGTCCCGCTAATAGGCGTGGAAAGGGCCGCTGTGGTTTTAGTGGGTATTCCGGGCGCAACTGAGCGCTCGGCGGGCTCTACATACCCCCACGTTCTCACCAGGGGGGATGCGTAAATCTACAGCGAAAACTACAAAAAAAGGGACGACTACCACCCCTGACGGGCATCTTGGGATAGATTAATCCATCCCTATTAGCACAATTTACGTCATGCAGTCCTAACGTATTCATGCGTTTCTAATTTCTGTATAAACCGGGAATCTAAAATGATAACAAATAACAAGAAAAAACAATTTAACAAATAACATGACTTTAATATATTCGATGATGGGTTCGCTGGTACGACGTAAACTCTTTTGTTATCAATTATTTTCGAATACTCACCGACAGATGATACATCATTTTCCCATTTTTATTTTTTCAAATTTCTAGTTTGGGTGATCATAGTCCGGAGCGTGCTTGTCGCGATCCCTGCCAGCCTGTAATCCACAAGCTGCAATCCGGCTCGAATGTGTACCGCAGTGCGGGTTAGGGCGTGCCCCAGAGGCGACACGTACCGACCCGCCCCCGTCGGTACGAACAACGGCAGATGCGGCGATGGGGGCCGCCACCCATCACGCCTTGCCCAGTTTGGCGAGTCGAGAGGGGATCAGAGTGTCGAGTAGGCACGTGGAATGTAAGAGGTGGTGTAGAAGGTAAGTTACACGAGCTGGTAACCATCATTTCGGATAGACGGCTTGATGTGCTCTGTGTAACAGAGACCAAGCGAAAGGGCAGCGACGCCTGTGATCTTCCTGGTGGCGGGTTAGCTCTGTGGTCTGGTGTACCACAGAGCGATCGGGCCATGTGGGGGTGTTGCTGTCCGCTCGCTTGGCCTCAGGTGTGAAAGATTACGGATTGTTAGATCCCAGACTTCTATGGGTCCGAATAAAACTAGGTGTCACCAGGGTCTTCATGGTTGCAGCTTATGCTCCCGTAGGCTTTTCGGTGGCATCGGATCTAGAGAAGTTCTGGGATAATGTTAGGCAAGTTATGGATTTAGCAGAAGCTAGTGATCGCGTGATCGTATGCGGAGACTTGAATGGATGGGTTGGGACCAAGCGTCCAGACTTCGAGGACGTGCTTGGTTCATTTGGTGATAAGAGAGTGAATGATGAAGGTAGGCTCATTGCAGATGTATGGAGGAACCTTATTGTGTCAAACACATTTTTTCAACATAAGGACATCCATATGTATACATGGAGAAGGAATGAACAGAGAAGTATGATAGATTTAATTCTGGTAGACAGTCGCCTCCGAAGTAAAATCCTGGATACAAGAGCCTACAGGGGTCCCACTGTCGACACGGACCACTATCTCGTTATTGCGAGATTTAGTAGTCTGTTCAGAAAGTGGAGACACTGGCGAGAGCGTGTCCACTTCGGAGGGCTTGAAAGAATAAAGATTGAAAAGTTGCAAGAAGAGAGTGTAAGAGCAAAGTATGTAGAGGGCGTCCGTGAACGGCTGACAATGGCAAGTCAGCCGGGATCTGACACAGAAGAACGCTGGAGAGTATTGAAAAATAGTATGGTAAATACAGCGAAAGAAGTATGTGGATGCTCAAAGAAGCATAGGAAAGTGAAAGGTTATGCATGGTGGGATACGGAAGTAGCAGCTTCCGTAGACCAAAAGAAGAAAGCGTGGCTGGAATATGTATCTTCTTTGAACCTGAGTGCACATGCATATACTTATGAAAGAACATAAGAAAGAAATATACTGGCAACGTAAGAATGACACCAAAGCCTTAGTGAAAGAGAAGCGTGATAGAGCAAATATGATTGCAGAAGAAAGGCTGACCAAAAACTTCGAGAGCAACACCAAACTTTTCTGGAGGGAGGTGAAGAAATCTCGGAGTGGTTGGTCGGCTTTCAGAAAGCCGGGGCGAACGCCGGATACGGTCGGGGCCTTTAGGCCCATCGTGCTGCTGGACGAGGCGGGTAAGCTGCTGGAGAAAATCCTCGCTGCCCACATCGTCCAGCACCTGCGCGACGTCGGACCCGACTTGTCGGACGCCCAGTTCGGCTTTCGCGCTGGGCGTTCGACGGTCGGCGCGATTATGCGCCTGAAGGCCGCGGCCACGGCGGTCGTCGCCAGCGGTGGAGTGCTGTTGGCGGTATCGCTTGACATCGCCAACGCATTCAATAGTCTGCCATTCAGCTGCATCAGGGAGGCGCTCCAGTATCACGGGGTGCCTGCATACCTGAGGCGGCTAGTGGCAGACTATCTTGAGGGCCGCAGCGTACTCTATGAGAGCCGCATAGGGGACGTTGTGAGGAGACCCATGTCGTGCGGTGTCCCGCAGGGTTCGGTTCTAGGGCCGCTCCTGTGGGACATCGGTTACGACTGGGTGTTACGCTGTCGGCTCCCCCCCGGGCTTGCGGTTATCTGCTATGCGGATGACACGCTGGTCGTGGCCCGGGGTGGAAACTTCGAGGAAGCGGCGTTCCTGGCCACCTTAGGGACCTCGGAGGTGGTCAGGAGGATCGGGGCGCTGGGGCTTAGGGTGGCCCTGGACAAGTCGCAGGCTCTACTTTTCCATGGGCCCCGACGTCGGCCACCTGCTGGCGCCTCGATCACGGTGGTGGGTCCAAATTGGGGTGCAGGCCCGGATTAAGTATTTGGGCCTGGTGCTGGACGGGCGGTGGCGCTTTCGCGAGCACTTCCGTCAACTGTCCCCGAGGCTCGTCGGTGCGGCGTCCGCCCTTGCACGGCTCATGCCGAATATGGGCGGACCCAACAATGCGTGCCGACGGCTTTACGCGGGGGTGGTCCGGTCGGTGGCGCTGTACGGCGCACCCGTATGGGCGGAGTCCCTGGATGCACTGAACAGGGCTCTTCTGTGGAGGCCACAGAGAGTCGTCGCGTCCAGGGTCATACGTGGATACCGCACGGTGTCGACAGAGGCGGCCTGCGCGTTGGCCAGAACCCCTCCGTGGGACTTGGAGGCGGAGGTGCTTGCCGAGGTGTATCGGCGGGCGTCGCAAGAGCGGGAGGGGAGTGCACGTCCCCCACCAAGCGTGGTGGCCAGATGGCAAGGTGACGTTCGCCGAGCTGCCATGGCCAGCTGGAGGGCGCGGCTGGAGGCGCCCCGGGCCGGTCTTCGGACCGTAGGGGCGCTCCAGCCGGTGCTGGAAGAGTGGGCGGGGCGACGGCACGGAGTTCTTACCTTCCGACTGGTGCAGGTGCTGTCGGGGCACGGCTGCTTCGGCAGATATCTGCACATAGTCTCAAGGAGGGAAGCGACTCCGGGCTGTCACCATTGCGGCTGCGACGAGGACACGGCGCAGCACACGCTCGAGTCGTGCCCGACTTGGGCCGAGCAGCGCCGTGAACTCGTCGCGGCAATAGGGGGGGACCTCTCGCTGCCGAGCGTCGTCAGAGCGATGCTTGGCAGCGACAGGAATTGGGCCGCAGTCGCTGCCTTCTGCGAGGAGGTTATCTCGCGGAAGGAAGCGGCGGAGAGGGCCAGGGAAGCTGATCCTTCCGCAGACCCAAACCGCCGCCAGCGACTGGGGCGGCGCAGGCGCGAGTATTTGCGCCAATTGCCGCCCTAGCTGGGGCTGCGGGTGGAGGGACCGGGGAACGTCCGCCACCCGCAAGGCCTCCCGCGAAGGTGCGACGCTCCATGCGTCGCTAAGTTGAGGGTACCCGAAAAGGTAAGCCGCCGGCGGACCACTGAAGGAATGTAATATAGTTCCGGTGGCCCGCCAATAAAGATAATAAGAGAGATGGCACACGGCGGGTTTCTTTAGTGGGTGAGGGCCCCACACTACCCTGTTCGTTGCCCCGAACGACGGGGTGTGCGGTTAGGAACATTTTTTTCCGCATTAACAAAAAAAAAAAATAATGGTCGCCTTTCAGAATGAATAAAATAAGGTCTAAAGGTGGAGACATTCTTACGCAAACACAAGATGTGTTATGCCGATGGAGTGAATATTTTGGAGATATGTATGCGGATGTTTAGGGTAATGCTGGTGCCACATGTGGTCTAACAGATCAGCATTCGGTTCTGGCATCCTCTGATGACATTAATATGGATGAAGTTGAATGGGCGATTAGAAGTTTGAAAAATGGTAAGGCAGCGGGTATTGATATGGTGTCTGCTAAGATGATCAAGCTTGGAGGCTCATGTGTCTGGGAAAACTTCCTGATGCTTCTCAATTTATGTTGGAGCTCAGGAATGGTTCCCAAGGACTGGAGAAGCGCAGTCATCGTGCCCTTGTTTAAAAACAAGGGTTCACGTTTTGACTGTGCAAACTACAGGGCCATAAGCTTGACCAGTTTGGCAGCCAAAGTGTATGGTAAGATCATTAAAAGGAGAATGAGGATGGTGTCTGATGAATTTTTGTGTGAGGCACATGGAGGTTTCAGGCGTGGACGAGGATGGATCAAGTGTTTTCTCTGCGCAACATTGTGGAGAAGCATCTGGCTGTAGGCCAGAGGGTTTTCTGCAGTTTTGTGGATTTGGAGAAAGCATTTGACACTGTTGTACGAAAGGAACTTTGGGACATTTTGCCGGTGTATGGTATTAACGGTAGACTGCTACAAGCAGTGCAGTCCAACTACATGGACTGCAGAGCTTGTGTGCGGCTGGATGATGGAATGTCAACCTGGTTTGCGTTAAACAGGGCTGCGTTCTATCAGCCAGACTGTTTATCATATATCTGGATAAATGTCTACAAAGGTTAAATGAAATGAATGTGGGAGTTCAGATGGGCGACTCAGTGGTTAACTGGCTGCTATATGCAGACGATGCGGTCCTATTAGCGCAGTCTGCGACTGACCTGCAAACCCTAGTCGACGTAATGGCAGAAGATTGTAAGAAAAGGGGCCTACGTGTGAATGTGAGCAAAACCAAAGTAATGGTTTTTGAAAGAGAAGAAGCCAGAACAGATGTTAGAGTAGCAATAGGAAATGGTGTGCTACAAGTGGATGAATTTGTATATTTGGATGTGGATTCAGTCGGGATGGAAGGTACACCACTGATGTAGAAAGAAGAGTGAATGCGGGAAATAGAGTGAACGGAGCATTGGGACAATTTCTCGGCAGCCACCACCTCAGCCAGAAGGCACGTGTCGCAGTCGCAATACACAACGCAGTGCTTGTCCCAACGTTATTATATGGAAGCGAGAGTTGGGTATGTAAAAAGGAGCATGAGCGTAAAATCAATGCGGTCGAAATGCGATCTCTGCGGAGAATCTGTGGAGTGAGGCTGACTGACCGCATTCGTAACAATGACGTAAGAGAGCGTGTAGGTATGAAAGAGAGTATTGGTGTAAAGATGCGAAAGGGAATGCTCCGATGGTTCGGACATGTGGAAAGAATGCCGGACGAGCGACTGGCTAAGAAGATATACAATGCGAAAGTGGAAGGATGTAGGTACAGGGGGAGACCGAGACTTACCTACCTAGACCAAATTGGTCATGTATTGAAGGAAGGTGGAGTCAGGAGTCTCCGAAACCGGCGAGCGTGTATGAAGAGAGTTATGAATGTTGAGGAAGCAAGAGATGTATGCAAAAATGGAGCTTCTTGGCACTCTGTTCTCTGCCTACCCCGCAAGGGAAATGGCGTGATGATAAGTTAGTTAGTAGTAACTAAGCAATAAATCTTTGAAATAATTAATATTTTAATAAAGAAATAAACTATTTTTACTTATTTGTGCCGAATTCTTATAATATGCTTTTATAATATATAAATGGCTGTGTGGAGCCGGCACCAAGAATAGCTTCCCCCCATCTCTTCCTATGGGAGTCGTAGAAGGCGACTAAGGGATTACCGGGCGACCGGGCAGCAGCGTTCCCCTGTGTGCTAAAAACATCCACTGCGATCGCCAACCCGCCTGCCAAGCGTGGCGATTATGGTAAAACCCCCATTTTGGGGAGGCCTATGTTCAGCAGTGGACGATGAAAGGCTGATGGATGGATGGAATATTAAAATGACGATATCGGTGAGTTGTGGTCAGAACGCAACTTTCCGACGATGACGATGTCTCTTTGTAATGAAACAAGAAAATGTGTTTTAAAATGCATATATTTACAAATTTAAACTACTGACACATACAATGTTATGCCATTTTGTTTTAAGTTTGATCCTGAGCCATTTCTACACCCATCAAGAGCGCACTTCATGGTTAAAAAAATTTAATACTTATTTAAACGTAAGGTGCGTCCGAACCGAACGCAATGACGGTTCACTCGAAACTGCGGTTTGAGGCCCCGCCTACTGTGACGTCACTGACCTACTTGAAGGCGACATGACCTAGTCGGCTTGCGGCATCTCCGCTATTTTTCCGTACTCCGTGGTATATACATATATATATGTATAGGTAGTCGGGTTTTAGTTTTCAAACTTAACTTGTACATAATAGTAATGTGATTACCAAATCTTTGAACTCGTAAGAAAAAGTACCTATCTTAGAAGATATAGCATTAGGTACCTACTAGATATTTCAAACTTAGAAGTAAATTTGGGCGCGGATTGATATAAAAATACAAATATTTACTTTACCGTCGCCGTCTGTTTACAAAGCTTGAAAATAAATTACTTATTCCATGGGAAATGATCTCGCAGTAAACGAGATTTTCTTAAAAATATATCAGCTTTAATTTTACGTGGATTTTCCCAAAAGACGTTTTGGTGTTCCAAAAAAAATAATGGAGTTGATGTTTCAATGGCCTAAATTACTACAGAATGCAAACTGAGCCGTTTTAAATATTAATTCATTTTAGCAAATCTGCGATTTTCAGCATGAATAGAAAGAGGAAGAACGTATGATACCTACTCGCTTTAAAAGCAATTTTACAGGTAGTAGGTTTACTAAAGATACCTACGTAAAAACCTACTTTAGAATATAAATAAATAAATAAATATTCACGGACATTTTTCACACAACGTCCTCAGGTCCCAAACTAAGCTTAACGCTTGTGCTATGGGTACCAGATTACGGATATAATACATATACTACTTTTTTTTTTGTAAATACATACATATAATAGATAGAAAACACCCAAACGCAGTACAAATATCTGTGTTCATCACACAAATAATTGTCCTGAGTGGGAATCTAACCCACGACCTCGTGCACGGAAGTCGGTCCGTTACACTACCGACTACGCCACGAGGCCCGTTATGCGAGCTGAATTGTGTATGTGATGTCTATATAGGACAAAATATTTATTTTTAAGTAAAAACAAATAAAAATTTTGATGTATATTTTTAGCACTTGACATGCTCAGCTACTTTTAAAGTACAAATTATTATTTGTGAATGAGGAAAACGAGAACTTTAGTACGAGCGGGAATCGAACCTGCGCCTGCCCTTCCTTTCCGGGGAAGTGCTCTCTAATCCACTGAGCTATAGTAATCCCTTGCGGTACCTGCATACCCAATTTCCTCATCACATTTTTTTTTGTTTAGGCGGGAAAAAATGTTCCTAACCGCACACCCCATCGTTCGGGGCAACGAACAGGGTAGTGTGGGGCCTGCACCCGCTAAAGAAACCCGCCGTGTGCCGTCTCTCCGCCTTTATTGGCGGGCCACTGGAACTATGTTACATTCCTTCTGTGGTCCGCCGGAGGCTTACCCTCTACTGAGCGACGCATCCGCGCACGGAGCGTCGCACCTTCTCGGGAGGCCTTGCGGGTTGCGGACGTTCCCCAGTCCATCGACCCGCAGCCTCAGCTAGGGCGGCATGAGGCGCAAGTACCTGCGCCTGCGCCGCCCCGGTCGCTGGCTGCGGTTCGGGTCAGCGGAAGAATCCTCCTCCCTGGCTATCTCCGCCGCTTCCTTCCACGAGATAGCCTCCTCGCAGAAGGCAGCGACCGCGGCCCAGTTCCTGTCGCTGCCAAGCATCGCTCTAACGACGCTCGGCATCGAGAGGTCCCGCCCTATTTCCGCGACGAGTTCACGGCGCTTCTCGGCCCAAGCCGGGCACGACTTGAGCGTGTGCCGCGCCGTGTCCTCGTCACAGCGGCAGCTTCCCTCCTTGCGACTATGTGCAGGTATCTGCCGAAGCAACCGTGCCCCGACACCACCTGCACCAGTTGGAAGGTAAGGACTCCATGCAGTCGCCCCACCCACTCCTCCAGCACTGGCTGGAGCGCCCCTACGGTCCAAAGACCGGCCCGGGGCGCCTCCAACCGTGCCCTCCATCTGGCCATGGCAGCTCAGCGGGCGTTGCCCTGCCACCTGGCCACCTCCCTGGGTGGGGGGCGTCCGCCCCCTCCCGCTCTTGTGACGCCCGCCGATACACCTCAGCGAGCACCTCCACCTCCAAGTCCCACGGGGGGATTCCGGCCAACGCGCAGGCCGCCTCCGTCGACATCGTGCGGTATCCGCGGATGACCCTGGACGCAACGACTCTCTGTGGTCTCTACAGAAGAGCCTTGTTCAGTGCGTCCAGGGACCCCGCCCATACGGGTGCGCCGTGCAGCGCCATCGACTGGACCACCCCCGCGTAAAGCCGTCGGCAAGCAATGTTGGGTCCGCCCATTTTCGGCATGAGCCGTGCAAGGGCGGACGCTGTGCCAACTAGCCTCGGGGACAGTTGGCGGAAGTGCTCGTGAAAGCGCCACCGCCCGTCCAGCACCAGACCCAGATACTTAATCTGGGCCTACACCCCAATCTGGACCCCGTCCACTGTGATCGAGGCGCCAGCAGGTGGCCGATGTCGGGGTCCATGGAAAAGTAGGACCTCTGACTTGTCCAGGGCCACCCTAAGCCCCAGTGCCCCGATCCTCCTGACCACCTCCGAGGTCCCTAAGGTGGCCAGGAACGCCGCTTCCTCGAAGTTTCCACCCCGGGCCACGACCAGCGTGTCATCCGCATAGTAGATGAACGCCAGCCCAGGGGGGAGCCGACAGCGCAACACCCAGTCGTAACCGATGTCCCACAGGAGCGGCACCAGGACCGAACCCTGCGGGACACCGCACGACATGGGTTTCCTCACAACTTCCCCTATGCGGCTCTCATAGACGACGCTGAGGCCCTCTAGATAGTCCGCCACCAGCCGCCTCAGGTATAGCAGGATTCGAGCCTGCGTCTCATCCAATCCGGGGGAAGTACTCTATCTGTGTCACCATTAGGTGACTGCGATAGCTCAGCGGTCCAGAGCAGATAGGTTAAAAGTAGCTGAGCATGTCAAGTGCTAAAATACAGATCAAAATATTTAAAAAATCGCACCATTGATTATTATTAAATTTAATTGTAATAATTAGGTTAGTAACCTATTTAACTTCCGTCAGATGCTTTAAAATTTTTAAATAAATTGCGTGATGGATGTGCTTCGCGAAACGTGGCCGAGCTCCACCAGGTTAGGCTACTCGAATTGACAAACACGCAGACATCTTTGAAGAATACCCTAGAGCTATTTTGCGAATATTAGTGAGTAAATTAATCAAGACTAAGAAGATTTATTATTATAATTTTGGTATTTCCTGATATATGGTGCCTCAGTAACTTCTATTTATATTTTATACTTTGGTACTTTAAATAATAGGTACCTATTCTGTTTTTATTGTATGTAAGTATCAACTTACAGGTTATCATTGGACTTAAGGATTTTAAATTTCGAATCGATCAGACTTGTAGACTTTGTTTATATCTCTTTAACTATTAGACAAGATGCTAAGCAGATTTTCTTGAATCATAACTATCGATTAAGAAACCTTTTACACGAAAAAACGTAACCACAATCAGTTCATCCGTTAAGAAGATCTACACTACAAACTTATAACATCCTCATTTTCGTCGAGGCTTGAAAGACGCTGGTCCTTCTGAAGGGTTGAACACCTCCTTAGATTAACAGTTCCGTCATGAGTATGAGCGCGAGGGCATTCAATCCTAGTCTTATTCTAACTAATATAAAACTGAAACAGAGCTGTGTCTGAACATTTAAGATATCTGAGAAAAAAATACTGTATTAGGCTATATAGGCGAGTCTGAACACGAAACAATTCTTTTAGATTTTTTGTCTATTTGTTTATTCGCGTGTCACATAAAAACTACTGAACAGATTTTAATGCATCTTTTTATTTGATTGCTGTTGATTAGACTAAAAACTGCCTCAGTGGTGTAGCGGTAGTGTATGCGACTGCTAATCATGAGGTCTCGGGTTCGATCCCCGGGTCGGGCAATGTAATTGAACTTTTTCCTAAAAAGAAAAATTCTCAGTAGCAGCCCGGAGTTTGGAAATGTGCCCGGTAGACGTCAATAGGCTCGCCCCCTATTACGTGGGACTTAAACATAGCTGGCGAGTCGTGGGTGTGTAATACACCTCTGCCTACCCCTTCGGGGAATACAGGCGTGATGCTATGTTAAAATCTGGTATACATTTATCCCGGTACTCTAACGGGTATCTAAGATATAACTTAAAAAAAACTTGCAGTGGAGCCGTGGGCAAATACTAGGAATATTATAAATGTAGAAAGGACATGGCTAAACAACTGCCCTAAGCATGGAAAGAAATTTCTCACTAGCTCGTCAAATTTTAAATATTCAGTAATGAATTATTACGGTTTTATTATTCTCCTAGAAATTTGTGAACTAATCAAATAATTAAAAGAGTTTTTTCAAAAGTGAACATAATACAATAATAATGGCGTTCCATTCACGATACTTTTAAATATATTAAGCTTAACTTTTTAAAGTACAAATTATTTGTGAATAAGGAAAAAGAGATTTTTTGTACGAGCGGGAATCGACTATTTGATAAAAAAATCGCGCCATCAAATAGTATGAATTTTAATTGCCAAATTAAATTAACTATATTGGTTTAATGCATGTAAATGCATTCCGATAGATGGCGTTGGTCGTAAAGACATGTGATAAGGAGATTGGGATGATCGAAAGATCTGTACGATATCTCAGTGACTTAGAGCACTTCTCCGGATTGGAAAAGACGCGGGTTCGATTCCCGCTCGTACAAAAAATCTCTTTTTTCCTTATTCACAAATAATTTATACCTATTTTAAAAAGTAGTGGAGCATGTCAAATGCTAAAAAATATAGATCAAAAATACTAAGCTTAAGCTGAAATTATCAGTGTTAAATTACAATAATTAATTATCAGTTTTGTTACATTATTTATAATTGTATTGAAATACGTCTCAAAACGTTGATTTCTTTTATCAGATTCTAGAAATGAATCTGGAAAGAAACGGCACTTAATCAGTTTTTCTCCATAAAAAAATAATGTACTTACTTAATAAATATCATTATTTTATTTCAATACTTGCTGTGTCCCGTGGTATCATCCACGCATAATGTAATAATAATAATACTACAATTTGCTAATAATAATGTTTTTTAACAAGTTTGTATTGTATAGATTTTATTTTTAGCATGTAATAATATGAAAAGTTCCTTAAAAGCTTTTTTTTTTTTTTTTTTTTTTTCATACGAAATACTAATATTCAGCTATTTAGCATTAACATTACTAGGTAGAGGTACAATGTATATTCATTGCTAGAACAATTGCCCATACTTTATTTAGCCATGTCTTTTGTACATTTGTTACTCCATCACGCGAAAACGGTGGAACAGATTTGGATGATATTTGGCACATAGATAGATTATTACTTGGATTAACATATAGGATACAATTCCTGTGAGATATTTTTGCATTGAGATGAATAATGTACTATGAAGTGAAGTAGATGCAGCTAGCACTAGGTACACATTTATTAATATAGAATATCAATACTATATGATATAGTCATATGCAATATGTTTATAAAAAACCTTTTAGCTTTGTTTTTACACTAACAAAGAGTTAGTGCTTCATAAAACTTTAGTGGAGTTTATTATTGATTATTTTCATTATATAGCTTTATCTATAGTACTATTATAAAGCTGTAACAGAGCTATGTACATTTAAGATATTTGAGGATAAATACTTTATTACGCTATTAAACACAAAACAGCCTCCTGACACTCTGTTCTCTCTGCATACTCCGCAAGGGAAATGGCGTGATGATAAGTTAGTTAAGATATAACCAAAAAAGCTTTTGGATGCGGCGGAGCCGCGGGCAAAGGCTAGTAGTAATATATATTTTCATAGCATTGCAGAAGCAACAACCTTATTTTATCTTGAATATCTTTTTAGGTACCCATGTTTATTAAAAATCTGACTAAGTATACAAATAAAATGAAATTAACGTAAAAATAAAACTTTTAACGTGCTTTAGTTCATTTTAATAAAGCTCAAATATAAATAACCAATAACTGATAGTTGATTGAAATTCTTTACTATGCTTGTATTTTTAATTTTACCGTCGCGTGGTTGAGACAAACAAATATTTTCGTTACGTTTGTATATAAATGTATAAGGAATAGCTCAGGTACTTATTTGTGAGTAAAATGTAATAAGTACACCATGTATTGATAATGTATTACAAGGCCAGTTATCATGTTTAGGTGTCCTAAACTAATCCAATCAGAGGTCCATAAAATCTTTCAAACAAAAAACAATCTTCTTTAGGTCTTACGTGAGATATTTCTAACAATATATTTATACCTATGCATTGATTTGGAAAAAGGTGTAAGTTTTCATAATCTCAATATTCAATAAAAGTTCAGATGAAAGAAAAAATATTCGGAAATTTCTTATAATCCCTACTCATTCTGATTTCCCGCGTGGTATAAAGTTTTAGCACTTATTATCCTAGTTATTCTTACGTTCTACTATGTAAGGAGCTTACATAATATTTACTTATTTATTTTAGCAACAGTAATGAACTTCTTTAAATTATAAATCATTTGTACTTTTATGTGTTTAATTATAAATATATAATATAATTATAAATATGTAACATTGCCGTGTGGGGCCGGCTTTAGAATAGTCTCACCCCCTCCACCCATGGGAGTCGTAAGAGCCGACTGAGGAATACCGGGGGAGTGGGCAGCAGCACTCCCTCGTGTATTAACAACATCCACTGCGATCGCCAACCCGCCTGCCAAGCGTGGCGATTACGGCAATATCCCCTCTTGGGGAGGCCTATGTCCAGCAGTAGACGTCGAAAGGCTGATGGATGGATGGATAGAATATAAATATTCACGGACATTTCACCCAACGTCCTCTGGTCCGAACTAAGCTTAACGCTTGAGCTATGGGTACCAGATTACGGATATAATACATACATTACCAATTTTTTTTGTAAATATAATAAATAGAAAACACCCAGACGCAGTACAAATATCTGTGTTCATCACACAAATAATCGTCCTGAGTGGGAATCGAACACACGACTCGTGCGCGGAAGTCGGTTAAACTACCGACTACGCCACGAGGCCCGTCAGTATCTTGTAAATGTCCACTGCGTTTAGTCACAGCAGGAATATTAGATACGAAACCTGAAAAAAATAGTATTACTAGCGATTACATTAATGAAGTGTACAAAATATTATTCAATTCATGGCATCTTTATATTATAAAATTGTTAAAAGATAATATACCTACTTATAATTATGTATTATTGACATAACAAATAAAATAACAGTTTCAGAGCGTATTATAGAGAGAAGAGTAAATGCGAGAAATAGAGTGATCGGAGCATTGGAACAACTCGGCAGCTACGAGTACCACCTCCGCCAGAAGGCACGGATCACAATACACAACGCAGTGCTTGTCCCAACATTATTATATAGAAGTGAGAGTTGGGAATGCAAAAAGGAGAATGAGAGTTAAATCAATGTGGTCGAAATGCGGTCTCTGTGGAGTTAGGCTGACCCACCGCATTCGTAACGACAAAGTTAGAAAGCGAGTAGGTATGAAAGAGAGTATTAGTGTAAAGATGCGAAAGAGAATGTTTCGATGGTTGTGCATAGAGTGCCAGATTAGTTAAGAAGATATACAATGCGAAAGTCGAAGGATGTTGGTACAGGGGGAGACGGAGACTCACCTACCTAGACCAAATCGGTCATGTATTGAAGGCAGGTGGAGTAAGAAGTAATCGAAACTGGCGAGCGTGTTTTCTGTTCGCTCTGCCTACTCCGCAAGGGAGATTGCGTGATGATAAGTAAGTAAGTTCTGAGCGTCGTTTTTGATAAAAAAAAACAACAGATTAAGAATGTGGTTTTATGTAATAATTTTCATCCTTTGTAAAAACCAAGGAGCATTAAAACGCTGCTTTTTCATCCGTAAGATTCGATAAAAGATCCTATCCTAGCTTAGACCATCACAAAGATGACAAACGGCGTGTAAATACTCTTTAATGATGTTCAAGTTCTTTTTAGCCGTTTTGAACCTACAAAGCTACACATATGTGCATGTACAATAATATTATGAGCGAGTATGTGTTAGTATGCAATGTTGTCAAAATTATCCCATATATGCCCAGAACTTTTTTTAACCCCGATTTTTATAATTTTTACATATGTTGATCATTAGTCATCACTTATAAGGGTAGTGATAGTAATTGGTGATTTTCAGTTTGTAAAGTAGGTTTTTTTCAGTGGGTCGATAACGACCCAATGGGCATATAAAGTCGTCCACCAGTATGAAAAAAAAACAAGCAATATAAAAATTTAATATAATGATTGTTAATCAGTCTTTAGTAGGCACTTTGAAGTAATCAAATTATGCAGTTTAACAAAAAGAAATATCAATAGACCATTATGCATGAAATGCTGCAAAGCATTTGTCACGTAGATTGACGTTACATTTGCGGCACATTTTTATAGTTTTATTTTTACACATTGCACATCTTTTTCTGACCTGACCGGTGAGAATAATATGTTGAGCTGAATGTTTTCTAATAGAAATTGGTACATTTGTCCTCACTTGTTGACATGGCCCTGACTGAGATTTTATGTTTCCATATTTCAGGAGTAAAGATCTTGCAATAGATCTAGGAAATTCTAAGGTATTTACATTAGCCCCGAAAGATTTGGCCAGCAAAGTACTGTTATTGATAACTACGTCAATCAGCCACATCAATAGCAGCATATACCATTTTGTGTCTGTAATGGCAATCCGATAAACTCCGACATTAGCATCATGTCTATCGACTCCACCCATATCGATGTACAACGTTAGGTTGATCAATATCGATTTTCTGTTTAGTAGCACCTGAATATCGCCGTGCCTTCTGCACAGGGTGCACTCCAAATTCATTTGATAACATCGCGACTACGTTGTTGTCATTCCATCTTACGGCGCAAATATTATCATTAGTATCTTTATATAAGTCAACTTGTAAACAGTACCCTAAACGAGTCGCTGCCACCCATGCTTTGAATCCAAAACGTATGGGTTTGCCATGAATATGTTGCTTACAGCCGTGACGCCCATAATATGGTATCATCGACTCATCGATACTGGAGGTTTTCTTAATGGGAGCGTCTGTAACAAATTTTTCATTCATGAAGTTGAACAATGGCCGAATTTTTGCCATTTTATCACCTATGCATAAGTTGCTGTTATCAGCAACTTGAAAGTACCTGAAGATTTCTTCAAAGCGATTACGCCTCATGGATTTGGAAACTAATACATTGTGTGTATATTTGTTTGCGTCCCAATACATGCGTCGTTGCGGTAAAGGGGCGTAACCGCTAAGAATTAGTATATCTATGAAGCAACTCAAAAATTCCCCGAAAAACTTTTTTTTTGACATTTGAGGAAGACTGTTCATCAGGATTGATGATGATTGTCGGTGTCACAATAGGACGAGACCTTTGTGACCTGCAAGACGTGGTGCCTGATGCCGTGGAAATGGGGTCAACGTTTTGAGGACTAAGACTAGGTCTAACTGTCACCTCACTGGTAATTGTATCATTGTCGTTATTCTCTTCACGTTGTCGTAACACCATCTCTCTCGGCGCCAGTAATTGATGTCGGTTCAATCGATTTATGTTGTCACAATCCTCTTCTCCGGAGTCCTCATCCTATATAGTTCCATCGCACGGCGGATATATGTAAACATCGATGCCCTGGATATCTTCATCGTCGTCGAACGCCTCAAGAGCATCAGCTATTTCGTTTATAAAGAGCACGCGCCGAGACCTCAAAACAAAACACAATATGAAACATAATATATATGTGCCCACGGGGTCGTTAACGACCCAAAGGAAAATATCAATTGATTGTAAATCGAAAAATATCTTTTATAACAAAAAATTACATATATATATCCAAAAGATATATTCAATTTACTATAAAAACAATTTTTACAGTGAAATAATATAATATAAACAAAATACTTACATTTATATCCGATTGGTAGCAAGCTTTTTCTAGAAATAAACAAGTATGAACTTGCACGCTTATTTGTCACTCGAAACAATCGCAAATGAGCAATAAAAATTAAATGTACTTCAAAATCGTTCTTTAACGAATCAAAAGATGGCACTTTACTCAAAATTAATACAATAGCTAGATCTCATTATGTATCAGAAGTGATGTAGTACTTTTGGGCCGATATCGACCCTATGGGCATATATGGGTTATAATTAGAAATTTACTATAAAAAATATGTAGTGTAGTACTGTGCCTATACTAAGATTACGTAGTTTTTAATTGTAGAATTAAAAACTACGTAATCTTAGTATAGGCACAGTTTTACAATTCATACAGTTGCGTAGAGCAACGGCGGGAAAGCTCGCACACGGGGGGCGGCTCGCTTAGTTTGCGAACTCGAACGTTAAGGGCCGTCGCGTCACAGTTTTACTATAAATGTGGTATAGGTAAATAAAAATTAATCGAAGTAAAATAGAAAAGAGGTTATATAGATAAATAAGAACTAGTAATGCTTTTTCATATTACAAGGATGGTAAGCAAATAAACGGCCGGTTATTTTTTGGGTATGTAGCAATAGACGCTAGCAAAACCAGAGGCATCGTTCGTGGGTTGCCAACCCTAAAAAAATTTATAGGAACGATGATGGAGAGAAGACAAAGATGTTTAGGACTGTGACGCCCTCACTCTTATCTACTGTTTTTTCACACTAATGTTCTGTGAGAATGAAAATCGTGGTCCAGCTCCAGCTAAGCTGTTTTACCAATTGCACAAGATTGATAAACTAATATAAAAAAAACATAACATGGACAGTTCTGTAAAACATTTTTTTAATCTTCGTCTTATTTTTTAATTAATTACTTTATTTTTATTAGAATTTATTTTTTAATTAATTAAGTATATATATACCTATACATTTTAGTGACTAGTCTTATTATTTTTTGCATCTAAAGATGAAAATAAATATTCGTTTTACGTGTAAAATTATGTATACAAATTAAATAGTTTTGGAAAGTATCTACTCATCAAGGCTCACAATTTGATACAGAGACTGCAATGATTACAGAAAAAAATCACACCCCTTTTTTGGGCACTCGCCTAATAATCAGATTCATACATAAACCATAAACGCGTTACACTCCTTTTTGGGCAGTCGAGTAAAAATGGCCTAAATCAGTTTGTCGCAGTATCTTTCTTAGGTATATTAAAATAATGATATGAACAATATTGTAAAGTCGTTATTCAAGACTAGTTATATATTTCAAGATTCACTTGAACGGTTTTCAATGAATCACTGCCGAACATCAGAGCCTTCACTTCAGTTGTTGCGGTGTAATCGAAGCACCTGCGCGGAAAATTACGCCTTTGCTCGTTAGACAATTTAATGCCAAGGTTTCATCAATATGGGTCATCAGATTGACAAAGGAAAATAATTTGTTTGAATGTTCATTAAATAATACTTTAGGCAAATAAATAACTGTTAACCATATTACTTCATATTTTGTTGTTTTATTAAGCATTTCGCATGCTTAGCCGTATTATTTAAGAGAAAGTGGGAAAATGAGAAATCGGAAATTTCAGCAGTTTTTTTCTTTTAAAGACAACACCCAGCACTAAGGAACAATCCTTGTATCACGGGGGACTTTACAAACATACAATTTCACGGTCACAAAGTACACCCAGACTCAACAATCATTTATGGATCCAATATAAAAAGTGGTCCTGAGTGGGAATCTAATCAACAACACTCGGGCGTGAGGCCCGTATCCTAAACTCTCCGCCATCTGTGTAGTCCTTGATAGGTTATCAGCATCTTCTTGAATACTGTCCCAGATCCTTTACCAATTCGGCCATCGTGACCAGATGCTTTGCCAATTCAGCCATATACATCCACGGCCCATTTCCTGAAGAGCTGCGCGGATTTGGACGGGACTTACAGGACGGGGATCACTACTTTTATTTTGGAAAGATAATTAGGATTCTGCAGTAAAAAAGAAAATAAATAATTTCCACGTGGACGAAGTTGCGGGGTATCATCTAGTAGATAAATAATTTTATGTGAATACGTGTATCTCTACTTATAAATAATCATAATAGTTATACTTATTTATTCGTACACAAAAATACTACGAATCATGAATCAACTCTGTTAAGGTAAAATATTTTTCGCTGCGTCTATCGTAACTAGATAAGCAAGAAATTAGATGATGGACCTTTAATTATGAAGTTAACCTTTCGCCCAACACCAAGGTAAAGAGCCACATAGGCAATATTTGTATACGTCTTCGGCAAACAACTAAATTGAATATCAGTGATTATTACTTCAGACTTTCAGAACTTAAGTAAATGAGGTAATATAAGGTTATGTTAAGACAGGGTGCGAAAATATGAAATCGAAAATAACACCCACGAGCAGGATTTGAACCTGCATGTCCTGGAATACCGTCCCAGGTGCTTTGCCAACTGAGCCATCGTGACAATTGCTCGGGACTGCGAATTTCGATAACACATTCATTCTTAACGTCTTGGGTGACGCAGTTCGCAGTCCCGAGCAATTGTCACGATGGCTCATTTGGGACGGTATTCCCGGAGATGCAGGTTCAAATCTTGCTCGTAACTGTTACACATTTTCACACTTAATTCATACAGCCAAGTATGTCAAATGCTAAAAAATTTATAAAAATATTAGATATGTGGCTTATTTATTCCGATTAGTAACTCACCTACACTACTTTGCCGTGTGGGGCCGGCTTTAAAATTGTCCCACCCCTCTCCACCCATGGGAGTCGTAAGAGCCGACTGAGGGAATACCGGGGGAGTGGGCAGCAGCACTCCCTCGAGTATTAACAACATCCACTGCGATCGCCAACCCGCCTGCCAAGCGTGACGATTACGGCACAATCCCCCATTCTTGGGGAGGCCTATGTCCAGCAGTGGACGTTAAAAGGCTGATGGATGGATGGATGGATGGACTTCACTACGCACGGGTGAAATTTATTAATTATTCATTAATAACTCTCTGGGTGTTTTGACACTACAACTCTACATATTATTTCGATACCTATTTATCCTTGAAGTATACCTTGCCGTGCCCGTGTACCTAACCTATGAAGGTTATTTTTTTCGCGAATTAGAAATCATTGAAACTTTCTACATTAAAAAAGTTTAATTGGAACGCACGAGTATTGCTCGCACAAAACATCCTTAAAAATATCTAAATGATAATAAAACTGGATCAAAACCCATTGATTTTTTTCCGTGTGGTGACGGATTAAGAATACAAGTGTCACCACCCCATTATTTCCCACGGGTGTCGTATGAGGCGACTAAGGGAAGTAAGCAATTATCATCCATTGCATAACTGGTGGTAGGGCAGGTACCAAGTGGGAGTACTTTACTAGGTATCCGGCCCGAGCAGGTTGGTACCACCATTTCCCGTGTGACCGGCCATGAAGCACATCGTTGCGTTTTGGCTGTAGCAGGAGATAGCCGTTTATATTTCATTTCATCTGTGACATGAATTGGTGAGCAGTGGCTTGAGAATACTCTCGGTATAGTCGAGTCCATGGGCGACGATTACCATTTACCATCAGATGGACAGTGGCTCGTCTGCCACTACACGCAATAAATAAAAAAAAAAAAAAAAAAAAAAAGAAGCAGACATACCGAACAGCGATTTTATTTTATACTATTTATAGAAGCATCGCCCGCGACTTTGCTTTTGTCATAGTGATAATTCCATTTTGTGTAAGATTTGCGTAAAATCCTTTCTTTGTGTTCACTTACAGTATCAAAAACCCCTATAATAATTGTACTGTGCTAGATCCAGGAGTTTAGACTGTGCGTTGATATGTCAGTCAGTCCGTTATTTTTTTATATTATAAATATAAATAGAGACGACTATAGCCAAGTATTTCAATTGCTTAAAATAAATAAAAAATATACATCTTTTAAAACACGAACAGAATAAACATTCTGTCCGTGTTCTAAAAGATCATTGAGTCTGAAATAAGCTATCGCCCTAGCTCCACCTACATAAAACTATTCTTCGTTGAAAAACATGAATTCTATTGACGATTCCTCAAGATAAGAAGAAGATAGAACACTACTATGTTTGTCAGAACGTCTTCTGAATACGTCCGAACGGTATTCAGAAATGGTATCCGGAAAGCGCGGTTTCAAGCCCTGCTCGTGGCTATGGTTTTCTATTTAACATTTTCGCACGTCGTGTTTTGGTAAATAGCCAAGTATTTCAATTGCTTAAAATATAAACAATAATAATAAAAAATCTGTTTCATCATTGATACACATCATCAGTAGATCATTGGGTTTGAAATAAGCTGTGTTTCTAGCTACATCTACATAAATACTATATCTTCTAAGTGTTACATTCCGGATCAAAGCGGTATTCATATTATTCACTCACATGCACCAAATACATTTAATCATAAGATTATACCTACATGGAAAAGATGTTTAAGTGCTACTGACCTGTAAAGTTTTTCGATGAATTCTTGCGACTGATACGATAGAAAGGCCGTAGCCGGTTTGATGGTTTTGGCGCCCAACGCCCGTGCGCGTAACGCCTTTTATCGAAATATTCTTATAATATAACGACATATACACTTTCTTTGAGACGCTCGAAAAGATTTAAGCTTTTCATTTTTTCCGTGTTTCTTGGGTTAGCGATAAGCGGACTTTTTGATATAGTAATAATATTATGGTTATTTATTCTAACAAAGCGAGTGCCATCAAAAATGTTCCGCCGTAAGCCTTGACTGAAAAAATATACTTACCTATCTACTCTCTGTCTTATCATGCGGAAAAATGGATAGTTTCTGTGGGACAGCTAATATTGAAAATATATTAATAACATTAACGTATAGATTGACGTATTTAATTCATATCAGAATTAGGTCTATTAGGATATTTTAAGTTAAGTTATTTGCCGTGTGGAGCCGGCTTTAGAATTGTCCCACCTCTCTCCACCCATGGAAGTCGCAAGAGCTGAATGTGAGTATACCGGGGGAGTGGGCAGCAGCACTCCCTCGAGTATTAATAACATCCACTGCGATCGCCAACCCGCCTGCCAAGCGTGGCGATTACGGCACTATCCCTCAAAAAATGAGCACCCAACAAAAATCGGCCCCCAGTCACGGCAGCTCCGCTATTCCGTGGCCTAACGGTAGCGGGCCCAGTAACGGCGGAGCAGGGGGTGCGAAGAATCTCCAGTCGCGGCAAGGCTACCAGAAACAACTACTTCTGGCCCTGGTAATGCACAACGTTCGAACACTTCGGACCGACGAGAGAATCACCGAGCTGGAAGAGGAATTGAGTAAGATCCACTGGGACATTATAGGGTTGTCAGAAGTCCGAAGAGAAGGTGAGGGCACGACAATCCTCCAGTCCGGGAACTTGCTCTTCCATCGGGAGGGCAACCACCAGTCCCAAGGGGGTGTCGGGTTTATCGTTCGCAGGTCTCTCGTAGGAAACGTGGAGAGGATTGAAAGTGTGTCGAGTAGGGTAGCGTACCTTATACTCAGAATAACCAAACGGTATTCGTTGAAGGTCATACAAGTTTACGCACCGACCTCGACACACTCCGATGACGTGGTGGAGGCCCTATATGAGGACATCTCGAAGGCCATCCACTTGTCTAAAACCTATTTCACGGTGGTTATGGGAGACTTTAACGCGAAACTGGGCAAAAGGACAGACGATGAGCTGATGGTGGGGCACTATGGATTAGGGCAGAGGAACCACAGGGGCCGAAGGAAGCCCTCTTCATGATGAATTTCTTTTTCAGGAAGCAGCCCCAGCGAAAATGGACCTGGATTAGCCCTGATGGTTCAGTGAAAAACGAGATTGACTTCATCCTGTCGGACAAACGACACATATTCAATGATGTGTCAGTGATCAGCAGGATTAAAACTGGGAGTGATCACCGACTAGTCAGGGGTATCTTGAATATTAGAACAAAAGTCGAGAGGCTTGATGAAGTCTACGCTCCGACCAACACCTGCCCAATACCAGAACCCCGAGAGCTTTCAGCTCGAACTACAAAATCGCTTCCAATGTCTAGATGAGTGTGAATCAGCGAGCGATAGGAACAGCAGGTTCGTGCAAACTGTCTACGCGGTCGGGTCGACTTACTTCAAGACCCGTCACGTCAGTAGGACTCGTAAACTCTCGGACCATACTCTCAAACTCATGGAGAGGAGAAAAGAAATGATAGTCCAGTCCTCGGCCGATTGGTCCTGCCTAAGGCGGTTAAACAGACAGATCTTCAAGGCTTTGCGGCACGATATTCGCCAATTTAATACTACCCGTATTAAAGAGGCGATAGAGCGGAACCAAGGCTCGAAAGTATTCGCAAGAGATCTGTCTGTTGGCCAAAGTCAGTTGACTAAACTGAGGACCAACGACGGCACTGTCATTTCTTCTCGAGATGAGATCTTGGGAGAGATCCAGCAGTTCTATGGACAGTTGTACAGATCCCAGAGCCCTGCTGTTGGCAGCTAACTCAGCACTTTACCGAAGATATCCCAGACGTCAGCCTGTACGAGATCAGAATGGCTCTCAAACAACTAAATAACGAAAACATGATGATAAGTATAGTGTATGTGATTTGATGTTGTGATTTTTTCAAACATTTTAGATCTATTTCTTTTAGCAATTGACATGCTCCGCTACTTTTTAAAGTACAAATTATTTGTAAATCGCGCCATCAAATAGTATGAATTTTAATGGCAAAATTAAACTTACTATATTGGATGCATATAATGCTTGCCGGTAGATGGCGTTAGTCGCAAGACAAATGTGATTAAGAATTTGGGATGATCGAAAGGTCAGTAGGGTAGCTCAGTGGCTTAGAGCACTTCCCCGGATTGGAAAAGATGCGTGGTTCGATTCCCGCCCCTACTAAAAATCTCTTTTTTACTAAAAATCTACTTTTTAAAGTACAAATTATTTGTGAATAAAGTGAATAAAGTCACAAATAATTTGTACTTTAAAAAGTAGCGGAGCATGTCAATTGCTAAAAGAAATAGATCTAAAATGTTTGAAAAAATCGCGCCATCAAATAGTATGAATTTTAATTGCAAAATGAAAAATTTATTAATTGGTAGCATGTAATAAACTCTTCACCACTGCATTGGAAGATGTTTTCAAGCTCTTGGACTGTACTGGATTCAGCATCAACATAAATGGCGAATACATCACTCACCTTCGATTTGCAGATGATATCGTGGTCATGGCAGAATCGCTGGAGGACCTTGGTAGCATGCTCAATGACCTCAACAGTGTCTCCCGACTAGTGGGTCTAAAAATGAACATGGACAAGACGAAAGTCATGCACAATAACCATGTCATTTCAGCACCGGTCCTAGTCGGGAACGCGGATCTCGAAGTGGTCGATCACTATGCATACCTGGGACAAACAGTCCAGTTAGGTAGGCACAACTTCGAGAAAGAGGTCAATCGACGAATCCAGCTCGGCTGGGCAGCGTTCGGGAAGCTGAGGAAGATCTTCTTATCCAATATTCCACAGTGTCTGAAGACGAAGGTCTACAACCAGTGTGTGTTACCGGTGATGACTTACGGAACAGAGGCGTGGTCTCTAAATGTTGGCCTTATATCAAGGCTCAAAGTCGCTCAGCGTGCCATGGAGCGGGCTATGCTTGGGATCTCTCTACGTGATAAGATCCGTAATACGGAAATCCGTAGGAGAACGGGAGTAACCGATATAGCCCGCCGGGTCAGCATGCTGAAGTGGCAATGGGCAGGCCACGTCGCTCGTCGAACCGACAACCGTTGGGGAAGAAAGGTTCTCGAGTGGCGACCGCGTATTAGACGGCGCAGTGTAGGACGGCTTCCCACCAGGTGGACCGATGACCTGGTCAAAGTCGCAGGCATTCGTTGGATGCAGGCGGCACAGGACCGTTCGCTGTGGCGTTCCCTTGGGGAGGCCTATGTCCAGCAGTGGACGATGAAAGGCTGATGGATGGATGAATGCTTGCCGATAGATGGCGTAAGACAAATGTGATTAAGAATTTGGGATGATCGAAAGATCAGTAGGATAGCTTAGTGGTTTAGAGCACTTCCCCGGATTGGAAAAGATGCGGGTTCGATACCCGCTCCTACAAAAAATATCTTTTTCTTTATTCACAAATAATTTGTACTTTAAAAAGTAGCGGAGCATGTCAATTGCTAAAAGAAATATATCTAAAATGTTTAAATTATTGATAGAAAATAAACTGTTCTTTTTGAGATCCCAATTATACGTTATGTCAACATTTAAATTTAACAAAAGACTCGTCATCGTAGACAATGTAGACATCGGTTTGGTTGTCCTTATTATACTGCAAAGATCAAAAATTGCAGCCATGCTACTAATCATCAAGTTAATCACTCCGATATATTAGTTACTCAGTCAGTGCGTGAAAAAAACAAAAATATTTCACATTTATTATATTAAAGATGTTGAACATTTACTTATAATCACATTAATTCAATTGTAATGACTACATAAACGAAGTTGTGATCTAAGTAGGATTTCACTCAGCGTATATTGTGAGTTCGATTCCCACGGAGGACAAAAAATTCTAAGATCCACAATATTGAGTTTAGACTTTGCTTCTTAATTAATGATTAGTAAAAATCTCCTCGACACATGTATTCATTTAGTAGTGCGAGTGTTACTATTAAATAAATAAAATAATCACTGTAATAAAATAAAACATATTTCTTTTCAAATAAGTCTTCTTCTATAATAGTAGTCAAGACTTTGCAACATACAGTGTAACGTTGCATTCTGTTAGGCTGATGGTTCTGCCGACTTCTGCCGAAGCAATACTTTTAATTAAAGAAAAGGGCTCCGACGATGGGATTGGTTGTTAACGGCGTCTGGTCGTTGGATTGTCTAAAATGTAAACTCTGTATACTGGAGTTTAGTCCATACTAACAAATTATTAAATCCTAACTCTTAACTAAAAACTATGTTTAAGAACAATGCCCCATATGCATGACACGGACATATGCAATCCCAAAATGACATAGGGTATGTGGCTCATGGACAATTGACGCGTTATAGATGTTGTAAAAAGCTTACATGGATTTTATTTATTGCGAGTTTTATTTCGTGCCTCCATAAAAAATCCAAACACCTAACCCTAGTTACAAGAATTGAACTGCTTTATTGGAATATATTACTTTTCTGCTATATACCCATATATAGGTAAGTGAAAGCATATAGGTTGCTATATCCGCGCTTCCGGTGAATCTTGAAGCAGGTCACCTTGGTATACAGCAGTTTAGATATTATGTCGCCGGTGTTGCTATTTGAAATTCATTAGTATACTAGTCGTACATTGTAATTGCTGGGTATATACCTCATAAAGAGATGAGTTTAAAAAAATAATTCCTATTATAAACTTTTGTTAAATTTTGTCCTTCAACTTATACTTTTGACTTGTTATTAATAACTTTAATCTTATTTGCTTCTTTTCATGGTCTATTTGGAAATGCACAATGACTCACGTTATGCCAGCTGATCTTATCAACGTAGGACACTAATAGATACATGTACTTGAACACATTTTTTTTAATCAACCTCTGGGCAGTTCTACGCGTATATATATCTATAATATACACATGTCAATCAAACAATCAGGCGCGTAAATTGTTCGTAGCAAGTTAAAGTAAACTGCGTACAAAGTTGTGCCTAAGTTCTTAGGCGGGCGGACACAGGGCGGGCGGCAGAGAGTCGTGCGCCACCGACCGTATCGCACATCGAGCTACAGCCATGACATCAAACGAAAGTCTAACTATCCGAAAAACTTAACTCAAACATTATTTTTTCAAAATCCGTGAAGCTGCGACGCAGTACCATAATATTCTCTCTTAGTATTCAAGTTTCAAAGTAGTTTAAAAGTATATTTAACAATAAAATTTAACATTTGTGTTAGTTGTTGTGCTCATTATAATCTACTTAAAGGTAAGTGTTTAATGTTTAAATTAATTTATTAATTTAAAAATATCGCCATTAAACTTATAAAAACACTTAATATCTACTTTGGAATTATTAGGTATAACAGAAATAATAATAATTGTCTAATAGGTACACAAACTATTAAAAGTAATTTTGAGAGAGCTACCAATTTTAGTAGGTATATTTTTTTACTTTCTGTCTGAAATCTATCTTAGCTTTAAGTTTATACGATATTTATTTTTATTATAAAATAGTTGGTAATAAAAATGGTTAAGAAAACATTAAAATACATTTTTATTTACATAACTTACACTACCTTTGTGTCATCATCTTAGTTTGTGAAATTATAAATTTATGTGAATATACTCGTTTAAAATATATGAAAATTAGAAATATATGAAGATTATGAAAATTAGACTGACTGCTAAATCTATCAGTAAATAAAATTTCGTCATCTTCTAAAAATCGAACAACGGGTTAATTGAAATATAAGTAATAATCATACCAGATATTATATTACCAAAAATGGTACACACAAAATGTTTTTTTTTAGATAAATCACGAAGTGAACACTCACATCAAAAAATAACAGAATAACATTAACATTTTATCATAAGCAGCGCAACCTACTAAGGTTGTTTGTTGACGAATACACAAACTATACATAATTTTATAAACGTATAAGGGATTATGATGCCGAATCCCTATTTGTCCCCAATGCGTGTTCGAATAAATTATACACGTACTGCGTACTCAAATTTTATGTATTTTCTAGATAAGTATAATTTCTCTATGAAAAGTAAATATCACATAATATGTCGATGTAGAAAATTCTGCAGTTTCCTTTTTAAAACGACAGTATCTATAATCATCATTACACTTTATCTATATTATATTATATTCATAGTCGGTATTTATCGTAAAAAATAAAGCAAGGGCACTTTAAGTAACAACATTCAAAATTCAAACTGAATGATTATTTACCACACTGAAAGCCTTTTAATAATAGGACAGAGAATGTCCCTTAAAAGAATAATTCTATAATTCCTGTTCAAAGATTCAAGCAACAATTAAAAAATTCTCTGTTCTATTCTTCTTTTTGGCAACGACAATTCTGCCAAAAACAAATAGTTAGTGGACCACGTGTGTTTTTAAGAGCAAAGTTTGACTAGCAATTTTGCCTCGTTTAACAGGTACTTAAGCTGAAATGTATAAGAACTATTTACATCAATGACATTCTTTTTTAAAATCATTATAGGTGTATATTTTATGTTTATTATCAACAAAGAGTTTCCTAACCTACGCTTAGCTGAAAAATTATATATTGAACCAATAGGAACACTATTAATAGTAATACGTACGTACGTATAATGGCTAGATTTTTTAACTTATTACTATTATAAGAATACAAAAATTTGTTTGTTATGCTTTCATGCGGCAACTACTGAACCAAACATCATGATATTTGCAAATAATAAATCTGGAGCCCAGAAAAAGACAGCCTATTTTTTGTCCCAGAAAAAGACATAGCCTTTTTTTTATCCTAGAAAAATGCATGGCTCCTGTGAGATAACTATTATTATAAAAGGATAATTAATGTGCCGTAGAGTGACGTATTTATATTCTAAAGTATACACGGACAAAAGTCTAGTTTTATAATATCTATACTAATAAATGGAGAGCTGGTTTTTTTGTTCGGTTATACTGCGAAAACTACTAAACCGATCAGAATAATACATACGATGCAGCTTGTTTCAGAGAAGGTTTTAGTTTATGATATTTTGGTGATTACTTATCCGAAACCTATATTTTTTTGAAATAATGAATTTTTATGTACGACTATGACGCGAGCGAAGCGGCAGATAATGCTCTAGTGTATTAAATATTTAATCAATGCCAATATTATGTTCTATGTACACACATGTAGAGTACATTTGTGTGTGTTCTATTCTTCTTTACAGCTCATATATATCCCACTTTTGAACACGAGCCACTTCCCCGTAGGAAAAAAATTGGCGCTGTTGGTGCCACACTGTGTAGAAAAAGTAGACACAGAGTTTTGTTACCACACTGTTCCAACACCTAGTCTTGACACATTGCGGTGTTCGTGCGAAAATATAATAAAAATAATCACAAAGGTGGAGTATGTCCACCTGAGCCCTGACCATGGATGAAGATAAAATACGTGAATAACATATATTATTCCATCCATCCATCCATCCATCAGCCTTTCAACGTCCACTGCTGGACATAGGCCTCCCCAAGAGAACGCCACAACGAGCGATCCCGTCATGGGGGATAATGCCGTAATCGCCACGCTTGGCAGGCGGGTTGGCGATCGCAGTGGATGTTGTTAATACTCGAGGGAGTGCTGCTGCACACTCCCCTGGTATTCCCTCAGTCGGCTCTTACGACTCCCATGGGTAGAGAGGGGTGGAACAATTCTAAAGCTGACCCCACACGGCCAATATTTTATTATGTTCTATTATTTATGTTAACACCCTTTTTTTTGTTTTTTTTTTTGTTTAGGCGGGAAAAATTATGCACTAAGAAATAAACCTTGTATCACGGGGGACTTTACAAACTTACAATTTCACGGACAATAAGACCCAGACTCAGGAAAACCATTTGTGGATCATACAAAAGAATTGTCTTGTGTGGAAGTCGAACCCACAACACTCGGACGGGAGGCCGGTATCTAAACCACTCCACCGTCTGTGCCATTAACTTAATAATTATATTTGTAGGGACGGAAGTGAAACATTTCTTACTTTAGATCCTATGTCCTACTTACGGGTACCTACAAGCATCCATTCATATATACATACTTATATTATCTATCTATCAGCCTTTGATCGTCCACTGCTGGACATAGGCCTCCCCTAAGGGGGGTATATTGCCATAATCACCACGCTTGGCAGGCGGATGGGCGATCGCAGTGGATGTTTTTAGTACACAAGGGAACGCTACTGCCCGGTCCCCCGATAATCCCTTAGTCGGCTTTTACGACTCCCACAGAAAGAGACGGGGTGGAGCTATTCTTGATGCCGGCCCCACACGACACATACTTATATTATTGGAAGATAAACTGGCCTATGCTATATACTATATACAATCATAATACAAGCCAGATATGTGGCCATAGGATTCCATTTTCAGGTTCCTCCTTTTAATTTATTCACAACATAATATAGCATCACGCCTGTATTCCCCGATGGGGTAGACAGAGGTGTATTACACACCCACAGTTCCAGTCCAGCTATGTTTAAGTCCCACGTAATAGCGGGCGAGCCTATTGCCGTCTACGGGGCACATTTCCAAAATCCAGGCTGCTACTGAGAATTTTTTCTTGTTACGAAAAGCTCAATAACTGCCCGACCCGGAGATCGAACCCGAAACCTCATGATCAGCAGTCGCTCATACTACCGCTGCATCACAGAGGCAGTTATTTCTTCATTGTGTGCTTAATTCGAGTTCTTTGGGCTCTTATGGTCACATGGGGATGTGATAGTGGTAGCACGGTAACATATTCTCATTCCATCCCCATCACAGCACATCATTATCATCAAGTCTAGGTAAATCATCGATAATAATCAATATATATTTGCATTTTAATCAGTTATCATATGTTACCGTTGTCATTACAATGAAAGGTCTTTTTAGTAAAAAATATAAAAAATGTTCCTATCACAATGGGTTTTTTAACGAATCGAGTACTAATAAATTATGATTAGTCATAACAATGATTTTTCAAAAGACCATTTATTTCGCAAAACATAACAAAACCTCACCAACCTACGTTTAACAAGAAATTAATATTTCGATGAAGTTGCTTTTATTTTGGACAGTTTAATAAATTATATTTTTAATAAATTATATTTACGCATTCATTGTATCCACCTGTACTACCACCTGTACACTACCGTAAGTTACGAATAAATCGATACTTTATATTTTGTAAACAGACTACCGACAATGCCCTGAAAGTCATCGTACAATTATAAATGGCGTTCTAATATGTGGATATAACATATACGCACAAAGAAATCTTTTTATACGTTTTGATAATCGATGAATCATATCGATGTTAATGGTACTACAGTGTAATTCCGAATACACCTGTATATCGGCAACATATTCTTACATTTTATTCCGAATGAATCACTAACAATTTACCATTCATTGGAAAAGCATTGATTATGAGGAACTATAATAATTGTCTTTGAGTTTACCATAAGTGAATGAGTATCTGGTTGTATCCAATGTAGTACTTACTTACTTATCATCACGCCATCTCCATTGCCGGGTAGGCAGAGAGAACAGAGCGCCAGAAGGCTCTATTCTTGCTTACACCTCTCGCTTCCTCAACATTCATAATTCTCTTCATACATGCTCGCTGGTTTCAGAGACTTATAACTCCACCTTCCTACAATACATGACCGATTTGGTCTAGGTAGGTGGGTCTCGGTTTTCCCCTGTACCTACATCCTTCCGCTTTCGCATTGTACATTTTCTTAACCAGTCAATCGTCCGGCATTCTTTCCACATGTTCGAACCATCAGATCATTTCCTTCCGCATCTTTACACCAATACCCTCTTTCAGACGTACTCGCTCTCTTACGTCGTCGTTAAGTATGCGGTTAGTCAGCCTAACTCCATCGCATTTCGACCGCATTAGTAAAATGGTTTCAATTTTTTTACTGTTCAATTACTTGCATAGCAATATTCTTAAAGGATTTATACCTAATACGGATGTATTCAGATATCGATAAAAATTGTTTTGACACAAAATGGGTATGCTTTTATAATCCAATTTGAAGAAATCCAATATAGTTTTCCATTCATATACCGATTTGATAGTAGATATTTCTTCAAAATGAAATTGATATAATACTAGCAAACATAAAAGGAATATTGTTTCCTTTGTGCAGTAGATAATCAAAAACTGAGATACAATACACCAAATTAGAGAGGACGGTAAATGATTGCTAAATATGGCGACGAAACCCAAACGATAATGAAAATTAACAGTTGTTATGTAGATATTTTTCTACGTAGTAAGCCGCAATATGAATTTACTTATAAAACGAAGTTTAATTGCAGTCAAGACAAATGATAAAGTGGGTTTCATAACTTTAAGACAGGGCGGCAAAGATATTTTGTTAATTAATATTTTCAACTTTAAGCTGATACTTTGGAACCTTACAAAGTATCTATTTTGAAAGTTTTCGAAATACGAACTTAAAATAAAATAAACCAAACATTTATATAAGTAAATGTCATTTCCATCTTAAATTATTTACTCACTACTTGAATATCAGATCCCTCAAATGGCAATATGGAAGATGTCTTTAAAATTTAAATGCTACTTTCATTTCGAGAGCCACTACTAAATTCGGGAACAGAAAATGACGCATTTGTAGAGATAAGAGGTGACCAAAAGGGCTTTAAAAAATCTGTTGTGGAAACATTACTTGAATATGTGTCCACAGATAAACGTCCTAAGATATTATTATGTAATTACGTAGATATATATCAAAGTAGATAAATGTGTTTGGATAATATGCCTATGTATGTGTATATATATATTTATAATATATGGTGTATTTTATATAGTACCTACCTATAGTACCTATATAAAATAGAGTCGCCACGAGAAGCTTGGCGGCAAACTGCACTGCAGTTTGGAAGAAGATTTTATAGTAATATGTGTATATATTTGATTATGATTTTATTAAATAAATAAAAAACACAGATGAGATAATGAATGTAATATTGTGACAGGTTACAATAAATTGGAGACCTCGGATTTTTTTTATATACTACACGGGTGTCAAACAAGCATACGGCCCACCTGATAGTAAGCGGTCCATCCATCAGCCTTTTAACGTCCACTGCTGGACATAGGCCTCCCCAAGAATGGGGGATAGTGCCGTAATCGCCACGCTTGGCAGGCGGGTTGGCGATCGCAGTGGATGTTGTTAATACTCGAAGGAGTGCTGCTGCCCACTCCCCCGGTATTCGCTCAGTCAGCTCTTACGATTCCCATGAGTGGAGAGGAGTGGGACAATTCTAAAACACGGCTCGTACACGGATAGTAAGCGGTAACCGTTGCCTATAGATGCTAGCAACACCAGAGGCATCGCGCTTCACCATTTCCAAGGAAAGAGATAAGACGTGGAGAGGAACTTAATTAGGAAAGGATAGGGAATGGATTAGGGCTCCGGTGCTCTATTAACTCGCCATTTTTTATTCAGAATTAACGGTGTCATGTAATCCTCGACCGTTACCATTAGGAAATACCATAGTATTATGTAAAAGGTTTGGCAAGCACTAATACTTAGCTAATCAGAGTGATTATATACGCAAGTATGTGACTACGCGTATGTAAAAAATAACTTATATAGCCTAATTTATTTATTTTTTCTCAAATATCTTAAATGTACAGACAGAGCTCTGTTACAGCTTTTAATAGTACTAGCTGACCCGGCAAACGTTGTTTTGCCATATAAATTATTTCAAGAGAATTTTTAGGCAATTTCTAGCGTAGGTTGAGATTTTTTGACAAACAATTTTTTTTTATTAAAAATCCTATGTTGCTTCTAATACCTTCAAGAATATGTGTACAAAGTTTCATGATGATCGGTTAAGTAGTTTTCGCGTGAAAGCGTAACAAACAAACTTACATTCACATTTATAATATTAGTAAGTATGATTATGTCTAAAAACGAGTACATTAGGTTCTATACCTACCTATTGGTTATCAGTAATAACATAAACTGCCCCAGGTTAAAAAAATAAGCATAATGTTGTTTAGAGATGCAATCGTTAAAGGTTGCTTGGTTCCACAGATGTGAATACTTGGCTGTTTATTTTTTCAGTCTGTAACATTGCACTTATTATAATGGTGTGATCTCCATAAACATTTTGTAGCTGTTATATTTTTACTAGAATCGATCCGATTGAGCACTTACATTTTATATTTGCATCCCCACTTATTCATATTAGATTCGTGCGGAGTAACTTAAGGGGTAAAAAATTTCACACCAATTTTGTTTTATAACTTTAAGTTATACATACATACCTATTGTATTGTTTTACTACCTACCCCACTTATTAGCAGTTTTATATATCAAATTATTTGTAAACTTGGAAAAGAGAATTTTATTTTTTTGCATCCCATGCAATCTGGGGAAGTGCTCTGGACCGCTAAGCTATCGGCAGTCACCTAATGCTGTCACCCAATCTCCACTTCACATTTGTTTTAGACAACTCTCTTTTTCGCAAATAATATGTTCTTTAAAGTAACTGAGCATGTTAAGCAGTTTTATTGTCAGAATGAGAGAAATTTTGACTTTAGACTACCACGCTGACTAAGCATCCCAAGCTGTCAAGAAGATCTCTTGAGAATGAATACATTTGAGAATGAATACACACATAATTTTCAGTCAGTATTGTGGCTTGATTGAACTGATAATCGAACTGAATACCCCTGTTTTGCAGTAGTTTGTCTTACCACTAGGATTTTATTGCTTACTCTTTCACAGACAAATTCTTATTACTTATTAGCTACGTCTGAAATTTTTTTGATGTGTGGATTTTTTTTCCTCGTGTGAGAGGGATTTCTAACCCAATGCGGGTTAGCAGACTTCACAAGCCATCGAGAAAATTTCTCAGGCTAGCAGGTTTCCTCACGATATTTTCCTTCAGGAGCAGTGATGAGTTGTAAACAGATACACACATATTTTCCGAAAAATCTCGATTGTTTGAGAGGTACGCGTATGTGTTGTACAAGGTCTGAACCTAGGACTGGAGATGAACTCGATACCACTATCCTTGCAATCCTTGATTATGGACGTTCCTATAATATAGATGTGAAAGGTTTCGGTGGAATTTAATCGATACTTAGATGTTTGGATTTTTATTTCTACATCGCACACAAATGGTTAAAGCAAACTTTTTTTTTTTGGTTGTTTATAACCTAGATTTTATATAGCCTATGTTTTATTCCGGTAAAGTGATAGCCTTTATTTTGTTTAGGCGAGAAAAAATTTACCTAACCGCACACCCCATCGGGGCAACGAACAGGGTAGTGTGGGGCCCTCACCCACTAAAGAAATTCGCCGTGTGACGTCTCTCCGCCTGTGTTGACGGACCACTGGTACTATGTTGGATTACTTCAGGGGTGGTAAAGTGCGTAAAGCGGTCAAACCAAGGACTACAAAGACAGTGGTATCGAGTTCGATCCCGAGTCCAAGGTTAAGACCTAGTACGACACACACCTCTGACTTTTATTTATTTATTTATTTATTTACTATGGACATCCAACAAAAGATACACACAGATAAATTACATTTAACATTAAAATATAACGAGGTATTGTTTATGTGCGCTCTCTTAATTATAGGATATCACAACATGCCTAATCTTTAAAGTAAACACAAATTAAACTAGTTGTACAATGATTAAATGAAAACAATCAGTGGTGATGATAAGTAATGAAACAAATTAAATTGAATATGGTTTAGTTAAAATTTTCAAACATTTCTTAAATTTAGTGAGATTATTGTCAAATAAGTCTAACTGTGAATCTAAGGAAGATAATGCGTTGTATTGCCTGCAGAGTCTAGAGACCGGGGCGTAGAGACCGAGGTATTTCGTGATTTTCCGAAATTATGTGTGTATTTGTTTACAATTTATCACTCTTCGGCCAAGGAAAACATCGTGAGGAAACCTGCATGCCTGAGATATTTCCTTGATGTTGTGAAGTCTGCCAACCCGCATTGGGCCAGCGTGGTGGACTATGGCCTAATCCCTCTCACCATGAAAGGAAACCCGTGCCCAATAGTGGGTCAGCAAAAGGGTTGAAAAAAACAAATTATGGTTGTCTGTAAAGTCGGTTTACGGACGATAATTTTACGCGATAACGTCATATAATAAATGTTTTCTGAGAGTTTCACAAACCATGCATTGGTCACCATACATTTTTCGGAACGTGATACTTTTTCGTGCGTGCAGCCGGAGTTCATCGATTTATAAGACGTTATCACGTCAAAAAAAAACAATATTAAAAAGAAAATTGTAATACGCTCTGTATTATTGGTATTATTGTTGTTTACTACTATCTACATACAACGACAATATACATACATTATACAAGTTTGGTCCATTTAAGAAGAAAAACGGTGTCAAGGCTCACAGTTACATTATTTGGCGCCAGTTAGACCGCATCATATTTATTGGTCTGGAATATGTTGTTACTTGCGCGATTGTTTTTATAATCTGTAGTGATGTGGTCGGTAATCATTTTGGTATAAACTATATATACATTCATTTCGGAGTTTTACTTCCTTTAAAACTTGTATTTCTATGCCACAGTGTAATGGAAAGATGAAATTTATTCAATACCTATATGTCTAAATATCTTATTAAACCTATAATAACTTAAAATACTATATTAGCATATACTTGCATCTTCAGCTCGCGATAAATATTTACCTACACATTGAAAGCGAAACTCTTAGAGATTTTTTATGAATACACACTGATCAATATTCTTGCATTAATTGTAATAAATATATTATTATCAATATTCTTGCATTAATCGTAATAAATATATTATTGTCAATATTCTTGCATTAATTGTAATCGCGAAGCCTTGGGTATCAGTCTCTTTTTTTATTACAAAAATCCTACATGCATATCCCCCATCGGGAGGTTATTTGATTCAATAACCAGTATACCTGCTAAAACCCCACTACGTTCCTTCAGACTTCTTTTAGCCAGATGTCTTGGCTGCCGCGGCAAGTTCACGGCGCTAGTCTACTCAAGCTGAGCAGTCTCTGCAGTGATGGTACCGGGCTGTCTTCCCTCGGTCTATGTGATACAGTTACCCCCAGCCACGTTCCAGCTCCCACACTAGCTCGGTAGCACAAGTGGTTCTTTCCACTCCGCTAGTAATATCCGCTGAAGCTCAGACCGATACGTCTTGATGTCAGCTTCACCTCGAGGCTTTCAGTCCCTGGTCGTGAAAAAAGTACGATTATTAGTAATTTTAGTAACAGTTAAATAAGTACATTAGATCGAATTATGGCTGTACGTGTGCTTATTCGTTCTCAGGACTAATTTGTCCAATTGCACGCCTCATAAGCGAAGCGTTGAATGAGACTACTAGAATGATAATCCTTTATAGTTATGCCAGTTTTATTTCTCCATATAAACGAGGAGGCAATGTTAGGACAGATATTTTTTGAGTTTCCATACAAGCAACTGTTATTGCCTAGGCTTGTCAGATAAAACTAAACTAACTTATCATCACGCCATTTCCCTTGCGGGGTAGGCAGAGAGAACAGAGTGCCAAGAGGCTCTATTCTTGCATACATCTCTCGCTTCCTCAATATTCATAATTCTCTTCATACACGCTTGGCGGTTTCGGAGACTCCTCTGACTCAGCCTTCCGTCAATACATGACCGTTTTGGTCTAGGTAGGTGAGTCTTGGTCTCCCCCTGTATCTACATCCTTCAACTTTCGCATTGTATATTTTCTTAACTAGTCGCTCGTCCGGCATTCTTTCCATATGTCCGAACCAAGATATTGTTTTTTAATAATTTATTTACTTAATCACACTATTACATTTATTTTTCATTCATAGCTCTCATTAACAGGGGTAGACCCTGTAGTCATAAATTACATATTTTACAGATCACAGTTTAAAAATACAATATTAGTATTTTTTTACACTCGTATGTGACAACCCTATACCAGGTAAAGACAGAACTTATGTTCTCGATTTACATGAAAAGTTATAAGCGCCTAAAAGAATCTTATCTTATCTTATCTTCTTGTTTAATGGCTCTTGTTGTGGCAGTGTGAGCACAATTTCGCCAATATCGAGTATTAATTTAAGGTAGACCGTCAAACGAAGGAAATTTGTTCGGTGAAAGAGAAATAAACGGTGAAAAATGAGTCCAACACGACCGATTACCATGAGATACACTGAAACAAAAAATACAACTCTAACTACATGACATAAAACTACTTATAGGAATACATTATAAACAAAACCAAAACTATTTTTTTTTTAACTAAATACCCTTTACCTCTATAATATGTACATACATTTACAATTTAATCTTATTAACTTTTATGAATTTACAAAGTGTTTTAATAAATGGAGTAAATACAAGAGACAAAAGAAGTTTAAAAGATGTAGGACGAGAGATTTCAGTTGGTAAAATATTATATAAAGAACAGTTTAATTTAGGGCAACAAAAGAATATATGGTTTATATTTCCTTGAGCCAGACCACATTCGCAAATGGAATTATCTCTAATCCTAAGTTTAGCAAGGAATACCGGAGTGCAAGAATGGTTTAAACGTAACCGACAGATGGTAGAGGTGGTAGCCTTATCAGCCTTTTTGAATTTAGAAAACCAAGGTTTGTGGGGAATCTCAGGTTGAATATCACCATAAAATTTCCCTTTAACGTTTTTAGAAATATGCCATTGTTCAGTCCAATCCTGAAATAGGACTGATTTCAGGGAGGCACAGATGTCATATGAATATACATGAAAATGATCAAGGGAACCTACAACTGCTGCAGACTTGGCACACCAATCAGCTGACTCATTACCTAGGATACCCATATGACCAGGAATCCAAGCCAAAATAATATTAATACCAAGTTTATGACATTGGAACAATTCATCTTTTATTTGAAAAATAATTGGAAATTTTGATTTAGACCTGAAAGGATTAGATAATATTGCTTGTAGACAACTTTTAGAATCTGAAAATATTAATGAATTATTTAAATTATGTGATTTCACAAATTTAATTGCTTCTAAAATTGCTATTGACTCTCCAGTAAATACTGATGAAGCAGATGGACATTTGTACTTTAGCATGATTCTTGTGAAAGGTATCCAAACTGCTACACCTACTGCATTATCTGAAGATTTAGATGCATCAGTGTACAAAGTGTTCTCAAATTCACTTTGAATTTTTTGTTGGAAAACCTTATTGGCCTCAATTGTATCTTTATCAATGCCAAAATTCAAAATAATGTTGGGCTGGAAAATCAATGTATCATAATCAAGAGAATATAATGGTAGACTGTAAAAGAATCTTACCATGTCCGATCCTGTTTGACGGCTCCCTGACGTTAACTGTATTATATATTCAAAATGGTGGCCGGTGTCATGGGTTGCCAGATTTATAGCCGATACAACTACTATATTTTTGTTTTGCAGACGTAAAACACGAACAGATTCTTAGCATCTAATTGTATTACGCACAGTTAGGTATCAGAGGCAATGTTTTGGTCGTTTACGGTACTTCTTAAAATTAGCGCTAGATGGCGTATAAGACATGAAAACCTCATTAGTACTTTTTGAAATTAGCGCTATCTATGTGATTTATTGATAACTACTTAGTAAGACCAATACATTATTCGATTATTAGTTACTTATCAAATAATCAATTTTATTGTGAAAGATGAAGATTACGAGGCGTGCACTTTTTGATTTTCCAAAATAATTTTTTCTCTACTGAGAAATTTGGAAAAATGCTCGGATGAACGTGGAAACCATATTTTTCTTTTTTCCCATTCAAACTGTTACTGGTTGACAATTCAAACATTTTAATCAAATAACGTCAAAAACATCAATCAAAATGAGTGTGTTGAATGAGGAGGATCGTATTTTCACTGATAGAAGAATTTATTTGAGCCTAATAAGGTTAATAGTTTTATCCTAAAAAAAATGAATAGTTCAGAAACTCTCCCATAGGTGGGATAGCAGTTTTTGGATAGAGAGCTCAATGTGCCAAAAAATGGCGTAGGTAGGTATTTATATTCTGAAATCCACGCGGACGAAGTCAGGCAGAATCTAGTAAGTACGTATTAAAATAATAACTACATATTTATTAAACAGCTAAGGCTGTTTAATATCTTAGCTGTTTAATAAATATGTAGTTATTATTTAAGAATAGGGAAACATTTTTATCCTTTTTTTGTTTTTTTTTGTTAAGGTGGGAAAAAATGTTCCTAACCGCACACCCCGTCGTTCAGGACAACGAACAGGGTAGTGTGGGGCCCTCACCCACTAAATAAACCCACTGTGTGCCGTCTCCTAGGAGACCTATTATGTACAGCACTGGACGTCGAATGACTGATGGATGGAATAAAATATTATTATATAAGTACTTGTTTTTATTTATAGTAATACTTCACTAGCCGTGTGGAGCCAGCTTTAGCCCCTGGACTCCCTGGATTAAAATACCTACAGTTATATTTAAAAAAAACGATGTTCCAAACAAATTTTTTTATATCCAGGGGCCTGCGAAGGGGTGGCGGGGGTCTAATGTTTTTATTTTATTTTTAGGTAAACTGGTATAAAAAAATAACTAGACCACTTATCTTAGTTCTGTAAAAGGTATCAGCTTTATGAATTGTTCCTTTATGTATAGACGTAGTGTCTGTACTTTACGCCTATATACCTTTCTCCACCTTTATTGGCGGACCAGTGGAGCTACGTTATATTACTTCAGTGGTGGGAACATTTTCACCTAGGTTACGATAACTTAAATATAAGAATACCAATGAACTGAAAAGCTTTACCTACATTTACTAGCATATTTATTATAAATGAATGCCCTTAATACAAGTACCTACATGGATACCTAAATGAAATCCTAAAATGACAATATCAAAAAATATCTAATATTATATGCAGATGATTAATCGAAACCAAACGATAATTCCTGAGGAACCGATTGTCTAATTTGGAAAATACCTGCAGCTTATACCTTAACCAAAAATCCTTAGGGAATCTTCTGGAAATGATTGGCACAGCTATTCAATTTAATATTGGTATCCTTAAACTTTGGTACCGCGATCACGAACGTGCGTGTACGAGTGACAGCCAATACATGGCACCCTTTCCTCAAAATGAGATTGGAAATCGTAGAAAACGCCAGAAAGACGTATATAAATTGAGTCAGATTATGACATTTAATTTGACAAGTTAGAGTGGATCCAACACGTATGTTTACTACGCGTGTGGTTTAAGTTTAATCGAGTTTTTAGATTAGTTGCTAAAGTCATGATTAACCAAACCAGCAACAGGTATTATTAACTAATTAACTTTGCTTAAAACTACTGTGTACTTGTATCATTCTATTAGCATATTTTTTTGTTATTAATTACGCCTTCCCACTGTAATTCCTTCACCGATAGTCATAAAATTTCGCATATGATATTCTGTGTACCACAGAATATCATAAAAAAAGGTCATACGATACCTATTGCACGCCTCATAAGCGAAGCGTTGAGGTGTGTTCTACTCCCGTTTTACATGGAACAACTGATTTTTCAAACTTAAAATGTCTCTGTTTATCATATATTGCACTTGTAAATAATATCTACACACACATATAAAGAATAAACACTATTTTTAACACTCATGATATGATATTTTGATGCCATTTTTGTTATTTAAACTAGTTAAAAAACTGTTTTGAAAAATCTGGCTTGGACGTCCGTGAGTTGTAGGTAATGTATGTTAACACGATAACGACCAAAATACTTTACTAATCGAGTCTTTCTTTTTCGTTTACGGATTATTATGATCAGGAATAGAGCCCTATTACTTTTCACGTTCTGATTCGATGTGGTTTAATTGTTATTAAATAAACAAAAAAATACTGAATATTTACGCTAGACACGACACCAAAACCAGCGCCTTTCATGAGAACTACCTACAGGTGGCTATGCGTACGTATATGGTTTTCCTATCGTCAACAAAACGCCGTTCGCCCGGCCGGTACATTGTTTTTTGTTAAAGGAAAGTTTTTTCTTACCTTTGCTTGACGAACTGATGATATTTGTCAAGTATAATAACTATTTTATCCATAACAATAATTAAAAACACTAAACACACGTAAATAATAACACACCAACATTATAAACCACGAAAAAATCATATTTTACATTCAACAATTTTTTTTGCGTGGCCTTGTCGTGATCGCGCGCACTCCGGAACTGAGAGGTAGACCAATATAGAAGTACTTCTTAATTTTTTTTTTTTTTTTGTTTTATTGCATGTAGTTGCAGTCGAGCCACGGTCCATCTGATGGTAAATGGTAACCGTTGCCCATGGACTCGACTATACCGAGAGTATTGTCAAACCGCTGCTCACCAATTCATTTCACAGATATGAAATGAAATGTAAACGGCTATCTCCTGCTACAGCCAAAACGCAACGATGTGCTTCATGGCGGGTCACACGGGAGATGGTGGTACCAACCCGCTCGGGCCCGATACCAAGTGAGTACTCCCACTTGGTACCCAGCCCTACCACCAGTCATGCACTGGATGATAATTGCTTACTTCCCTTAGTCGCCTCATACGACACCCGTAGTAAAGAATGGAGTGGTGACACTTGTATTCTTAGTCCGTCACCACACAGACAACATGAAACCCACATTAGTACTTTTTGAAATTAGCGCCATCTATGTGATTTATTGAAAACTACTTAGTAAGACCAATACATTAAAATTAGTTACTTATCAAATACCTAATCAATTTTATTGTGAAAAATGAAGATTATGAGGCGTGTGTGATAATAAACTCGAAAGAACAATTTTATTGTCCTACAAAATGGATAGTGTGACTGGAGCGTCCTCCATTCCGAATATATAGTATATTGAAATTATATTTCTTAAAGTAGCTTAAAGCAGCTTAAACGGGTTTTTTAAATCTGTATTTCAGCACTTGACATGCTCAGCTACTTTTAAAGAACAAGTTATTTGTGAAAGTGGAAAAAGAGAGCTTTACTGCGAGCATGATTTGAACCTGCATCACATCCAATCCGGGTAAGTGTTCTGGACCGCTAAGCTATCTCAGTCACCTAATAGAGACACTCTATCTCCACTTCACTTTTGTTTTAGATATCTTTAAAACCCACGCCACCCACTGGACGCATTCACATACATTTTATTTCAATATAGTAAGTTTAATTTAGCAATTAAAATTCATAAAGAAATCTAAAACAAATGTGAAGTGGAGATTAAATGTCATCATTAAGTGTCTACGATAGCTTAGCGGCTTTTATGATGTGGCCGACCAATATCCTTTCTACTATACCATTTGTGGCAGACATAAAATATATTCAATTGAAATGGAAAAGTTTTCATGCTCAAGATTGTTGGTGCGAAATTATATTGTTTGAATGCTTCCACTCGATGAGTTTCTGTGGAAACATTCAAATTATCCCATTCTATATTTTTTTGTAAAGTTATGTAATAAGCGAAATTGTCTAAAAACTGGACTATTTTCGTCCCAAAGCTTTATTCGGAGACAACGGGACAGATAACTGATGAAAGGGCTGGTCCCGATTAAAACGGGATGAATAATACTTTCTAACATTTACGCGAATTTTACACATTTTGAAATAAAACTACGTTTACGGAATCTATCGCGTTTACTTGATTTTTATACTATTCCGAAGTTTCAAATACTTTACAGCATTCATGATCACGGGTGGACTTCGATGGTAGACGTCCAAAGCTGATATGTTGTTTCAACGGTTTCATCTGCCCACAGTAATATGATTTTACAAATTTTTGGTTTATTTATTTAAACCCACATAATCTTCGTTTAGAAACACAATTAAGTTTTATGCTTACAATGTATGAGATTTTAAGCTAGTATAAAACTAGTATAATACTCCTCTTTAAGTTTCAAAATTGTTTGTTTATATTTAAAACAACATATCAACATATTATCAGCTTTGGACGTCTACCATCGAAGTCCACCCGTGATCATGAATGCTTTAAAGTATTCGAAACGTCGGGATAGTATAGGGTTGCCAACCATCCTGTTTTCCCAGGACATGTCCTGGTTTTTTGAGTATCCTGGGGTGTCCTGAATAGTTTTTAAGCAGCGTCCTGGGTTTTTAAAACGTTCTGATATGGTCATGTATAGTTGGGGGGGTTGAAAAATATAATAAAATAATTAAGTTTGTAATATTATAATGTACCTAAGTTTAAAGAATTTGTTAAAAACTAAAGTGTTTCTTTTATATTTTTGTAACTTTTAAACATATTTAATTTTTATATATTTTAGATCTATTTTTTACTGATACCCCAACTTCGCCCGCGTGGAATTTCCTTACTTTCTTTTTTAGTGCAGAATCCTATTTATTTATCCAAAATAAAAGTAGCAATCCCCGTCCAAATCAGTGCAACTGTTCAAGAGATTAGCCGTAGATGTACACAGGACCGCAAAGAAAAAGGGTCGATTAGAAAATCTTGAATATCTTCAAAAGTATTTGACCTAGCTTAATGAAATAAAGACTAAATTAAAGAATATTTTAATGTGCTTAAATGAAAATAAAAAAAAATTAATACAAGCTTTTTATTTTTAATAAATTTAAAATAAATAAAAATACGTAGTTTTCCGTTATTTTCGTAAATGTAGATTGGTTACAAATGTGCCGTTTTCACGCATTTTAGTACTTTGTTTATCTCCACGATCTCGTAATACTGCTGTTATCTGATTTCGCTTACTTTCTACGATGCTGCGGAATATTCTGCCATTCCTCTATTAGAGCTGCTTTTATTTCACGTAGTGTGATTGGCGGCTGATTCTGCTGACGTACACGTCGTCCCAGTTCGTCCCATGCATGCTCAATGGGGTTTAAGTCGGGGCTGCGTGCTGGCCACTCCATATGTGTGAAGAAATCCCAGCCCACACGAGAACAGAGCCTCCGCTGTATGGTACTTTTTCTTCTATACAGGCTTGCTCTTCTGGTCTTCTGTACACTCTTTTCCTCCCGTCGTGCTTGTATTAACAGAATCTAGACTCGTTTGAAAACATAACTCTTGACCAGTCATTCAGAGTTCAATTCTCGTGTTCTCTACCATAACTCAACCTTGAGTTTCTGTGGTTTCTTTCTAGTTTTGGGCCATTTCAGGTCTTAGTGGCTTTAAATTTGCTTCAACCAGACGCAGCCTTACTGTATCCGTACTCAGATTGTTTCCACCATGTCGTAATGATGATTCTTTACTTAAACAGCAGTAAGAAAGCGATTTCTCAAAATTGTTGACAACATAAAATAGCGATCCTCCCGCGTCGTCGTGCACCTTGTTTGACCTGTTCCTTGTCTTCGAAGATTGGATACAGTTTCATGGAAACGATAGAGTACTCGCTGAACTGTAGAAAGAGTCACACTAATAGTTCTCGCTGTATTTCGCTGACTGTGCTCATCTTCAAACATTGTCAGGATCCTGGTACATTCTTCAGGGGTTAACGACACGATGACTTCAGAATAATAAAATTTATAAGGCAGAGACACCATATTTATAACTTTTTTATTGCAAAACTAAAACAAACGCAATAAAAAAAACAATAGTTTTGAATTTTTTGGTAAGTACTAAATTCAAAAACGACCATGATTTTACATTTTAAGTTTTTATACAATTTTCAAAATTAATTAAAAGGTTTTATACATTTTTGATCTACCTATATTTCTTAGCATTTGACATGCTCTGCCACTTTACAGTACAAACTATTTGTGAATAAGGAAAAAGATATTTTTTGTACTAGCGGGAATCGAACCCGCGTCTTTTCCAATCCGGGGAAGTGCTCTAAACTACTGAGCTCAGATATAGTACAGATATATAGTACAGATCTTTCGATCATCCGAATCTCCTTAACACATTTGTCTTAACGACCAACGCCATCTATCAGTCCAGGCATTCCGGAGTAGTATTCATTCGCAATTTCATGGGTTTTATTTTTTATGCAGTACCCTAATTATTTTTCCAAAATAGTAGTAGCCTAAGTTACTCCTTGTAACAACAGCTATCTGCTAGTGACAGTCCAGCCAGCAGTGACAGTCAAATCGGTTCAGCCGTTCCCGAGATTAGCCGGAACAAACAGACAGACTGACTGAGAGATAAAATCTTTAAAAATTGTTAATTTGTTGTAGGTAGCGTAATATACTCTCGTATTTAGTAAAAAGTTATTTACAAACACACACTTAAATTTAATTTATTTGTATAGATTATTGCTACTCTATTACTGCGTCCTAATTTTAAGTGAATTGTCCTGGATTTCCACCTTGAAATCCTTGTTTTTGAAATTAGCGGTTGGCAACCCTAGGATAGTATAAAAATCAAGTAAACTCGATAGATTCCGTAAACGTAGTTTTATTTAAAAAAAATTACTAATAGGTAACTATATTTCATCAAACGTTGAAATTTAAACAATATGCCCAGTTTTAGCTGGCTATATCATGAAATGGCCAAACGTGGATTGATATTTCATCATAAGTTGACATTTACCGAAACAATATTGCCAGTTTGAGCTGGTCATATCATGAAATAAAACCATTTCATGAATGGCCACTTCTAGCGGCCAATTCTATGATATGGCCAGGAGATAAATATTTTCTCAAATTTCATGCTGTTAGTATCCAGCACGGAACGGTACACGGGGAGACCAAGTCTGGTTGTAGAAATATGTTCACGTCTAATAAGTGATCTATCCATCCATCCTTTCGAAGTCCTCTGCTGGACATAGGCCTCCCCAAGAGAACGCCACAACATGTGTTTCGCTCATATGGGGGATAGTGCCGTAATCGCCACGCTTGGCAGGCGGGTTGGCGATCGCAGTGGATGTTGTTAATACTCGAGGGAGTGCTGCTGCCCACTCCCCCTGTATTCCCTCAGTCGGCTCTTATGACTCCCATGGGTGGAGAAGGGTGGGACAATTCTAAAGCCAGCCCCACACGGCAGCTAATAAGTGATAGATGACAAAAAATACATAAAACATATTACAAATACCATAAATGAGGTCACTATCTATACAAATAAATAAAATTTTCTGTTTTTAATATCTAAATAATAGTTAATCTTAAACAAAAAAATAATGGTAATTTCGTAGAAACGGCTGGACCGATATAGACAGCATATTTATAGCAGATAACTGATGTTATAAGGACTAACTCTAGGTATTTTTATTTGTGTAAAATAATTAGTGTCCACACAAAAAAAGAAAATACATAAAATATACATGCGAACAACGGCGACATCGTTAAATGAGAAACTAATGAGTAAAAATAAAATCATTTTGCAGATAATCATTAAGAGCAATTCATCCCTCTCTAATTACTGATCGTGGAATTTTCAAAGGAGTCTTTAGGCTGGATCTCATTTAGCAAGTAACGGAGGGTGGCAAGGAAACGTTGGTATTCATTTGACATTTTATTTCTAAGACTTTGCCTCGAGACCGAGGTAATTTATCGCGCCTAACGATCTATCACAACATTCCGACTTACACCATTACACCCATTTATTAATTTTTTACTTACCTACTTCAATTTATGGACTTAAGAATATTTCATTAATTTTATCCCCATTAATATATTTTGTTTTTTATTTCATTTATGAAATAGTACTAACCTAGACTTTAGTGTAGATTTGCTTGGAGAAAGTACCCAGAGAAATAATAACAATATAATGCTACCAGCCAAAAGGCTGCGGCGAAGCCTTTCGGTTATATCTCAGGATCCCGATAATTATAGTAGCGAGATAATTTTTTTTAGTCTAATCAAGTGAAAATGCCAGTTTTTAAGCCTAATCAAGGCCTTTCAAATAAAAAAAGTTGCATCTAAATCCGTTCAGTAGTTTCTGCGTGATGCGCGAACAAACAAACAGATAAATAGACAAACGAACAAAATTCTAAAAAAAAAACGTTTTGTGTTTAGACACGCCTATATAGCTTATTACAGTATTTTCTTCTCAAATATCTAGAATGTACAGACACAACTCTGTTACAGCTTTATAATAGTACTACCCGCGGCGCCGCCGCGGCCAAAAGCTAGTTTTTTTGTTATATCTCAAGTTCCCGATATAGTAGCGGGATAAAATATATACCAGTTATTAAGTCTAATCAAGAGCTATCAAACAAAAGAGTTGCGTCCGAATCCGTTTAGTAGTTTTTGCGTGATGCGTAAACAAATAAACAGATAAACAGACAAATAGACAAAAATCTAATAAAAAATCGTTTTGTGCTCAGACATGCCTATATAGCCTTATTCAGTATTTTTTTCTCCATCCATCCATCCATCCATCCATCCATCAGCCTTTCAACGTCCACTGCTGGACACACGCCTCCCCAATAGAACGCCACAACAAGCGGTCCCGCACCGAACATCCAACGCCCCCCGCGGCTTTGACCAGATCATCGGTCCCATCTTTTGTTGCGTGCTCATTATGGGGGATACTGCCGTAATCGCCACGCTTGGCAGGCGGGTTGGTGATCGCAGTGGATGTTGTTAATACTCGATGGAGTGCTGCTGCCCACTGCCCCGGTATTCCCTCAGTCGGCTCTTACGACTCCCGTGGGTAGAGAGGGGTGGGATAATTTTAAAGCCAGCCCCACGTGGCGGTTTTTTTTCTCAAATATCTTAAATGTACAGACACAGCTCTACTACAGCTTTTTATTAGTATAGATATAGATGTGTAAATTTTGTTTCATAAGTCTGCACCGGATATACAGTGTCTGTCGTAAATAATGGATAACCTGTTAATCGGAGATAGCTCTGATGTCAGGCTACAAGAAAATTGACTTTTTATTTTAGGATTGCCATTGGTGTGAAAACGGTAGACAATAATGTATTTTTTTTTTTAATTTTCCTTCTTTGCTCATTCATTCGGTCACCATTTCAACATAATAACTTATTTTAATGTACTTTTTTTTTGTATCTTACTCCTGGATAATTGTATTATTATATACACCGATGGCAACCCTAAAATAAAAAGTCGATTTTCTTATAGCCTGACATCAGGGCTATCTCCGATTAACAGGTTATCCATTATTTACGACAGACCCTGTATATTTCAAATTGCAAATAATTTTAGCCGGTAATATTCAGTTATTTTAATAAAATCAATCATTTTCTTCAATCACTCATTGACAAAGTGTCTAAATTGAGAAGTCCTAAATATTACAATTTGATTGATGTTTATACATTCACTAGTCAATATACATAAGACATGTGACTGAATTTTTCAGAGGCTTTCCATATAAAAGACAATGCAGTGCCTTTATCCGCACAAATTGTGCCTTCTTTATGAAACCATTAGCTCACATCATTCAAAGCTTTTATCTTGTGTCACACAAGTTTTTGTTCAATAATGATGTCAATATTTTAGGAGTTATAAAATTGGGACTCCGTAACACAATTTGCCTTTTTAATATATGTAAAGAAAATTATGTAATGTATTATGTATGTTCTATGTTCATTCATGTGATTAACAGATATAGCTCTCACATTCTAAGATTCTTATGAGATTTATTTCAAATTCAGGGCCAAACCCTTAAAAACGGTAGCGATAAAGAGGTAAACAAGAGCTTTGCCAGTACATAAATTTATACCTTTACATTAATTTTGTAAACAAACATAAAATGTATTGTATTATTGTAATTCTGAAATAACTGGAATTTGATTTAAAGACGGTATAGAATGTTTATCTGAAAAATTTATCTATTAAAGGTCTGGGCTTCTCTACTTTAGTACCTACTGACAAAATGAAGAGTGGAAACTAATACATTATTAATATTATTACTTGACATGCTCAGCTACTTTAGAGAATAAATTATTTGTGATTGTGGAAAAACAGAATTTTACTGCGAGCGGGATTCGAGCCTGCGTCCCTTCCAATCCGAGGAAATACTCTAGAGCGCTACGCCATCGCAGTGACCGACATGATGTGGAGATCAGGTATGGTCGTGGGTCACTGCGATAGCGATCGGATGATAAAAAAACTGACGGTTTTGGCAGGAACACGAATGATTCATGTGGTCGCTCTACATTATTTTGCATAATTTGGGTTAATGCAAGTTATGTGGTGGCATTTGCCTGCCAAGCGTGGCGATTATGGTAAAACCCTCCCCCATTTTGGGGAGGCCTATGTCCAGCAGTGGACGATGAAAGGCTGATGGATGGATGGATGGATGGATGAATGGTGGCATTTTACTATTGAGATATTTTTCTATGAGCATAAGTATTAGTAACTGATATGATGTGGCGTAACAAGCATTTTCATGTTGCTACAAAACTTCATAGAAGCTTCCAGTAAAGTTGCAACCACTTTACTGAGGTATGACTTTAACTTCACTAGGACTAATTTTGACTTGTTTAATGAATAAAATTTACGTGTGGTTAGAGAATGAATTAAACATTGATTTTAAGTTTCTATTTAAGCCGATAGTTCTTCCAAAGCCTTCAATAAATTAAATAAAAAAGACTGTCAGAAACATGGAGACCACGCATACACGACCGTTGTTGACGTTGTAATTGTGATTTAGTGGGAGAATTGAAAAAAGATCTGCATATTTAATATTATTTTATAATGTATTTTCTTTTTTGGTTTATTATCATGGTTTTCATAAATAACAAAATGTTCAATAAAATACAAGGTTGGGATTGGACTAATAAGTATTTTACGTAAACTACTTTATCTGTACAAGGTTACCTCCTAGCAACCTAAGGTTACCTCCTGGCAGTGCTTCCAGATCCCAAAAGTAAAATTACAGTGTTGGCGGCTAAAAAATACAGTAATTTCTAAAAACAATACAGCAGATTTCAAAATCGATTACAGTAAAACTTTGTTTAAAATATTAAAAGAAAAATAAGCTGCTTTATTCGTTTTTTTTGTAAATACAAATTATTGAGTTATTCCAAAATAATTTCGTCGTGATTTTCATAATTTTTTAGCGTCATTCTCAAAATCATTTCTTGAAAAAAAATCTTAATTGAAAATTAAGTTTATCTGGTCGGTATAATGTATGAAAATACTTCCGACATATGGCGCAGGCGTCACCCAAAGACGTTAAGTATGAATGTGTTATCGAAATTAGCAGTCAGGAGCAATTGTCACGATGGCTTAATTGGCAAAGCATCTGGACGGTATCCAGGAGATGCAAGTTCAAATCCTGCTCGTGACTGTTATTTTCGATTTCACATTTTTCACTTTGTGTTTAAAGCACTTAAAATCGTCAAGAATACGCTAATAATTAACAAAACAAATAATTATTTGATTAGTACTAATGAGGAATATTAAATTATAATTAGTAAGGGAAGCGATTAGTGTGTGGTTGTCCCAGACTTATAAGCGAATGGAATTGAAGCGAATGAAGTGCATAAGAGTTTTGAGGAGTTCTGGGGAAGAGAAAGTTAGCAAAGAGGGAAGATTGATAGGAATTGGAATTTTCAATTTAGTGATTTGAGCATACAGATCTAGGTTTTGCTGATTTCTGGGGCAACTAAAGAAGTTGTGCTCCAGATTGCCTTTGTCCAAGCCACATTCACATAAAGAAGAGTCACGTATCCTAATTTTGTGTTAAAACACTGGAGAACAACAGTGCCCAATACGAAGTCTACAGATAGTCGAAATGCACGAACGAGACATATTTTTAAAATGGAAAAACCAGGGTTTTGGTTTTACTGAGGGTTGAATTGAACGATAGAACTTACCCTTCCTTTTGCTGGAGTCATCCCAGTGACGTTGCCATGCAGAATCAAAGAGTCCGTAAAAATAACAGCCTTGTTTATATTATGGGACTGAATAAAGATGCATGCCTCCAATAACGCTACACACTCACCAGTAAATACAGAGGACTCCCTAGGGCACCTGAATTTTAGAATTATTTTCGAATTTTGGTAGTATACCGCAGAACCAATGTGGCTAGTTTCTGATAATTTTGAAGCATCCGTAAAACATTTTTCAAAGTTGGCCTACCGCTCCTGAACTAATGAATTGAAGGTTGCGTTCGCCGAAACGGATGTTTTGGAGATTCCTATGTCCAAAAATATTTCAGGTTGGAAACAAATTACTTTGTATTCAAAGTTGAACAGGGAAAGCCTATCCTGCTCTATGATAGGTCCCTCAAGATTTTTAAACAACTAAAAGGCCTGGACAATCAAAAGGGATTCTTTATGTTGCCAATAGTTAGTTACGTTGCATAGGTGATTTAAGTGGGGAAGTTTTTGATTTAACGGGTGCGTCTTTCTACTAATGGATCTGGACAGGAAACGAGTGGCTAGATATCCTCTCCTTCTCAGAGCCAAAGAGGGCTCTCCACATTCGACCTGTAAGGCATTAGCAGGGGAGGACTTCATACACCCAGAGATGATGCGCAGACACTTGATTTGTAATCTGTCTAGCCTCGTCAATGCGCCTTTATTAAAAGGAATTAATAAAAAAGCCCCATAATCTATTCTACTTCGGACTAGAGCGTTGTAGACCAGTGTTAAGTAAGAGGGTGTGCACCCCACCACACACCAGCCAGAGCTTTTATAATATTTATGACTCTTTCACATTTTTTAATAAAGTGGTTAAGGTGATGAATGCCAGTTAATTTAGCATCGAGATAAACGCCTAAAAATTCACTTTGGGTGCAATAGAGATGTTATGCGCCAGGATGCTTAATTCGGTTTGTGGAATAGTTCTTTTACGGGTAAATATAGTTACGCAGCTTTTTTGGACTGAAAGACTCAAACCATGGTCTAGTAGCCACTGATTAAGAGAGCCCAGAGATATACCTAGGGAAGAGGCTGCGCCGCAAATTGACAGGTCCTTGACATACAAAGCCAGATCGTCCGCATACTGAAGGATATGGCAGTTAGGGTTAAGGCATGAGCCAATGTCTGCTGTATAAAGGTTGGACAGTAAGGGGCTTAAGACTGAGCCTTGAGCCAGCCCTTTCCAAGCAAATCTTCGTAGCATAGGGACAGTCTGAGCTCTCAGTACCAATGACCGAGACATAAGAATCTCACAAATGCAATGAACCATCTTGACCGGAAGTCTCAGCTGGTGGAATTTATGCCTGAGAGTGGTAAGATGGACACAATCGTATGCAGCAGATATATCAAGGAAAGCTGCTACAACAGATTCCTTGTTAGACAGAGCAATTTGGATATCCGTAATAAGAGTCCCTACACTATCCATGGTGCTGTATCCCTTTCTAAATCCAAACTGGTAGATAGGTAATAAGTCTTGAGATTCTGCTATATATTCCAGACGGTTTTTTATGAGGTGTTCGAGTAATTTTAATAAAACCACTACATCGCAGCACCAAGATGAGTGAGGTCCCTCACTGACACCATCACGACATGCAACTTTCAGATAATCTAAAGTAAATAATAAATAAATATTCACGAACATTTTCACACAATATCCTCTGGTCCCAAACTAAGCTTAACACTTGTGCTATGGGTACCAGATTACGGATATAATACATATATTACTTTTTTTTTGTAAATACCTATATAATAGATAGAAAACACCCAGACGCAGTACAAATACCTCTACGCCACGAGGCCCGTATTTTATAAGTATTATTTCTGTCTAGAGAAAAATTATTTGTGTGTTGAGACTTTGTTAGTAAAAGTATTCAATTTCGTTCTTCTAGATTGTGTAGTTTCAGATGCAAGAGGTACTGCATACCTGCACATGTTTCATATGAGCAGAATGATGAAAAAAAAACCGCCATTTTAACATTATTTCTCGAAACATGCTAGCTCGTATACCTTATTCACTGCAATTAAAACAATTATGCATGTCCAGCGTGATCGGATATACGTAATATATAATTATAATATTGTTAGGTATACCAGATGCTATCTGCGATTTTGAGATTCCGCGTGGAATGTGTTAGTTATTTTCTCTTTATGCGCGGAATAAAATTCAAAATAAAAGCAGCCTAAGTTACACCTTATAACATCATCTATCAACCAGTAAAAGTCTCGTCCAAATCGGTCCAGCCATATCGAAGATTATCCGGTACAAACGGATAGACAGACAAAAACTTGATAAAAATATATAGGTTTGATAAAGATTACGACGACGTAAATACTATTATTAATGTGCATTTAATAAAAAGCTGTTTTTAACACAGACACTTAAACTTTAGGTATGCTATTATAGTAGATATAAACTTTTAAAGCTAATGTTCGTGTAATTACTTGCATTCCGTCCCAGCTACTAAAATTTTAAAAACGTAATTTCGAGTAGAATGCTATGCTAACGCGGCCTGAAATTTCGAGACTCACATTCTTACTTGAAAATATACTTACTTACTTACTTATCATCACGCCATTTCCCTTGAAAATATAATCTGTGAAAATGGGACCAGTAATTAAAGAGTGTTAAAAAAGTATGGTGTAAAATAAAATCTCGGATAAGTATTACAAAAAAGAAACGTTATATAAGACTAGTTATATTGACGTGTTTCCATGCTCTAATTCACCTAATACATGCTGATAGAGTTTTCACACGGGCCTCTCAAGTAGGTACCTACCTATACTTATATTCACAATGTATAGTTTAAAATATTTTAAAAATAATCTGTGTAGAAATTTCCCCGTTCTTAAGTGCAGTATGCTGCATTTTGCCCGCGACTTCGTCTGCTTGGAATTTAGTTTTATCCTTAATTTGTTTAAATGCATGGACATCGAAAACTTTGAACGTTCAAGTGGTCACCGAATTTATCACGTTAACATTTTTTTGGTAAATCGTGTTTTTTGGAAATTATATTTAGATACAAATTACATACTGATGAAATATGAATAATATTTTTCGATCTTACCGACGTAATAGGTAGTAGTAGGGGATTAGTGATTATTTTTTCATTGCCTGAAAACACGGATAAAACCCCGTTTTCTAAAAATGAAATCTAGCTAGATGGATTTATCGCCCCCGAAACCCCTTGCATACAAAGCCAATGTTCAAGTTATGACAAGAACTTGCACTCCACCAATAATGTACTTCTTCGCTGTTCGTCTCATTCTACTGATTTTGTGAACTTTTATCCTTGTTCTGTCCGTAATACACTCCCTCTCGATATAGGACGTGAACGAATCGGCACGTGTTTAACCGATATCACATTTAGAAGCTGTTAGAGGAAACTTCAAGTCAACTATGAATATTATATACATTATATTTATAATTATGTGCCTATAATTATTATTATACTGTAGTACCTATATGCTATCATAAATGTAGTATGTTCACTCAGTATATTAAGTATGTATATGTAATTTAGTATCGTGTGTTGTATGTTAAGTACATTCTTCTTATATTATGTACTATATCCATGCAGGCATTTCTTAGGTACCAGCCTTTTTTTTGATGTGAAACATCTAATGCGGGGGGAGGGTAAAATCGGCTGTTGCGTGGCGACGCTTTTATTTTATTTGTCCCGTTCAAATATTGCAAGTTCAATTTGACTCATTTCCCGGTTCCCTATTGAGCTGTAATTTTACACGTATACGTATATTGCGTGACAATGCTATATTATGATGACATGGAGCTGATCTGATGATGGAGCTGGAAGGTGGATATAGCAACTCTACAATGAAACGACGCAACCCCCTCGACTTTGGACTCGTTTGATTCGTCTAGATGAGCTTTGTTTTTAGGTGGTATCCAGGGTCTGATGATGGAGCTGGAAGGTGGCCATAGGACTCCGTTAAAAAAAGACATAACCCCATCGATTTTGGGCTCGTATGATTCGTCTTGACGAGTACTTTGTCTCTAGATGGTAGTCAGAGTCTGATGATAGAGCTGGAAAGTGGCTATGGGTACTCGGTAATTAAACGTCGCAACGCATCGATTTAGGGCTAGTTTTAGTTATCATAAATAGTACCGTAGTACTAGATGATATTCAGGGTCTGATAATGGAGCCGGATGGCCATGGGCACTATGCTATAAAACGCCGCAACCCCATCAACTTTGGAATTGTTTCATTCGTTTTGACAAGTACTTCGGCCCTAGATGATATCCAGGGCCTGATGATGATTTATGTCCATTTCCGTTATTTTACACATGTCATAATTTTATACAAGCACATTGAAAAAGTTATGATCATTTTATTTCTAGGTACTCATTATTTCTACAAAATAATTTCGATGTTTTCACACCTAGTGGACGTCCCGCGACGTCTAATTTTTCTTTTTGTTAAGGCGGGAAAAATGTACCTAACCGCACACCCCGTCGCTCGGGGCAACGAACAAGGCAGTGTGGGGCCTTCACCCACTAATTAAACCCGTTGTGTGCCGTCTCTCCGCCTGTGTTGGCGGGCCACTGGAACCATATTACATCATTTCAGTGGTTTTTCAGGTACCAGCCTAAGGAATGTCTCAAGCATTATGTTTGCCATTGTACACTCATTTGTTGCAAATTTAAATAAATATATTTATTGTTAAATTAACGAAAAATCTTTGTTTTTGAAAGGCAGGAAAACATTTTCCTAACCGCACACCCCGTCGTTCGGGGCAACGAACAGAGTAGTGTGGGGCCCTCACCCACTAAAGAAACCCGCCGTGTGCCGTCTCTCCGCCTTTATTAGCGGGCCACTAGAACTATGTTACATAGCATCAGTGGTCAGCAACGATTAACCTAGTAATTTTAATAAGGACTATAAAATAGTGGTATTGCCATTTTAGACTATTCCATACGCTCTGATTCAGACTTTTCGAAATTCTATGTTTTGTTAACAAATTATGTCGTTCCTTAATGGAGGAAAACATAGAGAGAAAACCACATGACTGAATGAATTTACCGATGATCTGTCAAGTCACCCGTATTAGGCTACTAACTTACACTACTAGTATATTCTAAGGCATGATTTCAGGAACAAAAGATGTCACCTTACGAATATAAAGCAAAGTAAAACAATTAACCCAGATGTGTTGTTTAGATATACCGAGGTCTTGCCAAGTTCTGACTTCGCTGAAATCTAGATACGGATACTTAAAACTATTAACAGTTAAACTAAACATGTCTTGTAACATGCTGACCTCGTCCCTATTTGAAGCGAGGCGGACAGTATTTTTCGAGGTAATTAGGTACATGAATCGTATAATTTCTGTGCATCAACCCTTTTTTTTGTTAAAGCGGGAGACAATGTTCCTAACTGCACACCCCGTCGTTCGGGGCAACGAACAGGGTAGTCTGGGGCCTTCACCCACTAAAGAAACCCGCCGTGTGCCGTCTCTCCGCCTTTATTGGCGAGCCACTGGAACAATGTTACATTCCTTCGGTAGTCCGCCGGCGGCATACCCTTTCGGGTACCCTCTACTGAGCGACGCATCCGCACACGGAGCGTCGCAGCTTGGCGGGAGGCCTGGCGGGTGGCGGACGTTCCCCGGTTCATCCACCCGCAGCCTCAGCTAGGGCGGCATGAGGCGCAAGTACTCGCGCCTGCGCCGCTCCAGTCGCTGGCAGCGGTTTGGGTCAGTGCAAGAATCCTCCTCCCTGACCCTCTCCACCGCTTCCTTACGCGAGACGACCTCATCTAAAAAGGCAGCGACCGCAGCCCAATTCCTGTCGCTGCCAAGCATCGCTCTGACGACGTTCGGCAGCAAAAAGTCCCCCCCTATTTCCGCGACGAGCTCACGGCGCTGCTCGGCCCAAACCGGGCACAACTCGAGCGTGTGCCGCGCCGTGTCCTCGTCACAGCCGCAGTGGTGACAGCCCGGAGTCGCTTCCCTACTTGCGACTATGTGCAGATATCTGCCGAAGCAACCGTGCCCCGACAGCACCTGCACCAGTCGGAAAGTAAGGACTCCGTGCCGTCACCCCACCCACTCCTCCAGCACCAGCTGGAGTGCCCCTACGGTCCAAAGACCAGCCCGGGGCGCTTCCAGCTGTGCCCTCCATCTGGCCATGGCAGCTCGGCGGGCGTTGCCCTGCCACCTGCCACCTCCCTGGGTAGGGGGCGACCGCTCCCCTCCCACTCTTGCGACGCCCGCCGATACACCTCGGCTACCACCTCCGCCTCCAAGTCCCACGGGGTATTCCGGCCCACGCGCAGGCCGCCTCCGTCGACACCTTGCGGTATCCACATATGACTCTGGACGTAACGACACTCTGTGGTCTCCACAGAAGAGCTGTACATCAACCCTATCGGATCTCATTAGTCATATATTATGATTAATAACTTAAGGGAATTTGGAAATAGTAAGACCTATTTATAAAAGAACTAGCTGACCCAGCGAACTTTGTAACGCCATTTTTTTACGTGAATATTTTCTAAAATCCTGAAAGAGATATAATGTGAGACTATTAATACCCGCCCCAGCGTCACACGGGTGGTTTACAGTCACGGACTAAGGAAATGTAACACTTACGGTAAATTCAAATCAGTCGGATTATCAATAATTCCAGACACGTTTGATGTATCGAAAGTAACTCACAGTGTTCTGTTTCATTCACTGACTTACTTTCAATATTATGAGATTTTTAAAAATTAACTGTTCCATTTTTTTTATTTTCTTTTATACAAACCTTGCCCTGACAATAAAGAACACAAAAAAAAAATATCCAATTTGGTGCAGTAGTTCAGAAGCTATGCGCGTACATACATTTTGGAGATTCATTTTTATTTATATATAAAAGTACTAGCGTTTGCCCGCGGCTTCGCCGCAGCCAAAAGCTAGTTTTTAGGTTGTATCTCAGGTTCCCGATATAGTAGCGGGATGAAATGTATACCAGTTGTTAAGTCCAATCAAAAGCTATCAAACAAAAAAAGCTATATCGAAATCCGTTCAGTATTTTTTGCGTGATGCGCGAACAAACAAACAGATAAACAGACAAAAAATCTAAAAAAAAATGTTTTGGCCTATATAGCCTAATTCAGCCATTTTTTCTCAAATATCTTAAATGTACAGACACAGCTCTGTTACAGCTTTATAATAGTATAGATGTATAAGACAGGCTGACATATCAACGCACAGCCCAAACTTCTTGGGCTAAGAATGTGAAAATTTACATACAGGTTTAGTAGGTGAGCGCTCAGTTTACGCAAATCCTATCCGAAATAGTTTTTTCATCGACATCTCCATGAAGCGAGAGAACCTGCAGGCTATGCGCTAGTTATTATTTAATGCAGTCTCCTAGCAACGGTACGTTTATTGTAGGTAATCGTGTAATCTAGCATTATCATCTCCAACATATCTCTAGCCTTATCCCAAACTTTTGTTGAGTAGGACTCACTCTTCCGATCTGTTCGGTTTTAGTTGACCTATCATAATTTATACTAAGTCACACTACTAACAATATGTTACATTTTTATTCAGGCTTTTCAATCACCTCTAAATATATAATATATCTGATGCAGGCAACTCTTTTTTTTTACCTATTTTCGGTCCCTCTATTGGGCACGGGTCTCATGGTGAGAAGGATTAGCCCATAGTCCTCCACACTGGCCCAATGCGGATTGGCCGATTTCATAAATTGTAAACAAATACAAACATAATTTCGAAAAATCTCGAAAAGCAGAGGTGTTTGTCGTACGAAGTCTGGACCTTGGACTCGGGATCAAACTTGACACCACTGTCTTTGCAGTCCTTGGTTTTACCGCTAGGTTATCGCTGCACATATGGCAGCTTTAAATACTTGTAATTCATTCATTTTTCGGTTATATCTCAGGTTCTCGATATAGTAGCTGGATAAAATGTGTACCAGTTTTTAAGACCAATCAAGGCCTTTCAAATAAAAAAAGTTGCATTAAAATCCATCTAGTAGTTATATTAAACAAATTCTAAAAAAAAATCTAGTTTAAATAATTTTCTAGGTTTTCGGTTATATCTCAGGTTCCCGATATAGTAGCGGGATAAGATGTATACCAGTTTTTAAGTCTAATCTAGGCCTTTCAAATAAAAAAAGTTGCATCAAAATCCGTAGTTAGTAGTTTTTGTGTGATGCGCGAACAAACAAACAGATAAACAGACAGACAAAAATTCTAAAAAAAATGTTTTGTGTTTAGACACGCCTATCTCTGTTACAGTTTTATAATAGTATAGATTATAATTTCATACAAACTGAATTATACTGGAAATTAATTACCTTGGTTACTCTATTTGTTTCCTTAGAAGTAATGCTATTATTGTCTCCATTTTGAGTTTAAACACAAATTACATAAACACGATATAATTATATAAGTATCTCGCGGTAACTAATTATGAATTCGGAGGCACTTTGAAGAATCTAAGAAGATAACATCTCAGCAATTCCACACCGCGTGATTGTGATTCATATATTACACAAATTAATGTTTGTACGACACAAATAATATAGCTGTTTCGAGTTCGGGGTGTACCTACTCACCCTAAATTACATGATTATAAATTCATTTTCTTCCTTTTATATGCGGCGTCTTGTCTCTGAAAATAAAATTGGTAGATATAATGGATAAATAATTACCTAAAGGATTCCTGAAAAATGCTCATTAAGGTGGTAGAAATAAAACAATGAACGTCCACTTTAGACGTTGATTTTTCTTTATAGTGGGTGATGATATGTGGTATATGATATACATGACGTCTAGGTTAAGTTTGATAAAAAGCTTTATTCAATAATCCACAAGATCTTTCAAGCCGTGCGTAAAGTTTTCCACCCGCGTTTTATAAAAAAATCTTACACATTATAATAGGTGATCCATTTCGAGGTTCCCTACTTTTTTAAAGAAAAAAAACAGAAAATTAAAATTTAATGGAGAATGTTTATTATCATTTGAAAGAACATTCTTTGGTATTTATTTTTTGAAGATTATGTCTATCAAATGTTGGCCGTTGCTACGTCGCAGATGGTCCATCCGTTGAGTCCAATTTTCGATGACTCGTTCGAGCATTTCGACGGGAAACAACAAAGTAATGAGGCCCATTTCTGGCTCAATGGGTATATAAACAAACAAAATTGCCGCATTTGGGACGAATAATAACCTGAAGAGATTCAGGAACTGCCACTTCATCCAGAAAAACGGTTTGGTGTGGTTTATGGGCCGGTGGAATCATCGGTCCATATTTCTTTAAAAATGATGCCGGTGCGAACGTAACCGTCAATGGCGACCGTTATCGTGCCATGATAACCGACTATTTGATGCCTGAAATTGAAGCTCGTGATCTCGGCGACATTTGGTTTCAGCAAGACGGCACCACTTCCCACACATCGCATCAATCAATAGATTTATTGAGAGAACATTTCGGTGAGCACATAATTTCACGTTTTGGGCCGGTCGATTGGCCAACAAGATCGTGTGATATCACACCGTTAGACTTTTTCCTGTGGGGATATGTAAAGTCTAAAGTTTATGCGGACAAACCCGCTTCGATTCAGGCCTTGGAGAAAAACATCACGCGTGTCATTCGCCAGTTACCAGTCGAAATGCTCGAACGAGTCATCGAAAATTGAACTCAACTGATGGACCATCTGCGACGTAGCAACGGCTAACATTTGATAGACATAATCTTCAAAAAATAAATGCCAAAGAATGTTCTTTCAAATGATAATAAACATTCTCCATTAAATTTGAATTTTCTGTGTTTTTTTCTTTAAGAAAGTAGGGAACCGCGAAATGGATCACCTCTTAGTTACGTAGGTACGAATCAAATTTCAACAATTTGTATTATTTATCAGTGTACCAGTCATAAAACAAAAATATGTATCAGCTTTTTCTTTAATATGAATTTTAATGTAGATTCAATATCATACTTCATAATAATAAATAATTAATTCACTTAACCAATTAAAATTTAAGTATAATATAAAGATGAAGATTAAGTGATTTTCCATTACGTCAACACAAGATAACGCTGCAGCTTAAAGGATTTCGGCTGTTCTACAGGAATTTTCAAAGTTATATATGCTAAGGATGTTCCTAAATCTGCTTGCGTGATATTGCTTGAAATTTATGATGAACCCTTCACTTGGCATTCATTTGTAGCCGTCACAAACAGCCGTGGCTTGATTACTGTCGGTCTACGCCCACCTGAACACGCCATAACGTATTTTATGACATCTCATTTATTGTATTAAATTTTGTAACCGCTTCAACTGATTTCAACTGAAAGATTTGTAAAACCAAAACAGGACGACTAATTGAAACGATTTATTGCGATTTTAATTAAAATATGTTATACAGACTTGTCACAATAACAACTGATATTGATTTAAAAACGTACCTATATAATATCTCTACAGTCAGTTACTATTTGTATGTATTTTGTTTTGTTCTTAGAAGAGTAGTGATTACTAGTCGAAACATGCGGAATTCCGCAGTTCGATATTTATCGAATCCAATACGATTTCTATCGAAAAATCGACGCATACATTATAAACCTCTTCTTAGATAATTTTAAATCTTAAATTTAAGAGAAGCGGTATATTTTTGGCTATGTGGGGCCGGCTTTAGAATTGTCCCACCCCTTCTCCACCCATGGGAGTCGTAAGAGCCGACTGAGGGAATACCGGGGTAGTGGGCAGCAGCATTCCCTCGAGTATTATCAACATCCACTATGATCGCCAACCCGCCTGCCAAGCGTGGCGATTACGGCACTATCCCCGATATGGGCGAAACAGCAGAGGACTGCTCGTTGTGGCGTTCTCTTGGGGAGGCCCATGTCCGGCAGTGGACGTCGAAAGGCTGATGGATGGATGGTATATTTTTAGACCACGGGTCTTTTTCGTCATTAGCCAGCACGATAAGCTTTAAAATGAGGTATAAATCAAGAAATTTGATAAAGGGATAAGGAAGATCTCGTGGATCGACAGAAAAACTGTCTAGGAAAATAATTACATTTATTATTTACTAAATTCTGCCCGCGACTTCGTCCGCATAGACTTTATTATTAACGGTTTACTATTTTGACGATAATGGCTTACACTTAAAAGATAGAAATATGCTGTCGCGGGTTTTTTTATACGACTATTTAAGATAAACGTTTCTATTATACATTATATACGTGTTACTCTAATGGTTTTTGCAGCGCACGCCAGAATAGCTCGCAGATAGCAATTTTGTTTCCTATTTACACAATATTTTTATAAATTATAATCTATGTGGTATTCTGATGTATAAGCTATATTATTGCAAAGTTTCATTAAAATTCATTCAGTAGTTTTTGCGTGAAAGAGTAACAAAGATCCATACATACAAACTTTCGCGTTTATAATATCTATATATATTTATATATAAGTAAGGATAAACGACTTAGTCGAGTTAGAATAAAAAAAAAACAATTTCAAATATATTTAATTAATTAAATCAAAATATAAAAATGTCGCGCTTAAAATTTCATTAACTATATTTCACTCTCAGATTGAATGTGCAACAGAATACAATTTAGTCACTACAGTGGTCACACTATTTACTACTATGTAGCTTAATGTATTTTATTATAAAGCCTTCTAAAGCTGTATTAAGTTGACTTATTTACTGTTGTCCACAATCTCCTTAGACACAACAGTGTCCGAGTAATAACAATGCTTAAGTCAGAAATAAAATTCAGTATAAACTTTCTGACAAACTTCAGAATAAATATAAGGCTGTTTGTGGAATGATATGCATTCTAAATTTAACATTTCTAATAATTTTAATATTATACAGGGTATAATAAATGATATCGTACCGATTATTGATACCACGGGTTCAGTACTCAATTCTGAACTCCCAGGTGGTGGAAATTTGCAACGGCCTTTTAATGATTTTTTTAAATTTAATGCTAGATAAATCGTTATATCGTTCTATTTAAATACGATTCTAGGTTTTAAACCTATTAATCACCAATTTACCCCAAAACAACAATGGATTGAATCCTTCGTCATGTTTTAGTCACGTTGTTAATGATACGATGGTGGCTAAAAAATGCTAACTTTGTAACCCGTCGTTGTTGACGAACATGATATGGGGCATTTTAGATCTATATTTTTTTAGCATTTGACATTCTCCGATACTTTTTAAATTATAAATTATTTGTGAATAAGGAAAAAGATATTTTTAGTAGGAGCGGGAATCGAACCCGCGTCTTTTACAATCCGGGGAAGTGCTCTAAGCCACTGAGCTATTCTACTGATCTTTCGATCATAATATATTATTATCCGATAGATGGCATTGGTCGTATGACAAATGTGATAAGGAAATTGGGATTTCAACGACGGGAGCTCGCAAAGACGCCGCTGAGCACTCGTCCTGATGATGAGCATCGGATATGCTCGAAACCCGGGTCGACGTAATCGATCCTAACCGTGAGTTACTGTCGGTAATCTAATCTCTCATAAGTAATTTATTAATTCCTTTGATGAAGAAATAGTGGGAGTGAGACCTAATAAAATCTTTGAAGTCTGTTAGCGCATGGATTTTCCTTTGAATTTATTGAAAATACACATCTGTCGTAATTAGACCACTAGCTCTTCGGAAGCTGTAGTGAATAACACCAGTACCTACGGGTCCATCAACTACTTACCAGTACCTATTTCTGAGTAGACTCGCTTGCGGCCGGATTTCGGTGGTTCGCCTGGGTTCAATTATTGTGATGATGCTCATCATTCTGACATTGAAAGACTGGATGAATCGGACCGATTTATGTAATCGATTGTCGGGTTTGTCGATTATCTGGACTACTATTGATTCTAACCGGATAATCAGGGTTCCACTGTATTTCTATCATAAAAAATGTATCTAACTTTTATTAGTATTTTTGTGATTTATTTTTACACTATCCTATTCAGCGACGATTCGTCTTTGTTATATGGTGTTATACCTATCAAAAGAAATATTTACTTTCGAATTCCACAGTATACCCTTATCGGCCAAAGTTTAATAATGTTGGCGATATAAAAGAGACGTAGAAATAATACGCATTGACATCTATAATATTCTTCATTCTTTGTTTTTTTTTTATATATAAATAAGCGTACATAGACGGTAAGGACTGCGGTTGTCGGCACCTTATATTAGAATTCTTTGTAAGGAATTCTATATTGCGATAACTACAAAAAATATACCTGCTGATTCATGGACATTCAAATCAGAAAATAAGGAAGCTAGGAATAAAATAACAAAGAGTACTTATTTTCTATAAATGCACATTTGTAAAATAAATCATAAGCTATAAAAAAGTTAAACTTTATTATGATGCAGTATCCCAATAAATACGAGTAAAGTCAATAACAATCATTTTAATATCTCATTGTTATTGTTAAAAGAATTGGTTCTTTCTAAATTTAAAAAATGCGTACATGTTTGTATAAGTAATACTTTATCATAATAACAGAGATAAAAAATTTACGTTAAGCCTACGACATTATCATAATTCTCCTTTTTTTCAAAACTTGTAAAGCATAACAAATTATTTGTGAAAGTAGAAAAAGGAAACTTTATTGCTGCATTTTCACAAATAATTTGTTATTTAAAGTAGCTTGAACATTTCAAGTGCTAAAAATACAGATCAAAATGTCTTGTAAAGCAATAAAATTATTTGCATATTTTTTTTGACATTTATACATTTTTATTTTCACATCGTATTTCCTGTGGTTAACATAAACTACATATTAACCATTATAATTAAAATACATTAATTTAAAAAAAAACAATTAAAGCTGTTTTTGAAAACGTAGAAACAATGATTGTGTAATTATTTTAAGTCTATATTTTGCCCGCGACTTCGTCGTCGTGTACTTTATTAGAATATAAATACGTTATCTACTCTAAGGCACACTAATGATCTCTATTAAAAAATATCTATTTCTCCAGGAGAAAAATCAGCCCTTTTCAAGGCTCTGAAATTTAGTTAGTAGTTATGGCGTAAAAGCGTTTGTATAAACGCAATTTCACATTTATAATATTCCTAGCCTTTGCCCGCGGCTTCATTGTTTTTAGGTCTAATCAAAAGCTATTAAACAAAAAAGTTGCCTCAAAAGTTCAGTAGCTGTAACGTGATGTGCGAATAAATAAAAAGACAGAATATCTAAAAAAAATTGTTTTGTCTTTAGACACGCCTAAATAGACTTAAAATAATACAGTATTTTTTTTCTCAAATATTTTAAAACATGCTGGCTATGACATAATGCTGGCTATGCATGGCTATGTTACAGTTTATACTAGTTAGAAGATAAGGAATTATCCATTTGGTACAGACAAATTTTCTATGTAATAATTCACACGTGCACTAAAGAACTATCATTGTTATCACGATGCAATCTTGAGACCTGCCTAATTTAAAACACCACTAGTTAATGCTGTGTTTCTATTTTTATTTATTATTTTTTACGAACGTTATTAAATATAAATATAGTGTTTCGTATAATAGAGCCAATCTTAATACGTGCTTTAATAAAATAGCAATACAATATTAGTATTTATTTTTTCATAGATAACATAAAATAAATACGGTGACATTGGAAGAGATTGTTTTTAATGGAAGCGAAGTCACGATTCCTACCTATTTAACAACGGAGTGGTCTATAAATAGGTTAGATTAGATTTGTAAAGTGGATTTAATGCAAGATTGCGACTAACTGCATTTTTTAAGATGATGGCCTGATGCTGTGGTATTTATAGTTTTATGTTTACTTTCATATTGCGACATTGCAGTACTGAACTTGATTTTCGGAGTTACGTGAATTGTAAGTAGGTACCTACTCTAAGATATTAAAACTATCGCGTTTCATTACTGTGTATTTAAACGCTATAACGGGGCTTAACGTGTATCTATTTACTGGTAAAATACCTTTTTATCCTCGACGTTTCGACTGGGTTTCACCAGCCGTGGTCACGGGTCGACTCGTGACCACAGACAGTAACTAGATACCTACGCGTTAAGTCCCGCTATAGCAAATATATTGTAAGTACTCTGTCGATTCTCCCCCGGGCTGGCAATACAATACCAACATTGTTGATCGAAGACTACGCGGATGATACGGTCACCTACGGGCGACTCGATAACGGTAAACGGGGTCCAAATCGAGATCCGGGCCCAAGTCAAGCATCTGAGCCTGGTACTAGACGGGTGGTGGCGCTTTCGCGAGCACTTCCGCCAGCTATCGCCTAGGCTTATCCACGCACAGCTCATGCCGAATATGGGCGGACGCAGTAAAGCGTGCCGAAGGCTTTACGCGGTGGTCCGATCGATGGCTGTACGGCGCACCCGTGTGGGCAGAGTCCCTGGACGCCAATAACAGAGTTATCTTGTAGAGATCGCAAAGAGTTGTGGCATCCAGGGTCATACGCGGATACCCCAGTGTCCGAGGTGGCCTGCGCATTGACCGGAACCTCACCGTAGGAATTACAGGCGGAGGTGGTCGCGGAGATGTACCTACCGGCGGGCGTCAAATCAGCGGTATCGGGGCGCCCACCCCTTTCCTAGCGAGGTGGCCAGGTGGCAGGGCGACGCCCGCCGGGCTGGCCCGTTCGAGGACACTGCTGGAGACTCTGCTGGAGCTCGTCGCCGTGACGAGCTCCTGAGCCCGCAGGTGGATGGATCGGGGAACGCCCGCCACTCGCAATGCCTCCCACAAAGATGCTCCGGTGCTCGGAAGTATCACTCTAAAGAGGGTACCCGAAAGGATAAACTGCCAGCGGACCACTGAAGTAATAGAGGAGAGACGATACACGGGACGATACTCTTTAGTGGATGAGGGCCCCACACTATCCTGTTCGTTGCCCCAAACGTTGGGGTGTGCGGTTAGGTACATTTTATCCCACCTTAACAAAACAAAAGGTGAATTGTAAGCATTGTGAAAATCTGTTGCTATAATTTGATAATAAAGCTCAGTTTTAATTTTATTTAATCACGATATTTAGATATTTTTTATATATATTTTTAGCATTTGACATGCTTAGCACTATACATTAAACAAAAAACAAAATCGGCGGGAAAACGGCGATTCCAAATTAATTTTTTTAAAGTCTCCCATTTTTTCTTTAGCTAATTCATGATTTTTATTTTTAGTTTCCTCGTATTCGTAATGAAAAGCACAGTGTTTACCTCGGGATAAAGACTTATTTAGTGTCGAGACGGAGTTTGGCACCCGAGCGTAGCGAGGGCTCCAATAGTTCGAGGGTTGCTTTCATCCCTAGGGTAACAATGTACTATTAAAATCGTTTAAATGAACACAAAGTGAAAAATGTGAAATCGAAAATAACAGTCAGGAGCAGGTTTTCTTTTTTTTAAATGTGTGTTTTGTTCCAACTTAAGAGATAGTATACTTTATATCTCAATTTATAATTGCAATATTTATTCATGAAAAAATACATATAAATATGGTGGTACGAAGTTTGCCGGGTCAGCTAGTATCAAATATAAAATGAAATTTAACAATCTTAATTCAAAAAAGGTCAAATATGTGTGTTTCTATCTCCCAATTAGAAACCTACCAAACTACCCCACATTTCCTTCTTATTATTTTACCTGACCACTTCCTCATCTGCTCTATATCATCATTCCTCTTCATGTCCTATAGCTTTTCTTGGGGTGGATTATTCGCGAGGGTTGCTTTTGGTCTATAGGCTGCCACGCCAACCACTCATAGGGTGACAAACTTACCGTCTTACTCACCATCTAACCATACAGCCTAGTATAATTATATGTTATAAACATTGATGTATAAACAAAAACATAGCAACACGCCTGTATTCCCCAAAGGGGTAGGCAGAGGTGTATTACACACCCACGATTCACCAGCTATGTTTAAGTCCCACGCAATAGGGGGCGAGCCTATTGCCGTCTACCAGGCACATTTACAAACTCCGGGCGGCTGCTGAGAATTTTTCTATTTACGAAAAAGCTCAATAACACTGCCCGACCCGGGAATCGAACCCAAGACCTCATGATCAGCAGTCACTTACACTACCTCTGCACTACACAGGCAGTTGAAGTATAAAACAGGGAAAATCCACAATTAGGCACTAAAAGTGTACACTATAAATTAGCGCAGATTACGCTTTCCTGCACTCATTTCATTTAGTATTGTTTTCTGCAACGTATCAATATGCCTAATAATACCAAAATCTCTTCTAAAAACTCATTGACTGTCTAGCTCTTCTTTCCCTATCAGAAGTTAATCGCATCTTTCTCTCAGAACTGCTTTCATGTGCTCGTGCAGTTGCATTATTAACTCTCATAGAGGTTAAACGATGCGCTCTTTCCTCTGACGATTCCTGAGAACGCGCATCTCTCATTCTTTTGGCATTTCTCGAATTTCGAGATAAGGAAGACTATTTTTTAGGTGGCATCGTAGGTGGAATAAAAAGAACCTAATAAGATAAAATACACAAAAAGAATAAAACATTTTTTGATAAAAAAAGAAAACTGCCTTCAAGTGCACCCAGAAACTAAAAAGCAATAAATAATTGGTATTTAGATACGATTTCCGTGCTAGACACCTACTGATGTGTTTGAAGCCGGTGTCAAAAATGTTTTTAATGTTATCTAAGTATTTATTATGAATTGTTTTTGTTACTTTTGGACTTGGGACCGGCTGAAGGCGGTTTACTTTTTTTATCAAAAAATGTTTTATTTTGTGCTTTTTAGTTATTTTTTATAAAATAGGTTAGAGTAGGTCGTAAATGATAGGGAGGCCTCCCTAAACGAAAAAAAATCAGGCAACGAAAAAATATCATCGATGTATAAATTTTTTTTAGATTTTTGTTGATATTATAAAAACTACTGCACCGATTTCGATAAAATTTAAATGGGACCATTTCGAAATAAACCTCTTTCAAACAAAAAAATAATTTTGCAAATCCGTCAACATATGACGGAGTTATGCCTGAACATAAATAAAAAAAAATATATAAACATCCGAATTGATAATCTCCTTTTTTTGAAGTCGGTTAAAAAATATATATCTACGAAATAAAAAGAACCTAATAAGATAAAAACACAAAAAGAAAAAATGTATACTTAATTGAAATTTATACTTTACAACATTTAACTTGACAACTATATTATATAAAGAAAAGAAGGAGAAACAAACAAAAACACTAAACAAACTAATTATATTATTATCTAATACCTACTTTAAACTTATATATAAAAACTACGTACCTATCTATGTATTTTTAAAATCTAAAACGCGCTTATTCCGAGAAGAGTCAATAAGAACCACGTCCGTTCGCATTAAGAGTGGCAATGTGAGTGAAGTCGGCGCGTTTTTTTTTTTGTGTGTGACGTTTGTTGTTAGCCTCAGATGGCTATGACAACCTTACCCGGATAATTGGTGAGCGCAGAGGGCTCTCAAACCAACATTTAGGCAACGCTACCCGAGGGCACCCCCGGTGGGGTAAGGACCTCGGCTCGGGCTGTTGCTGGCAAAGTGGGATTTCCCACGTTTATGATTTGAAGTCGGCGCGTGAGCGCCCTCGCCTTTTTATAGATGCAGCAGATGGCCGTTTCGCGCGTTATACAAAAATCAACCGTATAGCCGTACCCATACTGGCGCGGCGAGATTTGGAAGTTTTATTTCATCTATATCTTGTGTGTTTATAAACCGATTTCTATATTTTTTTTTATAAAATAGATATTTAAGTGTACTTTTTGAATATGAGAGTTTGTTTGGAGATTTTTTTGAATATCTATGTGAAATACAATATATTTATGTATTTAATAATACACTTTGAAGAAATGCCTAACGATTAAACACCTTATTGTGGCTAATTTATAAAAGATAGATTATAAAATTCAGGACTTTTAAGTAGATCTTTTGAAGACCATCATCTTTTTAATACATACTTTTGATGTATGATCAACGTATGCGAGGATAAGAGCTCGAAAGCGCATTTTCATCCGACTTGCTTCAAATTTATGGTCACTGCTCAGCTCCTATGTGTCTTAGCGTTATGTTATATAGCCTATAACCTGCCCAGAAGTATGGACTACAATTATACCATGTTTGGTTAAAATCCCTTCAGTAGTTTTTGACCCATGCGTGCATTTACAGACAGACAGACAGACAAAAAATTTACTGATTACATTTTTGGCATCAGTATCGATCACCATTCATCCTCCAATATTAATTTTGAATATATATTCAATGTACAGAATTGACCTCTCTACAGTTTTATTATAAGTATAGATAATTACTCAGCTGTCAGTTGAAAGTAATTCTCCCTAGGGCTGTATATGTATTGCCATGTAGTATTCATTACAAAGTCATCCTTTGTATTACTTAGGTATTGACATTTTGTGTTGCCGATAATATGAATTAAACTTGAAGGTCTCTTCGTATAGCTAAGCTCAAAACTTGTTTTTGATGTTGAAAATGTCTTTAAGTGAATGGCATGATCATCGTTACGTGACAAACTAGAATTCATGTCGAACCATTGTATATTTTATCGTGTATTTGGATCTGTTCACGCAGTACGATAGCATAGCGCACGCAAGCACACACACACACACACACACACACTTATTAAACATGTTCACCTATCCTAGTAATAATATTAATAAAACAACACAAACAAATAATATGGACTAACCTAACCTTCAATTTTATTTTATTTTGAAGTAAATATGTACCTACCCAGCCGTGTGGGGCAGGCACCAAGAATAGCTCCACCCCGTCTCTTCCTATGGGAGTCGTAAGAGCCGACTAAGGGATTACCGGGGGACCGGGCAGCAGCGTTCCCCTGTGTACTAAAAAACATCCACTGCGATCGCCAACCCGCCTGCCAAGCGTGGCGATTATGGTAAAACCCCCATTTTGGGGAGGCCTATATCCAACAGTGGACGATGAAAGGCTGATGGATGGATGGAAATAGGTACTAACTACTTCTTTAGTCGTGACTTGAAAGTAACTCAGATTTTTTTGGTTGGAAATAACAAAAGCGGAAGTGACGTTCAGTAAAATAATGTATAGTTCCTTCACGGGAGTAGCCTAACTATAATGTGAGCATATAGGTTAATTACACATTCATTTATAATTTTCAGTAATATTATGATACTTAAATGTATGTAATAATAATAACTGAATTAATCAATATGATTTTGTCTAAATACTGGGCCGCAATTTCCTAAGAAACAGTCAACGACACACGAATGACGGGGGGAAATGCTATTTGACAAGACAAATATTAAGAGATCTTATCATTGGCGGAATTAACGGGATCGCCATAAAGAAGAAATTATTGATTGAGAAGATATTATGTCGCCATGATAGGAATCACAGGTTCACGTTCCACCATTTTGTAATTTTGTTGTTGTGTGGTGACATTCGAGTAAAGGTTACACGCACTCGTTTAATTTTAATTAAGTCATTGGTAATATGATTTCGTCAATGTGGTGACGGACTAAGAATACAAGTGTCACCACCCCATTCTTTGCCACGGGTGTCGTATGGGGCGACTAAGGAAAGTAAGCAATTATCATTTATTGCATGACTGGTGGTAGGGCTGGGTACCAAGTGGGAGTATTCACTTGGTATCCGGCTCGAGCGGGTTGATACCACCATCTCCTGTGTGATCGACCATGAAGAACATCGTTGCGTTTTAGCTGTAGCAGGAGATAGCTTTTTATTCTTTCATTTCGTATCTGTGGAATGAAATACTCGTAGTGAGCAGCGGCTTGACAATACTCTCGGTATAGTTGAGTCCATGAGCGACGGTTACCATTTACCATCAGATGGGCCATGGCTTGTCTGCCACTACAAGCAATAAAAAAAATGATCCTACTGGTAGTTTAAGAGTTCAAAGTGCGAAATTCCATTTATTTTGTGATTTATATATTATTCAAAGTTTTACTTCAACCGTGCGTAAAGGTTACAAGCAATCATTTTTTTTTATTAAATGGTGATATTGGACTATACGATACAACTCTGTTAATGTCCCGTGGATAATTCGAATAGACCACTAAACGAAGAAGATCGTCCTGTGACAAATGAAAGGACCGGTGAATATGAGCCTAACTACCGCGGCGAGGAGGTAAGACATAAACAAAAACCATAATATACTTAAAAATTGGTAAATTCTTTCAATTTGACATTTCAATAACAGTTTTGTGTAAAATAAAAATGGTTTTGAATGTTCGCCTCGCAAATCAGAAGTTCTTTAACGTTACATACTAGTAAGGTCCTTTAGGGAAATTATCGAGGGACTGGGTCAAATCGATAGTACTCGATTTAGATAGCCTGTCAATGGAAATGCTTTCTTGGCATCAATCTATAATGAAAACCAATTTTAAAAGGTCTTGCCTTCAATTCCACCTGGGAATCGAAAGAATCATCAAAAATCGAAAGACTTTCCATTTCTATTGTAGATATGTGTATCTTTATAATTTTCAATAAACTAAGCTGAGTGTGATTTGGAAATATTTCTATTTGAACTAAGTATTCCAAGAATATCGCGTCTAAAGTTATTAAGGGTAATAAATGAATTTCTTTGTCGCATCTAGTTATCTAGCTTGTAGTAGATGCCTAACACCTAAAGGTAATGACCATGCGATCGATAATACAAGTTTATTAGGGTTTAATAGATTGTTTACCCAGGGAGAAAACAACTATTTAAAACGGGTCCCCCGTTCACTTGAATTCGAGTGGAGCGAAGAATTTTAGAGTAGAATCCCGAGGGTAGCGTGGTAGGTAGAATACGTCACTCGAACATAGAATTGTGTTGCTCCTGAGGTGGAAATTCCACTTTATGAGAAAATAATAAAGTGCAACTTATAAATAAAATAGTGGGTACGTTCATTTATTTACATGTAATTAGGTACAATAAGACATAACCTAGTAATAATTAGATGCTAATGTTTATATTTAAACAATTATCGAAGTGCATCGTAACAATTTTATTACTATCATCCGTTACAGTTGTAGATTTATTTACAGGTTGAGCATTAGAAATAGTCTCTCTTTTTCGATCAGGGCGGTGATGAAGGTTCGTGTTAAGATTTTGTGGTTATGGTCAAAAATAAATCAAAATCGTTAATGCTGCCATCTATCGAGTCCAATTGTGAAACCATCCAGGAACTCAATCACAAGCACAAAATATACCAAAAACTGCAGAGACGGCGGACGGGTTATAATTATACCGATCTCGTACCAGAGCGATATGATTTCGATTCTTACTCTGGACAACGTTTTGTGTGATCCACAAGTGGTTGTGTTGAGACTGGGTGTACTTTGTGTCCGTTAAAGTGTATATAAATGTTTGTAAAGTACTCCGCGATACAAGGATTATTGATCAAAACAGGGTTGTCTTCTACCATCTATCTCCACTGAAGTAATGTAACACAGTTCCAGTGGCCCGCTAATACAGGCGGAGAGATGGCACACTTTTTTGTTTGATAGCAATTGATTCAGCTTAATTGCTGGTATATCTGGCTGGCTATCCCGCTACTATACCGGAAACCTAAGATATAACTGAAAAACCAGCTTTTTTCCGCTGTAGTGGAGCTGCTGGCAAAGGCTAGTTTAACATGTGCAGGGACAGAAGAATTATATATCTAAATATCTATATAAAGATGTATTATTGTTCAATTAGTTTTTGCTGCCTTATTACATTGTAGTACCTGACTATGGATAGGTAATGTGCATTCCACCTCACTCAATCGATAAGGTGCGGGAGCATTAAATTTTTACAGTTGGTCGAGCCGCTGACCATGGGCGCCCGCGTTATATTGATTTGACATTAGGTACCCCATGCACACTGTTCAACTGTTAGCTTAGGTATTATATTATTATATTCTAATGGTGTGTAAACAACAAACGTATTTTCCATTATCGAAATAAAGTTTGTAGCCAAACATGCATTGTTATTTTTTAACATTGATAGAGACGTGTTGATCGAACTAAAATAGATCATTGCTATTATCACAAATGAATATCTCGAATCTACTTATTAGGTAGTTACTCTAAGTAACGCTCCTCATACTACTAATATTTTATAGGTATATTGAAATACATACATATTCGACACCAACGATACCTCGATACCATCCTTTATACTATATAGATATCTAAAGGAATCGACTTGACACTCAGTAGGACTATCAATGACGATCAAAAATTAGTCTACGCATTTACCAAAGTTTGTAAAAATGGGAATTACAACATCTCATATTTAGTATCAAGATAATTCATATTGTGTGATATTTCTTATTTAAACACATAACAAACACGAATAACATTTAAATGAATTTAATTACTGTGTGAACACGAAAAGTAATATAGGTAAGTCGCTTGAGCATAATAATTATGATATTGGTTGATCAGTGTATATACAACTCTTGGTGGGGGTTGATGTCCTCGTGTTGAGATCGAGACAGATAAAGCTCCTATACAAAAATAAAGATTAATTTACTAGACAACACTGGTCACTAGTTTGGCAAACGTTTTATTCTGGAGTCGGCCTTCTTTTTTTTAATTTTACTTTCTTAATTGATGTGATAATCGTCGTCATAATCGACGTGGTAATCGATTTAGAATACATACGATACGTATTCCAAATCCATCGCCATATGGATTAGGTGTACATTTATTATATCGATTTTTACCGACTAAAGAAAGGAGGTACTATGTTGGGCTGTATATATTGTGCATGTTCACCGATCTCTTCATCAATTGTGAACAAGCTTACTACATACCTGATGGTAAACGGTTACCGTAGCCTATAGACGCTGGTAACACTAGAGCACTAAAAATATATAGATAAAGAGGAATAAGGAGATGAAAGGGGCAGGGGGGTTTGGTCAAAAAAAAATTGGAAATAATGGTAAGAGTACCTACCAATGTTTCACGCTAATCTTCTGTGAGAGGGTGGTACTTTTGCCCAATCGAGCCGGCCCATTCATGCTGGGAGAAACAAGACTCTACCACTAAAAACATGGGAAAATTATCAAAAGTAAGGTTAAGCATAAAATAGTTTTTATATTTCTCTTGAAAGTACCTAATATTATTAATAAAAAAAACATGCGGAGCAGTCTTTGGGGACTGCCGATAGAAGTGAAAACTAAGTAACTTGTAAATTGTATCGTCGAGCGAAAGAAGTGTTAATGACCAATTAATTGGTCATACAAAGAAATGTTAATGACCAATAAATTAATCTTTAACACTTCTTACTTATAAACCAAAAATAATTTAAAAATAATAATCTAACAGCTCGACGATACAATTCACAACAGTTACTTAGTTTTCACTTCTATTGGAGCGTTCGGTGACGTTGACGCGAGTTCCATGATTTTTGTTCACTCAAAAAGTGCTCAACGCGCCTAAAGAAGTTTTCACTTCAATAATGTAACGTATTTTTTTAACTATTGCATAATATATAAAAGTGATATATATCAAAATAAGTTTCTTATGACGTCGAATTAAATACAAAGTGTGTACATTATAAAAACAAAGTTTGTCTATTAGTGTTATTAAGCTATGACCTTTTGCAATTTATTTTAGTAAGATCAGCAGACATCTAGTTAGGTTTACGTTCCCAGTAAATGAGATATACGACAGGATTGCCGCGATAATCTTACACTTGAGAGATAAACAATGTGTCACTGTGAAAAATCGAGTTCACTTAATCCCTTGCAGTGATAAAATCTGCTATAAGATAATTTGTGTGATACTAGCATTTGTTTTTCCAATTAAAATACATTGTTTACGTTATAAAGACAGGCCGATGATAATAATAATTATTTGTAATTATAATGAGTATTTTTTATATTCTAATATAGCGGGTGTCCAGTAATTAATGGATAACATTGAAATGGCTTATAGTAGAACTTATGGCCATTCAGAAAAAAATAGGGAAAAAAATCTATAATAAGTAGTCCCTAAGATAAGATATTAACATGGATGAGGACAGCAAGGGTGGTGTGATCAGTGTGGAAAATTCTTGGGGAGGCCTATGCTGAAAAGCAAGACAATCAATAATTAATTATTAAATAATATTATCGGTATCAAATTAATTTCCAGAAATGTTAACTACTTTTATTATAAAAGTGGCACATGCTAACCTGTATAATAACTTGATTGTTAATAAAGGCTATTATTATTATTATTCCATTTATTTCTTACATTATACCACAAAATACATTTTTAAATATATATTATTATTATTAAAACAACTAAACCCCGATGAATTTCAATCATTTCTCGTCGTAGTGTTCAATAAAGTAAAATTAGGCAAAAAAAAAATAAAACTTCCGTTGAAGAATTTGTTGCCTTCCGTCCAGATGATTTCTTCAAGAAGGGCAAAACATATATATAAACTGCATGTAATAATAATAAAATGTTTGTACCTAGGGGTAACTTTTAATATTTTGAACTACTAAATGAAATAATTACAAGTGTATAAATGTTAATTAACACAAAGTGCGAAAATGTGAAATCAAAAGTAACAATTACGAGCAGAATTTGAACCTGCAACTCTTGGAATACCTTCCGAGATGCTTTGCCAATTCAGTTATCGTGACAATTGCTCAGGAACACAGTTTATAACTTTACTGAGCATCTCAATTCATCTTCTGAAAATAAAATGAATAAAAAAAAATATAGCAATAACAAGTACCAGCTCCCCGCTGATCTTATCTCGAAACAAGCCTTATCTGCTTGTCAAACATTGCTTGAGTTATGGAGGCGTTTAATTTAATTTGCTTAAAATTGATTTACGCAGACAAAATACGTCAACGAAGTATCTTAGATTTTTACTTGATATCGAGATGAATGAAGAGACATTCGTAAAATAAATTGAATATAGAATAGAAAATATATACCGAAATTCACTAACACACGCACGAATTTATTTAGGTTATACACGGTACCACTGAAGGAATGTAATATGGTTCCGGTGGCCCACCAATAAAGGTGGAGAGACGGCATACGGCGGGATTCTTTAGTGGATGAGGGCCCTACACTATCCTGTTCGTTGCCCCAAACGACGGGGTGTGCGGTTAGGAAAATTTTATGCCGCCTTAACAAAAAAAAAGTTAATACACGGTACCACTAAAGCAATGGAACGTGTGGTTCCAGTGGCATACAGGCGGAGAGACGGCACACGGTGAGTTTATTTAGTGGGTGAGGGCCCTTTTTTTTTGTTTAGGCGGGAAAATATGTTCCTAACCGCACATCCCGTCGTTCGGGGCAACGAACAGGGTAGTATGGGGCCTGCACCCACTTAAGAAACCCGCCGTGTGCCGTCTCTCCGCCTTTCTTGGCGGGCCACTGGAACAATGTTACATTCCTTCTGTGGTCCGCCGGCGGCTAACCCTTTCGGGTACCCTCTACTGAGTGACGCATCCGCGCACGGAGCGTCGCACCTTCTCGGGAGGCCTTGCGGGTGGCGGACGTTCCCCGGTCCATCCACCCGCAGCCTCAGCTAGGGCGGCATGAGGCGCAAGTACTTGCGCCTGCGCCGCCCCGGTCGCTGGCGGCGGTTCGGGTCAGCGGAAGAATCCTCCTCCCTGGCTCTCTCCGCCGCTTCCTTCCGCGAGATAACCTCCTCGCAGAAGGCAGCGACCGCGGTCCAGTTCCTGTCGCTGCCAAGCATCGCTCTAACGACGCTCAGCAGCGAGAGGTCCCGCCCTATTTCCGCGACGAGTTCACGGCGTTGCTCGGCCCAAGCCGGGCACAACTCGAGCGTGTGCCGCGCCGTGTCCTCGTCACAGCCGCAGTGGTGGCAGCCCGGATTCGCTTCCCTCCTTGCGACGATGTGCAGGTATCTGCTGAAGCAACCGTGCCCCGACCAGTCGGAAGGTAAGAACTCCATGCTGTCGCCCCGCCCACTCCTCCAGCACTGGCTGGAGCGCCCCTACGGTCCAAAGACCGGCCCGGGGCGCCTCCAACCGTGCCCTCCACCTGGCCATGGCAGCTCGGCGGGCGTTGCCCTGCCACCTGGCCACCCCGGGTAGGGGGCGTCCGCCCCCTTGCGACGCCTGTCGATACACCTCGGCGAGCACCTCCGGCTCCAAGTCCCACAGGGGGATTCCGGCCTACACGCAGGCCGCCTCCGTCGACACCGTGCGGGTATCCGCGTATGACCCTGGACGCAACGACTCTCTGTGGTCTCCACAGAAGAGCCCTGTTCAGTGCGTCCAGGGGGTGCGGTGCCCACACGGGTGCGCCGTACAGCGCCATCGACCGGACCACCCCCGCGTAAAGACGTCGGCAAGCATTGTTGGGTCCGAACATATTTGGCATGAGCCGTGCAAGGGCGGACGCTGTGCCAACTAACCTCGGGGACAGTTGGCGGAAGTGCTCGCGATAGCGCCACCACCCGTCCAGCACCAGGCCCAAATACTTAATCTGAGCCTGCACCCCAATCTGGACCCCGTCCACTATGATCGAGGCGCCAGCAGGTGGCCGACGTCGGGGCCCATGGAAAAGCAGGGCCTCCGACTTTTCCAGGGCCACCCTAAGCCCCAGCGCCCCGATCCTCCTGACCACCTCCGAGGTCCCTAAGGTGGCCAGGAACGCCGCTTCCTTGAAGTTTCCACCCCGGGCCACGACCAGCGTGTCATCCGCATAGCAGATGACCGCCAGCCCAGGGGGGAGCCGACAGCGCAACACCCAGTCGTAACCAATGTCCCACAGGAGCGGCCCCAGGACCGAACCCTGCGGGACACCGCACGACATGGGTCTCTTCACAACGTCCCCTATGCGGCTCTCATAGACGACGCTGCGGCCCTCTAGATGGGTGAGGGCCCTACACTACCATGTTCGTTGCCCCGAACGACGGGGTGTGCGGTTAGGAAGTTTTCCCGCCTAAACAAAACAAAATAAGGGCCCTCACCCACTAAATAAACTCACCGTGTGGGGTGTGTGGTTGTGCGGTTAGGAACAATTTTTCTCGCCTTTATAACATAAAAATATAAGGCTATACACGGTAAAGGTGAACGTACTTTTCTATTCTGAGCAAACTGCATACATCGGGTTTAGTTGTTAATGTTTTTTAAGTTGGAACACTTGTAACAATAAGTAAGATATATTATTATCTCTTAATTGTGCTTGGATGGTAATCACCTAGTGGGTGAGAACCCCACACTACCTCGTTGTCTCCCCGGGCAGCGGTGTGTGCGGTAGGACATTTTTACCAACCTAAAAAAAATGGATGGCAATCACCTTGAATGAGTTTGGTAGTATACTTAACCAACAATTGATAAATGGCTTACGTTGAGATGATCTAAATCACTGACTCCATAAAACGTGATCGTTTTCTTTCAACTCACTTCCCATAGTTATTTGTTATTTTCACACGACGAATGAATCAATTTAACGGCAGATTTGTGAGAAATTATGACTTTATATGAACATTACAAATAACGTCGCCATTTTAACTTCGAAATTTTCTATATTTGAAATGTTACCTACCTAAAGGTTTTCAAAGTTGATCGGTACCTACCTGAGATTTACACATTTAGGTACCTACTTTATATATAAAACCTACGAATGCTCGCACTTAATATTGTGTACGTGGCGTAATAATGTTATTATCATTCAGTTTTACAATAGAGTGATTATATTCAAGTTGTGGAAAATTCCATTAAAAAAAAAATATCAAAAGAGTGCCATTTTATTTTAATACTAGCCTCTGCACGCAGCTCCGCCACAGACATAAAACTGCTTTTTATGTTAGGTATATCTCAGGTTCCTGATATAGTAGGTGAGCTCATAACGAGGTACAAAACCGGATTACAGGCGCTCTTAAGACTTAAGTCAAGAGAAGCAAAAAAGAAGTTGCGACAGTATCCTTTCAGTCCTTTGCGTGACGTGAGACCGAACAAGCAGTCAAATATTCAAAAAAAAATGTTTTGTGTACGCTTAACTAGCCTAATATAGTATTATTTGTTATTTTATGAAATATATTAAATTTCCAGGCATAACTACTTGGTTAGGTTTAATTAAACTATACATTCACAACTATCAGTATTATATTAAATCAGGCGGTGCCTCAAAGGCACCCATCCCATAATGAGAATCTCTCATTAAAATGTTAAGACTTAACGATTTAAAAGAGCGAATAGGCACCACATTCCTTTGTCTAAAATTTTCTGAACAACGAGTACCTAAGTATTAAGCCAAAGGATTATTGCATCCCGTAGTCAACATGGCTGGGTTCATTCACATAGAATAATCTTCAAGTTCAACTAACATTTTCAACTACTTTCATTAATGTTACTAATAGAAAATGTTATACGTAAAATTTAATAGTGAGCAAAGGATTTTTTTAAATTGATATCTAATGTGACGTTTGACTTGTGGTTTTTATGATCACACTCAAAGTAACCACAGATCAGATAGACATACCGATTTCACACAGTCTTAACTTAGTGTAGAACTTAGTTTCATCGCTCCCTCTCTCCTATAGGAGAAGCGAAGATAGTAACTACCTACTTATAATATATTATTATAAGTAGGTAGTTACTATCTTCGCAATGGGTACGAATTTTTAAAAGTAACTAACTAACTTATCCTTAGGCCGTGTGGGGCCGGCTTTAGAATTGTCCCACCCCTCTCTACCCACGGGAGTCGTAAGAGCCGACTGAGGGAATACCGGGGGAGTGGGTAGCAGCGCTCCCTCGAGTATTAACAACATCCACTGCGATCGCCAACACGCCTGCCAAGCGTGGCGATTACGGCATTATCCCCCATGACGGGACCGCTCGTTGTGGCGTTGTCTTGGGGAGGCCTATGTCCAGCAGTGGACGTTGAAAGGCTGATGGATGGATGGATGGAACTAACTTATCATCACGCCATTTCCCTGCGGGGTAGGCAGAGAGAACAGAGTGTCAAGAGCCTCTATTCTTACATACATCTCTCGCTTCCTCAACATTCATAATTCTCTTCATACACGCTCGCCGGTTTCGGAGACTCCTGACTCCACCTTCCTTCAATACATGACCGATTTGGTCAAAGTAGGTGAGTCTCGGTCTCCCCCTGTACCTACATCCTGCCACTTTCGCATTGTATATCTTCACCAGTCGCTCGTCCGGCATTCTTTTCAATCAAAGTTACTCGAATTTTCGACCAATTTTATAGTGTACTAGTTTTAAAATAAAGACACATAAATAACAAATTTCAAGTTTATGAGATAAAAAGCATACAAATCCAGATCCGAATAACTTATGTGCCTAATTTCGTTCAAATCTGTTTGTAAGATATCCAAACGCATACTAACTTTCACGCTTATAATAAATATTAGTAGTTAGTATAGTAAGATGTTTTGATCTGTATTTTAGCACTTGAATTATTTGTTCTTTAAAGTAAGACTAAATAAAGCCTTTCAGTCCAGCACATATTTGTTATTTTTAATGCTACAGTCCACATCTTAAAAGGTTATAAATAAAACGCTCAACAAAACTATTGTAAATCTTTTTATCTTCACTGTCCAGTAACCAAAGATCTCAGATATTTCTACCACCTCCTAGTAATACAAACAAAACCATATCTTCAACCGGTCTCAGTAAGAATGGTCTTTATTGAATAATGCTGTAAGTAGATTTTAAACACTATTGAGTTACTCCACCTAAAAGGATTCGGTCCGGTGCGACCTTTCCACGATAGTGGAGTGGCAATGGATATCACACTAAGTAATTACTTAAAGACAATGGGTACTTGAGCAAAAGGGTTTGCATGATATTGGTGGAATTGCTTCGTCAATCCCAACTATTATAAAGCTGTAATAGTGCTATGTCTGTAAACTTAAGATATAAAATACTTTATTAGGCAATATAGATGTGTCTGACAATGGGTACTTGAGCAAAAGGGTTTGCATGATATTGGTGGAATTGCTTCGTCAATCCCAACTATTATAAAGCTGTAATAGTGCTATGTCTGTAAACTTAAGATATAAAATACTTTATTAGGCAATATAGATGTGTCTGAACACAAAATATATTTTTTTAGTTTTTTTTCTATTTGTCAGTTTGTCTGTTTGTGCAATAAGCAAAAACTAAACGGATTTCTATGCAACTTTTTTATTTGATAGCTCTTGATTAGACTTAAAACCTGGTATACATATTATCCCGCTATATATTATATCGGGAACCTGAGATATATCCTAAAAATAGCTTTGGGCTGCGGCGGAGCACGGCAAAGGCTAGTATTAAAATAAATTTAAATGCCTATTATTAGAGTTGTCATTACAATATTTTTTTATAACACGAGGATGGCAAACAAGCTTACGGCCCTCCTCATGGTAAATGGATACTGTAGCATTTAGATGCTAGCAATACCAGAAGCATCGCTTCCACTTCACCGTCACTAACTGGAAGTTGGGATATAGGTACGTTAGAGAGGAAGGATAATATAGAAAGGATTAGGAGGAGATCTATACCTCCGGATTAGCCTATTTCTTCTAAGATATACACTCGAGTAGAAAGAATCACCTCCGAACCAACCATATCTAGTTTATAGGCACCGTAGAGTTAAAAATCTAGTACTTGAAATGGCCGTTCATTAGTACTGGCCATTTCAAATCAAAATAATTTTTGTTTGGCTAATAATTCTAATTTCAAATTACTTTTATTTTAAGAACATGGAATTATTTTTCTAAAAGTACCTAGTTAAAGTAGTACTTTGTTTATTGATTTCCCCTATAGGCGTCACGTCAGTATTCAAGTTCCTTATAATGATTTATCAGTTTTGAATGATATGGCTGGATAAATCTCCAAGTTATAGTCCATACGTGCTAATAATCATAGTTCTAATATATTTTCAAACACATATTATACTTTAACAAAAATTATGTATTCTTGTAATCTCCTTTAGTTTAAACTCAGTGTAATCTCAGTAAGAAAATAATATTACTCAAGAAATGTGAGCTCAAAAATCAAAAGGATTAGGTACGAGATTACGAGCCCCATTGTTAAGTTCTTAAGTATTAATCTATTGAGAGACTTCAATTGCGATAACGAGAGTATCATCAGGAACATCTGAATATCCCAACGAAAATGCCTACTGAAGCAACTTCAGCAGATAATAATAATAGGAAAGATCATTAAATTAATTCAGGTTTAAGAGGGATTTTTTATTAAATATCAGTTTTGTATAATTCAATTTACCAATTACTTTTAAGCTACAAAAGTGTACTTTCTAATTTTATATTTTTTAAGAATTCAATCAAGAATTATCCAATTTTGTGGTATTTGGCTAGTAGATGACAATATGACAGCCACCAGTCATTCTATCTAATTCATTTACATTACAAAAAGTTTCATTTAATAACCCATCAAAATCCAAATCTTAGACGATGCAGATTGTAGATTTGATAATCGCTGATACAATAAATTGTAGGTGATACGAAGTTCAGCGAGCCATCTCGTAAGTAAATAACTATTTAGGTATAGCTTTTTCTAATCGTAATCTACCTAGCGATTGTCAAACTTTTTGCAAGATAAATTCTGTATGCCTTTTCATGCAACCACTCATCAAATATTTTAAAACTACTGCAAATATATTTGTAATCCTACATTACTTTTATTTTCATTATTTTATCAAAGCTAAAGCGAATAGCGTATTTTACATTCAAAAGAATATAATTATTACAGTAAACAAATGAAAACTAAACTGAACTTCGATAACTCGAAATGCGTTTTTCAACGTATAATATAAAAGTCAGGAATGATTTATGAAAGTATGATAACATCAAGACATGTTAAAGAGAAGGGTAGCAGCATATTCCAGATCGTGACGATCTATCACATACATGATATGTAGATTGAGCGAAATTCGTTTTGGTATAATTTCGAGTTTCTATCCAGTGAAAACCTTGTCCTCTGTGTTTTTGCGTTCAAATATAGAACATTCCGCTCGCATTGTTATTGCAATTGAAGAATTATTAGAATGCAACGATTAAATATTTTTATTTAAACTTTAATTTATTTCGTAATTTTACATTATAAGCAATTTAACATAATAATTTATGTATTTTAATCATAAATTGGACCTGGGTCATTTCTTAAAATAAAAGCTATTCGGAATGGGATAAATAGTGTAATATTTTCTCTTTTAATTGTGTGAAGCATCTGTAGAATACAAATATTACCATTTCATATATCTCACACTACAATTAACGTACAACTTCACTTGTATCAAAAACAAACTTTGTCAATATATAACTTTATCATTTGAATAGTTCATTTTATGCAGGAGAATAAAACACAAGTTCTGTGTCGGTCCATCTGGTACAACTGCAACGGTCAACTTTGAATGAATGCATCAAACATCTGCAATATGATTTTCCTATGCACATCACTAATATCTTAAAACCTTTTGCCCAAGAACTGGACGGATTTGGATGAAATTTAGTAGTTAATTAGTTTAACAGTAGAATTTTTGTTCAATAGAAAATGAATAATTCCAGTACGATAGCGATTTTTGGCATATGGACTAGGCTAACCGATTTTTGAATGAATGTTAGTATAAAATATTTTTTTCTTTATAATAAATTTAAAAGAAAATCTAAAATTATTTATTATTCATGCTGATAATTAATTCCGTTTTTTATGAATATACTGATACTAGCAGGTTTATTATTAAAATTTTATTATTGAGAAATCTTTGCCCGCCGCAGCCAAAAGCTAGTTTTTGGTTATATCTAAGGTTCCCGCTATAGTAGCGGGAACCTTAGAAAATATATACCAGCTTTTAAGTAGCTATCAAATAAAATAGTTGCATTAAAATCCATTCAGTAGATTTGCGTGATGCGCGAACGAACAAACAGACAAAAATTCTAAAAAATATTGTTTTATGTTAGACAGACCTATATGGTCTATATATACAGCCATTTTTTTCTCAAATACCTTAAATGTACAGACACAGCTCTGTTACAGCTTTATAATAGTATAAATAGATAATAATAATCAATTAAAATATTGCTCATTACGAGACCTGTAGTTTTTTTTGTCTCAAATTCTTCGTTAGCTGCTATTATATAATCTACATATTTCATTTAATCGCCTGTCACAATACCCACGGGACGTTTCCTATCACTGTGAGAAACTTTTGCAGATTTCCTTATTGAGTAATAATCCGTTATCAATTTAATATTTCATTTCAATAAGAATTGGATATTCGAGTTTTATGCGCTCGTAAATCTTACTTTCTTTTGCGACCAAAGTTTGGTAATTTACTATGTTCACGCCTGAAAAGAAAAAAAATATTCTTAAGGGGGCCGAGAAGATTTGAAACGGTAAATATAGAGAGGTATTGATTGTGATTCTTAGCTAGATATCGCGTTAGCAGCAACCTCTGTATTTTTGTAATTATAAATTATATCAATGCCCAGTGACTGCACAGACTGCACAGATGGCGGAGTGGTTTAGATATCGGCCTCCCCGAGTGTTGTGGGTTCCTACACACAACTCTTTGTGTGGTTCACAAATGATTGTTCTGAGTCTGGGTGTACTTTGTGTCCGTGAAATTCTATTTTTCTAAAGTCCCCCGCGACACAAGAGTTATTCCTAAGTACAGGGCAACTGCACATTTATCAGATTTTGTCGATAGCGCGGGAACTCTCGAAATCCGTATTATAAACTCTCGAAATCCGTATTATAAACTCTCGAAATCCGTATTATAAACTCTCGAAATCCGTATTATATACGCCTTTATATCTGTTTGTAGAAAGTAACCCAAAGCCGGAACGTCCGTCTTTCTAAGAGGTATAAACTACATCCAGGACAGTATGTTTAGATGAGTGTGTGATGTCATTACGTTAAATTATTAGGTATAATATTTTAAAATAATAATGTTTACGGTTTTTTAATACTTTTATTGAGAGTACATATAATTATTATCTGTAGGTACTGTTATAAAACTGTAACAGAGCTATGTCTGTACAATAAAGATATATATTTATTTGAGAGAAAATAGCTGTATTACGGTATTTAGATTGATTAGCCTTAGAAACTAGCATATATTTTAAGTTTCTACTATATCGGAGACCGGAGGTACAAAAACTGCTAGCAAAGGCTAGCTAGACTATTACAAAAGGTTTTTATTAACAATATGTCTTACCATAGGTACTGCTCAATGTGTTCGTAGACTTTTAATGTTACAAAGACTTTTTGTATAACATCAAACTGAATGGATTTATCTAGGCGTGTATCTCGTATTTATTCGTATTAATAAACTATAATAACTACTGATCGCGACTTCGTCTTAGTCTTAGTCGACCTCGTAACTCATTATAAGTACCTACTGACATTATGGTACTTTAATTATCTTTATGCGAAAACAGCAATCCCACGGGAACCTTTTTGTTTAGGCGGGAAAAAATGTACCTAACCGCACACCCCATCGTTCAGGGCAACGAACAGGGTAGTGAGGGCCCTCACCCACTAAAGAAACCACTGGTACTATGTTGGATTACTTCATTGGTCCGCCGGCGGCTTACCCTTTCGGGTATCCTCTACTGAGTGACGCATACGGAGCGTCGCATCTTCGCGGTATCCCACAGGAATCTAACATTTTAAAAAGTAGGTATCCTATGTGTTAATCGAGGTAACAAACCCAGGCAATAAACAAATATCATCCATATCTGTTCAGTCGTTTTTGTGTGATCGAGTAAAAAACATTTAAACATCCAAACATAGAAACTATGACATCTATAATAATACGAGTAGTAGAATTACTTTTTGTTTAAAAATAAAGTCTGTTAGCAGCGTGAGTGAGATCATATCTTTGGAGATGATGACGCGCGAGTAATGCCTCTGGTGTTGCTAGCATCTATAGGCTACGGTGACCGCTTACCATCAGATGGGCCATATGCTTGCTTGCCACTCACCTCGTACTTATTAAAAAAAACTTAGCTAATGTTAAAAACAATATATAGATTAGCTTCCTTCTCTCCCTGTTTGTTTCAAAGTCAAACGCACATTGTCATAATTATTCAAATCTTTAATTACATACGAATTTATGTGCGCTACACATGTTGAAATGATTTACTCCTTAAGCATTTGCATACTCACGACTGTTATTGTAAGATTGAAACTTTTACCATTGAACCAGCAAACATTTTACGATTGTTTCTTGATTAATTCAAAGAAAAGTTTAAGTGAAATGTGGGACCCCAGCAATTTTAAATATTTCAATAAAATATTGTAAAGGAGATGTGCCAAATGTCCATACATTCTCGGCCTGGAACGGACATACATAAAACAATATGTTTTTTGAAGATAAATAACTATCCTTTTGCCCTGTGTATTTCTTTTCACACTACAACTTTTGGATGATGAGATAACAGACATCTAAGATGAATATAATTTTGAAATTGAAATACCTCAAAATCGAATAATAGATCAAAAATAACGCCATAATTATAAATAAATAAATTACTACTACTACATAATATATAACAAATAATTAGGCTTAATATCACTAAATATATAACTTACATTCATAAAATCACAATACAATAATAATATGATACACAACTACAACAGTAGATATGACATGACATGACAGATGTAAAATGTTTTGCCAATATTTTGAATCATACTCTTGATTCGAAATAATATCAGTTTTCACCAAATAATTATAAAAGATATTTTATTAAATAGGCATATTACTGTTCTCACGAAATTATTTAAGAAATAGCTACGTAATATTGTTTTGTAATATAATAGTACCAAAGTTTTTAATGTTGTCACTTCAGCGTAGCGGCAATATCCTATTTGATTGTCAACATATAACAATCATCCACCAATAACCATTACGATAAAAATAATACAAATTCAAAAGAATAGTTTTTTAAACTATAATCTTTTTCTGAAGTTCTATCAAGAAAAGAAAACCACCGACGGATTTTATAAATCATTAGTTTAATTTTAAATATTGATAACATTATGTCCGCCACAGGCCGTAAATGGCACAATGTCCTTTACTTGTTTGGAAATTGTTTTAAAAAATTACCTATTTCTTGCTGAAACCATATTAAAGCATGCACTAACTGATAAAAGAGTCCGTGTGGAGATGGACTTAGAATACAAGTGTCACCACCCCATCCTATCCTGCGGGTGTAGTATAAGGCGACTAAGGGAAATAAGCAATTATCACCCATTGCATTAATGGTGGTAGGTCTGGGTTACCAAGTGAGAGTACTCACTTGCTATTGGGCCCGAACGGGTCGGTACCACCGTCTCCTGTTTATTCTTTAATTTCAGATCTGAGTGAAATGGTGCGACTTAACAATACTCTTGGTATAGTTGAGTCCATGAGCGACGGTTACCACTTACCATCAGGTGGGCCGTGTCTCGTCTGTCGTCGTGTTTCTAACCTAAACGCATAGGTACCCCAGTGGTAGAGTTTTAACCTTTTAAACATAATGATAATTGAAACAGTTTAAATTATATATTTATTTTAATAAGTCAATATCGTTGTAAATGGACGTTTAAAGGCTTTGTCCATCTGGGGCCTCCGCAGACATGACTAATGAATGACAACCCCTTCATTAATAAATCAGGCAAAGATTTATCGGCCTTCTGCAATCGATAAATAATTAAAAAACAAATATTACTCCATTAATAAGAGAATAATACCCACAACAATTTGAGCGCACAAGACCGCTCGTTGTCGAAAGACTGATGGATGGATGGAATAAGATAATATACCGTCTCCGATACTATCTCCATTATAAGTTATATGTGTACCTATAACGGCTTCATATAATTTTAATAAAATGTGGAATGTTCGACCGGGAAAGTTGGTCATCCGGCTTAGGCACTTCGACCGCACAAAGCTGGGCCTGTGTGCGATTTATAATATTCACATATTTTATCTAACAAGTACCTAGTGCTTGATAACATTCCATCTTATAATTACTACTAACTTTACGTAGAAAGAGACACTAACTTTATCACTCAAAATAAATTTAAAAAAATACATTTTGAGTGATAAAGTTTTTTATTATTATTTGTTTCATGTAGGAGTATGACGTAACTAAATACAACACATATGTTACTAAGCAACTGTTCATATTTTTGAGCAATTTGGAGTTAAAAACACTGATGGTCCAAAGGCTCGCTTGCTTTAAGTTTATGGGTGCTGTTATGGACAATAACACGATACGTAGTCAATTATACGTATTAGACAACTCCACTGAGTTCTCAGTTCAAATTTAACAAATTAAATAGAAATAAATAAATTTAATGATTGCATGAAACTCAGTTTAAATAATTTCTCTGTAAAGATATACCGAGAATTTCTCGTTGGATAAGCAATAATTCCAGCGTGTTATTACGATACGAAGCGCTTAGCGTCTGCAATGATCACTCGAGTGTATACTGTGCGATGTTAAAGGCTTTGCAAATAAAAATAAAGTTTAGATAAAACTAGACTATAAACGTGGTATATGATGTGTTAATATTCTAGACAATTCTTTAACATGGCGACATAATCTCTAACAATACACGTGAAGATATTTATAATCAAACTCTAATGCATACTCCATTAAAATGTACTATATTATAATATATCTTTACCTATGAAGAATTTTAATTTCAAATTAATTTTATTTTAAAAGCATGGAATTCTCTTTCCAAAAGTATTCATTTGTTTATTGATTAGTGTTATGATTTCATCGCATTCAAATCTTTTTCGTCATCATGGATACGAGTAATTATGGAATATGAGTACGGTCAAGGCAGCAACGCGGCACAGGCGGCGCGCAACATCAACGACGTTTACGGAGCTAACACTACAAACCAACGCACCCGCCTATTATTGGATTGTCCACTTCCGTTCTGGAAGAAATTTCCACCTGAAAAATGAACATCACGGGCGTTCGAAAACTGTTTTCTAGAATTTGGCTAACTTCTCCGCGGGAAAAAATTTCAATACCCGAGAAGCAATACAAAATGCCTTTAAAGATTTTCGTTAGTTTTTTTTTCATATAAAACGGTAATTTCATAGGTAAAGACCTAATATGAGATCACGCTTCTTTTTCATTATAAAAGTAAAACTAACATGGCTACCTAAATTATTATGGAACCTACCTACCTCCGTCCTCTGTCAACATAAAAGAAAAATAAAATTTAACTTTAGGGATCATGAACACTTTCTGTCACCATAGTTACATTTTCTAGTGAATAGAAAAGAGACTAAAACCTAGTCCAAAAATCTTCATGTGTAAACTAGTACCTAAAGGCAATTGAAAATACTTTGGAAAATCCAAAAGTGCACACCTCATAATCTTCATTTTTCACAATAAAATTGATTATTTGATAAGTAACTAATAATGTATTGGTCTTACTAAGTTGCTTTCAAAAAATCACATAGATAGCGCTAATTTCAAAAATTACCTGCTTATGTCTTATACGCCATCTAGTGCTAATTTTAAGAAGTACTTCTACATTGGTCTATAGAAATAGTTCTCACGAAATAAGGATAGCACTGATTTTAGTGTCGCGTCGAGCGTAAATATTCACTATTTTTTTGTTTATTTAATAACAATTAAACCACATCGAATCAGACTGTGAAAAGTAATAGGGTTCTTTTCGTAATAATAATAATTCGTTTTTAGGTACTAGTAGTAGTAATAGTTAGTAAAGTATTTTGGTCGTTATCGTGTTAACATACATTAGCTACAACAAACGGACGTCCAAGACATAACTTTTTTAAACAGTTTATTATCTAGTTTATTTAACAAAAATTGCACAAAAAATATCATGAGTGTTAAAAATAGTGTTTTTTCTTGATATGTATGTTTGTATATATTATTTTACAAGTGCAATATATGATAAATAGAGACAATTTAAGTTTGAAAAATCAGTTGTTCGATGTAAAACGAGAGCAGTACCCACCTCATCGCTTCGCTTATGAGGTGTGCAAAATGGTTGATATTGTACCTAGCATTTTCTATTGGTATTTCTGATTGAAAGGTATGCAATAAATATTTCTTATAACATATAAACATGAATGCAATTACTAGTACAGTATAAAACAGTTCACTGTATAAGCATAATAATATCCTTTTCAATATAGGACGTGTACCGTATGGCTTAAGTTAGAAAACATAGGTCGAAACGAGGGCACTGTCGTAATTATCTTCCACATACCCTCATTACGAAGAAAGGTTACTAAACGATCATGTTATAAAAGAATTGACATCAATGGATTAGTTCAGCGACCAATCAATACAAACGAGAAACTGGCTGACAGATATAACCACAATAATAATCTGATGAGTTTTGTATAATACTTACAATCAATGTCCGTGTGGTGACGGACTAAGAATACAAGTGTCACCACTTCTTCCCCACGGGTGTCGTATGAGGCGACTAAGGGAAGTAAGCAATGATCACCCATTGCATTACTGGTGGTAGGGCTGGGTACCAAGTCGGAGTACTCACTTGCTATCGGGCCCGAGCGGGCTGGTACCACCATCTCTCGTGTGACCGACCATGAAGCACATCGTTGCGTTTTGATTGTAGCAGGAGATAGCCGCTTATTCTTATATTTCATATCTGTGAAGTGAAATGGTGAGCAGCGTCTTGACAATACTCTCGGTATAGTTGAGTTCATGAGCGATGGTTACCATTTACCATCAGATGGGCCGTGGCTCGTTTGCCACTAGATGCAATAGAAAAAAAATCTGGAAAACGGTTGACCCTAAGGGCCATCCCTGCAACTTCCCGCTAATTTGATACTTAAGCGCTCACGTACTTAAGCGCTTGACGTATTTTTTTGATATTAAAAGCTAATTAGTTTTTGGAATCGATCGGTAAAACCGTTTAAGTTATTCCAAAAAAATATATATTTTTGTAGTTTTTTTGTAATTTTTCAAGACTACCGGTTCGAATCGGTCCTAATTGTATTCAAAATCTAAGTTTGGTCAAGTCCTTTCGAATGACGCTAACCGCGATGAAATCGGTCAAGCCGTTCAAAAGTTATGAGAGGTTTACATACGGCCACATACACACACACACACACACAAACACACACACACACACACACACACACACACACACACACACACACACACACACACACACATACAGACATCATCGGAAACATTCGGAAAAATTTCCTAGGACCTCAAAACGCCAACATCCGTTGAAAACTCGACTCGAAAAACGGGGTAAAACCAACAACTTCCCAACTTTTGAAAATTTTCAATGTTCTTAGCGGGAAGTTAAAAAAAAATTAACGGGTATTGTTTTTCTTTACTACGCAGGTGTCAAACAGGCATAGATACATCCCACCTGATGGTAAATGGTTACCGTAGCCTATAGATATTAGCAGCATCAGAGGCATCACTCGCGTTCACTCCAAGGAAAGGAGATGGAGAGGAGAGATAATAAGGAAAGGATGGATTATAAGGAGGGTGTTTGAGCCTCAGATGCTAGCACCATAGAAAACATAAATGCTACATTTATAGCTACCGTTGTTTCACGCTGACATGAGATGGTGGTACTTCTCTGATCGAGCCAGCCCATTCATGCTGGGACAAACAAGCTCTACCACTGCTATAGTAGAGAGTATAGATTTCTAATTGATATTAAAACATAACAATTTAATAAACCAATATTAAGGTCTTTAGACTCTACTGAATTTGGAAATACTCGATCGAAATTCCTTTAGTTCGAGTAGGTATATTAAAATCTGTCTCCTTTTCTCAATTAGAATATTTAAATTAAATAATTATTTGCCGTCCTTTAGAGTGAAAACTATTCCAATGATGTTATTTAATCAGAGCAAACTGATTCCTAAATAGATAGAAAATCTATTAAGTGTTCTCGTAAGCTTTAGTAAATTAGCAAACATCATCAAATATAGTTTAATAGAACCTTAGAAATTAATGAATATTTATAAGGCGGGATGCAAGCTATTGTGCCAAAGTATTGTAAGATCCCGCCAAGGTGTTTACAGAACGACAAATGAAATTGATTAATTGGATTTTGGATTGTATTGAACTCCAATAACCTTGCTCTGGAATATAAGCAATTCAAATATTTTTGAGATATAAGGTAGAATGAGCTAGGTTATAAGTATTTAACTGATATTTTACTTTAAACGTTAAGCTCTGCATAATAGTTGCCTTATTGCTAGAAATGAAGAATATCATGTGGTAATAATTTAGCACTGTAGATATCTTTGTTAAGTTCGCCAATAGCCTATTGAAGAGAAGATTCTAATATATAAGGAGTCAGATCCGTCCATCGTTTAAAAAGTCGATCCAGTGGTTTTTTCTTAAGCTCTTACACAAGCCCAAAGTTGCGCAGTATACCATAGAAACGACTACGATCGGTTTTTCCCAACGCGATCAAAATCCGCAACATGGAAATCCACCTAGTATGCCAGGTTGGTACACTGAAGTGGCAATGGGCAAGTTACATCACTCGATGAACAAACAACCGTGGGGAAAAAGCAGCCGTTGGATGCTTGCGGCCCAGGACTGTTTGTTGTGGCGCTCTTTTAGAGAGCACTATTTCTAGCAGTGGCCGATAGATGACTGATAAAAGATAGATAATTATTTTTTCTAGTCTTTAAATCCGAGAACAGTAAAACTTAACGATCCTAAAATTAATATTAAATCCAAGTGTAATCACTTATTACTTGTTGTTGATCAATATAGGAGCACGTGTGAGTACTAGTCAAGTACCTGCGTAGAGAAGTATCGCTCTTAGTGCTGGGTAAACAGTGTGAGGCTATGTAAGATAAGAGGCTTGCTTATATTATTCAAATTGAGCATCTCCAAATTTTAAACAAATAATATAACGGGCCGGATGAGTGAAACTTGGTTAAATATTAATCGAAGCCTAAAAGGACGAACTTCAGTAAATTATTTCATTATACTTTTGATAAAATTGGAAATTCAGACGTCCAAGTTCACCAAAAGGCTTACAGGTTTGATATTATTACCGCATAACTCAAAAGATCTAAACAAAGTATGTTATTGTTTTTTTTTTCATTTATAAAACTTTGACACTAGACACATTTTGGAACAAGCTACTTTAACAAAATTTCATGATTATAGTACAAACTTGGTCATTAATTAACGGTGCACGCTGTATATAGTTAAAGTAGGTAGATATCGCCAACCCGCCTGCCAAGCACGGCGATTACGGCATTATCCCCCATGACGGGACCGCTCGCTGTGGCGTTCTCTTGGGGAGGCCTATGTCCATCAGTGGACGTTTAAAGGCTGATGGATGGATGGATGAAGGTAGATATAGTGTTATTTTACAACAATGTTAGCTACAATGTTATGTTTGTTACAAGTAACCTACGAATAAGGCCAACTGACTACAGTGCCTGCTGAAGTTCAGAATCTTCAAGATTCGGCATCGAATTTATTATACATATAAATAAATAAATAGAATATATACTTTTGATAAAAATAAATTGGAAATGTATTAGTAGCTCCTACCATTAAATAAATAAATAAAAAATATGCACGGACATTTCACGCAACGTCCTCTGGTCCCAAACTAAGCTTAATGCTTATGCTATGAGTACCAGATTACGGATATAATACATTTACTTTTTTTTTGTAAATACATATATATTTATAATAGATAGAAAACACCCAGACGCAGTACAAATATCTGTGTTCATCACACAAATAATTGTCCTGATTGGGAATCAAACTGACGACCTCGTGCACGGAAGTCGGTTACACTACCTCGACTACGCCTCGAGGCCATAAAAGGTCATACTGAATTCTAATTTCAAAATGAATATTGCTTATTATAGCTATAATTTTATTTGGAGTAAGTTGTCAAACGAACACAAATGTGTATATTTTTCAAACTACTGTGTGTATACGTATTAAGAAATAACGTACATAAACGGTTAATAATTTTGGTGTACCTACTAAATCATATTGAATTTAATACTGATGATAAAATAAAGTATGATATCCCATACTTTTTAACTTTACGTGATACATTATAGTTTCTATTAAGAGAGTACGACTACTCGTAACCGACGAGCATAATATATGAAAGCGCTGATGAAAGTAGATGAAGCGAAAGATGTGTGTCAGGATCGTAGCAAGTGGAGAGAAGTGGTCTCTGCCTACCCCTACGGGAAAAAGACGTGAAAATATGTATATATGTAGTTTCTATTGTGGCTCCGTACCTACTTGTGACACTAAACGTGTTTTTTTCCCTACGATTGCAATACTGTGGAATTGTCATCGGAGTGGATATGTATTCTCAACCAAGAGTACAGAAACAGTTCAGTTTATACAATAATGTAAGTATGCCTTGCAAATGCCTATCGACTAACACAACTTTGCGAGAGTCATCATTCTTATTTAAATGAAACTGCAAAAATCGTTATCCTCACTTCCTTATTATTATCACAAATGTAAAAGTAAGCTTGGTTGGCTGTCTGTGACCAAGACTCACCTACCTAGACCAAATCGGTCGTATATTCAAGGAAGGTGGAGTCAGGAGTCTCCAAAACCGGCGAGCGTGTATGAAGAGAATTATGAATGTTGAGGAAGCGTGAGATGTATGCAAGAATAGAGCCTCTTGGCACTCTGTTCCCCTGCGTACCCTGCATGGGAAATAATGTGATTATAAGTAGTACCTAGTAGTAGTATGAATAAAACTTTAAAATTTACCTCGTGGCAGCACGCAGAGGACTGTTCCCCTGCGTACCCTGCATGGGAAATAATGTGATTATAAGTAGTACCTAGTAGTAGTATGAATAAAACTTTAAAATTTACCTCGTGGCAGCACGCAGAGGACTGTTCCCCTGCGTACCCTGCATGGGAAATAATGTGATTATAAGTAGTACCTAGTAGTAGTATGAATAAAACTTTAAAATTTACCTCGTGGCAGCACGCAGAGGACTGTTCCCCTGCGTACCCTGCATGGGAAATAATGTGATTATAAGTAGTACCTAGTAGTAGTATGAATAAAACTTTAAAATTTACCTCGTGGCAGCACGCAGAGGACTGTTCCCCTGCATACCCTGCATGGGAAATAATGTGATTATAAGTAGTACCTAGTAGTAGTATGAATAAAACTTTAAAATTTACCTCGTGGCAGCACGCAGAGGACTGTTCCCCTGCTCACCCTGCATGGGAAATAATGTGATTATAAGTAGTACCTAGTAGTAGTATGAATAAAACTTTAAAATTTACCTCGTGGCAGCACGCAGAGGACAATGTTGTCATGAATATTTCTAAGCAACACGCCATAGCCTTTTAATCGTATAACAATGCAAAATACTAGGAAAAGTGCATCACTTTTCAACAATAACTTACGACTGTTTTTCTGACTCACGTTTTTCGTAAAATCATTCTAATGATCAACGTATTTCATTTGAAACCAAATTAATATAAAAAAATAATTCAACTTTAACGTGTTTAATCTATTTTAGAACTATTACTTTAAGCTCTTTACTCTTTAGCAACATAATAACAAAAAAGGAACGTAGGATGTATAAATTATGATGCATACCAGAAATAAATAGTTCGTCTTTTCGGGTAGCATCTATAGATATATATTAAGTATATATTATATAGGTACCTATTAAAGATTAGATTAGCGCCAATAGAATATATACAAACCCTTTTGCAAATAAATCGTGCACTTTAGATTTATATTCTCTATTGAAATTAATATTACAATAAAAAGGTTTTATTTATTAGTAGTTTTTTTTTATTGCTTGTAGTGGCAGACGGGCCGAGGTCCATCTGATGGTAAATAGTAACCGTCGCCCATGGACTCGACTATACAGAGAGTATTGTCAAGCCGCTGCTCACCAATTCATTTCACAGATATGAAATGAAATATAAATGGCTATATCTGGCTACAGCCAAAACGCAACGATGTGCTTCATGGCCGGTCATACGGGAGATGGTGGTACCAACCCGCTCGGGCCCGATACCAAGTGAGTACTCCCACCTGGTGCCCTACCACCAGTCATGCAATGGATGATAATTGCTTACTTCCCTTAGTCGCCTCATACGACACCCGTGGGAAAGAATGGGGTGGTGACACTTGTATTCTCAGTCCGTCACCACACGGATAAAATGTGTTATTTAAAGTATTCTGGTAAAACAGTTTACATTCCAAATTTATTTTTTAAAATAACAGAATTAGACACGATTATTGTAAAAAATGCTTTATTAATGGGGCCAATTGTCACATTCTTACCCTTTTGAGGACCCTTTTGCGCTTTTTCTTGAGTCAAGCGTTGCGGAATCCTAAGGTATGGCCTTAAAGAAGTAAGAGAAGGAGAAGATGTTAGCTTGTGAATAGACAGAAGTAGACTTTTCGCTGACAATATCAGTAATTACCACCCTGCCCAGGGCCCTGAATACTCCTTGAGCACCAAGTTGCTTGACTTCAGTTTGCTCGAAATTGTGCTACATAGACTCTGCAGAACTGGTATAAAAAATTTTTTTCTATATAAATGATAATTCTATATAATCTTTTTATATGGTGAGGACCGACGCCGGTGAGTCCCTGGAATACCAGGGAAACGTTATGCGGGAGAGTGTTTCCAGAAAATCACTAATGGCGGAGGCTCCGTTATGTTTTGGGCTGCAATCAACTTGACGGAGATTACATAGTTATTTTTCATAGAAAGAGAAAAATCAGTGCCTGTTCCACAAAACATCAGGGAGTTAAAAGGAATCATTGAAGAAGAATAGAAACTTATTCCACAAGACGTTATTAAAAAGATCGTGGAAAGCATGCCCAGAAAGATGCAAGCTGTGATTTTGGTACGAGAAGATCACACTCGTTATTAGAATTTTACAGTTTTAATTAAAAAAACCAAAAAATATCTTGTCTTTATTGCTGACCACCTTTTATTGTTAGTACGCGTACATCGATTTTATTGAATTCATCGAAAATTATAAAAAATACTCCAGAATTCATTACGATATAAGTATAAATTAACTGAAATCGGCATTAGAGCATAAATATCCTTTCCTTTTTTCTGCAAGTGAGTGTATAAGTTTCGTCAACTGTACTAAACCAATTCCGTGAATTATGTCCTAAATCCCTCTAGCTCTGTGGTAAGAACTATTGCCAACAGTGACAAAAAATGGCTTAAAAGAAAATATGATCAATAGAATCAATCATCAACATGGTGGCATGTGAATGTGAGCAAAACTAAAATATTGGTTTTTAAAAGAAAATAAATCAGAATATAATTATGTAAGAGTCATAATAGGGAAACGTGTGCTAAAAAAAATGGATGTTTGAAAAAATGGATGAGTTTGTATATATCTTGGATGTGGATTCAGTCGGGATGGCAGAACTACTGATATAGAGAGAAGAGTAAGTGTGGGAAATTGAATGAACGGCACCTTGGGACTTTGCGGCAGCCATCACCTCATCCAGAAGGCAAGTATCATAATACATAACGCAGTATTTATCCCAATCTTACTATATGGAAGCGAGAGTGGTGTATGTTTGTCCGTGTGGTGACGGACTAAGAATACGAGTGTCACCACCCCATCCTTTCCCGCGGGTGTCGTACAAGGTGACTAAGGGAAGTAAGCAATTATCACCTATGGCATTACTGGTGGTAGGACTGGGTGCCGAGTGAGAGTACTCACTTGCTATCGGGCCCAAACGGGTCGGTACCACCGTCTTCTGTGTGACCAGTTATGAAGCACGTCAGTGTGTTTTGGCTGTAGCAGAAGATAGCCGCTTATTCTTTCATTTCATACCTAACAAATAAAATGGTGTTCAGCGACTTGACAATACTCTAGGTATAGTTGAGTCCCTTGAAGACCGCAGCGGCCTCTATGAGAGCCGCATAGGGGACGTTGTGAGGAGACCCATGTCGTGCGGTGTCCCACAGGGTTCGGTCCTGGGGCCGCTCCTGTGGGACATCGGTTACGACTGGGTGTTGTGCTGTCGGCCTCCCCCCGGGCTGGCGATCATCTGCTATGCGGATGACACGCTGGTCGTGGCCCGGGGTAGAAACTTCAAGGAAGCGGCGTTCCTGGCCACCTTAGGGACCTCGGAGGTGGTCAGGAGGATCGGGGCGCTGGGGCTTAGGGTGACCCTGGACAAGTCGGAGGCCCTACTTTTCCATGGGCCCCGACTTCGGCCTCCTGCTGGCACCTCGATCACAGTGGACGGAGTCCAGATTGGGGTGTAGGCCCAGATTAAGTATCTGGGCGAGGTGCTGGACGGGCGGTGGCGCTTTCGCGAGCACTTCCGCCAACTGTCCCCGAGGCTAGTCGGCGAAGTGTCCGCCCTTGCACGACTCGTCAATGTACAACATTGTTGGTGTGTTACCCGCTGCAGGGAAGCGTACTGGGAACATGGTACGAATTGCACTCTTCGAATGTAAAAATATTTTTATTTAATATTTCTGTTTTTTAATTTCAATAAATGTAATATGGCTACTGCAAGACTCCACTATGAACAAAACAATAATATTAAACAATGCTTTGAACAGTTACGTGCTCAGACTGCGTCAAACGCGTAGTTATGTTAAACTGAAATTAAAGTGATAAACAGAATAAGAAAACTTCTTCAAGATAATTTGATACGAAAATTATTTTTTTAACAATTTTTTGCAAATATTTATTTTCGTTCTCCTAACTCGCTTTTGCGTATAATACATATTATAATCAGCAAAATGATCGCAAAAAAAAAAAAAAAAACCACACTCTTATTGTTAGGCATAAAATATTGTTCCCCCTTTCTTACGAAATGATAACACGCCATATGTATTTCATTATGTGGAAATCTGCAATAACAGTTAACATAAATATCAATATATATATAATCAAACCCCTCTCCACCCCTCTCCACCCATGGGAGTCGTAAGAGCCGACTGAGGGAATACCGAAGGAGTGGGCAGCAGCACTCCTTCGAGTATTAACAACATCCACTGCGATCGCCAACCCGCCTGCCAAGCGTGGCGATTACGGCACTATTCCCCATTCTTGGGGAGGCCTATGTCCAGCAGTGGACGTTAAAAGGCTGATGGATGCATGGATGGATATAATCAAAAGTAAAAAACACACAAAGCTACTACATGCGTCTCCTGTTCCAAATTTGTCCATATTACAACTCTCTAGCTGTCTTTTTCTGTGCATGTAAGTGAAGGCGCGTGCGAAACAGACAGCTGCAATGTCTAAATATGGTGATTTAATTACCTAAATTAAATATTTAGTTATTTTAAAGTACAAATTATTTGTGAATGTGGAAAAAGAGAACTTTTAGTGCTTAGATTGGGCATGGCCGTTGGCCAGTGCGATAGCTTAGCGGCTTAGAGCACTTCCCCGGATTGGAAGGGACGCAGGTTCGAATCCTGCTCGCACTAAAGATTTTCTTCTTCCACATTCAAAAATAATTTGTAAAAGTAGCATGTCAAGTGCTAAAATACAGATCAAAATATTTAGTTATGTTTATTACCCAAGTTTACATATTAATCGCAACAGATACCATACAAAAAATATTGCTTACCGAAATTACGAAATCCCATGCGCTTATTGCTTTATAAGCGTATTATTTTTACATTTTTTAACGGAGCACTTGTTCCAAGCAACGGTCGACGCGCTACTAAAGACAAATAAGTGCTTATTTTAATTTAGGCACGCTTTTTCTCTGCCATTTTCGAAGGTTTCATGCTACATCTAGTGTATAATTCATCGAAGAGTTAGACCTTCAAATATCTTGACCCAGTCTAATCTTAGAATGTGTGATCTAACATAAACGTTTGCTAAACAAACATCTCCCTAAATTTCCAAGGCTTTAGAATATTCAATTAAAATACAACATACAAGAAAATAAAAATGTTGGTTATCTACAGTCATTATTTATCTGACTAAGATCACTAAAGACTCGTTAATTACTATTTGCCCGCCCATTAATAACCTTTGTTGTCTATTTGTAACTAAGCTAACTGCCTTCGTAAATAAAGCTCACGAAAAAACAGTTTTAGTAGCTTTAATATTCCTCGTTAATGAAGACATGTTGCACATAATAATGTTTTAAATAATTGAGAAAGTTTACAAACGTTAGGCAAAGTCGATAAAGTTAAGTAATTTTTGTTACCATGCAATAACCATACCTCTTACTTTTGGATACCAGCTTTTGTCGCAAAACAGGCGATCGTTACCCTGCTCGATGAAGACCAGATGAATTTAGTCAGAGTATTTTAAGGTTGGAAGTATTGTATCTGTTTAGTATAAGGATTAACGGACTGGAGTAGTTTTGAGACATTATTAGTAGCCAAACTCATATATTATTGTGTTATCAATGCATTATGATAAATATATTTAGAGGCTTAGAATAATAACGCTAGAGCTCGAAAGAAGATGAATGAACAAATTTAATATACACAGATGGTGGAGTGGTTTAGATACCGGCCTCCTGCCCGAGTGTTGTAGTTTCGATTCCCACACAGGACAATTCTTTGTGTGTTTTACAAATGGTTGTCCTTAGTCTGGGTGCACTTTGTGTGCGTGAAATTGTATGTTTGTAAGTCCCCCGAAATACAAGGATTATTCCTGCAGGGTATTGTCCTTTTATAAAAGAGAAATATAATATTTTGCAGTTGGAATGAAAAGTCCTCATCGAACGTTCTTTGAGCAAATCGGTGACGTGCTCCAAAAAGACTATATCAGAATACCTTAAATCAACATACATTTACCTATTATGAATGTAATAACAGTGAGGCAGAAGAGGTGAGCAAGGTTCGTAGCAAATGGTAATCTGTTGTGCCTGCCTACCTCTGGGAAACAGGCGTGAGTCTAATATGTAGGTACTCGTACGTTCTCTTCTGTTGAGTATGTTGTGTTAACGAAGTCACAATATTTAAATTTTCTTCATAAGTGAAACACGTTAAAGGCATTTTTATGATTACGAAGTGCCAGACATATTTATTTTAGTGAGTTAAAATTAATACGCTCTCTTTTGTTTCAGATGGCCCAATTTCACATCCCTGTGTTACTCCTCGCAACAATAGCTCTTTCTGCTAGTAACGTACTACCAATACCCAACAACCAAGTTAATAAAGAATCCCTGGAAGTAGATGATCGATATAATGACAATACTCTCAATAATAGATATCAAACAAGAAATGTTCTAAGCGAAATATACAAATTGTACGGGGTACAAGAAAATAGACCAGCATTGAATAAATTACAATTATTATTTACGGACACGGGCAACAATCGCGATACTGATAGTATAAAGATCTTTAATAAGAACGATAACTACAATGGAGAAGGTTTCCGAAAGGAACAATGGCATAACTATCCAAGACAATTGGACCGGCTTCATCAAATGTACGAACAAAATATTGAAAAGAGAAATGACGAACCTGACCTTAATAGAGAACAATACAGCGAAGAAATGGCACCTGATGACCATAATATACCTGACATAACCAACGAATTTCCTAATACTGAAACGAATAATGACTACGATACAGCAATGGTTGATAACTCATTAGTTATTCTAAAAATACGTTTGGCGTGCTCAACTAAAAATACTGACAATACAATCAATCGCTGTTATAATGTAATGACTCCGAAAGTAAAATCTAATTATCTTGGAGATGATGAGAATAATGACCAGCTCAGGAACGATAGCCCCATGGTGAATGTAATGAAAGTTAAAAGAGAAGGTATTTTAAGCACGCAAGATAGTGAATTAATGGGTTAGTGTCTTAAATTTTGTAAGGAATTGTTGTGTTTATTACTTAAATCTATCGAAGACGATGTGTTCATGGTTAGGAAGCTTTATGCTACAAAATATGAACTGGAAGAACACACCATGGACGTTTCAATTATAATATTAATAAAACGTTTATGGATGTTCCCCATATTATGTTGTAATAAAGCTATAAATAAAATACAGTCTCTGTTCACATATTTAAATAACTACTACTATATCATGAGGCCATTTCCATTGTGGGGTAGGCAGAGAGAACAGAGTGCCAAGAGACTTCTCTTTATACACGCTCGCTGGTTTCGGAGACTCCTGACTCCACCTTCCTTCAATACATGACCGATTTGGTCTAGGTAGATGAGTCTCGGTTTCCCCCTGTACCTACATCCTTCCACTTTCGCATTGTATATCTTCTTAACCAGTCGCTCGTCCGGCATTCTTTCCACATGCCCGAACCATCGGAGCATTCCCTTTCACATCTTTACACCAATACTCTCTTTCATACCTACTCGCTCTCTTACGTCGTCATTACGAAAATACTGTTATGTCTTTAGCATGCATTTGTACAGTTGCCGTGTGGGGCCGGCTTTAGAATTGTCCTACCCCTCTCCACCCATAGGAGTCGTAAGAGCCGACTGAGGGAATACCGGGGGAGTGGGCAGCAGCACTCCCTCAAGAATTAACAACATCCACTGCGATCGCCAACCCGCCTGCCAAGCGTGGCGATTACGACACTATCCCCAATATGAGTGAAAAACATGTTGTGGCGTTCTCTTGGGGAGGCCTATGTCCAGCAGTGGACTTCGAAAGGCTGATGGATAGGATGCATTTGTGTATTTATCCGTCATATTTGGTTCTTTTTATCTTCAGAAAATGGTTCAAGCGAAAACAAGGCGGTTAACAAGAGAATCTTTTCATTATGGAGTCGTCTACAAAGTCTGAACCCAAAAGGCCACGAGTTACAGCATCGACGGCATCTACATGCGTTCTACGGTCTATCGGACTCAGACGGTGGAGGAACTCTTACCGCAGAAACCAGAGCGACCCTCATGCGACCACCCGGCTCTCCTTTACGTTGGGGATAAATGTACCAGTATTATCAGTGTTCTTATCACAAATTTTTATGTTGCATATTAATAAAAAAAAAGACATGAAAATATAATTTTGAGAAAAGTATTATTATTTCCTAAGTTATAGATGAATAACTGCAATTGTTACTTGCAAAGATTATTGTATTTCCAAATATTTTAGGCATCTTCAATAGATGCTAGGTTATTAATACGTGCTCTTAAATTAGGTCTTAATATTCTTGAGACTTAGCTCTAGATGTCTCAACATATTTGATGTTATGACATGTCAAATGGTGTGTATTAAAAGCAATAAATTTGATATATAGTTTTGCTAATTTATAATTTAATAGAATAGATTTAGGGATAGACCATTCGTTGGCGAAACTAATATTTTAATTATACAAACTACACAGATTATGTTTGGTAGCCTATATGCTATTATAAAGTCATCAATGAACAGTACAATAGACTGACCAACCCATCGCTATAATTTTGTACTCAGAGACTTTTGTAGTAAGTAATTTACAATGGAAAATGTATTGACTGTTTGACATTAAAAGACAAATATAAATAAATATATTAATCTAATAAATAATAATTAGGACAAGTATTAATTGACAGTGGACAAATAATTTTATTATGAAGTGCTTCATTTTAATGCTTATAACATATTATATACCTTGTTCCATAGATTGTAAGTACATATACTTATAGCTTCCATATCTACATATATGTATGTCAACAAAAAGTACGTATTTATATTATTAATAATAATAGAGATAATAATTACGTATATTGCCATTATATATGTAAATAAATAAAATGTATATCAGCCTCTCTGTTTTAATTTAACCCAATATTTTTTTATACAACGACGCTGACATACGCACCGCCTGACGGGAGAAAGAGGTATAAATCTTGCAGCACCAACCCCAGAGAAAGGGTTAAGGGTTTTGGCCTCTGGTGCCTTCACTCACCATACAAAATACAACAGTAGGAATAGCTACTGTAGCTTCACGCCTTTTTTCTGCGAAAGGGTGATAATGGTTTTTATAAAAAATTACCCCGAATCTCAAGCTCTGGCGCGCGGCGAGGAGATGCATGGCTGATGGGTAGTTCAGTCTCGAAGTCTCCTTTCTCCCATACTCGTGGGAATCATATGGATTATTCGAAAAATTTAAAAACAAGTTCGACGGAGTCGTGTAATGCACCTGACGCCTCAGTCGTAAGGGGTCCGGCTGTAAATTCGGCCCCTACTAGTGCAGCTGCGCGTAAAACGCGCGGCGGCAGAAAGTCCCGCAAGGGCAAAAAGACGTCCAAGGGAGCGTCCCCCCAGTCTTCAAGGGACGGCTCGGTGACGGGCAGCTGCACATCAGCTGCCGAGATGTCTGCTGAGGAGGGTGGCCTTACTGAGGCTGCCGAGAGTCAGCTATCGCGGCCGGCAGAGGTGGTGTCGGAGTCGCGTTTCTGGCGAAAGCGCACCCTGTCTCAGGGGGGCGCTGCCTCGGAGTCCGACCTGAGCTCGGCAGAGATGCCTTCCCCAAAAATACCCGCGGCGGCTAGGGGTTGACGCATCAGCTGACCAGGGACGCCGATACCGCGTGCCACCTCAGCAAAAGAGGCTGAGGCGCGAAGCCTACGAAAAGCGGAGACGGTGCAAAACGCAGAGGAGCGCTTGGCGCTCCTAACGGAAAAGCTCCGCCTCCCAGATGAGGGTCATATGGGGACGGGCCCAGGTTGAGGAGAGGGCCCTAAACGGTGTGGCAAAAGTCGAGACGGTTGCTGCTGGTTCGCGGAACCTCAAAAGTAGCTTCGCGCGTGGCCTCAAAGACGCTGCGCATGAGATCGCGCTGTCGGTCCAGCGTTTGGCGGAACAAAATAGGCGCCTCGAGGCTCAGAACGCTCGTCTGGAGGCGCAGAATCAGCGCCTCGACGAGGCTAACCGCTGCCTCGAGGCGCGGATGGCGGAATTGGAGCAGGGACACAGCCTGTCCCCTGTGTTGCGGGTTGAGCTTGGGCTCCCTGCCGCTGCCCCGGCTTCGTCCACTGCCCAGTCAGGCGCTGGACCCGAACGGGAGGACGAATCGTTCCGCTTGATCATTGATCGCATTGCTGCGGTCTTTGGTCCGCGGTTCGATGCTCTGGCCACAAGATTGCCGCCGGAGCCCAGACTCCGGCCGCCGCTTGCGGCTGACAAAAGAGGTGCTGCGGCGTCCTCGGCACCGACAGCTCTGCCGTGCCAGGGGGGGCATGTCTCGTTTGCCACGACGGCGGCCAAACCACCGGCGGCCAAACCACCAGCGGCCAGCCCTTCGCCTACGGCCCCTGTAGCCCAGGGAAAGGGCCAAAAAAAGACCAAGAAAAAGGGGAAGAAGAAAAGAAGTCGCGGAAGCTAAAGGTTCCGAAGGCAGCTGCGGTGGTGATCACCGTGCTGCCGGAGGGAAGAGAAAAGGGCCTGACTTACGAGGCCGTCTTGAAGCGTGCCCGGCGGGAGATAAACGTCTCCGATCTCGGGGACGTTTCCGCTCGCTCCCGCCAAGCCCAGACAGGTGCTCGTATCTTCGAGTACCTGGGGCCAGAGGGCGCCAAGACGGCCGACGCAATGGCTGCGAGGCTGCTGGGCCTGTTCCCAGAGGAGAGTGGTGTCCGAGTCGCCAGACCCGTGAAGTGCGCTGAACTGCGCATTTCCGGGCTGGACGATTCCGTGACGGCGGAAGAGATCCGGGAGGCGATTGTCTCGAAAACCGGGTCTCCCAGCAGCGCCGTCCAGGTGGTGTGGGTGCCGTCTGGGTCTCGTGCCCTGTCGCGGCGGCCAAGGATTTGGTCGCCGCCAGTAGACTTCTGGTGGGCTGGAGCGCCGCGCGGGTAATCGCGCTGGAGCCCCGACCTGCCAGGTGCTACAAGTGCATGGCGGTCGGTCACACCCGGCCGCTGTGCACAAACTGCTTCGACTGCAGCGGGCTTTGTTTCCGCTGCGGTCAGGCAGGGCACCAGGCGGCTGTTTGTTCTGTAACCCCACACTGCCCCGCGTGCGCGGCGGGTAATCGCCCCGCCAACCACTGTATGGGGCGGGGGGGGTGCAGGCCTCCGGCCAAGTCAGGCCCTAAGAGGGAGGTGGGCAGCCAATCGGTTCGGCTGCCCAACCCGGCGCGGCTGGACCGCCACAGCGCATGGAGGAGGATATCGTGGTCCAATAACGGATCACGACACTATCCTCCTCCAGGGGAATCTCGGCCATTCCGCCAGGGCACAGGACCTCTTCCTGCAATCCATGGCGGAGCGGTCGATCGGTGTTGCCGTAGCCGCGGAGCCCTACATAGTCCCGGATCGCCCCAATTGGGCGGGTAGCGGGGATGGCTCCGTGGCGGTCGTCGGCTCGGCGGCGCCGCATTCCCCGCCCTTGTCACTCAAAGACCAGGGCACGGGATATGTGGCGGCCGAATGGGGAGGGGTCACGCTGTATGGCGTGTACTTCTCCCCTAGTCATAGTCTGGCGGCTTTCGAGGTCTTCCTGCACAACCTGGAGACCTCAATACGGCGTATAGCACCGAGCCCTGTGCTCGTGCTGGGGGACTTCAACGCCAAATCAACGGCGTGGGGGTCCCCCAGGACGGACCCCCGAGGTCCAAGAGTGGGCGGCAGCGGCGGACCTCGTGTTACTCAACCGAGGGTCCGCCCAAACGTGCGTGCGGCCCTGGGGCGGGTCGATAGTGGACCTTTCGTTCGCTAGCCCCGGTGTCGCCGCACGCGTAAGGAGCTGGCGAGTCCTGGAGGAGGTCGAGACCCTATCTGACCACAGATATATTCAGATATAGGTCTCCCGGAACCTTCAGGGCGCCAGCAGGGGTCAAGCGGCGGACAGAACTCCCGCTTTTCCGCGATGGGCTATGGGTAGGCTCGACCGGGACCTGCTAGTGGAGGCGGCCATTTTTCAATCTTGGCTGCCTCCCCCCCTGACGGAAGACGTGGACGCCAAGGCTGGCCGCATTCGCGGCATGCTTACGCAGATTTGCGAAGTGGCCATGCCCCATGTGCGGCGCCCACCTCGACGGAAGGGGGTCTACTGGTGGTCCCCGGAGCTGGCGGACCTCCGTGCGGCCTGTATTCGTGCCCGGAGGTCCTAAACCCGCAGCCGCCGTCGCCGAATCCGCGACGAAGAGCGGGAGGGCCGGCTGTATGCGGCGTACAGCAGTGCGTGCGCCGCGTTAAAGCTGGCCATCTGTCGCGCCAAAGATGCGAAAAGGCAGGAGATGCTGGAGGGTCTCGAGCGTGACCCCTGGGGACGCCCGTACCGTGCGGCGCTTAACAAGCTCCGCGCCCAGGGCCCCCCCCCTTACGGAGACCCTCCAGCCGGGCTTCCTCTCTGAGGTGGTCGAGGGACTTTTTCCTTCACAGGCGGTGCACACGCCCCCGGTCATGGCTCCGCCAGATGATGACCGGGAGGCCGACGACGTGGAGGTACCGCCCGTGACGACGACGGAAATGGGGGCGGCGGTAGCGCGTATGCGGAGAGGCTCCGCCCCCGGGCCGGACGGGGTTCCCGCCCGAGTGCTGGCCCTGGTCCTCGACCACCTTGAGCCCCGCCTCGGGGGACTGTTCGGCGCTTGCCTGGTGTCCGGACGGTTCCCTGACTGCTGGAAGGAGGGGAAGCTCGTGCTCCTGCCGAAGCCGGGATGGCCTCCGAACACAGGCTCGGCCTTCAGGCCCATCGTGTTGCTGGACGAGGTGGGCAAACTCCTCGAGCGAGTAGTCGCTGCCCGCATCGTCCGGCACCTAGGAGCGGTCGGCCCCGACCTGTCCGACGCCCAGTTTGGATTTCGGGCGGGTCGGTCTACGGTCAACGCCATTCTGCGCCTGAAGGCCGCGGCTGCGGAGGCCGTCGCCTCGAGGGATGTGCTGTTGGCGGTGTCGCTCGACATCGCCAACGCCTTCAATAGTCTGCCATTCGGCTGCATCAAGGAGGCACTCCGGTACCATGGAGTGCCCCTCTACCTAAGGCGGCTGGTGGCAGACTACCTCGACGGCCGCAGCGTCCTCTTCGTGGACCGGGAAGGGGACGTTGTAAGGAGGGCTATGTCGTGCGGCGTGCCTCGGGCGACTGATGCCGAATCTGGGGGGACCGAGTCTCGCGTGTCGACGACTCTACGCGGGGGTAGTACGGTCGATGGCACTGTACGGCGCGCCCGTGTGGGCGGAGTCCCTGGCCGCTCGCAATAGGGCCCTTCTGTGGCGTCCACAGAGGGTCGTAGCGGTCAGGGCAATACGCGGGTACCGCACGGTCTCGACCGATGCAGCCTGCGCGTTGGCCGGAACCCCCCCGTGGGATCTGGAGGCGGAAGTGCTCGCCGACATCTATCGGCGGGCGTCGACGGCGCGGGCGGGGGGCAGCCGCCCCTCGCCGAGCGCAATGTCATCGTGGCGGGAAGATGCCCGCCGCGCCACCGTCCTAAAGTGGAAGTCTCGGCTGGAGACGCCCCGGGCTGGTCTCTGGACTGTGGGGGCGCTCCAGCCGATTTTGGAGGAATGGGCGGGGCGACAGCACGGGATCCTCACCTTCCGGTTGGTGCAGGTTTTGTCGGGGCATGGTTGCTTCGGCAAATACCTGCACATGATCGCTAGGAGGGAGACGACCCCAGGCTGTCACCACTGCGGCTGCGACGAGGACTCGGCGCAGCACACGCTCGAGTCGTGCCCGGCCTGGGATGTGCAGCGCCGGGAACTCGTTGCAGTCATAGGCGTGGACCTGTCGCTGCCGGCCGTTGCGCGAGCGATGGTTGGCAGTGACAGGGCCTGGACCGCGGTCGCCGCCTTCTGCGAGGCTGTCATCTCGCGGAAGGAGGTGGCGGAGAGGGCCCGGGAGGAATCCTCCTTCGCGGAACCAATTCGCCGCCGGCGCGCGGGGCGGCGTGCGCGCGCTTACCTGCGCCTGATGCCGCCCTAGCCGAGGCCGCGGACGGTGGGGTCGGGGAGTACCCTGCCGTCCGCGGAAGCCTACCGCGAAGGTGCGACGCCCAAGTGCGCGAGGCGTCGCTCAAGAGAGGGTGCCCGAAGGGGCTGCCGCCTGCGGATCACGGTCGAAACGACGCGGTACCCGTGATCCGCCGTAGTAAGGGCGGGTGGAGGCGCACGGTGGGTTTTTAGTGGGTGAGAGCCCCACACTACCCCGTTGTCTCCCCGGGCAGCGGGGTGTGCGGTAGGACATTTTTGCCCACCTAAAATTAAAAAAAAATTAAAAAAAAAAGGGTGATAATTCCCCAGTTGAACCGGGTCATTCGTGCTGAGAAAACAAGGCTCACAACCTTTACGAACCTGTACGAGGGTAACAAACAAGGGCGCCATGTACGACCTGATAGAGCTTTTATAGACTATAGCAACTCCAGGGTCAGTCTCAGTTGAAGAAGTAAGGTCTAGCAACCGAAGTATATAGTCTATCATGTGTCCGATGACGTTTTCTTTCCACATACCAATCATTCATCCCATTCTTGGGTTAAAAAAGGACATACATACAAACAGACTATGTAGAATAAAGTGACAATCGACATTACACTCATACACTATGTACTTAGATGACGTATTGATTTTCAGTAGCATCTTATTTTTTCTTTTTTCGTCCTTTCAGGACAGGCTAAGGTTTTAAACTATACCGCCTAGTCTTAAGTGTGGGTAACATCTTAATTTTTTGACATTCCTAACCGTCAAAACTGACAATCTTGTCGACGTCCTGTAGGTCTTTGATGAAAATATTTTCCCTTAAAAATTCCGCTTTTGTATTTACCAATTTATTCTCAGGTACCGTCCGGTACTATGTACAAAATAATCTGTCAAAAGTTTTAAGAAAATTACATCTATCATACACATATAGTACCTACACTACTACTACATAACTATACAAATAGGCCTAAGTGCTAATAAATAACTAACAACCAAATATTAATACACGAAAAATAAAGACTTATTTCTTGTAGCTCGTAACACAGTAATTGTAAACAGTGTTATAGCCATAGACGTAGAATAACGCAAAATGCCTACGCATATTGTTATAGCAATTCAATTATAATTTAAAAGAATCTGTGTGGTTATTTGACTATAGTCACTTTCAAGGCATGAAATTATCATGACAGATGTCACTTTAATTCAAGAAATAAGTACCTACTCAATTAATCAACTTAGCTTCTGATAACGATTATCGGTTGAGAAATATTGTGACGTTTTGAAAACCTCTAAATGTCTGTAAGTATTATTAATTTTTATCAATATTATTTTACACCGACATTATTATTATCAGTAGAAAGAAGTCTTAAAAACAGTAATTTATTGTTAAATACTTGCCTATACCCTTAAACTACTCTTTATAGTGTTATTAATGTATGTTAATATAGTTAATGTAACATGATATAAGATGTATATATGTGCATAACCAAAAAATGACAGATTTCTACTAATATTATAAACGGGAAAATGAGTTTGCTTGTTTGTTATTACGCTATCACGCTGTAACTTCTGAACCAATCAGTATGAAATTTTGCATTCAACTCTGAAGCCTAGAAAAGGACAAAGGCATATTTTATCCCGGAAAAATGGTGACATAATTAGTGTGCCGTAGAGTGATGTATTTATATTCTGAAGTCTACGCGGACTCCGGGAGAATCTAGTCTTTATATAAAGCTCAAAGCAATGTGTTCTAATATTAAATATGACTTATGATGGTTAGGAAATGCTTTTTTTTAAACAGTTTAAATGAGTAGGTATATTTTTTCATAATTTTTTGAAACAGATTCTAGAATTTGGTATACCAAATCGCGTAATTAATGTAATAAATCGAACAGCACCTACCACGATTTCAACATTAAAAATTACCACTCAAACTATCCTCAAAAATTACTTGGATAGGTAACTTAAAGATTATGTAGATATAACAGAGTAGTCTGTGTGTGTAATTAATGTTATTGTGTTTTCTTTAATTAGTAGTTGTGGCTGAATGAGTAGGCGTTTTTTCAGTTGTAATATCCTCCTGTTCTAAGCCTAGTGGAAGATCTCTACAGTAGACAGTAGTGGGATCAACTTTTGTCACAGACTTATCATTACTATCACAATTCTACGACATAATAATTTAAGAACGATAAAGGCCTCACGGTTGACATAGGCATAATAAACAAATTGTTAAACTGTAGAATAGAGAATGTTTAATAATCAAAGTAAAAGATAAATTAATGTTTCATTCCTCATGGTATCTTTAAAATTGCCTATTGTTTCATAGTACAATGGATTGAAATAATATTGGTTGGTGAGCCTATAAGACATCGTCTTTGAGATTTACGATGATAGCTAACCGAAACCTTTGATAAGTTGTACAAGTTTAAATAATCTCTGAAGGGAAATCCTTCCAATTGTTATTAACTAATAATGACAATTATAATGGGGTAATTGATTAATGGTTTCATGTGATAAAATAATTCAGTAAAATTATTTGTCTCTGTAATTTAATAATGTAGATCCTTTAGAAAACATCCACTATGATTGTTGTTGTTTCTTTATGCAAACAAATACTTACATTAAATATTACCTTCAAGGTAATATTTAATGTAAGTATATTATATTATTTATTACATTAAATATTACCTTTAAGGTAATATTTAATGTAAGTATAGTATAGGATAGTCCATAATACAGTGATTGTCTAAGAATTACATAGTATCCTCACGTGGTATCATAAACACTCAAGTTAATCATAGCAACAGAAGTGATTATTGAAAGAAATTGTAGTAGATGGGCTGTTAATTCTTCTATTTATAGAATTTACTCATATACCCAGTATGAGGATCCAAAAGCAGACCTTTTTTCTTTGTTTTATGCCCAAGCGGGACATAAACAGTAGGTATCACACGTACTACTGACACTTTTCTTAAAGCTTTAGGTTTATAATTGCTTACTTCCCTTAATCGCCTCATACGATACCCGTGGGAAAGAATAGGGTGGTGACACTTGTATTCTTAATCCGTCACCACACGGACATGACTTTGCTCTATTGTCAATAATTTTCGCTGCGTACGCGATATAACTTTTTTTTTTGGTATTTAGATATTTTTATATATATTAAGTTATTAAGTTTGCCTGGTCGGTATAATGTTGAAAATACTTCCGACAGATGGCGCAGGCGTCACCCAAAGACGTTAAGTATGAATGTGTTTTTTTTTTGGTATTTTTTTCACACGTTGGATTACATTATCGAAGTTTTCATACAGATCTCTAACTTCTTTTTAAATATTTTATAGCCCATGTTCCTCAGGGATAATGTAGGATTCTAATGGTGAAATAGTTTTTCAAATCGGTCTAGTATTTTCGGAACCCATTCAATGCATACAAACAATCAAATCTTTCCTCTTTATAATATTAGTATATACATATAGTATAGGTTAGTATAGATTATGGCTTGAAGATCTATACGATCGTGATCTCTATACAATAACTAATTACTGTGGGATATTTACGCTTCAATGACTTGGATTTAAATTATGAAGTCTACGCAGACGAATTCGCGGGTAGAAGCTAGTATGAGTGAGTATATATTAACAATAACATTACGGCCCTTACGTATTATACCGACATAGTCAGATTATGATTTTATTAAAAAACATCCATGGACAATAACAAAAAACAAACAAACCATTTACAAAAATCCTCAAAATTATCAGCCGCTTAAAACTCACATAACGGGTATTTTTTATAGGGTTTAGATTTTCTTGAATTAATTTCACCTTATGAGTAAGTTCCTCTTAGATAGGCTTGTCTTCTCAGTCAAGACTCTCTAAATAGTCTTTTTTGGAGATCTGATTTACTTTATTGTTTCTGTTTAACCCAACCACTTTATCGCCGTTGCCCAACGATTTCAGAAGAAATGTTTATTGTAGACTTAATTTTTCTAAGATTACCAGCAAATTGGCTTTCGTTTAAGTATTATTGAATAAATAAGTGGTGAGTAGCTACTTATGACAAAAATATTGCTAGTTTATATACGAAAATCATCAAACAGTTTAAATTTATCTTACATATCTACAGTGCCTTGAAGCAACATAATATATATTATACAATATACGAGTAGGTACATTAATTTGTTCCTCCTCGATGAATTTGATCACTTACCTATTAGAAGTGCGGGTACTTTCTGGGCAGGGTTGATGGCTCGATACTCGTCCGTGAACTGCTTCTTCTGATTTACAATATCTATTGAACGTTCTTCAAATGGAATGTTATTCAATTTTAACGCAGCACGGACTCTCCATGAACACGAAGATAGCGAATGAGCGTATAGTATCATGTCTTTTTCAGCCTATATAGGTTAAAGTTGTAATTATAGAAATATATAAGAAGAGGAAAAATACATAGGCAATGAGGAAAAATCCTCAATAGCAGCCCGGAGTTTAAAAGTGTGCCTGGTAGACGGCAATAGGCTCGCCTCCTATTACGTGGGGCTTAACCATAGTTGGCAAACCGTGGGTGTGTAATATACCCCTGCTTACCCCTTCGGGGATACAGGCGTGATGCTATGTATGTATATATAAGAAAAGTTTACGTTATTATTAATAACAAAATATTTATATATAGAATTAATATTCCATCCATCCATCCATCAGCCTTTACGTTAAAAGGCACTGCTGGACATAGGCCTCCCCAAGAGAACGCCATAACGAGTAGTCCCACCATGGGGGATAATGCCGTAATCGCCACGCTTGGCAGGCGGGTTGGCGATCGCAGTGTTAATACTCGAGGGAGTGCTGCTGCCCACTCCCCCTGTATTCCTTCAGTCGGCTCTTACGACTTTCGTGGATAGAGAGGGGTGGGACAATTCTAAAGCTGGCCCCACACGGCCAAAATTAATTAATATTATTAGTTAATAATTGAACCTAAAGCTTTAAGAAAAGTGTCAGTAGTACGTGTGATACCTACTGTTTATGTCCCGCTTGGGCATAAAACAAAGAAAAAAGGTCTGCTTTTGGATCCTCATACTGGGTATATGAGTAAATTCTATAAATAGAAGAATTAACAGCCCATCTACTACAATTTCTTTCAATAATCACTTCTGTTGCTATGATTAACTTGAGTGTTTATGATACCACGTGAGGATACTATGTAATTCTTAGACAATCACTGTATTATGGACTATCCTATACTATACTTACATTAAATATTACCTTGAAGGTAATATTTAATGTAATAAATAATATAATATACTTACATTAAATATTACCTTCAAGGTAATATTTAATGTAAGTATATTATATTAGTATATTAAATATTACCTTCAAGGTAATATTTAATGTAAGTATAGTATAGGATAGTCCATAATACAGTGATTGTCTAAGAATTACATAGTATCCTCACGTGGTATCATAAACACTCAAGTTAATCATAGCAACAGAAGTGATTATTGAAAGAAATTGTAGTAGATGGGCTGTTAATTCTTCTATTTATAGAATTTACTCATATACCCAGTATGAGGATCCAAAAGCAGACCTTTTTTCTTTGTTTTATGCCCAAGCGGGACATAAACAGTAGGTATCACACGTACTACTGACACTTTTCTTAAAGCTTTAGGTTCAATTATTAACTAATAATATTAATTAATTTTGGCCGTGTGGGGCCAGCTTTAGAATTGTCCCACCCCTCTCTATCCACGAAAGTCGTAAGAGCCGACTGAAGGAATACAGGGGGAGTGGGCAGCAGCACTCCCTCGAGTATTAACACTGCGATCGCCAACCCGCCTGCCAAGCGTGGCGATTACGGCATTATCCCCCATGGTGGGACTACTCGTTATGGCGTTCTCTTGGGGAGGCCTATGTCCAGCAGTGCCTTTTAACGTAAAGGCTGATGGATGGATGGATGGAATATTAATTCTATATATAAATATTTTGTTATTAATAATAACGTAAACTTTTCTTATATATACATACATAGCATCACGCCTGTATCCCCGAAGGGGTAAGCAGGGGTATATTACACACCCACGGTTTGCCAACTATGGTTAAGCCCCACGTAATAGGAGGCGAGCCTATTGCCGTCTACCAGGCACACTTTTAAACTCCGGGCTGCTATTGAGGATTTTTCCTCATTGCCTATGTATTTTTCCTCTTCTTATATATTTCTATAATTACAACTTTAACCTATATAGGCTGAAAAAGACATGATACTATACGCTCATTCGCTATCTTCGTGTTCATGGAGAGTCCGTGCTGCGTTAAAATTGAATAACATTCCATTTGAAGAACGTTCAATAGATATTGTAAATCAGAAGAAGCAGTTCACGGACGAGTATCGAGCCATCAACCCTGCCCAGAAAGTACCCGCACTTCTAATAGGTAAGTGATCAAATTCATCGAGGAGGAACAAATTAATGTACCTACTCGTATATTGTATAATATATATTATGTTGCTTCAAGGCACTGTAGATATGTAAGATAAATTTAAACTGTTTGATGATTTTCGTATATAAACTAGCAATATTTTTGTCATAAGTAGCTACTCACCACTTATTTATTCAATAATACTTAAACGAAAGCCAATTTGCTGGTAATCTTAGAAAAATTAAGTCTACAATAAACATTTCTTCTGAAATCGTTGGGCAACGGCGATAAAGTGGTTGGGTTAAACAGAAACAATAAAGTAAATCAGATCTCCAAAAAAGACTATTTAGAGAGTCTTGACTGAGAAGACAAGCCTATCTAAGAGGAACTTACTCATAAGGTGAAATTAATTCAAGAAAATCTAAACCCTATAAAAAATACCCGTTATGTGAGTTTTAAGCGGCTGATAATTTTGAGGATTTTTGTAAATGGTTTGTTTGTTTTTTGTTATTGTCCATGGATGTTTTTTAATAAAATCATAATCTGACTATGTCGGTATAATACGTAAGGGCCGTAATGTTATTGTTAATATATACTCACTCATACTAGCTTCTACCCGCGAATTCGTCTGCGTAGACTTCATAATTTAAATCCAAGTCATTGAAGCGTAAATATCCCACAGTAATTAGTTATTGTATAGAGATCACGATCGTATAGATCTTCAAGCCATAATCTATACTAACCTATACTATATGTATATACTAATATTATAAAGAGGAAAGATTTGATTGTTTGTATGCATTGAATGGGTTCCGAAAATACTAGACCGATTTGAAAAACTATTTCACCATTAGAATCCTACATTATCCCTGAGGAACATGGGCTATAAAATATTTAAAAAGAAGTTAGAGATCTGTATGAAAACTTCGATAATGTAATCCAACGTGTGAAAAAAATACCAAAAAAAAAACACATTCATACTTAACGTCTTTGGGTGACGCCTGCGCCATCTGTCGGAAGTATTTTCAACATTATACCGACCAGGCAAACTTAATAACTTAATATATATAAAAATATCTAAATACCAAAAAAAAAAGTTATATCGCGTACGCAGCGAAAATTATTGACAATAGAGCAAAGTCATGTCCGTGTGGTGACGGATTAAGAATACAAGTGTCACCACCCTATTCTTTCCCACGGGTATCGTATGAGGCGATTAAGGGAAGTAAGCAATTATCATCCGTTGCATGACTGGTGGTACTGGGAGTACTCACTTGGTGTCGGGCCCGAACGGGTTGGTACCACCATCTCCCGTGTGACGGGCCATGAAGCACATCGAGGCGTTTTGGCTGTAGCAGGAGATAGCCGTTTATATTTAATTTCATATCTGTGAAATGAATTGGTGAGCAGCGGCTTGACAATACTCTTGGTATAGTCGAGTCCATGGGCGACGGTTACCATTTACCATCAGATGGATGGCTCGTCTGCCACAAGATGCAATAAAAAAAATAAAAAAAAAGTGATGCCTTTACTTCAGTTTTATAGAAGATATCAATATCTACAAAAAAGTCATAAATACCATACGTTTATCTATAACAGTTATGTCACAATACCTACTTTTTCATTTTAATATATGCATTAGTAACGCCGGTACAAACTAATATTATAAAGAGGAAAGATTTGTATTTGTGTATGTATACAAATGACATAGGCTATAATATATTTATTACTATTATTACCATAAATAGATGTCTTGTATAAAGATATATTTATTCCACGTTTATCCCAAAATCTTTAAAAATAAATATCTACCCGTTCGAAGCCGGGGCGGGCCGCTAGTTTATTTATAAGTATGTCTACCAATTTTTAGGGTTCCGTACCTGAAGGGTCAAAACGGGACCCTATTACTAAGACTTCGCTGTCTGTCTGTCCGTCCGTCTGTCTCCAGGCTGTATCTCAAGAACGGCGATAGCTAGACAGTTGAAATTTTCACAAATTATATATTTCTGTTGCCGCTATAACAACAAATACTTAAAACAAAAAAATAATAATATTTAAGGGGGCTCCCATACAACGTCTTGTCTATCCGTCCGTCTGTCACCAGGCTGTATCTCAAGAACGCCGATAGCTAGACAGTTGAAATTTTCACAAATGATGTATTTCTGTTGCCGCTATAACAACAAATACTAAAAACAAAAAAAACAATATTTAATGGGGGCTCCCATACAACAAACGTGATTTTTTTGTCCTTATTTGCTCGTTATTTATAACGGCAACAGGTAGAATTTACAATAGTGTAATGTTGTTTACCTAGTCAATGGTACGGAACCCTTCGTGCGCGAGTCCGACTCGCACTTGGCTGGTTTTTAATTATGTTCTTTCTAGATTTAACTACCTATCTATAGTTTTAGCGTGATTAATTTGTTCGCCACTTTTTAAAGTATAAATTATTTGAGAATAAGGAAAAAGAGATTTTTTGTACTAGCGGGAATCGAACCCGCGTCTTTTCCAATCCGGGGAAGTGCTCTAAGCCACTGAGCTATAGTACAGGTCCTTCGACCATCCCAATCTCCTTATTACATTTGTCTTTACGACCAGCGCCATCTATCGGAAGCATTTACATGCATTAAACCGATATAGTAAGTTTAATTTTGCAATTAAAATTCATACTATTTGATGGCGCGATTTTTTAAACATTTTTGATCTATATTTTTTAGCATTTGACATGCTCCGCCACTTTTTAAAGTATAAATTATTTGAGAATAAGGAAAAAGAGATTTTTTGTACTAGCGGGAATCGAACCCGCGTCTTTTCCAATCCGGGGAAGTGCTCTAAGCCACTGAGCTATAGTACAGGTCCTTCGACCATCCCAATCTCCTTATTACATTTGTCTTTACGACCAGCGCCATCTATCGGAAACATTTACATGCATTAAACCGATATAGTAAGTTTAATTTTCGCGCCATCAAATAGTATGAATTTTAATTGCAAAATTAAACTTACTATATCGGTTTAATGCATGTAAATGCTTCCGATAGATGGCGCTGGTCATAAAGACAAATGTAATAAGGAGATTGGGATGGTCGAAGGACCTGTACTATAGCTCAGTGGCTTAGAGCACTTCCCCGGATTGGAAAAGACGCGGGTTCGATTCCCGCTAGTACAAAAAATCTCTTTTTCCTTATTCTCAAATAATTTATACTTTAAAAAGTGGCGGAGCATGTCAAATGCTAAAAAATATAGATCAAAAATGTTTAAAAATCGCGCCATCAAATAGTATGAATTTTAATTGCAAAATTAAACTTACTATATCGGTTTAATGCATGTAAATGCTTCCGATAGATGGCGCTGGTCGTAAAGACAAATGTAATAAGGAGATTGGGATGGTCGAAGGACCTGTACTATAGCTCAGTGGCTTAGAGCACTTCCCCGGATTGGAAAAGACGCGGGTTCGATTCCCGCTAGTACAAAAAATCTCTTTTTCCTTATTCTCAAATAATTTATACTTTAAAAAGTGGCGGAGCATGTCAAATGCTAAAAAATATAGATCAAAAATAATTTGTTCGCGCTAATTTAGTTTAACTGTAGGTATCTTTATCGGTAAAAACAAGCGCATTGTATACCATCGTTTTTTACTTACAACTTTTGTTGCTGTCTTTACAAGGTACTCGTTATAATGCTTCTACCGACCTTCAAAGTGAACGAGAACTTAAATAATGATAACACACGAGAAATAGTTTATCTATCGGAAATAATACTTTGTACACACATTTCTATAGAGTTTGATGATCGTTAGGTATCTAATACAAAGCCTATTGTAATGTAAATATCATTCCACATTATGATAGTACACACGTAGTATAGGGCCACTAGGCGAGAAAGTGAAACCTTTTTTTTTTTGTTTAGGCGGGAAAAAATGTACCTAACCGCACACCCCGTTGTTCGGGGCAACAAACAGGGTAGTGTGGGGCCCTCACCCACTAAAGAAACCCGCCGTGTGCCGTCTCTCCGCCTTTATTGGCGGACCACTGGAACTATGTTACATTCCTTCGGTGGTGAGAAAGTGAAACCTAAAATTTATCCTCCATATGAACTCTCATCTGGGCTCACATTAATATTTAATTCTCATGCACGTTAACACAGAGATATTAGTACAAATAATTTGTATTTTTTATACTTATTGTAACTTATAGTTACGTAGTAACTATTAGTAATCTGTGCTTATAGCATAATATTTAATTAGATTGTATAGGCGGAGGTGTAAAGGGAATTGCTCAACCATTTTAAGGCCCATAATGTGGCAGTCGTTTTAGCTGTAAATATCTGTGGACTGACTGGCCGCAATATCCCAATAGGACCAAAAGGTAATTTCCCTTAGGTAAAAGAAATAATAAGTAATTTCTTCGAAATGATTCGCAATAGAATTTGATTAGCTGACCTTGAATTGCGATGTGTAGGAGTTTAATATCTAAATGTGTTCTATCCTTCAAATTAGGTATGTGCTAGTCGAGCATTCGCATTAATAATCGGGGTCCCAATAAGAATATTGGCGACATATTTGAATTTAGTTAATATTTAGCTTTAGCTTTACATTAGCGAGGTCTGTATAACCTTCATTTGCGCCGAAAGGATAATGCATACATCTAAGTCCACGTGAAAAAAGAACTATTCTCCTAATTTGAATAAAAAGTATAATGGGCCCTCACCATCGCATCGTGTCATTGTAATTGGTTGAGAGATTATTGTGACTGTGTGTGCGATTATTGCGACATCACGCGTCTATGTCTCTACAAATAACAACTAAGACGATACGATGTCGATATGATTTTGTGAATCACATTCTAAGAGGGCTGAACAGTTCTATTAATACGTCGTAACCCTCTTCTTCGTCTCATTTAACCAAGTAATGAAGTGCGATAAACATGCCGTCACGAACTCTATCTACCTATTATTCCTGCATCTACGAACGCCGCTAAAAAGCCTTATTACATCAATATCCGCCAGCCAAAAAGGAAATGTAACGGAAATGTTCATGCTTTTGATATGGCGATATTACTTATATGTAATACGCGTTGATTAATTACTATCGATCTTACAACCACGAATAATAACCACAGAGCTCTGAATAATAAGACAATTTTCTGTGATAATCTATACTATTATAAAGCAGTAACAGAGCTGCGTCTGTACATTCAAGATATTTGACTTAAAATCTAGTATACATTTTATCCCGCTACTATATCGGAAACCTGACATATACCCTAAAATCTAGCTTTTGCAAGTAAGGCTAGTAACATAATATAATTACTAATTATTGAATTATTACGATGTTTTTTTGTACGATGACGGTTGATGTGCACACACAACCCCTTTTATCTTAGTGCACGATATTTGGAAATATAATGTGAATAAATTATTGAAAAATACAGACGTGACTACTTATAGATCAAGACCCAAGGGTCGCCAGACCTTACATATTTTCAGAGTTGTGTTAGCAGGTGTATAGGTATTTGAACGGACGCAATGCCAAGTCATTTTATTTGTATCTGGGGGCGTTCAGCCGCTAGAATTGATCTGCCAGCTTACAATAGATTATGGAAACAGTTCTATGCCTATTTGATGCTGACTATGGCTAAAATCAAATAATATTTTAATAAATAGAAAATACTTATGTGTTAAAGTACTATGTTCAAAGAAAAATGCGTTCCAACGAAATATCGTTATTCCAACGATATATTATTGTATATCAAAAATTCATCACCCTTGGAATATTATTATAACTTAAATGTTCTTGTATACTCTCTGGGAGTTAATTTGTTACCGTTATTTTGTAAAGAAACACAAGACAAAACTGCTGTCATAATTTACCAATACTAGTATCACCAATATTTTTTTAGAAACCATAAAACGTTTTACATTGTACATTCATTTTATAACGCAGCAACCGAATATTAGTGTTTTAAATGTAGGTATGCTATACCTAACTGATAGTATTCGGGCTAGTTCTGTTAATATTTACCGATAAATCAGAGCAATAACCACAATATTTCGATGACAGGCAATCCATTAAGCATTAGGCCGATGAACGTGCCATCATCCAATTGAGTATGCATATTTAGTTCAATATTCGCTGATGTCACCGTCGTATCGCGACAATAGCCCTTCCGTGCCCTCGGCCTAGTGGAGTGCACTCAAGCTATGCTAATAACCGTGCTTTTAACACGTTTAATACTCACAATCTGACAAATTTTATGATTTTACTCTCATTTACGTGCAAAATAATTACACGCACATTGCGTGTTTATTCTGTCCGCAATTTAAATGTATATTACTGGAAATAACATGTTAAAGAATTTGATTGCTTTATTTCTTTAGAGTTATAAAGCAGTCAAATTCTTATAATTACTCTGTAAATATGTTTGAAATATTTTATAGGCATATTTACTTTAAGACAAGTAGCATCTCTACTACTCTATAATTAACTTTATCTTCGAGATGATAACTCAATATGTATTGGATTATGGTTGAATGAAAATGTGGAAATGCCTTGCTGGTCCCAGCATGAACGGGCTGGCTCGATCAGAGAAGTACCATCTTCTCACAGAGGGTGTGCGAGTCGTACCTTTGGTGTTGCCAACAGCTACGGTACCCGTTTACGATCAGGTGGGCCGTATACTCGTTTACCACCCGCGTAGTATCAAAAAAATCTTCTAGTCAGTACTTTGCTCTTGGCATAATTCAATTATCTAAAAACTTATATAGAGTATGCGGAAAATAAATAAAAACATATTTCTTTACCACACCGCCCATTCGTCGGCCAACTTCCTCCACAAACTTTCTAAAGTGGGATCCCATGGGAACAGTAGTAACAGGAATGTAAAAGGGAGTATTATTTGTTTGTTACCCCAAAACTACGTAACTGATTATCCATATGGGTTGCGTTGTATTGCATTCTTCTCGGTTCTAAAACCTTACATTTGTCCATAGACTACAACTCCGACCTAAGCATAATCGACAAAAAAGATCATACTAACAATTGTATCTTGGTTCAAATATACGACAGAAGTTATTGTGGTAGGTAATATAAAATTTAAACCTATGTTCGCATTCCACAAATGGACTGCCCAATCAAACATCATTAAATATTGCCTAGTTCTGGCCAGTCAACCGTTGTTTAAATAGATCGGTCAATAACGCCTATTAAATGAATGTGTCGCCACTTAATACAATCACATGAATCACATATAAAAATACTATATTCCATTCGATGTATCTATAAAAAACCATCTGGCAGACATCGTACACTTTATAGTAGTATCAATACTTTTTTTATACAACGTGGGTGGCAAACAAGCATACGACCCATCTGATGGTAAGTGGTTACCGTAGTCTATAGACGCTAGCAACAGCAGAGGCATCACTCAGATTTCCCCATCTCTAAGAAAAGGATAGGAAATAGTGAAAAAGCATAATTGGACAATTTTTGCATCGTAAATCGATTTGTACTAAAACCATTTACGAGTGAGTATAGGGGACTAGGGGTTGCTGATAAACCACTGAAGGAATGCCATATGGTTCCAGTGGCCCGCCAATATAGGTGGAGAGACGGCACACGGCGGGTTTATTTAGTGGGTGAGGGCCCCACGCTACCCTGTTCGTTGCTCCGAACGACGGGGTGTGCGGTTAGGTACATTTTTTCCCGCCTTAACAAAAAAAAAGTGCAACCCGTCTAGGGGGGCACCAGAGACGACCGAGAAAAAAAACGATCACACGACAACAACACATACGCATTCTACCTACGATACGTACCTATAAACATTTTTAAAAAATTTATTATTTGAAGTCCACTGCTGGACATAGGCCTCCCCAAGAGAACGCCACAGCGAACGGTCCTAATAGTCAGAATAGGCTGTTTATCCAGGCAAAAAGGAGGGATCCTGTGGGATGGCTATTTTGAAGTAAAGATTATTTTTGTGCGAGAAGTTGACGTATTTAGACGAGAGATGGCTTTGCTAAGTATAATAAGCATTATAGTCGTTCGATGTGTTAAAATGACTTACCCATTTTGGTGACCCATGTGATGAATGGGTAATATAAATTAATGTTTGAAAACTTGAAAAATATTGGCACTTAATTGGTGTCCCTTGCGCTTCACAAGTAGATGCACTAAGGAGAAAGTTATTTCGAATTAGAAAAGTTAGACGCGTGACATTTACACACACAACCCTAATTGCACATGTCACATAATTCCTTTAGATAGCATGGGAAGATGGAACTAAAATTGTAAAACCTTACTTTAGGAACATATACGCGTATAGGTATATAGACATAAGATTTCACAAAAGGTAGGTATTATAGAAAAATTATTTGTGAAAAAGGAAAAAGAAGAGAAAAGGGAAATTGCATTCATTTACTGCGAGCCCCGCAGTAAAGTTCTCTTTTTCCACTTTCACAAATAATTTGTTCTTTAAGCTGAGCATCCATCAGCCTTTCGACGTCCACTGCTGGACATAGGCCTCCCCAAGAGAACGCCACAACGAGCGGTCCTGTGCGCTCATATGGGGGGATAGTGCCGTAATCGCCACGCTTGGCAGGCGGGTTGGCGATCGCAGTGGATGTTGTTAATACTCGAGGGAGTGCTGCTGCCCACTTTCCCAGTATTCCCTCAGTCCGCTCTTACGACTCCCAAGGATGGAGAGTGGTGGGACAATCCTAAAGCCGGCCCCACACGGCAGTAGTAGTAGCTGAGCATGTCAAGTGCTAAAATACAGATTAAAATATTTAAAAGATATCTATACTATTATAAAGCTGTAACAGAGCTATGTCTGTTCATTTAAGATATTTGAAAAAAAAATGAATGTAAGTATTAGACTATATAGGTATGTCTTAATACAAAACGATTTTTTTTTTCATTTTTGGTTTGCTTGTCTGTTTTTTTATTTGATAGCTCTTGATTAGATTTAAAAACTAGTATACATTTTATCCCGTTACTATATTGGGAACCTGAGATATAACCTAAAAACTAGCTTTTGGCTGCGGCGGAGCTGCGGGCAAAGGCTAGTTATGTTATTAATATTCTTTCTACAAACTAATATTTATACATTCCTATATCGAAGGTATTAGTATCAGCTCCTAAATGTACATCAATCTATTTAAATAGGCTGTACGCGAGTGATCTATGAACTTCGATTTATGAGCAACAATCTACGTCAATTTGTTTCATGGAAATTAATATTTGTTTTATGGAAATAATGAACATATTCAAAGTGGCATTCTTGGCACATGCGATATGGGCTAGTGTACTTTACCATGCATCGTTTACGTCTCTCTCGCATATTTTGTGGCTGTGTCCTCCTATTTTAGATTAGCCCAAAATAATTTAGTGTCCTTATAAAACTATACAACATATTTATACTTTGACCAAAGTATATTGCTCTAATATTGAATGATATACTCTCGGCTCACTGCATGAATAATGATACAATCGACTGTCAGTGAACAAGTTCTAAAAACTTTGCCTTTTGTCTATTGTATCCTGTATGTCTTTCACTGTGGTAAACAAATTCCTCATTGTAAGACTTATCATTTGTGCTCATCCTTGTACTTAGTTATCACAATACTTGCTTACAAAATTGAGTACATTTCCGATGCGTCATTAATAATGACTTTATGATTAATTTACTCTGTTACTGGTACTGTACCTACGTGTTACTTCTATCGAATAAAACTAGTTAATACTGCAGCAACCACGAGTAGATAGGTAAACCAAATCAGATTATCGTTAATAAATATCCAGCTCTATAAATAAGTTTGTATTACCGAAATTATTATAATATATAATTTATTTCTTCTTAATCATATATTTTAATTAATGATCCAATATATATTTTGCTTTATTTTTAAATTTATATTAAGTTACAACCTAGAAAATTAACAAAGAAAATGTATTTCCAAAATATTTGTAATTTTATACTTATAGCAACTGTAGACGTGAATTCGATAGTAACTTTTCATAATCACCTAAATATAACTTAAGTAGTTATACAGCCGACAATAAGTTGAGTTCGTTATAAGTATTGACAATAATTACATTACTCTCGAACATAATAGTCTCGATAAGTACTTGAACTACTATGTTCGAAACTAACAGATTAGAACTAGAAATACTTAATTTCTATGGCGTTTCATCAATTGCTTTCAGATTATTTCATCACTGGATCAGGGTTCAGATACTTTGAACACTGAAGAAGACTTTGCGATATTTAACCTTATACATTTTATTAAAATGTGTGCAGATGATGTGGTGCTCGTGGAGTCGATGGCCATCATACAGTACTTGGAAGAGACACGTCCGGAACCGTCCTTGACACCAAACACTGCGCTGTTGAGAGCTCGCATGAGAGAAATATGTGATGTACGTTTCTGAATAAAACATCTAACTTATTTAAGGGCAAACTTGTTTCATCAAGAAACCAGCCAGCATAAAGTATGACCGTTACTGCCAATTGGTTTCTAGTCAAGTATTCTGAATGTATTTAGCAGTTCTCTTAATACTTTGTATATAAGCTTTCACATTTGATTACCTTTCACTGGCACGAGACTACATAAATTCATTTTTATAGCGTCAATAATAATCGGTTGTTTTATAGGTATCCATTTTTGTTATGATTAATGCAAGACTTGTAAGCTGCGAGTACACACGTAAAGCCTTCGATCCCATGCCAAGTATTTTATAAACATAGCATCACGCCTGTATTCCCCGAAGGGGTAGGCAGAGGTATATTACCTCCCCACCAATCCTCCTCCATAATAGGGGGCCAGCGTATTGCTATCTACTGGGCACATTTCCAAATACCGGGCTGCTACAGAATTTTTTTCTTTTTACAAAAAATAATACTGCCTCGAGCACCCGAGACCTCATGATTAGCAGTCGCTCACACTACTGCTGCACCGCAGAGGCAGTTTATTTAAATAAATAAATTTAAATAAATCCTTTAAACTCGAGTGACACAAAAATAGTGACAGTCTCGATTCGGGCGGTCAGCACGCTCATAAATCCTCATGGGTTATTCGTTTGGATTATTTTCCTAAATTTGATTTGACTAGCAACTCCAATAGAAGACAAGAAATAATTAGGTTGGGTACTAAGTGGGAGTACTCACTTTTTATCGGGCCCCAGCGGGTGGGTCCTCTGTACCACCGTCTGCCGGGTGACCAAACAACCGGGAAGTACCTCGTTGCTTGTTTGTTATAGCGGTAGACAACCATCCACATCACAGATAGGAACTCATCTGCAAAATAAAATAGTAAGCAGCGGCTTACCAAGCAAGTACTCTTAGTATAGTTGAGTCCATGAACGGCAGATACCACTTACCGTCACGTTGGTCATGGCTTTTCTGGAACCATAAGCAATAAAAATAAACGAGCTAGGATAGCAATAATGGCCCATGTATATAAATGCTTTACAAATACCAAATGACTTCTGTAGAGAGATTTCTGTATTTTAGACAAACAGGGTTATAGTTAATATTAAATGTATTCATAAGTACATACATTAGCAGTAAATGTACACAATACAGATCATAAATCATAACTTAGCGGGACACTGACAAAACAGAATCTAATATTAGGGATTAAAGTATGGTAAAGTACGAAATTGCAGTTTCGTAAAGAAACCTTAAATCATTTTTTTAAAGTAACTATCCATGTTTCATTTTCAAAAACAACAAATAAGTGAAATATTAAGCTTATTGTTTTCTTAGCTTAATAGGTTCAGTGGCATACAAGCATACGGCACCACCGATGGCAAGCAGTAGCCTATAGACGATAGCAACACCAGAGGCATCACTTGCGCGTCACCATCTCCAAGGAAATAGATAGTAGGTGGAGAGGAAGGATAATAAAGAGAGGATAGGGGCGCTCTCACACATCATACGAAACACAACGACAGGAGCACCTACTGTTGTTTCACACAGGTCTTCTGTGAGAGGGTGGCACTTCTCCGATCGAATCGGCCATTCCTGCAGGGATAAGCGAGGCGCTTTAAAAAACACGTGAGGTCCCTCACTACGATATTTGCCTTCACAATAAATGTACACTTAACCATTTAAGTGATTGCATATTTATTCATTAATGTTGGCTGGATTGTACCTTTTAAAATTATACATGGATATTTTGCAGATTATCGTTGCGGACATCCAGCCTCTACAGAAGTCAGGCTTAAAACCGCACTTCGAGACGGAAGATCAATTTCAGAAATTTAGCACCCATTTTTTAGAAAGTGGCTTAAAGACTTTGGAAGATTTTCTTCAGAAATCTGCTGGCAAATACTGTATTGGAGATCAAATTACACTAGCAGATATTTGCCTTGTACCGCAGCTGTATAACGCTTTAACCAGGTATGCAGTAGCTAAATATCCTTTTTCGAAAAACAAATCTTGAATGCGGTGAAATAGTGACTGCATATTATTTAGATATTTTTATATCCTCTTTTAGCATTTGAATGTGTTATCGAAATTAGCAGTTGGGAGCAATTGTCACGATTGCTGAATTGGCAAAGCATCTGGACGGTATCCAGGAGATGCAGGTTCATATCCTGCTCGTGACCGTTATTTTCGATTTCACATTTTCACACTTTGTGTTTAGTGACTGCATAGTTTCTCTTTCCGCTTGATGATGAGATGACTTTATATCCTCGACCTCATAACTAACTAACTAACTAACTTATCATCACGCCATTTCCCTTGCGGGGTAGGCAAAGAGGACAGAGTTCCAAGAGGCTCTATTCTTGCATACATCGCTCGCTTCCTAAACATTCATAATTCTCTTCATACACGCTCGCCGCTATCGGAGACTCCTAACTCCACCTTCCATCAATACATGACCGATTTGATCTAGGTAGGTGAGTCTCGGTCTCCCCCTGTACCTACATCTTTCCACTTTCGCATTGTATTTATCTTCTTAAGCAGTCGTTTGTCCGGCATTCTTTCCATATGTCCAAACTATCGAAGCATTCCTTTTCGCATCTATACACCAAAACTCTCTTTTTCATACCTACTCGATTTCTTACGTCGTCGTTGCGAATGCGGTCAGTCAGTCTTACTCCACAGATTCTTCGCAGAGATCGCATTTCGATCGCATTGATTTTACTCTCATACTCCTTTTTGCATGCCAACTCTCGCTTCCATATAGTAACGTTGGGATAAGCACTGCCTTGTGTATTGCAACCCGTGCCTTCTGGCTGAGGTGGTGGCTGCCGAGAAGTTGTCCCAAAGCGCCATTCACTCTATTTCCCGCATTTACTCTTCTCTTTATATCAGTGGTGTAGGTACCTTCTATCCCGAGTGAATTCACATCCAAGATATACAAATTCATCCACTTGTACGAGCACACTACTCCTATTGCCAACCGATACTTGTTGTGTCTACTGTTCTGGCTTCACCTCTTTCAAAGGCAATAATTTTTTTTACCACCATTTATTTATTTATTCCTCATGTAATGTTTTAAAAGTCATTGGTCTTTCAGTTCTAAGTTTTGATGTAGCAATACATATTTTCTAGAATATATATTATGGTCCGTGTGGTGACGGACTAAGAATACAAGTGTCACCACCCCATTCTTTCCCACGGGTGTCGTACGAGGTGACTAAGGGCAGTAAGCAATCATCACCCATTGCATTACTGGTGGTAGGGCTGGGTACCAAGTGGGAGTACACACTTTCCCAGGTACCATGCCTCGGAAAAACACGTAAAGTTGTTGGTCCTGCACCTCATCTCGCTCCGGAATTCCGGAAATAAATAAAGTAATTTAATCTTTATTGGTATATAAAATAAAAAGTTTAAATATTTTTTGAAACACGTAAAAAATTAATAGAGCACCATCTAATGTTGGAAACACGCAACTCTGGGATTATAATCTAATTAAATTGAAAACTATGACGAAAGGTAGTGAAACACCAATCTACTGGCATACGTAAACTGGTTCATTTATATTCCAGCTTCATTCTTCTAAGTTAAAACACTCTTGGCCGTGTGGGGCTGGCTTTAGAATTGCCCCAACCCTCTCTACCCACGGGAGCCGTAAGAGCCGACTGAGGGAATACCGGGGGAGTGGGCAGCAGCACTCCCTCGAGTATTAACAACACCCACTGCGATCGCCAACCCGCCTGCCAAGCATGGCGATTACGGCATTATCCCCCTTTGGGGAGGCCTATGTCCAGCAGTGGTTGTTAAAAGGCTGATGGATGGATGGAAAACACTCTGATCATAACCTCAAAATTAGAGACTTTGTTTGTAATACTGCGGTTCTTAAGCTATCCGCTATAAAATGATGATTGTATGAGAATTCAGTAATGTTTTAATACAACATATAATTTTATTTAAAGTTACATAAACGGGTCTTTTTTCGCGTATAAATTAGGTGAAATTATTAACTACCTTTTAACCGACGTTTCAACTGCGTTGGAGAAGCCGTGGTTACAGTTGTGTCACCCGTGACCTATAATAATTTCACCAAATGTATACGCCAAAAAAAAACCCGTTTATGTTACTTTAAATATGTGTACAATTCGCGAATCTTTAAAAGTTACTAACATATAATTTTGCTTTACGGTTGGCTTCAGCGTAAACTATGTATGGACGCAGAGCAATGTCCTTTGTGCGTGATCTATCCCTAACTTAGGAAACTACCAAATCATCCCCTCATACCTTCCCCATTCTCCTTGCTGACTACGTACTCATCTTCTCTCTTACCATTCTTCGTCTCCCCTTGCTATGCCTTTTGCCTGGGTTTGGCAACAAGTCAGTATCTAATATATCTGGTATTGCTAGCATCTACAGGCCATGATAACCGCTTACTCTCTACAATTATTATGCAGTTAGTTTACTATGTACTTCAAGAAATAGAAACTTGTCAATATCTGTATACCGATTAACACATAAAAAAGTAACAAAGTGTATGGGATAAAGTGTTCTACGACTGTATACATTAGCATAGCATGTAGTTTGAACGTACACACATCAAAAAAGTTTGAGATTACTTTGATATTACGAAATATTTTTGTTGGCAGTATGGTGAAACTTTTTTTATTTTATATCTATGATTCTTCATTTAAATATGTGATCCATCCATCCATCCATCAGCCTTTTATCGTCCACTGCTGGACATAGGCCTCCCCAAGAGAACGCCACAGCGAACGAACGGTCAGCAACGGCTGCCTGCGACTTTGACCAGGTCATCGGTCCACCTGGTGGGAGGCCGTCCTACACTGCGCCGTCCGTTACGCGGTCGCCACTCGAGAATCTTTTTTCCCCAACGGTTATCGGTTCGTCGAGCGATGTGGCCTGCCCATTGCAACTTCAGCATGCTGACCCGGCGGTCTATGTCGGTCACTCCCGTTCTCCTACGGATTTCCGTATTACGGATCTTATCACGCAGAGAGATCCCAAGCATAGCCCGCTCCATAGCACGCTGAGCGACTTTAAGCCTTGACATAAGGCCAACATTCAGAGACCACGCCTCTGTGCCGTAAGTCATCACTGGTAACACACACTGGTCGTAGACCTTCGTCTTCAGACACTGTGGAATATTGGACAAGTAGATCTCCCTCAGCTTCCCGAACGCTGCCCAGCCGAGCTGGATTCGTCGATCGACCTCTTTCTCGAAGTTGTGTCTACCTAACTGGACAGTTTGTCCCAGGTATACATAGTGGTCGACAACTTCGAGAAGCGAGCTCCCGACCAGAACCGGTGCTGAAATGACATGGATATTAGACATGACTTTCGTCTTGTCCATGTTAATTTTTAGACCCACTAGTCGGGAGACACGGCTGAGGTCGTTGAGCATGGTACGAAGGTCCTCCAGCGATTCTACCATGACCACGATATCATCTGCAAATCGAAGGTGAGTGATGTATTCGCCATTTATGTTGATGCCTAATCCGGTCCAGTCCAAGAGCTTGAAAACATCTTCCAATGCAGTGGTGAAGAGTTTCGGGGACATGACGTCTCCCTGTCTAACACCTTTCTGCAGTTGGATCGGTTTCGTGCTCTTGTCCTGAACTCGGACAGACATAGTGGCGTTTCTATACAAACACTTCAACACTTCGATGTATCGATAGTCAATTTGGCACCGCTGAAGGGATTGCAGCACCGCCCAAGTTTCGATCGAATCGAAGGCTTTCTCGTAGTCCACAAACGCTAGACACAGAGGCCGATTATACTCCTCGGTCTTCTGTATAATCTGGCGCAGCGTATGTATGTGGTCTACGGTACTATAGCCTTTTCGGAAACCGGCTTGTTCGGGAGGCTGGAAGTCGTCGAGCCTGCGCGTGAGTCGATTTGTAATGACCCTCGAGAACAACTTATAGACATGGCTCAAGAGCGAGATGGGTCTGTAATTCTTCAAGAGGGTTCTGTCACCTTTCTTGAAGAACAGCACCACCAAGCTCCTGGTCCACGATTCTGGAACGTCGCCCCCGAGAACGACGGAATTGAATAGCCTCTGAAGGCCTTTGAGGACCGGCTTTCCGCCTGCCCTCAGAAGCTCTATAGTAATTCCGTCGTCTCCCGGTGCCTTTCCGTCCTTTAGTTGTTTGAGAGCCATTCTGATCTCGTACAGGCTGATGTCCGGGATATCTTCGGTATAGTGCCGAGTTAGCTTGGATCTGGGCTCATGGACCAAGCTGACAACAGGGTTCTGGGATCTGTATAACTGTCCATAGAACTCGTGGACCTCTCTTAATATCTCATCTTTGGAAGAAACAACAGTACCATCATTGGTCTTCAGCTTGGTCAACTGGCTTTTCCCAACAGACAGATCTCTTGCGAACACTTTGGAACCTTGGTTCCGCTCTATCGCCTCTTTAATACCCAAGGTATTAAATCGGCGAATGTCTCGTCGCATAGACTTGGAGATCTGTCTGCTTAGTCGCCTTTGATTGGACCAATCAGCGGAAGACTGCACCATCATTTCTGTCCGTGTCGCTATGAGCTTAAGAGTATGGTCCGAAAGCTTTTTAGTCCTATTGACGCGACTGGTCTTAAAAAGGGTCGACCCGACCGCTTGGACAGTTTCCACGAACCTGTTGTTCATATCGTTCACTGAATCGCACTCGTCTAGGCATTGAAAGCGATTTTGTAGTTCGAGCTGAAAGTTTTCGGGGTTCTGGTATTGAGCACGTGTTGGTCGGAGCGTAGACCTCATCAAGCGTGACCTCTCGACTTTCATATTTAGATTCAATATGCCTCTAACTAAGCGGTGATCACTCCCAGTTTTATTCCTGCTGATCACTGAGACATCATTGAATATGTGTCGTTTGTCCGTTAAGATGAAGTCGATCTCATTTTTCACTGAACCATCAGGGCTAATCCAGGTCCATTTTCGCTGGGGCTGTTTCCTGAAGAAGGAATTCATCATAAAGAGGCCTTCCTTCTCCAGAAAATCAGACAGCATCTGGCCCCTGTGGTTCCTCTGCCCAAATCCATATTGCCCCACCTTCAGCTCATCGTCTCTCCTTATGCCTAGTTTTGCGTTGAAATCTCCCATAACCACCGTGAAGTGACTTTTAGACGCGCGAATGGCTTTCGATATGTCCTCGTAAAGGGCCTCCACTTCGTCGTCGGAATGTGTCGAGGTCGGTGCGTAAACCTGTATGACCTTCAGCGAATACCTTTTGGTTATTCTGAGTATAAGTTACGCTACCCTACTCGACACACTCTCAATCTTCTCCACGTTACCTATGAGAGACTTGCGAACGATAAACCCGACACCACCCTGGGACTGTTGGTCGCCCTCCCGGTGGAAGAGCAAGTTTCCGGACTGGAGGATTATCGTGCCCTCACCCTGTCTTCGCACTTCTGATAATCCTACAACGTCCCATCGGATCTTGCTCAGTTCCTCTTCCAGCGCGGTGATCCTCTCGTCAGTCCTCAGTGTCCTGACGTTGTGTGTTACCAGGGCCAGAAGTCGTTTCTGGTAGCCGGATCGCGACCGGAGATTCTTAGCACCCCCTGCTCCGCCGTTACCGGGCCCGCTACCGTTAGGCCATGGAATAGCGGAGCTGCCGTGACTGAGGGCCGATGTGTGTGTGTGTGTGCACTCATATGGGGGGTATTGCCATAATCGCCACGCTTGGCAGGCGGGTTGGCGATCGCAGTGGATGTTTTTAGTACACAGGGGAACGCTGCTGCCCGGTCCCCCGGTAATCCTTTAGTCGGCTTTTACGACTCCCATAGGAAGAGATGGGGTGGAGCTATTCTTGGTGCCGGCCCCACACGGCCCATATGTGATATTTAATCAAAAAAACAATATTAAAATCAATTGTTTTTCCCTTTAAAAAGAAATCCAACCTTTGATTACGCTTATTCAGAAATCTGACTCTGTAAAAAGTTGATTTGGAAAGATGCCGAAAGGATTGCCTGAAGCTTTACGAGCAAGAATTGTTATTTTGGGGGAAGAAGGAAATTCTATGACAGAAATAGCTCACCGAGTTGCTGTATCCCAATCCTGTATCGTGAACACGTTGCGGAGGTATCGCAGCATGGATAACTTTGCTGATCTATTATGGCATTCCACTAAAATAAAAGCTGAGTTGCGGGCTGCCACTGGGCTAGAAGTAAGCACACAGACCATCAGGAATTGCTTACACCAGGCTGGATTACACGCAAGGAGATCCTGGCGAGCACCTCTGAACTTACGGCAACGACAGCAACGCAGATTGCAGTGGGCTAGGCTCCGCTAAAATGAATTTGGTAAAGAGGAAAACATTTGGCAAAATTACTTCTTCGTTGAAACGAGAATAAGCACTCATCCAGACAACCGACGTGTCCGTGTCTGGAGAAGACGTGGGGATGCAGAGAGGCAAAGAACTGCCACTGGTACTTTTCAACAAGGCGGGAAATCGGTGTCCTTTTGGAGCGGAATAATGATTGGAGCTAGAGCGCCGTTAATCTCGTATCGGGGCTCGATGACTGCAGCTTTGTACCAAAATGTTGTCATTGATGGAATCGTCAGACTATTTAGAATAAATCATGGCCACCAATTCGTATTGGTTGATGATAATGCACCCACACATCGAGCTCAACGAGTCAATGCTGCTCTCCGTGATCACAACATTGCCAGGTTAGACTGGCCTGCCGGTTCGCCTGACTTGAATCCGATCGAGCACGCTTGGGATGCTCTAAAGCGAGCTGTTTGACACCGTCAGCCACCTCCCCAGACTGTGCCAGAGATCAGGGAAGCTGCTATTGAAGAATGGGACAGGTTACCGCAAGAAATCCTGAATAACTTGATTCTCAGCATGCCCAGGAGGATTGCTGCTTGTGTTCGAGCTAGGGGATGAGTTATCTTGTACTAAATAAAAACAGTTCTGTAATAAATTCCTAATAATGTTTCTTATTTCGTCGTTTTCTTTCATTTATTTCTTAGTCACAAAAAATTTTTTGCTAGTGATCTCAATATTTTTTTTATGTGTCTATGTATATCCTTGATATGCGATTAAAATAACAATGACATTTAAGTTTAAGCACCACCATTATTAGCAGTGCTCGGTGGTGTAGCGGTAGTGTATGCGACTGTTAATCATGAGGTCTCGGGTTCGATCCCCGGGTCAGGCAATGTTATTGAGCTTTTTCCTAAAAAGAAAAATTCTCAGTAGCAGCCCGGAGTTTGGAAATGTCATCCATCCATCCATCAGCCTTTTATCGTCCACTGCTGGACATAGGCCTCCCCAAGAGAACGCCACAGCGAACGGTCCTGTGCCGCCTGCATCCAACGGCTGCCTGCGACTTTGACCAGGTCATCGGTCCACCTGGTGGGAGGCCGTCCTACACTGCACCGTCCGTTACGCGGTCGCCACTCGAGAACCTTTCTTCCCCAACGGTTGTCGGTTCGTCGAGCGATGTGGCCTGCCCATTGCAACTTCAGCATGCTGACCCGGCGGTCTATGTCGGTCACTCCCGTTCTCCTACGGATTTCCGTATTACGGATCTTATCACGCAGAGAGATCCCAAGCATAGCCCGCTCCATAGCACGCTGAGCGACTTTAAGCCTTGACATAAGGCCAACATTCAGAGACCAAGCCTCTGTGCCGTAAGTCATCACTGGTAACACACACTGGTCGTAGACCTTCGTCTTCAGACACTGTGGAATATTGGACAAGTAGATCTCCCTCAGCTTCCCGAACGCTGCCCAGCCGAGCTGGATTCGTCGATCGACCTCTTTCTCGAAGTTGTGTCTACCTAACTGGACAGTTTGTCCCAGGTATACATAGTGGTCGACAACTTCGAGAAGCGAGCTCCCGACCAGAACCGGTGCTGAAATGACATGGATATTAGACATGACTTTCGTCTTGTCCATGTTAATTTTTAGACCCACTAGTCGGGAGACACGGCTGAGGTCGTTGAGCATGGTACGAAGGTCCTCCAGCGATTCTACCATGACCACGATATCATCTGCAAATCGAAGGTGAGTGATGTATTCGCCATTTATGTTGATGCCTAATCCGGTCCAGTCCAAGAGCTTGAAAACATCTTCCAATGCAGTGGTGAAGAGTTTTGGGGACATGACGTCTCCCTGTCTAACACCTTTCTGCAGTTGGATCGGTTTCGTGCTCTTGTCCTGAACTCGGACAGACATAGTGGCGTTTCTATACAAACACTTCAACACTTCGATGTATCGATAGTCAATTTGGCACCGCTGAAGGGATTGCAGCACCGCCCAAGTTTCGATCGAATCGAAAGCTTTCTCGTAGTCCACAAACGCTAGACACAGAGGCCGATTATACTCCTCGGTCTTCTGTATAATCTGGCGCAGCGTATGTATGTGGTCTACGGTACTATAGCCTTTTCGGAAACCGGCTTGTTCGGGAGGCTGGAAGTCGTCGTTTGGAAATGTGCTCGCCCCCTATTACGTGGGACTTAAACATAGCTGGCGAGTCGTGGGTGCGTAATACACCTCTGCCTACCCCTTCAGGGAATACAAGCTTGATGCTATGTTTATTAGCAGTCAAACCTACCATAGGAGCTAAATATCCCCTAGTTTTGCCTCCACGATTACTTTCAGCAGCTCTAAAAGTATTAAAATAGTTACCTTCTCATATAATTATGCAATTTAGAGATATTATCTAAAAACTAACATATTACGATACTTTTTATTTCTTACTAATAATATATAACTCAAATCAGTACGCACTTAAATAAAGTTAAATATGATATTTTTAGAATTTTTTATATTTTTTTTATCATTTGACATGCTTAGCTATATACATTAAACACAAAGTGGAAAATGTGAAATCGAAAATAACAGTCACGGTCTGTATAATCTATGTAAATACTTCCGACAGATGGCGCAGGCGTCACCCAGGACGTTAAGTATGAATATGTTATCGAAATTAGCAGTCGAGAGCAGTTATCACGATGGCTGAATTGGCAAAGCATCTGGACGGTATCCAGGAGATGCAGATTCAAATCCTGCTCGTGACTGTTGTTTTCGATTTCACATTTTCCACTTTGTGTTTAATGATATTTTTACGCAACTTTTACATCTGATACCTAGAAATTGGCTATCCTAGCTAAGCTAGGTGATATAGTCATACGTAGCTAAATTTCTAAATAATTACTCAAATACTTCCAAAAAAATTATGATACTAGGCAAAAGTAGTTAAATCTAGCGACTTATATAGAATCCTAGACTGTATGATTTATGTAAAGATACATTGACCTAACAGGTCAATGAGTAGATAGTATAAATATTTAAGCTAATATATACAACATTTATCTTACGATAAATCGTCTAGCGTATCATCTACTACGAACAAACTTATGAATGTAAAATAAAATATTATTTCATATCACATGTAATGATCTAAAGATAAATTTAAACTCTTTGTAATTTGTTTTTTAATCATGCACAGGTATGATATATGAGGATAAACCTGAAGGACTACGAGGCCATCATAGTCCTTCAGGTTCATCCTTGACGACTGAACAAAATTTTATTAACCCTCACCAAGGTAGGATGAACGGAAGTAAAGTATTTATTCTAATAGATACCTACGTGGATGGCAAACAAGCATACGGCCCACCTGGTGGTAAGCCGTTAGCGTAGCCTTTTGACACTAGCAACAGCAGAGGGATAGGCCATTTTGATCTGTATTTTAGCACTTGACATGCTCAGCTATTTTAAAGTACAAATTATTTGTGAATGTGGAAAAAGAGAACTTTATAAAAGACAAATGTGATGTGAATTTGAATTGGGTATGGCCAGTGTCAGTGCGATAGCTCAGCGGCTTAGAGCACTTCCCCGGATTGGAAGGGACGCAGGTTCGATTCCTGCTCACACTAAAGTTCTCTTTTTCCACATTCACAAATAACTTGTACTTTAAAGGGATAGGAGTTGTAAAGGAAGGATAATCAAATGAGGATAAAGAGGGGGATTTGGCCTCTGGTGCTCCCACTCACCATAAGAAACACAACAGTAAGGAGTTGTTTCACGGTGATCTTCTATGAGAGGGTGGTACTTCCCCGATCATTAGCAATTCATGGTGGGACAAGCGTATAGCAAGTGGTAGAGCCTTACCACTAGACGGATATATCCGCTATACAACAGAGAGACTTGTCTCTTAGTTTTAGAGCCAGTCCGTACTGCAGCCCAAATAAATTTAATCAATAAATTACTTTATTTGTCGATATAATGTTAAATGAACAATTTGTTCTTATTGCAGGTATTCGCTGGACCTCAATAAGTACCCGACAGTCTCAAAGTTATACGAAACTTTAAATAATGAAAAGGTTTTCCAAGAAACACATCCGCAAAACATTCGCTTGAAATAATATCTATGGAATGTAGATCCAGTAACTAAGTATTAGAAAGGGTATCATGTTTTCAATGATTTCAAGTTATTAAAAGCTACTTATTGCTAATTAATATAAATTTTATTACTTGCTAAAAATTAAACTGATTTAAACTCAAGAAGATAATAATTACGTCATTACCATTATATATTTAAATAAATTAAATGTACCTATATCAGCCTCCCTGTTTTAATTTAACCCAGTATTTTTATACTACAATGATGGCAAACAAGCGGGCTGTAGCTTAGATATAGACACTAGTAGCACCATAGATTTAGTAGCACTAAAAGAATTACTCTCGAGTACTCTCGAGTAATTCTTTTAGTGGATGGCCAAGGATGATGATGATGGTCCCTCAGGATGGTCAAGCGAGCTTGACCGTCCTCTCTCCCTCAGGATGGTCAAGCGACCATCCTGAGGGAGAGAGGACGTTTTTTCAATGCTCATGGTAGGAGACATGCCATGGCGGAGCTGATGATAAAGTAGTAAACGCTGCTCATGAACTCAACTATAATAAGAGTGTGAAGTCCACCTAAACCGTGCATTCTTTAATTTCACGGGCTTAAAATGAAACGTCAAAATATTTGAGAAAGTGACATCTATCGTACACAAATAGAACTACTAAGTAAACTACGTAAATATAACATCGTACCAACGAATTTTTCTTCGTACTGTAGTAACAAAATTTTATTTACTTAACGAAAATGAAGAATTATTGCTTGTAAGTAAAACAGCAATTGAATTAGCCGTGGTTCTAGCTATTCAAAATGAAAATTATACCCCTAGAAAGAGTTGACACTTTCAATGTATAAAATTGATATTGACGTCTGACACTTTCACGTCAGTTCAAGCCAAGAAATAAGTAAACAATAAACAACCAATTGAGCTGCTCTGATAATACTTATCAGTTGAATAACTTTGTTTTGTTTTGAAAACATCAAAAATGGCAGTAAGTATCAGGAATTTCATATTATTATTTTACACCGGCAAATAGGTAAGTCACATAATTATCAGTAGACGTATGAGTACAAACATTAATTTATTGTACCCACCTATACTTATGTACCTAATATAATCTTTTGTTTTATAGTGTGATTAATGTAAGTTAGGTTATATGGTTATAGTCACATTATATATTAAGTTCTGTTAATTAATTGATATGATTTATGTGACATAACCTCAAAATCGTAGACCTTGAATTTAATAAATTCGCAATTCAGTGCGCTCTAACAATAAATATTATTTGTGATAGCTTGAAATTGCTTTTTTAATAAGTACAGTTTAAATGAATCCATGTGAATAAGTTCTATAATTTTTCGATATTATTACCACAAATTACAGAATTAGGTCTAATAAATCACCTAATTAACATATTAAATTGAGCCGGTTCCTAAGTAGGTGCCTACTTACTTAATATTCTATCTTACTTATTAAAATTATCCACTCAACCCATTACCAAATAGCAACTTTGATAATAATATAGGTACAGTAACCAGGTTCCCGGTATAATAGCGAAATCAAACCTTGGAATAATAAAATAAAAATAAATTATTCTAAAGATCAAACATAGTTCTTAAGTCTAATCAAGAGCTATCAAAAGAAAAGTTTCATCAAAATGCCTTCAGTAGTTCTTGCGTGCAGCCCGAACAAACTAACAAACGAACAGAAGCAAATTCTGATAAAGCTTTTAGTGTTCAGAGACGCCTAAATAACCTACACACACTAATATTTTCGCAAATATCTTAAATGTACATACATAGTTGTGTTACTGCTCTATAATAGTTACGATACGTCGGTCAACATTTATCTTTTAAGACTAGGTGTTTTTTTTCGTTCACTGACTAGGTTTTATTATTGACTAATACTGAATATTTAGACAAAGATAAAAAAATTTTTGGTCAATAATAAAATTTTACATGCATTAATCCAATATTGTATCCATCCATCAGCCTTTTATCGTCCACTGCTGGACATAGGCCTCCCCAAGAGAACGCCACAGTGAACGGTTCTGTGCCGCCTGCATCCAACGGCTGCCTGCGACTTTGACCAGGTCATCGGTCCACCTGGTGGGAGGCCGTCCTACACTGCGCCGTCCGTTACGCGGTCGCCACTCGAGAACCTTTCTTCCCCAACGGTTGTCGGTTCGTCGAGCGATGTGGCCTGCCCATTGCCACTTCAGCATGCTGACCCGGCGGGCTATGTCGGTCACTCCCGTTCTCCTACGGATTTCCGTATTACGGATCTTATCACGTAGAGAGATCCCAAGCATAGCCCGCTCCATAGCACGCTGAGCGACTTTAAGTCTTGACATAAGGCCAACATTCAGAGACCACGCCTCTGTGCCGTAAGTCATCACTGGTAACACACACTGGTCGTAGACCTTCGTCTTCAGACACTGTGGAATATTGGACAAGAAGATCTCCCTCAGCTTCCCGAATGCTGCCCAGCCGAGCTGGATTCGTCGATCGACCTCTTTCTCGAAGTTATGTCTACCTAACTGGACAGTTTGTCCCAGGTATACATAGTGGTCGACAACTTCGAGAAGCGAGCTCCCGACCAGAACCGGTGCTGAAATGACATGGATATTAGACATGACTTTCGTCTTGTCCATGTTCATTTTTAGACCCACTAGTCGGGAGACACGGCTGAGGTCGTTGAGCATGGTACCAAGGTCCTCCAGCGATTCTGCCATGACCACGATATCATCTGCAAATCGAAGGTGAGTGATGTATTCGCCATTTATGTTGATGCCTAATCCGGTCCAGTCCAAGAGCTTGAAAACATCTTCCAATGCAGTGGTGAAGAGTTTCGGGGACATGACGTCTCCCTGTCTAACACCTTTCTGCAGTTGGATCGGTTTCGTGCTCTTGTCCTGAACTCGGACAGACATAGTGGCGTTTCTATACAAACACTTCAACACTTCGATGTATCGATAGTCAATTTGGCACCGCTGAAGGGATTGCAGCACCGCCCAAGTTTCGATCGAATCGAAGGCTTTCTCGTAGTCCACAAACGCTAGACACAGAGGCCGATTATACTCCTCGGTCTTCTGTATAATCTGGCGCAGCGTATGTATGTGGTCTACGGTACTATAGCCTTTTCGGAAACCGGCTTGTTCGGGAGGCTGGAAGTCGTCAAGCCTGCGCGTGAGTCGATTTGTAATGACCCTCGAGAACAACTTATAGACATGGCTCAAGAGCGAGATGGGTCTGTAATTCTTCAAGAGGGTTCTGTAACCTTTCTTGAAGAACAGCACCACCAAGCTCCTGGTCCACGATTCTGGAACGTCGCCCCCAAGAACGACGGAATTGAATAGCCTCTGAAGGGCTTTGAGGACCGGCTTTCCGCCTGCCCTCAGAAGCTCTATAGTTATTCCGTCGTCTCCCGGTGCCTTTCCGTCCTTTAGTTGTTTGAGAGCCATTCTGATCTCGTACAGGCTGACGTCCGGGATATCTTCGGTATAGTGCCGAGTTAGCTTGGATCTGGGCTCATGGACCAAGCTGACAACAGGGTTCCGGGATCTGTATAACTGTCCATAGAACTCGTGGACCTCTCTTAATAACTCATCTTTGGAAGAAACAACAGTACCATCATTGGTCTTCAGCTTGGTCAACTGGCTTTTCCCAACAGACAGATCTCTTGCGAACACTTTGGAACCTTGGTTCCGCTCTATCGCCTCTTTAATACGCAAGGTATTAAATCGGCGAATGTCTCGTCGCATAGACTTGGAGATCTGTCTGTTTAGTCGCCTCTGATTGGACCAATCAGCCGAAGACTGCACCGTCATTTCTGTCCGTGTCGCTATGAGCTTAAGAGTTTGGTCCGAAAGCTTTTGAGTCCTATTGACGCGACTGGTCTTAAAAAGGGTCGACCCGACCGCTTGGACAGTTTCCACGAACCTGTTGTTCATATCGTTCACTGAATCGCACTCGTCTAGGCATTGAAAGTGATTTTGTAGTTCGAGCTGAAAGTTTTCGGGGTTCTGGTATTGAGCACGTGTTGGTCGGAGCGTAGACCTCATCAAGCGTGACCTCTCGACTTTCATATTTAGATTCAATATGCCTCTAACTAAGCGGTGATCACTCCCAGTTTTAATCCTGCTGATCACTGAGACATCATTGAATATGTGTCGTTTGTCCGTTAAGATGAAGTCGATCTCATTTTTCACTGAACCATCAGGGCTAATCCAGGTCCATTTTCGCTGGGGCTGTTTCCTGAAGAAGGAATTCATCATAAAGAGGCCTTCCTTCTCCAGAAAATCAGACAGCATCTGGCCCCTGTGGTTCCTCTGCCCAAATCCATATTGCCCCACCTTCAGCTCATCGTGTCTCCTTATGCCTAGTTTTGCGTTGAAATCTCCCATAACCACCGTGAAGTGACTTTTAGACGCGTGAATGGCTTTCGAGATGTCCTCGTAAAGGGCCTCCACTTCGTCGTCGGAATGTGTCGAGGTCGGTGCGTAAACCTGTATGACCTTCAGCGAATACCTTTTGGTTATTCTGAGTATAAGGTACGCTACCCTACTCGACACACTCTCAATCTACTCCACGTTGCCTATGAGAGACTTGCGAACGATAAACCCGACACCACCCTGGGACTGTTGGTCGCCCTCCCGGTGGAAGAGCAAGTTACCCGACTGGAGGATTATCGTGCCCTCACCCTGTCTTCGCACTTCTGATAATCCTACAACGTCCCATCGGATCTTGCTCAGCTCCTCTTCCAGCGCGGTGATCCTCTCGTCAGTCCTCAGTGTCCTGACGTTGTGTGTTACCAGGGCCAGAAGTCGTTTCTGGTAGCCGGATCGCGACCGGAGATTCTTAGCACCCCCTGCTCCGCCATTACCGGGCCCGCTACCGTTAGGCCACGGAATAGCGGAGCTGCCGTGACTGGGGGCCGATGTGTGTGTGTGTGCACTCATATGGGGGGGTATTGCCATAATCGCCACGCTTGGCAGGCGGGTTGGCGATCGCAGTGGATGTTTTTAGTACACAGGGGAACGCTGCTGCCCGGTCCCCCGGTAATCCTTTAGTCGGCTTTTACGACTCCCATAGGAAGAGACGGGGTGGAGCTATTATTGGTGCCGGCCCCACAATATTGCATTAAAAATTAATATTGTATTAATGCATGTAAATGCATGCATTACTACAATATTGGAATAACGCATGTATATGCTTCCGATAGGTGGCGTTGGTCGTAAAGACAAATGTGTTGAGAAGATTGGGTATGGCCTAAGGTCAGTGCGATAGCTCAGCGGCTTAGAGCACTTCCCCGGATAGGAAGGGACGCAGGTTCGATTCCCGCTCGCAATAAAGTTCTCTTTTTCCTCATTCACAAATAATTTGTACTTTATTTTTCGTCTAATTTTATATTATAATAGTTAACTTACGTAGGCTCCTCTTTTTACACGCTTTTTATTAGCTTCACCTGTATGTTTGTTGGTTTGTATGTTTGTAACCGACTCCTTTGGGCGCGATTTTGACCCACTTTAAATGGTCAGATTTTATTCAAACTTTGTAGATTTATCGGAACCGATGACAATACAATAATTTGTTAAGATTATTCCATTATTCAATTTGCAAAATAAGATTTGTTAAGTTATATAGGTAACTGTCTCGGTGGTGTAGCGGTAGTATATGGGACTGCTAATTATGAGGTCTCGGGTTCGATCCCCGGGTCGGGCAAAAAGCTAATGAGCTTTTTCCTAAAAAGAAAAATTCTCAGTAGCAGCCACAGTATATACAATATCATTGCGTAGGCTGCAAGAAACGTCATATTATACGGTTATTGGCTATCTTCATGTTCATGGAGAGTCCGGGCTGCGTTGAAATTTAAGAACATTGCATTTGAAGAACGTTCAATAGATATTGTGAAGCAGAAGATGCAGTTCACGGACCAGTATCGAACCATCAATCCCGCCCAGAAAGTACCCGCAATTCAAATAGGTAAGCGATCAATTTTAATCGAGTTAGTGCCACTATGTACGAGATTGTTTATTCGTTTCACGATGCAGATGTGTAAGATAATTTTAAACTGTTTGTTCATTTTGATAGCACCTGTTGTGTCTGTGATTATAAGCAAGATAGCAATAATATTTATGTAGTCACACTAGTTCGATAATGCTGATCAGATTGCTGGCAACGCGTAGATAATTTAAGAAAAAACAGTGTAGTTTCTTTTAAAATCGTTGGATAACAGCGATAAGGTGATTTGTTTAGGGTCCGCAGAAAAAACAGTTCGTTAAAAATACAAAATGAATGTGAATTGGCAAAGCATCTGGGACGGTTTTCCAGGAGATGCAGACTCAAATCCTGCTCGTGACTATTTTCGATTTCATATTTTCACTACGAAAACTAACTAAAAAATATAGACGGAGCATTACCAACAATCTAATAAAACCATAACAAACAAAACCATGCCAAAACAAAGTGTCATAAACCACGAGTGTTACCTGTATATGATTTAAAATTACCCCAAATGACTCAAAGATTTCCTACGTACGTTACGTACATGGTGACGTCGTCAACGCCAAAACGCTAAATGATTTGCTGTAAACTTACTTTATACTTTTAATTCCTTTATGTTTTAAACTATGTTCTTTCCGGTGACATCACTTTCACGCACACATTTTTCAAAAAGTGACTTCACTTTTTAGTTGACAATGCGGTGTCTTTAGTTTTAGTCAGTCTAAGTTTCGCTATCACTTTGTGTTCATTTATATAGGTATGGCTAAGGGCGGGTTCGACCAAACTCAAATTTATACAATAACTATACCAAGAATAATCTATTCCACGATTTTATTCTCTAGATAATCAACAGTCGTTTTACCACGCAATCTATACTTGGAATAGCTATTCGCGAATAGCGAAATGAATGTAATACCCGGCAAAAAGAAGTTGTTCTACAAACGGGACGGTGTATAGCTTAACACGTCTCAACTTTTATTTGTCGTATTATAGCGTGGGAAAGTAGCTGTCACTGTATAATTTAAAAGTTTCGATGTATTGCTTGGCAGTTGAGCCGTGTGGGGCCGGCTTTAGAATCGTCCCACCACTCTCTACCAACGGAAGTCGTAAGAGCCGACTGAGGGAATACCGGAGGAGTGGGCAGCAGCACTCCCTCGAGTATTAACACCATCCACTGCGATCGCCAACCCGCCTGCCAAGCGTGGCGATTACGGCACTATACCCCATAATGAGCACACAAAAAAAGGATGCGGTCAGCACAGGACCGCTCGTTGTGGCGTTCTCTTGGGCCTATGTCCAATAGTGGACGTTGAAAGGCTGATGGACGGATGGATGGATGCTTGGCAGTTCGGTTTGGTTAACGTGGTTTTATTTTTGGATTTGCAAGTTTCCTTCAGTCAATTTCAGTATACAATGAATGACGTTATGAGTATACGCCGAACTCATGATTATCATATTATTCTCTCTTTTAGCCACCTGGAATTTTTAGGTATAACTTCCTCATCACTATCATCTTAAATTAGTAATTATTAATCTAAGACTATCACTATCTTGAATGTAATCGTTCAAACGAAATGTTGCATTCTATGTTTTTGAAACAATAATTCCTTGTGTTGCAAAAGGACAGCACAAAAAAGGATGACGCAATTTTTTTATTCTTGTATTAACTCCTTATTCGATGCTTATCGGTGGTATAGTGACTATTCCCGAAATAGGCTCGCTATTCTTCGAATTGTTGTTGGTAAAACGTAAAATTGATTTATTCTCGAGTAAGTCCCGATTTATTCAAGGAATAAAATTTATTCTTGTTTGGAATCTGCCCTAAGTATGTAAAATGCGTAAGTAAATATATAAACACATAGAAAGCTTTGCTCAAAAAAAAGTCTTATTATTTAGATATTTTTGAAATCCAAACTGTTATTTTCAATTGCACATTTTCACACTTTGTGTTTATAGTCTTATTAAATAATTTATTATAAGACTTTAGAGAGCCTTCACTGAAAAAAATACAAGCCCATCTAAGGGGTACTTAGTCATGCGTTTAATTAAAAAGAAAAAAGAAAATGTAAAACCAATCAAATCCATTAGTGGTTTGTGTTTTCAGATCTAATGCTGATAATTTTCAGCATTCACGGAAGGCAGGAGGGCAAAAAAATGATCCAGTGCTAGCTGTTCTGTCCATTTTAAGTTAGATTGACTTGGTACCTTTATGAAGTCGGCGTCGGGGTCACCAGTTTAGCTTACACCTCGTCGACACACTGTCATACATATTGATTGGTACAAATTTTGCTAAATAAACAGGTTAGGTATACGTTAAACATACACCAACATTAGCTACTTTTACTAAAGTGGTTCCCGTTCCCGTTATAGTAACAGGATGTAACATAATATGTGGTACAAAAAGTTGCATCAAAATCCGTTCAGTCGGTAGTTTTTGCAAACCAATGCAACCAACATATACAAAAAAATGTTTTGTGTTTAAAGACGCCTAAATAATTCAGTCAGTTTTTCTCAAATACCTTAAATGTACAAATATAATTCTGTTACAGCTTTATAATAGTAGACAGATATTGCTCTATTATGTTACTGTACATGTTCTTAAAATGTTGCCTTTCTTTTTTGTATCCTGTAAGTGTTAAAAACAACCGTTATAAGATAGTTTACAAGATTCTTTTAGACCTGAGACTTCTGATAGGTAATGAAAGCAAAGTGGTCGCCCATCGGTAGTTAGTGATGACATTGTTATAGATTAACTTACACAACACAGGCACATTACAACTAAGGTACTTACATACATAATATTGTAGCTGAAACGATTCAACCGCATTTCGTTACCTCAAAAGACTGATACACATCAAAACTCAATGTACTCATATGAGTACCGCACTCATCAACACGTTTTTAACGGCTTGCCAAATAATTAACCTCATAATTCATCTTAAATCGTCTCGTTGCTGGTGGTGAAAAATAGATTCTTTACCATAATAAATTATACCACAGAAGAAAAAGAGTGACATTGAATTAGATTTACCAAAAAATATTCGCATGCACGTAAGATTTTATTGTCTGTCTGATGGGTGAGCACCAGTATGCGTTATCTCTTGCATTTTACTTCCATCGAAGAAATAATTAATGTTAACAAATAGTGGAGCAACCACGAGTGGATGAACCAAATCAAGTTATCAATACTATATATCCATTTTTACAAATAACTTTGTATTACCAATATTTTATCATCTACTTTTTATAGGTATAATATTTATGCAATATGGTAATTGCATTTTATGATATTTAGCTAAATACATTTAAATTACAACGAAAATGAACAAATAAAATTTATTCTCAAAATATTAGTAATTTTATTATTCAACGTTTATTATAATTTTATAGCAACTATAGACAAGCATATTTTATAGAATATACGATAGCAACTTCTCGTAATTACCTAAATATAATTTAAGTAGTTATACTGTTATACGATCGACAATTTAGACAACGTAGAAGACTATAAATTATATAGGTAACTCGAACATAGACGTAATTCGAATACTTACTCAAAATTAAAAATTATTTTTGAAAGTCGAAAAACAGAAATTTAATGCGAGCAAGATTCGAATCTACGTCCTGAGTAAAAGAGAGAGAGAGAGAGAGAGTCCAGAACACTTCCCTGGATTTTAAGGGACGCGGTTCGAATCCTGCTCGCAATAAATTTCTCTTTTACCAGTTTAACAAATAATGCGTTTTATTAAAGTAGCTGAGCATGTCAAGTGTCAAAATACAATCATAAAGATTCAAGACCTTTGGTTTAAATGTCTATAATTATAAAAAATATATAATAGTTGCAGTAAATATAAGTACAACACAAGTAAATACACTTTGTAGACAACATCTCTATTATTGTACTCGTTCAACTTTTGGGCGATGTTGACGTAGTAAAAAGGTCTATTGATAATATTGGTTATTTATGTTTGTTTTACATGTATACATTGTATTTACGTTGTATAATTTGGTATAATATACGAGTATGATAACATAGCAAATATCGAATGTCCATTCGAAAAGGTTATTATTTTACACTGAAATGAAAACATTACTAAAATATATATTTGCGACATTTAACCTTATATAAACATTTATTAAAATGTGTGCAGATGATGTGGTGCTCGTGGAGTCGATGGCCATCATACAGTACTTGGAAGAGACACGTCCGGAACCGTCCTTGACACCAAACACTGCACTGTTGAGAGCTCGCATGAGAGAAATATGTGATGTACGTTTCTGAATAAAACATCTAACTTATTTAAGGGCAAAGAAGTTACATCGTGCAAAACAGCCAGCATGAAGTATGACTCGGTACTGCCAATTGGTTTCTACGCAAGTGTTCTGAATTCATGTACCAGTTCTCTTAATAATTTATATAAAAGCTTTCACATTTTATTTTCTCAGTGTTGCTGCAATAGTTTGTCATGCCATCACATATAACTGAACATTAAAAAAAACAATTACTGCAAATAAATCATTAAAATGCTACCTCTCTAATATTTAAAAAGGGTGGTAATAAGTGATACACTATCGATTAAACCTTTTTTAACCTAAGTGTTATGATATAGGCTCGGGTCGCGAGCGGAACGTACCGTCGTTGGAGTTCTGTGGATATTCCGGCGCAGATAGGGGAAACGAGCTCCGTTGTCGACAAGACCCACATGACTTTCACAATATAATACATACCTTTTACTAGCACGAAGCTATATAAATGCATTTTCTACTGCTTAAATAATAAGTGGTAGCTTAAAATTATGTATAGGTATTCATTTTTGTGATTATTATTTCGAAAACCTGGCACGTAGAGTTCTTTCAAACGTCTCGCAATCTCATGACACGCTTTTTTATTTTAGTATATATTTTTTGGTTCTCTTTGTTCCATGACATTTTAACTAGTTCCGGAACAAACATAATAATATGAGAAATATTTGATACGTTACATGAGCGGACTAGTGAATTGCTCGCCGATGACGTTTGGCGAATGTTGATTAGAAGTGTACTCTTATGCCAATCCGAGTTGAATAGGACCTTAAAGTTTTGCTCTTTACAAGTGGTTTTGTCCACTTTGTATGTACTTGTAGGTAGGTTGGAAAACGCGCGTTAATCTCTTGGACTCCGCATGGTCTGTATCGTCAGAAATCCTAATATATTATGTAATATAAACTTAGAGCATTATAATTCTCTTAGGTTATGGTGAAATTAAATGGTTATATTGCTAAATTTAATTAGAACATTCAGCAAAATTGGAAATAATAAAGTTGGGCTCCAGCTGTTCGACACATGGTAGTACACCATCTGTCGTGTAACCAACGGTGAAGTACCTACTTCGTTATTTTTTGGTGTTAGCTGCTCATTTCATGGTAAGCACTGGCTTGGCAGTACTCTTAGTATTGATGAGTCCATGAAGGGCGATTGCCACTTACCATCAGATGCACCGTGGCTCGTCTGCAAACATAACCAATAAAAAATAGGAGCTGGGATAAAAAAGATCTCTTTAAACAGCGTGCAACCAAATAAGTTCTGTAAAACATTCTTATATGTTAGGCAAAGAGTATTATAGTAAAGAGTAAATGTATTCATAAGTACATAGATTAGCAGTAAACGCACACGAATAAAGATCATAAATCATAACTTGGTTGGGATACTGTCAAAACAGAAGGTAATATTAAAAAGGGCTAACGACATAACTTTTGCTATAAATTCTCTAAAACTAAATTAATATTGGCAAATGAATTTTAGTATGTAATACCTACCTGCGCTTATGATAGATGATAAAACTGCAACAGCACCTCTCACCAGTGAAAGAATTATAATTACGACCAACCAAAAAAGGTACTTGTGGAAGCATGTCACTTTTTTTTTTTGCTTTTGGTGGCAGACGAGCCACGCCCGATGGTAAATGGTAACCGTCGCTCATGGACTCAACTATACCGAGAGTATTGTCAAGCCGCTGCTCACCATTTCATTTCACCGCTATGAAATGTAAGAATAAACGGCTATCTCCTGCTACAGCCAAAACGTAACGATGTGCTTCATGACTGGTCACACGGGAGATGGTGGTACCAACCCGCTCGGGCCCGATACCAAGTGAGTACTCCCACTTGGTACCCAGCCCTACCACCAGTCATGCAATGGATGATAATTGCTTACTTCCCTTAGTCGCCTCATACGACACCCGTAAGAAAGAATGGGGTGGTGACACTTGTATTCTTAGTCCGTCACCACACGGACACTTTAAAAAATAAAGCGCATGTTATATTTTCTTGGCTTAATAGGTTCTCTATTCTCCCTCGAGGTAGGCTGGTGAAGGTTTTCCTCACGGTATTTTCGTCTACATCGTGGATATTCAAACATTAAAGTAGTAGCCTATTTGTTGTATTTACTTTATACTAAATACTTTTAAAAATATTTTTGTAGACTATTGTCGCAGACATCCAGCCTTTACAGAACTACGGCTTAAAATCACACTTCGAGACAGAAGACCAATTCCAGAAATTTAGCACACATTTTGTGGAACATGGCATCCAGACTTTGGAAATTTTACTCCAGGAATCAGCTGGAAAATACTGTATTGGAGACCAAATTACAATAGCAGATGTTTGCTTTGTACCGCAGCTGTATAGCGCTTTAACCAGGTTATTTATGGATTGTAAATTAATAATTTTAAATTAGTTTTAAATTGATGAAATTGACTACAATGAAATCCAATACATTACAAAAAATTAAGTTAATGTCTTCTATGCGGTGGAACAGTGGTTGTATAGCTTTTCTTACTCCTTTTAAAAAAGAGAAATTTTGTAGTCTTAATTTATATAAAAAAAGATGTAAAAACACTATGGGTGTATACCTCATGTTATGTTTCGAATGTTATTTATCTTTCAGTTTACAAGCTTTCCTGTAACACATCAAATTAATTACTATTAATGGAGTTGAATTATTTTTTCTTCACCAACGATCAGAATATACAGCAAATAGGTACCCTTCAAATTGAAATTATCAATTACTGGAATTTAAATAAATTTAACTTTGCAAAGTTATGGGCGTAAATTGCAGGTGTGGCAGCTTTTAACCTAAGAAAAGACTGTCACTCTCGGCTTTATAATTATATATATTATAGAGTAACTAGTCTTTGCACGTGGCTCCGCCAAAAAGGTCGTTGAGATTAGAGAGAGAGGAGAAAAAGGTAGCGAAGGTTCCCGATATATAAAGTCTAAGTCTTATCAAGGGCTACCAAACACAAAAAGTTATAAAATAGTCCGTGCAGTAGCTTTTTGTGAAGCGCGAAACAGACAACAATTCTAAAAACATTTTGTGTTCAGGTACGCCTGAATAGACTAATAGAGCCTTTCTTTTTCCTAAAATGTACCTTAAATGTACAGACACAGCTCTGTTACAGCTTTATTATAGTACAGATTTGTATACCTATTACTCTAGCTTATCGTACCTATAAGTAAGGTACTTAAACTATGAACTTATGAAAGACGTAACAGTCAAGTAAAATAGTTTACTATGATGTTTAGTTTTCATTTCACATCTTGACTGTAAGGTACAATATAAACTTACTGTAGATATTTTTTTAATCATGCAGAGGTATATACTTATAGCCGTTAACGTGCATGTATTAAACCTTCATGCTTAAATAAGTATAATGTTTAATAACATTTACCAAGGCACGATGATCGGAATTAGCTGTGTGGTTAAATAGACTATTAATAGAACAGAGAGACTTATCTCCTAGTTTCAGAACCACTTTCTAGGTCTTGCTGAATAAATTAAATAATTATTATTTATGTATCAATATAATGTCAAATGAATAATTTATTCTTATTGCAGGTATTCGCTGGGCCTCAATAAGTACCCGACAGTCTCAAAGTTATACGAAACTTTAAATAATGAAAAGGTTTTCCAAGAAACACATCCGCAAAACATTCGCTTGAAGAAATGATATGGAATGAAGATCCAATAATTAAGAATCCCTACACAAATAATGCTTTCGAGTTATTAAAGGATTCTAATAAAAAGAAACATCTACATTATTTATTGAACTTAATTTTAATCCCAGTCTATTCCAGTATTTATATCATTTAAAATAATTTCACAGTAAAAACATTTTCAAAGACAAGCTTTAATTACAATGACTAAATATTTTATATAGGTATCTATTAGAATAATATCCATTTTTATGGCAGCCATTTTGAAATTCAATATTGTGGATTTTACTTTTTCATTTTCGTGTATTATCACCGGGAAGCTAGTAATAATTAAGAGTTTTCAATTCCATCCATCAGCCTTTCAACGTCCACTGTTGGACATAGACCTCCCCAAGAGAACGCCACAACGAGCAGTCCCGTCATGGGGGATAATGCCGTAATCGCCACGCTTGGCAGGCGGGTTGGCTATCTCAGTGGATTTTGTTAATAATAGAGGAAGTGCTGCTGCCCACTCCCGCGGTATTCTCTCAGTCGGCCCTTACGACTCCCATAGGTAGAGAGGAGTGGGACAATACTAAAGCCGGCCCCACACGGCACAGTTTTCAATTATATTTTGGTAATTGAACAGTACATTTTCCATTTAATATCTACACACCGTGTAAGTAGAAGTGTGGACGCATGTTCATATTTCGCATATTTAACTAAGCTAACGTAATAAGCGGAAAACCAGTTGGCGTTTACGAGGCACGGTTTAGACTAGACTGCAGTATTACTGAGATTTCTCTGAAGGAAATACTCACTAGCAATCTTGCACTACTCAGGATTTAAACTCAAGGCTTCGTGATTAGAAATGGCACATAGTCATCACTAGAGCAATGAGACTGTACATTAATATTTGACAGTTTTATGAAATACCAGTCATTCCGACCGACTATTGCACGTCCATTACTACAGTATGACAACATTTCTACAAACCTCGTCTTTGAACTTTTTACTAGAAACCTTATCAGAGCAATAACAGTTTGTCAGTTTCATAGCAATGTTTTTGAGTGCATAAAAGGAATAGATATTAACTTTATGAAGGTGCTAGATTTTCTTGTGTGGCAGAGATGGGATATAAACAAATTTTTAAATAAAATTAACCAAATTGAATGTGAACTTCGGGCCACGTACCTACGGACTTGTTTCCATACTGGGGATAATTCTTAAAACAGCGAGCATCCAAATATAAAAAAAAATATTAACTAAGACGAGAAAGAAGGAGGACGAAGAAATATGAAACAGAAGATGTTAACTGAGGGGGGTTGAACCCGCGTCTTCTGGATCACCGACATTTCACAAGCTCAGCCATACATGTTACCGACGGTCTTTTCATTTAATAAGCGATTTTAATTTTAAGATTCATTGTGACGGGGTTACCTTTTTTTTTTGTTTTTGTTAAGGCGGGAAAAAATGTTCCTATCCGCACACCCCGTCGTTCTGGGCAACGAACAGGATAGTGTGGGGCCTTTACCCACTAAAGAAACCCGCCGTGTGCCGTCTCTCCGCCTTTATTGGCAGGCCACTGGAATTATGTTACATTCCTTCGGCGGTAATACGGGGTTACCTAGGTATTTCTATATGAACTACATATTAATGTGCGTCTTATAGCTCTAAGCAAAGAGTAAGTGTATAAACAGCATCAATAAGCGCGATATTACAAACTATACATACTCGTATAAAGTTTCTATTGATTAAGAGAACTGAGTACTTAGCAGCATGATAAATTGCTAAATGTGAATTGCTCTACATATTTAGGTCACAGTTTGTATCTATAATATCTATGTATTTGTGTATGAAGTTTCCAGGAATTGGTTTCTTAAGTGTCCGTGTGGTGACAGACTAAGAATACAAGAGTCACCACCCCATTCTTTCCCACGGGTGTCGTATGAGGCGACTAAGGGAAGTAAGCAATTATCATCCATTACATGACTGGTGGTAGGGCTGAGTACTAAGTGGGAGTACTCACTTGGTATCGGGCCCGAGCGGGTTGGTACCACCATCTCCCGTGTGACCGGCCATGAAGCACATTGTTGCGTTTTGGCTGTAGCAGGAATTAGCCGTTTATATTTCATTTCATATCTGTGAAATGAATTGGTGAGCAGCGGCTTGACAATACTTTCGGTATAGTCGAGTCCATGTGCGACGGTTACCATTTACCATCAGATGGACCGTGGCTCGTCTGCCACACCATGCAATAAAAAAAAGGAACAAATGCGGTAACTTTAAGTTTTTTTTAACTATAGTCAGGAAGTCGGTTGCAGAAGTGTATTGGGGAGGTCATGGAAGATGATTGGCACTTACCATCAGCCGTATGCTACCTAAACAATTAACTCAAGTTATCTAGATGACACAAAGAAGTGAATTGTTCTTCCATCCAATGGACGCATGATGGATGGTAATGCCTTACCAATGCCCAAATGGAGTTTTAGAATCTACTTCTTTAAAATCAAATGAAAGATGAATGAATGAATTTTGCTCCTCGTGGCGGGGTACGGATAATTCCAGCAATGACTATATTTTCTTGACTATCTTGCTTAAAGTAATGTGATGATTAGAACTCAGTAGGTATTTTGTATTTTTCAGCAACAAATTTAGTAAAAATATAGAAATATCACAGTCTCTATGGTTTAGACTGTAGAAATATATATCGTAACGACGACGTAAGAAAGCGAATAGGTATGAAAGAGAGTATTGGTGTAAAGATGCGAAAGGGAATGCTCCGATGCTTCGGATATGTGGAAAGATTACCTCATACCTGTTATTTATTTTCTGTCCCTCTACTGGGCACAGGTTTCCTCTGACGGTGAGAGGGATTAGGCCATAGTCCACCACGCTGGCCCAATTTGGGTTGGCAGACTTCACAAGCTGTCGAGACGATGTTTTCCTTCACCGTGCGGTGATAAATTGTAAACAAATACACACATAATTTCGAAAAATCTCGAAATGTCAGAGTTGTGTGCCGTACAAGGTCCATACATTGTTACCTTCAGGGAATTGCTCCATTGTTATTTTAAACACAAAATGGAAAATGTGAAATCGAAAATAACAGTCACGAGCAGGATTTGAACCTGCATCTCCAAGATACCGTCCATGCAGATACTTTGCCAATTCAGCCATCGTGACATTTAACTATATTTGCCTTAAGCTTAATAATGAAAACATAATGATGGTTTCACATTATATTCAATTTTTAATCATTCTTGATATTTTAAAAAAACTGAATTAAGCAGTAAAAATAAACTTTCTAAAGAAACTGATTTAAAAAATTGATGCTACATAAAAAAGATGTTGCTCGGGTATATCAAATGAGCCCCGCTCTCTCACCTTGTTACATACTAAAGAGAAAGCGACGTAAACGAGAGCTTATATACTTTAGCGCAGTGTAGAGATGGTACAACCTATTCATGGTGCTATTTTATGATTCAATATTATGCGAGTCAGGAGCTTAATTTAGTTAAAAAAAATAGAGTTTTTTATAGACAATGTAACAGTAAAATAGTTAGTTTTAAATAACGACATCCTGTGCCGAGTGTTGTGGGTTCGATTCCCACACTGGACAATTTTTAGTATAATCCATAAATTACTATTCTGAGTCTAGGTGTACCAATTGTATGTTGGAAAAGTCAACCGCAGAACTTTGTGAAAAAAAAATGTTAGTTATTAAGTTATTTCCTATCTTCTTAGAAAGCGTGGAAGTACTTAGTTTGGCTAGCGCATAGACTACTTACTGATACTAATTGATATTCGATTCGGCACGGGTCTCCTCTCAGAGTGAGTGAGATTTGAGGCATAATCTCCCACGCTGGCCCAGTGCCAGTTGGCAGAATTCACAAGCCATCAAGAACATCTCTTATGCAGATTTCTCTTATCGAACAGTGGTAATTTGTAATTGAATACACACATCGTTTCGAAAAAATAGGGGTATATGCTCTCGATACCACTATCTTTACAATCCTTGGTTTTACCATAGGCTATTATTACTGTTAGCGGACAGCGGAAGGCCGTTTTGTGAGTACTAGTCGGTTGTCTCTACCTACCCCTCTGGGAATCAAACGTGAATCTATGTATATATTATGCACTACTAAAAATAAGATTTAACTACTACTAATAATTTGAAGACGAAATGTATACACTGTCAATATTTTATTAAAAATTCAAACGCACTTTTTCACATTACTAAATTAAATTGAATATACTAGACTTACTAGAGACTACCACTATAATTCTAACTCATCAGATCTTCACTCACATAGATTGCTACGTTTTCATTAAAATTCAATTCGTGTGGTAAGTGCACATCTTATGGGATAAAGAATATTGTGATTTAATATAGTGTAGTGGTCACGCACGCTTCAGGTTAAATGTAAAGGTTCTCCTCACGGGTTCAAATTTATGTTATCTAAAGCTGATCTAGTATTTAAGTGACTCTAGGTTTAAGTATAACGAAGCACCATCCATCTTATATTTTTAATAGGAAACCCCATTACGTCATACGTCCCTGTATGTATAAATAAAAGGTCGCGGGCGTATCGGATTGCCCTTTTATTGGATTTCAAGATTGATGAATTAGATTTGCACCTATTTCAGCACTATACTTATATATGTATGTATAGTGCAATGCGAAAGTGATAGGATGTAGGCACAGGGGGGAACTGAGACTCACCTACCTAGACTAAATCGGTCATGTATTGAAGAAAAGTGGAATCAGGAGTCTCCGAAACCGGTGAGCGTGTATGAAGAAAATTCTGAATGTATGTATAGGAAGCGAGAGATGTATGCAAGAATAGAGCTTTTTGACACTCTGTTCTCTCTGCCTACCCCGCAAGGGAGATGGCGTAATGATAAGTAAGTAAGTATGGTATTAGTATTGTTTTATTACAAAGTATTATGCACCGGTGACGGTAAACATAGTGAAAAACTTGCAGACTTGAGATATTTTATCGACAGTTTGTGAGATGTCAGCAATTATTGAAATTGTGAGGTGGTCTGAGAAGATACACAAACCAAATAAGATTTTATGAGGTAATGATAGCTTTAAAAAAGACTAGGTATAGGTATATTGTTGATGTCCGCCTTTTTACTGTTTAGGAATAGGTACAGAACTCGGGAAGAAAAGCAGAGTTCTGTGGGAGAAAATTATTATCATCTATCATCAAACATTTTTGATATATATTTTTTTAGTATTTGACTTGCTCCGCCACTTTTAAAAGTACAAATTACCTGTGAATAAGGAAAAAAGAGATTTTTTGTACGAGCGGGAATTGAGCCCGCGTCCCAAATGTGATAAGGAGATTGGGATGATCGAAAAGATCTGTACGATAGCTCAGTGGCTTAGAGCATTTCCCCGGATTGGAAAAGACGCGGGTTCGATTCCCGCTCGTAGAAAAAAACTCTTTTTCTATTATCAAATTTGATATTTTTAATGTTAAATATATAACAGATACGACAGGAACACAGTCTAATCTTTTTCTAAAAGTTTCTGATTTTGTACCATTCTTTTTCTTTTTTCTCAATCATTTTCTACTATTACTGAGTCATAACTTGTCTTACAAGATATATATCCTAGCTCCTGCGCTATTTTATTTTTAATCATTTACTGTGCTGCTTAAAAGCGAACTCCTAATATTGGCTTTATGTACCGTACAATAATTGTGTATCTCATATTGTTATAAGTTATATCTGTTGCTTCTCCGAAAAATAAATAAAAGTTCTAGAATACGGAACACAAACCTACAGAGGTTTAATCATCACTTATGCGAGACGCTAGTGTGACTTATTTTGACAACTCTCAATTTTTTCTAAATCCCCACAAAGTTAGAAAATTAGTTTAAGTTTCGGAATGTTCTGAGCAAAAAATTATGAAGTTGAACAACCCCTAAAATAGTTCGTTTAAAAACAATAAAAATAAGTCTCTATTAGACAGTTGGCCTACAATACACAAACAGCGAATTGAATTTAATCGATTGAGCCAGTTGTCAACAATATTTTCATGTATCAAATTAATGTTTGATTATGTCCATGTGGTTTAGGAATCTAATATGCGCCATATTATCGCATTGTTTCAGGTGCATTCGAACGGATGCATTAATATCATACCACGCTAACAAGGCTACGACTATTTAAAGTACAAGATTTAGCTTTTTTAGTTTATTTTATAGTCTACTCGTGACCACGGCTGGTGAAACTCAAAACGTCGAGGTTAGTCAAAATAATAGTATTTTAAGAAGTCCCGTTTTAATGTCTTATAATTAATATAAAAAGTTTAAAAAGACAGAAGAGAAAGAAATATATTTTTATTGTGTAAAGTACTATATTAAAAATCCATGAACATAAATGCATGGTGCTGTGAATAAAAATAAGTAACTTCGAAAAATTATATGATTTATGTTTTATCGTGAAATATTACGAAACCAAATACGTAGAAATTTCTGATGGCGGAGTGGTTTAGATACTGGCCTCCCGACCGTGTGTTGTGAGTTCGATTCTCACCCCACACGGGACAACTCTTTATGTGATCCATAAATGGTTGTTCTGAGTCTGGGTGTACATAACATAGATCACGCCTGTATTCCCCGAAGGGGCAGGCAGAGGTGTACATAATCACGATTTTTAAGTCCCACGTAATAGTGGTGAGCCTATTGCCGCCTACGTAATAGTGGGTGTGCCTATTGCGGTCAATTTGTAACATAGTATACCTACATATAGTAGGTATATGTAACTCTACTGGTGTTTAAATATTATTATTACTTACGTACAAGTTGTAGTAAGTAAGTCTATTTAAACCAACAGTTGGCAATCCCTGCTCCTCTATTAACGTTCATTATATTGACATCATTGCACTAAAGATGGCAAGCGATATGATAAGTTGATGCGATGTAAGGCAACAGTATCTTTCAGGCCGTCGTCTCTGGTACGTCGGCTTGTCATGTCCGTCCCACGAGGACGGCCAGAGGCTGCCCACCAGCCACTAATATATCCTTAACGCGCCCACCGGGATGGGCCCTAATGTAAATAAGCACCACGGAACATACTCGTATTTATTCGGGTCGCAATGGCTCCACAGACAAAAGGACTATTGTTCCTTATATTTTTTTGCGTACTTAGTACCGGCAACGGAGATGGTAAGTAAATATTTTTCTATTAATTTAATGCTTTTACTTGACACAATGTTTACCTAGTATGGGTGATTGTAAAGCCTTTCGAAATACAGTTTGAAACAATAAAAGCTAAAATAAAATTTACATAACGAATTTATAAATGAAAACTAGCCTTTGCCTAGCTAGTTTTTAGGTTATATCTCAGGTTCCCGATAAAGAAGCGGGATAAAATGTATACCAGTTTTTAAGTCCTATCAAGAGCTATCAAATAAGAAAGGTTATATCAAAATCCGATAAGTAGTTTTTGCGTGATGCGCGACCGAACAAACAGACATAAAATTTAAAAAAAATGTATTGTGTTTAGACACGCCTATATAACCTAATACAGTATTTTTTCTCAAATATCTTAAGCACATATCTTATCACAACTCTGTTACAGCTTTATAATAGTATAGATTATGTCGTTATATCATGTAAAATTTAGATTTAGTCTGTAGGAATTTTATAAAGACCAAGCATATATCAACATTGGTATTTTTTTTGGTTGGATATAAGAGTATTTCCAGTATTTATTTAAAGTATTTATAAAACATGGCGACGGGATGATACGAGAACGACAATAAAACGATATTTTTTTGTTTGACTGTCTGTTTTAGAGCTCTGAAATTACTGAACGATTTAACATGGTTTTCACGGGAAGACAGAGCTTAGCTTGGAACGAAATAGAGGCCTACGAACCTACCAACTTCATGGTTTTTGAAAATTAATTTCCATGTTAACATTTTAGATGTAGCTGAAATATTTGACGTGCTGTCGGTCGTGCGTGATATAACCGACCTGCCTGAAGGTGTGACGAGAATCCCAGGGCGGTGTCAGTCACCGTTGTTACCCGAAGAAGAGTACACTGCTATCACCCTTAACGAAAATGCAACACTACACCAACTCGCCGCTGGAATGTTTTATAATACGTTCCCAGAAGACTTCTCTATACTGGCCGTAGTCCGACTACCAGGTATTAATAAATATATACAGTAGAATCCGTTTATTATGACTTTATTATGACGTCTATATTCACCAACCGCTTATTATGACGTAATTACACGGCAAACTTTGGTTTTCATATAAAATCCTTTATAACTAAGTCGGATATAATGACTTAGCTTATAGTGACATGTCGCTTATTGTGACCCATTTTTAATAAATTGCGTCCAGTTATAGTGACCGGCATAATTCCTAACACCTTCGGCAGTGTTCGGGAGAGTCACGTGATACCCGACGACGTTCGGCGCGTGCATGGTTTTTTTTGTTTTGAGTCTCGGTGGGTAATTGATTTTGTTTCTCTCTATTCAAATAATAACATACAAATAAAAATAGGACATTGTTTATTTTCTACAATAAAATATAAACATCTGAATTGAGAACCTCCTCTTTTTTTGAAGCCGGTTAAAAATCCTTTGTATGACGTCCACTTAGTATCACGAGTTTGTTATGTCCCTGCGATGTCATTATAAACGGATTCCACTATGTATATAATAGCTGTGTTTACCCTGTCGTTAAAGACTATGAATTGACATTACATCAATGTCCAATCCAATCCCATGGGACCCGAGGGTGTTGGGCTGGAATCGGTAGGGTCTGGTACACGGCCGTCTCTTGATAAGTACTGCCAGACCGCGGTGTAGATACGTAGCGGCTAGGGCTAGGCATATAATGTCCCTGACCACAGCAAAAGAGGCAAAGTTGAACCGACTGACAATGTCACATTATCTTCACATATCATACAGCCATAAAATAAAATCGTTTTTTTTCTCTCTGGCTAACCCGCACGGGAGGTGGCGTGATGATAGGTAAGGTAAATGAAACTCGTTGTGTTTTGCCTGTAAGGGGAACGTAGTCTATCACCAATGCCTTTTTGAGCGTGATGGACCTTAAAGATCCCTCGAGGCTTCCCCTCTGTCATTGCGTTGCTACTTTCAAGGGTGCTGCTGGTGTGGTGCATAAGTCTATAATAAAAAAAAATTTAGAGATATCAGTTACAATACATTAAGAAAACTTTTAATATATCTGTTCAAAAAATTTACTCATTAATAGTATTTTTTTGATTAGTTATGATAAGTCATTTCAAAGGTTTTATAAAATCTGTTTCATAAACAGAAACGGAACAAAACCCCGTGTTTGTTTTATACTCTGACGCTGGAGATGAACAGCTGCAACTAGTTGTGGGTAACTTGATAGAACTGTACTATGAAGATACCCGCGGTGATCCATCCGACCATGAACTCCTCACCTACCGTGTTGATATAGCCGATGGCAGGTAAGTAATTGTTTACTTACTTCCCTATAATTTATTACGACCAAAGTAATTGAAAACTAAAGAAAGGATGCAGATCTGTATATAGTAAGTATAAAATAAAGTCGCTGCCTGCATCTGTTTCTCCGTAAAATTTTAAAACAAAAGTGCACTGTTGCCATTTTATTTAAAAAAGGTTTTTTTTTATTTCATAATATTAAACTCTTATTTAATAATAATATGTATTTAATAATAAATGAGTTTATTATCTTCCACAAAGGTTTCTTAACAACTAATTTTACATAATAAATTAATAGTTCCAGCCTCTGTGGGAGACTGGTATCTGCACTAGGAAACCCTGTCACACAGATCGCCAGGCTCTTTCACCGTCTTATAAACAAGTCATCCCTAAGATTACCTTAATTAGTATAATGCAACCCTGCGAAGCAAGGGCGGACCTTTATTTATCAGTAAACGTATAATTAGTTAATTACAAAGGTTCTATGTCAAAATGTTGAAGGGACGGGCGAGCGTAAGTACCTAATAATTAATATACACGCGTAATAAATGATTATTGGAAATTAATAAATAGGTATATGTTATCACACAATAATGATAAATTTGTTCTCAATAATATTCAACGTTATTTACAGTTTTTCTCTTTGGTTCGAAACAACTCCAACCTAGCTTTTACCCCCCATAGTAAGCTCCTTACCTGCCACAGGTTCTGTTAAAATAATGCTAAATATAAAAAAATGGCATCAAATATATCATGAGTGTTAAAAATAGTGTTTTTTCTTGATATGTGTGTGTATATATTATTTTACAAGTACAATATATGATAAATAGAGACATTTTAAGATTGAAAAATCAGTTGTTCTGCGTGAAGCAAGAGTAGTACACACCTCAACGCTTCGCTTATGAGGCGTGCAATAATATTTTGGGCGCTTCTTTTTAGATTTATGAAAGACTAATTTTTATATTAAAGAAGTATGTAACTATCAGGATCAATATCGTAACAGCAGAAATATGGTATGAATATAGAAATATATGTTAGTTCATTTTAAGTTTGATGCAACTCATTATAACGCCTTAGAGATAATTATAAATGAAACAGATAAATTTTCAATATCTTTAGGCAACATACAAATGTTCTAGTTTTTATTTATATCTCACTGCTTTATTCGCATTTACTTGGTAAATAGGTACCTTATAGAGTTTACTTAAATATGGATATTGGTAATTAAGTAGGTAGTAAGTACACATTGTTCCAACTTGTTTGCTGAAATGAGCAACCCCGTTTACCACACACCAGTTACAACTTGCGATCGCTTGTTAATGATCCAGGATTCGAACCCGGGACGTAGGATTTGCGACTAAAACACAGTAGGCACAAAACAGTAAACTACTATTTGTGTTTCTATGGAACTTCAAATCAGAATTATGTTTATTTACCAATTATTATTAATTCATTCTTTTACATATTTTGAATATTTGTTAATAGATGGCATCGAATAGCAATTAGTATTAAAGGTGACTCGGCTACGCTGCTAGTAGACTGTCAAATCCAAGAAACGCTGCCATTAGACCGAAAGCCTGGAAGCACTTTTAACTTGGCCGGAGCTATAGTTGTTGGTTCTCAGGTCACACCAGATCAGTATTACGAAGTAAGTATAACAACAAGTTTATCAAATTTTGTTGTATAACATAATCATATTATGGTAAGATAACTTGTGAATTTAACGGATTTAGAACGATGTTATTACTGACATGTCTGAAAATCACTATTCAAATCTCACGGAATTGAAATAGGTCAACTACATAGAAATTTCGATGTCATAAGATAATAAAGCGGATCTGTACATATAGTCTCATAGTTATACACTAGCAGAGTAAAGTCCTTATCAACGTCTATCTTCTTCTTATGAAAAACCTTACAACGGAATCCAGGCGCATGTGGCGATCGTGACATTAGTTGCGGATGCACGTGCCTCAAGCACTGGTGTTAGTTATTCTTGAATTTGCTGTACTATACAATATGTAGCCTATGAAATAAAGATATTTTAGAATTTGAATTTGTCTATATCTCCGCATTGTTCTTCAAAACCATGCAAGTAATTTTGAAATAGTTTTAACTGTGGTTTAGGTAATTTTCAAACAAAAGATTTAACATAATTACTTTCGGATGATCAATTGGTTAAGAAGATATACGATGCGAAAGTGAAAGGATGCAGGTACAGGGGGAGAACGAGACTAAGCTACCTGCACCATATCGGTAGTATATTGAAGGAAAGTGGAGTCGGGTGTCTCTGAAACGAGCGTGTATGAATGTGGATGAGGAAGCGATAGATGTATGCAAGAATATTCTTTTGCCACTCTGTTCTCTCTGCCTACCCTGCAAGGGAGATGGTGTAATGATAAGTAAATCATTATATTTTTGTTACAAGATTGTATCCTTACCAAATCAAGGAGGGTCGTTAGAAATAATACTATAATTAAAATATATATTTAAATCTTATCAGAATAGAAGAAGCTACAATCATTTCTAATTGTATATTATTAATTTATTACCTACTTGAAGAAACTGTACTGAATAACTGAAGAAAATGTTTAAAGTTGAAATTAAATTAGGTAGATTTTCTCTTTTGAGTCATTCTAGACGAGATTAATGTAATTATTAAAATACCTCTAGGTATAATCGACCTCTCATCGAGTCTAGAGTTCTCATATACATCATAGTATTATAACGATTGCGCCATTGCGCTTTCACTAATTAATTTAGATTGGAGTCTATACCACCGGATTATCAAATTTATTCCGAAAATATCTGCAGGTTCTGACTGAAAGAATACAGAATAGTCCTTTAGATAATAGAATAAGACACAATAACTTAATTAAATAACATGAAATGTTCAATGATTTTAAAAATTAATTTAATTGCACTGATCCGACTTTTAAGAATTATATTAACTGTTCTTTTTTTAAGCCATGTACAAATATTTGACTAAAAAGATAATTAGTTTTAATTATTATCTACTTCGGCTAAATCTCTGTAGGGTAACACTACATCGGTCTAAAATCTTTTTTATTCATACAGGGTGTCCGGTAGCAGATTTATGTTTTTAAAAAAGAATATCTCGAAAAGTTATAAACGACTTTTTGGCGGGCTTTTCAAAGGGCGGTCTTTGTTCCTATTTAATATTTAATAAAACAATTAACTGCTTCAACGACATCCCGTGGCCACCTAGGTCAGTAGACTTTTTTAAGCTTTTATACTTTTTTTAAGGAAGTATCTCAAAAGTAAAGTGTACGCAAACAATTGTCGTATAATCGCACCGTTAAAGAAAAATATACGCAATACAAAATACATATTCCAAATTCAACCAAGTTGGCTTCAGCGCGTGGCATTAAATATAGTAGACCGTTTTCAACAGTATATGCGGCTGAACGGACGACACCTTAAGGATATTATTTTTAAAAACTGTAATTCGCAAAAGTCTGGTGTACTTAGAATTATTTAATAAATTCATAAGTTAGGAGATTTATTTTATTCCATCCATCAGCCTTCCAACGTCCACTGCTGGACATAGGCCTCCCCAAGAAAACGCCACAATGAGCGGTCCCATCATGGGGGATAAAGCCGTAATCGCCACGCTTGGCAGGCGGGTTGTTGTTGTTAATACTCGAGGGAGCGCTGCTGCCCACTCCCGCGGTATTCCCTCAGTCGGCTCTTACGACTCCCGTGGGTAGAGAGGGGTGGGACAATTCTAAAGCCGGTCCCACACGGCCACACGGTTATTTTATTAGCTTTTAAAAAACATTTATCCGCCAATGGACATCCTGTAGAAAGTGGCTAAAGGTAATAAAAAGATACACAGTATACAAAATACGAACACCTTAATCTTCAGGTGATCAAGGCCCCTTGCCTAATCAATTATTCACATAATTTTTGTAGACATGACGGTGCAAATTATGCGGTAACCTTTAAAAAAAGGTTTTAACGAACTCATCACGCTAATTACAGACGCGTACCTACTTTCAGATAAAGCTAAATATTTAGAAAACATCATGAATGAAACATACATAAAATAGGTATTTAACTATAAAGTCTGTCCAATAGATATGGTAGCTAGTTTAAAGGCAATTTGGTCTGCGTAATAATAGTTTACCTACTAAGCTATTAACAGATAAACTCAACACTTACTCTACACTGTAGTCTAAAAGAGACACAGATAACATTATATTTGTCTCGAGTCTGGATATACTGTTACGTGTAATGTATTATAATTTATATAATAAAATTTACCTTTCAGGGTGATATCGAAATCCTACAATTCGCTGACAAACCAGACACCGCATACGACATGTGTGTTACTATAGCTCCTGACTGCACTTCGTCTGGTTCAGCATATGTTCCTATACCATCACTGCCAGATCTTGAGATCAAACCCATGGTTTATAGCGAAAATATAGAAAGATTATATGACAGAAACCAGTCTGACAATTTATGGAATAAACCAGTACTCACGACTACTCGTCCTTTGTGGCAAGTAGCTGCCAATTCCTATCCTGCTGCCAACCAGTATTTACCATCCACAGAATATGGTAAGTTATGCAGAGTTGATTTGAAGAATATTTTTTTCATTTCATAGCCTAATTTTAAAAAGGCTATAAGCTGCCTATTGCCGCACGCGCATACTTCACTTCACACTGACCTTTAGAAGCAATTAGAGAGTATGTGGGGGCAAAAAAGTACCGAAAAGTGAATGCTTGTTTTGCAGTTGTACCTAATAAATACTAGCAAAAACCTCTGCCTTTCTGGATGTACAAGATGAAAAACGTACAGAAATCACACTTAAAATAGTAACAGCTATTTGGAAATGTTGGAAATATTTATCCTGTGTGGTATTATAAAAAACTTGAACACTTACAGGACCATTATACCATTCTTCTTCTTTTTATTTTATAGTCATTTCATATTTAAATGATTACACCTGTAAAATTATTTCTACAGATGAAAATAGCATTTTCGGATCATTCACGGATGCTAATGAATTCATGCCAGCTTCGTCAGTACCTGAGGAAAGCAATAACGTTGAAGTTCATCACACTACACCAACAGTAAGAGAGTTACTTACATCATATTACAATTTTCAACTAACTATCTATAACTAGTATTAAACAAATTGTTGCCTGCGTCTGTTTGTTTATCTGTACAGGGGGGTTAGAATGTATCTCACTAAAACGTATCGACATCGCATCGTGTCATTGTGATTGGTTGAGAGATCACTGTGATTGGCCGAGAGATTATTGCAACATCACGTGTCAGTTTCTCTACCAATCACAAGCGAGACGACATGATGTCGATACGATTTAGTGAGTTACATTCTATGGGCCCAGGGGGGTTAGGCAGAATCTCATATCTCACATGTGGATCGTATCGTGATCACTGTTATTGGTTGAGAGATCACCGTGATTGGCCAACGGATTATTGTGACATCACGCGTCGATTTCTCAACTAATCACAGGGATTACGATAAGATCGATATGTGAGATATGAGATTCTGCCTAACCCCCCAGGAGTCATATTAACTTATTATTCCGAGTTCTGTCTCTGTGCTCACTCCTTCTAAGTCCTAATAATTAACACATGCTAAGGCTAAAGCTAGGGGACACAAGTAAACGACCGTCTTACTCCAGAACTGGTTTATTACTACCAACAGGTACCGCTACCGCTCGCAGCGTTGGTCGCTCGGCGGTGCGCGTTAACATACACTTCACAGATACTAGCAAATTTTCGGAAAAAAAATAAACTTATAATGTATATGGGTACCACAAAGTATTAAAAACACGACATACACGCCAATCTTCTGTGAGTGGGTGGTACTTCCCCGATTTAAGAAAGCCATAAAAAATAGACTTTGTAAGAAAGGTTATTAACACTGTTTCCGGATTATCTTGAGGATAAAATAAAATGGGCTTGAGTTGCTCATTCATTCATTAATTTTCACAATTATTTTATGAGAAGTTATAAGAATTATATTAAATTGTAATAAATTGGCAGTTTAAAAAAGTGACCCATGAGTTTCTCGCCGGGTTCTTCTCATGAAAGGCTTTACTACGGAATTCGACCGCTTGTGACGATTGCAATTGCCCCTTTGTTATTGCGGATGCACTCGCCTCAGGCACTCGTGTTAATATTAGTATATTCTTGATGATTTTAAGTTTTTTTTTTTATTGCCCAGGATGGCAGGCGAGCCACGGCCCACCTGATGGTACGTGGTAACCATCGCCCATGGACTCAACTATACCAAGAGTATTGTCAAGCCACTGCGCACCATTTCTCTCATCTCAGATATGAAATTATATATCAGATATGAAATTATATTATCAGATATTAAATAGATATGAAATTAAAGAATAGTGCCATATAATAGGCCTATAAAATAAAGATATTTTTAGAATTTGAATTTTGGTAGCGCACGGCGCGCGGGGTGAGCTTGCGATATGTATTTCTGATATATTTTATTCTTCTAGTTTTTATAATAGGACTCATTTATAAATACATATGTGTGTATAATAACTACCTGCGTAAATACTATTGATTTATAATTTCAATTTATAAACAAGACTTATACTGAAATGTGAAAAGATCTTATGTTTAAACCGTGAAATTATTATTACAATACAGTCTAAACAAGGGGAGGATGATGTAACGGATGTAACCGAAGTCACCGTCACGGAGACGTCCTACTTCCCTTCTATTACGACCACCGAGGACTCCGACTGGCTCACGCACCCACCGGATATTACCCAAGTAAGATAACGTTACTTTGTTCTTTAGTGATTTTTTTTCTTTTTTACTTCACATAAGTACTTGCATTAACCGATTATGTACAGTAACATACGCTTACCTATATTTATAAACGTATTATAGTCATCAACGTATATCCTACTAGCATAAATCCAGAAGTTAGTGAAGATGTTTGGATATTTTTCGGCACGCCTAAACGACTGAACGAATTAAAAAAAACTAGCTTTTGCCCGCGGAAAAGCTAGTTTATAGGTTATCTCAGGTTCCCAGTATAGTAGCGGGATAAAATATACCAGATTTTATAGTTTTTACGGGATTGCCCGAACAAACAAACATATAATAATTCTAAAATATGTTTTATGTTCTTAAATTTACAGCCATAGCCCTGTTACAGCTTTATAATAGTACTAGCTGACCCGGCGAACTTCGTACCACCATATATTTTTTCATGAATAAATATTGCAATTATAAATTGAGATATATAGTAGCCTATCTCTTAAGTTGGAACAAAACACACATTTAAAAAAAGAAAAGTTAGAATCGATCCAGTAGTTTCGGAGTTCATCCCGTACAAACATCGTGACACTGGAATTATATATAATAGATAGATTTGATAGATGGATAGATGAGACACAGGATTTATATATTATAGGATATATTTAATGGCGAAAAATTAATAGTTTGCATAGTACATGAACATAATATGTGGACCTAAACACTGAACATGGTTTTGTTGGTATTTGTGTGCATGAGCCGTGTAATTACAAGTTTGGCATGGTTTTATATGGCTTCATTAGATTTCTCGTAATGCTCTGTCTATATTTTTTAGTTAGTCTGAGGATTTAAATAAACTTTTTCAAAATGACATATAAATGAAAGAATAACCTATAACCATTTGTGTCGCGGTCTAATGGTTTAATGTCATAGTCTAATGTCAGTTTCACAAAATCAAAGAATTATATTATATCAGCATGTAGATTGTAACTTTCCAAATGTTTCTAGGACAATTCGTCGTCTGGCTACGATACAGAGAAGGAGTACTATGACTACGGTAGCTCTGGAAGTTATTTCGGCCCGAGAGGATATCCAGGACCTCCTGGTCCGCCAGGGCCAAGAGGACCTAAGGGTGAACCGGGGAAAACTGGCACTGAAGGAGCACAAGGGTTCCCAGGAGCACCGGGGAACGTATTTGTTATTCCTGTGCGTCATTTTATATCTATAATTAGCACTAATTTGTTTGCTTTCTTATGTTACTTTAGTAACCATAGACTTCTTATAGGTTTAACTGTGATCTATAGGTAAAGAACTAATTTCTTATTTTTTTACATTTTAGGCCCAGTAGGTATAAGGAGGTCAATTTTCAGATATTTTGTTTATAAAAAATATGTGTATTTAAGACTCTCCCAACGAGCTCTTTTATATGTCATACCATATAGACTGCAAAACTATTTTTATTTTCTATTTTACACCTTAAAAATGAGTGTTTGGGTCACTCACACAGATTTCAACTCAATCGGTCCAGTAATTTTGAAGAAACATGACAACGGCAGACAGATACACAAGAGATCCTATAAGGGTTCCGTTTTTTGCTTTCGAAGTATGGAACCCTAAAAAGACATCTCGCCGGAGACTTTACAAACATACGCAAGTTCACGGACACAAAATACACTCAAACTAAACACAACAATCACAAGCTATCGTGAGTCACCCAAAGAATTGCGAGGAGCGAGGGAATTGAACCCACAGCACAGTTTTTGGAGGTCCAGAATCTCCGCCGTCTGTGCAGGAAAATAAATCATTGTGTTGCCAGTCTTTTTACACATACCAAACGAACACAAAAATTGATCCGTTCAATATTATTCATGCTGAACACACGCTCACACAACAGGCACTGGTAAACGTTCTATGTATTCTCGTCCACCACCTCTATGGCTGACTTATGAGCGAAAGAAAATATGTATATTATTTAAACCTAAAATTAGGGAAAATGGGATTTTTAACACTAGACTGGATTTTTAATTTGCTCTTCTCTATTTATCAAGTCTACGTTACCTCTAACAACTCACTAAGCAAATGTAGAAGTTTCTAAATTATGAACATAATTTGCAACAGAAATTATAAAACCACATTAATACTTAATAATAGGTAAGATGTAACGAGTCTCAAATATGATAGCAGATATTGGAATTTTAAGATTAATTTTAGATTATTTTATATTGGAATTTTAAGATTAGTACGCAATAATAATAATTTTCAACACCTAATTTAGTAATGCTATACCTATACTATAGGTACTATATTAAATATTATTTTGCCGGCTTCTGTATTACAGCATATAATAGCTTTTATAATGTTATTTGCAGTTACAGCAAACAGGAAACGAGAAAGGCCCCGATGCTCAATCAGAGGCCCTTCGCCAAATGTTTACCCAACACATGGTACGTATTATATTCAACTTTTTGTTAGATATTTATCTCTACTTCTTTAGATAGTATAAAGTAAGATCGATATTCGCGTCTGCCAAATTATCCGAGGAATTTGAAACGGTTATCACTGTCGTTTAAATAAGTTTTATATGAATAGACATGTAATCCTCATTATTATTTTTTAAGTAAATAGATGAAATGGTTTTTTGATTAAGTTAATTTGCCACTTAGTATAGCGGACTAGTATCTATTATGTGCTATAGCTACAGCTGAAGATAACTTTGAAGTACTTTAATAGGGAGTTGTTGATATATATTTATATAAGTATATAAAAATGGATTCCTATTCTCCTTGGTCACGCCATAAGAACGACTTTACTGATTTTATCCTATTTTTAAGTTTTCTTATACTTTGTAGAAAGTTCTTACGAAAAGGTAAATTAAGACTTACTCTTAACGTCTCTTCCTTGGCTATTTCCTGGTTTAACTCCTATCTCCGAGGGCGATCACAATGTGTACGATTTGATGATGGCTTTTCCGATTGGAGTAACGTCAATGTCGGCGTACCTCAAGGGGGCGTACCATCGCCTCTACTTTTTTCTATCTTCATAAATTCTGTCTCAATGCATATCTCGTCTCACTTTCACCTCTACGCTGACGATCTGCAATTACACTCGCGTTTCAAGGAACCCGACATTAATTCAGCACTAGCTGCTATTAATAATGATAAATAAATAAATATTCACGGACATTTCACACAACGTCCTCTGGTCCCAAACTAAGCTTAACGCTTGTGCTATGGGTACCAGATTACGGATATAATACATATATTACTTTTTTTTTGTAAATTTATACATATAATAGATAGAAAACACCCAGACGCAGTACAAATGATTTGGATAGCATAAGTAAGTGGGCCAAATGTCATGGTTTGCATTTAAATCCTGATAAATCCCAGGCTATAATCATAGGTATTCGATATTTTCGCAATAAGCTACAAGTTTCTTCGTTAAGTCCCATTTCACTTTCTGGGACAACGATTCCATTCTCTGACACAGTCGAGAATCTTGGAGTCCTCTTTCATACCACCTTATCCTGGAGTAAACATATCAATGAGGTTAGTAAGAAGGTTCACTACACCTTTCATTCCTTGAAATGTCTCCAGAATTTCCTGCCTTTAAAAACTAAAATCACCCTTGCCCAGACTCTCATTCAACCTATTATCGAATATGCGGATGCTTGCTACATAGATGCTACTGAGGAGCTTCTAAATAAGCTTGAGAGGCTGCAAAATTTATGTATACGTTTTGTATATAATCTCAGAAAGTACGACCACGTTTCACTGTTTCGAAATGAGCTCCAGTGGCTGCCAATTAGACTTCGTAGAAATTCTAGATTATTATGCGTATTATATAACATCCTGCATAATCAGGCTGCACCATCTTATCTCAGGGAGCGGTTCTCTTTTGCCCGTACCAATGATGCACCCTGTAGGACCAATCTTCGTACCATGCTAAAAGTTCCATCTCATAAAACTGATTTCTATGCATACTCTTTTACTGTGCATGCAGTAAGACTATGGAATTGACTTAAAGCGGATATCAGGGATTCTCCCACTTCCGTATCATTCAAGTGCAGGGTTCGTCAATACTACCTGTCTACTGTTTCCTAATAAATCATGTGCGCTCGTGATGGTATGTATACATAATATTATTGTGTGCATGTAGTTATGTATTTGTGTACATGTATGTATATATGTAAGTATATGTATGTAAATATAAATAATGGATACATCTTATATGTGTAAGTACATGATTATTATTATATAATAATGTCTAAATTTAAATATTTATCTCGATAAAATTATAATGTATGTATGATTACGTCCCCCTACACACAATTCACTTCTTTTAGTATAAACTTTCCTCTCACGGGTCTGCTGGAAGAGATTTCTTAAGAAATAAGCAGCACAATAAGTTTGTACAAATATTTATAAATAATTTAGTTTATATGTGTTACTATGTGTGTGTACATAAATAAATACTTTGGAAAATCTAAAACTGCACGCCTCATAATCTTCATTTTTTACAATAAAATTTATTATTTGATATGTAACTAATAATGTATTGGTCTTACTAAGAAGTTTTCAATAAATCACATAGATAGCGCTATTTTCAAAAAGTACTGGGGGTTTCATGTCTCATACGCCATCTAGCGCTAATTTTAAGAAGTACTTCTATACTGGTCTACCTCTCAGTTCTGGGCCGCGCGCACGCCAAGGCCACGCAAAAAAAAGGGCCCCCGCGCCGCTAAAAATATTCCGTTGGTGTGTTATTATTTACGTGTGTTTAGTGTTTTTAATTATTGTTATGGATAAAATAGTTATTATACTTGACAAATATCATCAGTTCGTCAAGCAAAGGTAAGAACTTTCTTTTAACAAAAAGCAATGTACCGGCCGGGTGAACGGCGTTCTGTTGACGATAGTAAAACCACCGGTGGCTATCTGGCTATGCGTACGTAAAAAGGTAGTTCTCATGAAAGGCGCTGGTTTTAGTGTCGCGTCGAGCGTAAATATTCAGTACATATTTTTTTGTTTATTTAAACCACATCGAATCCGACCGTGAAAAGTAATAGGGCTCTATACCTAATCATAATAATTCGTAAACGAAAAAAAAAAAAAGACTCGATTAGTAAAATATTTTGGTCGTTATCATGTTAATATACATTACCTACAACTCACGGATGTCCAAGCCAGATTTTTTCAAACAGTTTTTAACTAGTTTAAATAAAAAAAATGGCATCAAAAATATCATGAGTGTTAAAAATAGTGTTTGTTCTTTATATGTGTGTAGATATTATTTTACAAGTGCAATACGAGTATATGATAAACAGAGACATTTTAAGTTTGAAAAATCAGTTGTTCTGTGTAAAGCGGGAGTAGAACCCACCTCAACTTCGCTTCGCTTATGAGGCGTGCAATAAATAAGAATATTGCGCAGCAGCAAATTATCAAATTTCAGATTCGCGCGTATGTTCGCAAGTAATGGAATATTCATAGCTAAGACAGGACAACGTGTGTCGGGTCAGCTAGTTTTCATATATAAACATAAATTAATCATTGTACCCGTGCGATTCGAGGGCGGCTCACTATTAAAAATTATAATTAATTAACGGTAGGTAGGGTATGTTATGCCGTTGCCGTGTGGGGCCGGCACCAAGAATAGCTCCACCCCGTCTCTTCCTATGGGAGTCGTAAAAGCCGACTAAGGGATTACCGGGGGACCCGGCAGCAGCGTTCCCCTGTGTACTAAAACATCCACTGCGATCGCCAACCTGCCTGCCAAGCGTGGCGATTATGGTAAAACTCATATTTTGGGGAGGCCTATGTCCAGCAGTGGACGATGGATGGGAGGGTATGTTATGGTACCACCGAAGGAATGTAACATAGTTCCAGTGGCCCGCCAATAAAGGCGGAGAGACGGCACACGGCGGGTTTCTTTAGTGGGTGAGGGCCCCATACTACCCTGTTCGTTGCCCCGAATGACGGGGTGTGCAGTTAGGAACATGTTTCGTCCCAAATAAACACGATCACTTAGTGATATTAATTAAATTCCAGGCTGCTATGCGTGGAGCAGAAGGTCCCATGGGCCTAACAGGCCCTGCTGGACCTGAAGGAGAAGTTGGATCAGAAGGACCTAAAGGAGAACAAGGAGAGCAAGGAGAACCCGTAAGAGCTACACGTATTCATTTTATTAAAATAATGCCACTATAAAAACTAATCAAATTGATGTAGAAGATTGACTGTACAGTGAACGTCGTGGATTAAATACTGTCCTTCTATGGTAAATGTTATAGGTTCGTTTGCTACTTAGAATAATAATAACTATTCTGAATTTTAATATTATTTAGTTTATACAATGAAACGGGTTAGGCATGTTCTTTAAATAAATAATAGGTATACTACTCTGTCAAGAAAGTACCGGGAAAAGATCAATAAAACACAAAATTTTTGTTATTCATCCAAATTTATTTTATCGCCTTCAAAGTATGCTCCTTCAGAAACGATATACTTACACCAACGAATAATCCAATCATCAAAACATTTTTTAAACGCTGTTTCCGGAATTGAGTTCAGTTCTCGCCGCGAATTCTCCTTTATGTCTTGTACCGATTGAAAACGGGTGCCACGAAGTGGTAATTTGAGTTTAGGAAAAAGAAAGAAGTCGGCTAGAGCCATAACTGGTGAATATGGTGGTTGCTCGATGATATTTGTTGAGTGTTTGGACAAAAATTCATTCACAATGATGGCCTTGTGCGAAGGCGCATTATCGTGGTGCAAAATCCAAGAATTTTCTTTCCACAAATCTGGCCTTTTTCGTCGAATTTGTTCTCTTAAACGCCGCATAACGCTCAAATAATATTTTTTATTTACCGTTTGACCTTCTGGCAAGAATTCCAAGTGCACAACACCGCGATAGTCAAAGAAAACAGTCAACATGACTTTGACTTTTGATCGACTTTGGCGTGGGTTTTTCGGTTTCGGTTCAGTTGGAAGTCGCCACTTCGAAGCTTGTTGACTAGTTTGCATGTCAAACTCATAAACCCACGTCTCGTCACCAGTAACAATGCGTATCATGAATGTTAGGTTGGAATTGACTCGTTCTAGCATGTCCTCAGCTTGAGTTTTGGGGAAAATTCAGGTCTTTTGGGACTAGCCGAGCGGAAACATGTTTCATACCTAAGTGATTATTTAAATTGGTACGGATCGACTCGTGAGACACAGAAAGTTCAGCGGCTATCTCTGTCAAAGTTGAATGAGGATTTTCAGTCACTATTTCCTTCACTTTTGCAATGTTAACTTCAGTTGCAGACGTTGATGGCCTACCAGAGCGAGGCAAAGCTTCCATCACATCTCGACCGCTTTTAAACGCTTTATACCACTCATAAGCACGTGTTTTTGATAAAATCGATTCACCGCAAGCCTTGTGACTCCGAACACGAAATTCCATTGGCGATGCAAAATTTAAGACAAACTCTTTGTTCGATGTTTTTGTCCATTATGAAATTCGCAATACACACTAGATATGATATTACTAAAAACAGCACTGTATTTAATATAAATAACAGATGCAACTCAAACTCCGCGCCAAAATGGATAACAGTTGTGCCAATCTAACAACAACAAAAAAAAACAAAAATTTGAATTTGGAACCATAAACAAATCATCCATTCCCGATACTTTCTTGACAGAGTAGTAGTAGTATATGCAGTGTAAATAAATTCTTAGAATACAATTTCTAAAACAGGGTCCACCTGGTCTCAGGGGCCTACAAGGCCCACCCGGCCATCTGGGACGCCGAGGACATGCAGGAAGGGATGGAGAAAGAGGTCTAACAGGTGCATCCGGTCCAAAGGGTGAACAAGGATACCCTGGCTTAATGGGCATTCCTGGTGACAAAGGAGAACGTGGAAGTCCAGGGCAACATGGAGAACCAGGTGCCCCTGGTCAAGATGGACCACCAGGAGATGATGGACCGACGGGACCTCCCGGTATTACTGGAGAACTGGTAAATTAATTTATTAATTGTTACCATAACTACAAATTCTAACAAAATTTTATAAAAATAACCTTTTGACTATTCTGGTACTTCTATCATTATAATATATATCGTCTATTTCAGGGTCCGAGGGGGTTCATGGGACCTCGAGGTTTTCCAGGTTTAATCGGTTACCCAGGTATACCAGGACTAGAGGGACCGCAAGGTATAAAGGGCGCGTCCGGACAGCCAGGCACTCCAGGACCACCGGGTCAACCAGGCATTATGGGATCCTCTGGCTCACCTGGGCCGCAAGGTCCCATAGGCGCACCAGGAATTCAGGTACCTATTATATGGGGAAAAGGGAGGCAATGTGGGCTCTGCAGTAACTTTAGTCAATTGTTAAATTTTCTATAGCGCAGATAATAGAATTATGCCGAAAGTCATAATGTAAATGTACCTACTCACGCCACGGTCCGCAGGCTCAGTATCAAACCTACGTTGTATAAAACATAAAACGGGGGTTTTATACTCACTTGTTGGATTAATAATATCTTCTAGTCTGTTCTGTAAGGGACATAAACACAACGTCTGCAACCAGTGGTTTATTTTATTATAATTAAGAATGTGGTGCCAATCATAACGCGACTATAATATTTTAACAATTACTACCAGTATTTTAACAATAGGCTTCATTTTTTTTTTAAATATAAATACTTGTTGTTGATTAGCTAAATTTTCCGACAGGGAATGTATTTTTTGCTTAATTCCTTTTTTTAAGTTGCATTTTCTAAAAAACATATTTACATTATTATTTTACAATTTTTCGGATATTAGAATACATAACCACAAAATTTCACCCAATCTACCCAACACCACATAATCAAAAGCAACATTTCTAAAAAAAAAATACGACGCGCTAATAGTAGGTAAGCTAGCTAACATTTGAACTAGACAACTTCTGCCGGATTCACTTGTTGAAATATATAGGTAGGTAATAGATTATTTTGTGAACTTCTTATCACCATTTATAATTTAATATATAAACTATTCCTTTAAAACAAGGGTCCACAAGGAAAACCGGGTATATCAGGTCTACCTGGGCCAGAAGGTTCACCAGGTACTCCAGGAAATCCAGGACAGCAAGGAGCGCCAGGGGACGTTGGACCTCAAGGTCCACAGGTAAGACTATGTATATATTATTTGACAAAATATATTACTCAAAAATACCTAATTTTTCCAATTTCATGAATCAACAACCTGTGCAGGGAATGCTGGGATTTCCTGGAAGCCGTGGTTTAAAAGGGGATGAAGGTCCTCGAGGACTACCAGGAGATAAAGGAGATAAAGGTTTAAGAGGTAAGTAGTCAGTCAATTTGATGTCCTTTGTTAACGTCGTCTAAGGAAAACTTAATTATTTTAGTAAACCAACGACATATAATATTCTTCTACAAAAAAATATTAGATAAGATAAGATTCGCTGAGAATATGGTACAAAAAGTTATTACAATAAAATTACAGCCCGACATATTCGCCTATATAGTAGGCATGCGAATATTTAAATAACAATTACAACATATTATGTTATGTAAACTTATACAGTTAATTTAAAAAATCATGTTTTGCAAACCAAAAAATCTTGTAATGTATAAAACCACTTTTCAAACAACCATGACTTCAGTTTAAATTTAAATTGGTTTGTTGGCATTTCTCTAAAATGTTGAGGCATTTGGTTGTAAATTTGTATAGACATCATGTAACAGCTCCTGAGGTGAAGAGTACTTTTGCACAGCCGATGCTTCAAATTAGTAGGATCTCTTTTCATGAATTTACTACCTTCACTGATTTTGGAGAAAAAATGTGCATTATCTTTTACATATCTTTTACAAATATACCAATTTCCAGTATATAAATAGATACCAACGTCAAAACCTTAAATCTCTTAACAAAATTTAATATTTAATTTTTATTTGTAAGATTGACAAAATACTTACTACTTAATCATTACACAGGTGTGTCTAAAACCAAAACATTTTTTTTTAGAATTTTTGTCTGTTTGTTTGTTCGCGCATCACGCAAAAACTACTGCACGAATTTTGATGCAACTTTTTTTATTTGAAAGGCCTTGATTAGACTTAAAAACTGGTATACATTTTATCCCACTACTATATCGGCAACCTGAGTAGCTTTTGGCTGCGGCGAAGCCGCGGGCAAATGCTAGTACTATTATAAAACTGTAACAGAGCTGTGTCTGTACATTCAAGATATTTAAGAAAAAATGGCTATAATAGGCTATATAGACGTGTGAAACCCAAAACAATTTTTTTTAGAATTTTTGTCGGTTTACCTGTTTGTATGTTTGTTTGTTCGCGCATCATGCAAAAACTACTGGATGGAATTTGATGCAACTTTTTGATTTGAAAGGCCTTGATTAGACTTAAAAACGGGTATACATTTTATCCAGCTACTATATCGGAAACCTGAGATATAACCGAAAAACTAGCTTGGCTGCGGCGAAGCCGCGGGCAAAGGCTAGTATATATATATAACAATATATGCTAAAATCTAATCGCTGTATCACACTCTCAATCCTTAGGCATAGAAGGAGAAAAAGGTGAAATGGGACCGAAAGGAGAAAGAGGATTGTCAGGAGAGCCAGGACAACCTGGAATAGAAGGCCCAGAAGGACCCAAGGTAACAAAACTGAAAATTGAAATAGCACCGCGGGCGTCATCCAAGACATTAAAAAGGAATGTGTTAAATTTGCTACACCACTAAAATCACAAATCAATTTTTATTTGTCTTTAAGGGAGTGGAAGGACCCAGAGGAGAAACTGGACCGGTGGGACCTGCCGGTGAAAAGGGAGCTACCGGTTCTCAAGGACCACAAGGATATCCTGGTGGTCAGGGAGAAAAGGGTGATAAAGGTGCTTACGGAAGGAGAGGCCGGCGTGGAGCTAAAGGCATAATGGTAATTTACATTACCTAGGTCACTCAACCAATGACTGTATCATACAATATTCATGGCTCATACTCATAATTATACCAACCACGGTTTTACTGCGGGCAAGTCTATCTACCTCTAATCTAAATACGTCACCCTCCGGCACAACAAAAATCTCTGCTCAAGTTTTCCTTGAATGGCGATTTATCCATCCCACAGGTAACGTAATTTTTACCAGAATAAACAGTAGCCTACATCCTCCTCCGCACTGCGGACAGTATCCTAATTCCTTAATAATCGGTTACGTAGTTATGGCGTCAAGAGGTAACAAACAAGCAAATAAACTCGCTCACATTTATTTTATTTATTTGGAATAAAAAACAGTTACACGTACATATTTAGATTAAGATAAGAATAGATTGAGTACGTGTAACCCACAATATTGTCCATGTATACATACGAGTACATTCAAAATGCTGTGACAATACAGACGTGTCTTGATACGTAGGTACGTGTATTAATACTAATTACTAAACATCACTTCTATGTACGATACGGATATACATATAATTATTTAAGAATCGTCATTTAGGCCTGTAAGTTTATTGGTAGCCATTTTCTTAAATGTTGAGGAGGTAAAATTAAAGATGTCTAAATCAGCACAGTACGTATTATATGCTTCTAGCATACGGCGAATGGGTGCTCGTTCGCCTGCATTAATTTTGCACTTTTCCGTATAGAATAGACGTGGAACTCGTACTTGCCGCCTCATGACAGTTCTTGGTACCATGTTACATAACTTATTAGTAAGTGATATACCTACAATCAAATTTATCGTGTAGCATCATAATCATAATTTACAATATTAGTATGGATTCCTCTACAGTTTGATACTGTTTGAATGATTTTGCCATTTAATTCAGAAAAGAGGTTAGGTCTATTTTTATTGTATTTTAAAATGTTATTCTATTTACAGGGTTTGGTTGGACCTCCAGGTGATAGAGGAGAAACAGGTCCAAGAGTACGTATTATCCATAAAATAATAAATCTATATGAATAATATACCTATAAAATGTCGTATGGAGTATCCATACTACTCCATAGTATACAACATCTAATTAGTATTGATTGGAAATTAATACTTAGCTTATTATTATTAGCTACTTACTTATCCCCGGGTCCGGCAATGTTATTGAGCTTTTTCGACAAAAGAAAAATTCTCAGTAGTAGCCCGGAATTTTTAAATGTGTACGGTAGACGGCAATAGGCTCACTCCTTATTACGTGGGACCTAAACATAGCTGGCGAATCGTGGGTGTGTAATACACCTCTGCCTACCCCTTCGGGGAATACACGTGATGCTGTTTTTTTTTATTAATACTTAGCAAATTATACTTGTTATATGAAAAGATTTATTGAAGTAAATAAAAAACAAATATTCAGGAAACAAAATATAGGTATCATTTGTAGAGCATATTAAAGCGTTATTTTTAAGTCCATGAGGTAAATACTCGTAAGTGGTTATAAAGTTATTGTATTATCTTTTAAGCTGTACTAGCAATAGACCGCGGCTTCGTCAACGGTAATACGGGCTATTTACGTTAAAGATACGTTATTGTAAAGCACTGAAACACGTGATTTTAAGTTAAATCCTTAAAAGTCTCAGTGTACCATCAGTTATTTTTTAATTTGATTTTTATGTACTTTCTCAAGAACCAATCAGAAAGTTTTTATCAATTATCATTTATTTTTCTCTTACGAAAATTATTAATATAAAAATAATAATCTAACCTTTGGTAATATTATCATATTATTGTTAAAACTTTTAGCAATATTCTACGAAACATCATTTAAATCAATACGTACTTAGGTACGTAAGTAACGTTTTTTATGTAGTATTTACAACTTGATACCTGAAAGTTGGCTTTCGGCTTAGGCTAGCGGATATGCGTACATTCACGCATTTATGTCACTACTCAATCCTGTGTTACTTTATAGTACTAAGCTGAAGAAGCAAGGTCTGCCGGCTTCCCAATTCTATGATTATAAAATTTAATAGCCTATCATGTATCCAATTACGTGTTCTTATAACATACTGATTTTCATCAAGGTTGGTCAAGACTTTCTTGAATTATAAAAAAACCAAAGCAAAAAATTAATTACCAAATTTAAGAATAAAAAAATATTACAGACAGCTTACAGATTTATATAGTAGATACTATGGATATACGAGTAGATTAAGATAAATTAACAATCAATAAAATTACCCAGGGTTACAGAGGTCCTCGTGGTCGCCGTGGTTCAGATGGACCACCAGGACCTAAAGGTGACACAGGCCAGCCAGGGCCACCGGGTTCTATAGGAGAAAGAGGGCCACAAGGCTTAGAAGGAGTTCGAGGATTCCCTGGAGCCGTGGGACCTCCTGGAGTTGATGGGAAACCGGGTTTGCCAGGGCCCCCCGGTGAACGTGGCCCTACGGTAAGTAAGCTAAAATAATTTAGATAGCTACACTGTCTTATTTTTACAAAGTGAATGACTACACTGGATTCGATTATCTTAATACTTTATGTAATAATCTACAAATAGTGGTTCCACGTCTAACTAAACTATATGTTTTCTATTTTTATCTTTCATTTGCACATGTTTAAAGCCCCAAGAAACTAGTTGGATTAAAAAACCCTTAAATACCTTAGTACTCTGTGACCACAAAATAAAAAATAAATATGTATTCACGGACGTTTCACACAACGTCCTCTGGTCCCAAACTAAGCATAATGCTTGTGCTACGGGTACCAGATTACGGATATAATAAATATATTACTTTTTTGTAAATACATACTTATAATAGACAGAAAACACTCAGCCGCAGTACAAATATCTGTGTTCATCACACAAATAATTGTCCTGCCCCCTTAGAATGAAAAACGAAACCTTGGACGAACTTTCGTTTCGAGTCATTGGGATTGATCAACAGGCCAACGCGTGATTCCTGATTAGTCGAGATTTCGACGCGTGATTCAGGTGACCAATCACAATGAAGCGAAACGAAAGTTCGTTTAACGTTTCGATTTTCATTCTAAGGTAGCTCAGTAGGAATCGAACCCACGACCTCGTGTACGTAAGTCAGTTACACTACCGAATACGCCACGAGGCCCCACTGTATACATAGTTTATCGGTATTTTTACGTACAAAGGTATGTATCACATCCATCTATCAGCATTTCACTGAGTAATGCTAGACATAGGCCTTCCCAAGACCACAACGAGCAGACCTGTGTCGACGGTATGTAACGGCTCCTCGGCGCTTTGACCAGGTTATTCACCTGGGAGCCCATCCTAGCACAGCACGACATAAATGACAATTTATCATCTACGATATTTATGTTAATTTTTATTATCCTAACGCCCCATATTTGCTACCACTAAAATATAGCATTTTACCTGACAAGTTCGTTAAATAAATAATTATTAAAAGATAAACTACACGTAGGTATACATTTTCCTGTAATTATAATAATTCATTGACTACTTCATAATGCAGGGTGGCCCCGGAGTTGCAGGGCAAACTGGGCCTGTAGGTCCAATAGGTCCTCAAGGTTCACCTGGTGAACCCGGTCCACCAGGCCCTCCAGGTGCGTCCGGAATACCAGGAACACCTGGAGAAATTGGCACGCCAGGTGAAGTTGGTAAAGAGGGGCCGCCAGGTCCTCCAGGCCCCGAAGGAAAACCTGGTCCTGTTGGGCCCGCAGGTCCACCAGGACATAATGGAGAACCAGGATTACCTGGACCGTTTGTAAGTACTCTATAAATATATTTAAATAAAAGCTGCTTAGTTGTCCCATGGTGACTATAGATCCACTGAAGTAATTTCACACAGTTCCAGTGGTCCCCCACTACAGGCGGAGAGACGGCACACGGTTCATACACTGTGGGTTTATTTAGTAAGTGAGGGCTCCAACACTACTCTGTTCGTTGCCCCGACGAACATGCTGTGTGTAATTAGGTACCTACCACGGATTACGGACAAAGAGTTACCTACATATTTTCCCGCCTTAACAAAAAAAGAGACAACTGACAAAAATATTGAAAAAAATGATATTGACATTTTGATCTATATTTTAGCACTTGACATGCTCAGCTACTCTTAAAGTACAAATTATAATTTGTGAATAAGGAAAAAGAGTATTTTAGTACAGGCGGGATTTGAACCTGCGTCCCTTCCTATCCGGGGAAGTGCTCTAATACACTAAGCTACAGTACTATCTTTTAGACATACCCAATATCCTAATCACATTTGTCTTAACGACCAACGCCCTCTATCGAAACGCATTTCATACATGCATTAATCCAATAAATGCCTTTTTGTTTTTTATTATTTAGATATTTTTATATATATTTTTAGCATTTGATATGCTTAGCACTATGCATTAAACACAAAGTGAAAAATGTGAAATCGAAAATAACAGTCACGAGCAGGATTTGAACCTGCATCTCCTGGATACCGTCCAGATGCTTTGCCAATTCAGCCATCGTGACAATTGCTTCTGACTGCTAATTTCGATAACACATTCATACTTAACGTCTTTGGGTGACGCCTGTGCCATCCGTCGGAAGTATTTTCATGCATTATAAAATGTTTAAAAAATCACGCCATCAAATAGTATGAATTTTAATTGCAAAATTAAACTTACTATATTGGATTAATGCATGTAAATGCGTTCCGATAGAGGGCGTTGGTCGTTAAGACAAATGTGATTAGGAGATTGGGTATGTCTAAAAGATAGTACTGTAGCTCAGTGGATTAGAGCACTTCCCCGGATAGGAATGGACGCAGGTTCGATTCCCGCCTGTACTAAAATACTCTTTTTCCTTATTCACAAATTATAATTTGTACTTTAAATGATATTGATATTTATAAACCTCTTGTATAGAGAACAATGCATTCGATAAAGTATCCGAAATGTCTGGATGGTAGATAATCGATTAAACGCCGTAGATTCCGTATAAATAAGTAGTAGTAGTTACCTATATTTCATAGTATCTAATAGATATAATCAAGGAATTATTGAAAAATATCAATCGTATTTACAATGTTTCAATAATCCTCATACCATAAATCAATCAAAATTTTTCCAGACTTTTCCATGTAGGGACTTCATTTTGTTTCTCTATGTGAGTTTAACTAGCTCGTTGACCACAACTATAAGTGTAAATCCATGACATGAGATAGCCATCCCCGATTAATAACATTAACACACATTGTCGGATTACCACACTTGCGTTCGAACCATATTTTAACATAATATTTGATCCATTACACGCGTGAAGCGGGCAGCAAATAAAAGTGATATTCTGACATTTTTATGGTTGCCTAATAACTCAGTCTAAAAACTGATAATCCATAACGAATTAGTAAACTGTTTCATCTGTCAAGATATAATTTAAAAATATAATTATAATTATATCATAATGTAGGGAATACCTGGAACTAAAGGAGATTTGGGACCACCTGGACCTGCAGGTGTGCGTGGAGACAAGGGTCAGCAAGGTGAAACTGGTAATGAAGGACCACAAGGACCCCAAGGAAGGGAGGGGCCACGAGGTTCACCGGGGCCTGGGGGCCAGAAGGGTGAAGTAGGTGAACCAGGCCCAATAGGTAAGTGAGAGGCATTTCAATTAATGAGGAATTTATTATTGTGATTTTTTATCTTATGCAAAGAAATATAGGAAGCCTCTATATTTCCTTTGCATAAGATAAAAAATCGGACTTAATCATCATTCTTAGTATTTATTACATCACATTTATTGTGTAACTGCCTTGGTGGTGCAGCGGTAGTGTGAGCGACTGCTCATCATGAGGTCTCGGGTTCGATCCCCGGGTCGGGCAATATTATTGAGATTTTTCGTAAAAAGAAAAAATCTCAGTTGCAGCCCGGAGTTTGAAAATGTGCCCGGTAGACGGTAATAGGCGTAACGTGGGACTTAAAACATAGCTGGCGAATCGTGGGTGTGTAATACACCTCTGCCTGTCCCTTCGGGGAATACAGGCGTGATGCTATATTTTTTATGTTATTGCTTAATAAGCTAATGTTAGCTAATACTTTCTGATATTTACGCGAATGTTACACATTTTGAAATAAAGCTTCGTTTACGGATTCTATCGCGTTTACTTGATTTTATACTATCCCTACGGCTGATATCCAGCCTTGGACGTCTATCATCTAAGTCCTCCCGTGATTATGAATGCTGTAAAGTATTCGAAACTTCGGGATAGTATAAAATCAAGTAAACGCGATAGAATCCGTAAACGTAGTTTTATTTCTAATGTTAGCTTACAATATAATTTATTTAATAAAAAATTCCTACGTTTAAATTAAAGGTCAAATCGGTCGAGATGGTTTGCCTGGTCCGAGAGGCTTAATCGGCGTCCCAGGTCCAGTAGGACCCCCTGGAGAAGACGGTGACAAGGGCGAAGCGGGACCACCAGGAGAAAAAGGCTTCAAAGGAGCTATTGGAGAACCTGTAAGTATGCCGATTTACAAAAACAAAATATCATGCACACGAGATGTGTTTCATTTAAACAATGACGTTTATTATGGTCTAAGGAACACCATTGTTCTTCACTATTCTAAGCTCTTCAGCTAAGTGATATATCTTTGACCTCAAAAACGATCATTACCCGACTAAGCCGAAACCATAAGGAAGGATTTGGTTTCAAGTGATATGTATTCATCAGTTCCCGTATAACTTCTAAACTATTTGCAACTTTGGACAACGTGGTGGACAACTCCAGCTGTTTTTGTACATTATTTTATACTTTTTCAGGTGCGATTTTTACATAAACCGATGATGGAATTGAAACATTTTATTTATGTAAAGGATACTAATACTTAGGTACTAGGTAATTACGAACAAATAGAACTCGTGTGTAAAATATGTTTCAGAATCGAAACAAGTTTCGACAAAATCCTACGTTTTCATCAATGAATTTGTGACACAAAATATGAAAACCAACGAATTTGAAACCATTTTATTTGTTCTATAGGGCCCACCAGGATCCCCTGGCATTCAAGGACTTCGTGGAGAAGCAGGTCCTGTAGGTTTACCTGGAGATAAAGGTCCGCCTGGTGAATTAGGTCCCCCTGGTTTGCCTGGTACAGATGGAGCTCGAGGACCAGTGGGTCCACCGGGCCCAGCAGGAATGCAAGGGGAAAAGGGCCAACAAGGACCAAAAGGAGATACGGGTGATACAGGGTCAATAGGTACGTGAATACGGAAAGTCACTATGTAGGTACTTATAATTTATATACTTATTATATATTATTTACTGTCTGCGTGGAATTTTTTAGTTTCTTGTTTTGTGCGGAAACCTAGTTATTTTTTCAAAAGAAAACTAGCCAAAGTTACTGCTTATAACATCAACTATCTGCTAGTGAAAGTCTCGACCAAAACTGTCTAGCCGTTACGAAGATTAGCCGGTACAAACAGCTAGAAAGTCAGACTTAAGTTTTTTTTTATATAAGTAGGTATATATAGTATTTATGTTTACCATGAAAGGAAATGGAAAAAAGTACACTTAAAGGAACAGTTTATTTAATAACTAGTATTCCCTAAGCGGGGACTTATTACTGCTTCCATAGGGTCCTTTATCGACTGTCTGAGAGTCAAGATCACGCGTCGTGAAATGTTAGTATATATCCCATTTTTCTTGGATTGCATTTTGCAGCTGGTCAAGATTCACTGGGACAGGATCTTTTGCTCGAATTCGTGTTTTAATTATATAGATATTTTATGGGATTCTTGTCAGAGCTTCATGGTTACTGGCCATTCCATAACTGAGATAGGTACCGAATTCATAGATCTCGTACGACGGCTGCAGTGTGAGCCTTTAGGCGGGAAAAGTGTACCTAACCACACACCTCGTCGTTCGGGGCAACGAACAGGGTAGTGTGGGGCCCTCACCCACTAAATAAACCCGCCGTGTGCCATCTCTCCGCATGTGTTGACGGACCCCTGGTACTGTGTTGGATTACTTCAGTGGTGCAGTGTGAGCCCTAGCATTATCGTGCACGAATATGAAGTCGACGCCAATAAAATGTGCATAGGGCGATGAGGGAGCTTAGTGTAGGCAGACGTGGTCCAGATACAAAGACAAGCTATGCCTTACGTAAAGTATTTGATTATAGTTTTATTTCATTAAACAAAGTTTTATAGGAGCAACGGGACCGGCTGGCCCTTCAGGACCTCCTGGTAGACGTGGAGCGAAAGGCGTTCAGGGAGAATCTGGTCCTAGGGGTGCTGAGGGTTCACAAGGTGATGTAGGCAGCCCGGGTGCACCTGGTCCACCAGGCTTGCCAGGGCCTGAGGGGAAGCTGGTAAATATATTTGTTTTCACTGGTAATTTTACCACCTATCCCAAGGAATGTACCAATAGTCTTTATTTTCTTTTTATCTGCTCTCGCGAGTCATCTAATGATCTGGCGGCATGACTTTACTAGGCGAATAATACCCAACCGCTGGCGATAGCCACCACTAGGTAAACGCATATGAGTGTTATGAAGTCAAAGATCTATTCTTTATTTGTCTTATACAACATCTAAATCGCTAATGGAGTGGTGACTTATTGTTAGTTTCAGTTTAAGAGCATCACGGGTGACTAGTAACTGCAACGAACGAACCGACATTTGGGCAAATATCGAATGGTTTTACACCATAGGCATTTCACTTAATCAATAATGGTTTAATGATGACAATGATACACATAACTACAAGAGAATGTTAATTAGAGATATTGAATCTTATATTTCTAATCACATTCACAATATTTTTACAATTTTACAATAATTCAGGGTCCAAGAGGCGCTGTTGGGCCAAAAGGCGATGATGGTCCACCCGGTTTACAAGGTGAAACGGGTCCATCTGGGCCACCGGGTCCAGAAGGTCCTAAAGGCGACACAGGCCCAGCCGGTTTCCCTGGTGAGAGAGGGGAAACTGGTCCACATGGAACCAAAGGTGAACCGGGGCCAGAAGGACCAGAGGGCAGTCCTGGTCCACCAGGATCGCCGGGACCTGTCGGCCCACCTGGTAAAGTTGGTGAACCTGGATTGCCTGGTAACCCTGTAAGTATACAACCTTTTTTTAAATCGCCAAATCGTTACCATGATAACTAAAGTAGCATGAAAGGTCAACCAAGACAAAATACATGTGAAAACAAAATTTTAAACGTTTTGATCTGCATTTGAGCACTTGACATGCTCAGCAACTTTAAAGAATAAATTATTTGTGAATGCGAAAAAAATGAATTTTAATGCGAGCGAGATCAACAGACAAACAGATAATTCATTAATTCATCAGCCTTTCGACGTCCACTGCTGGACATAGGCCTCCCCAAGAGAACGCCACAACGAGCGGTCCTCTGCTGTTTTGCTCATATGGGGGATAGTGCCGTAATCGCCACGCTTGGCAGGCGGGTTGGCGATCGCAGTGGATGTTGATAACTCGAGGGAGTGCTGCTGCCCACTCCCCCGGTATTCCCTAAGTCGGCTCTTACGACTCCCATGGGTGGACAAGGGGACAAACAGATAAAAAATCTAAAAAAAAATGTTTTGTGTTCCGACACGCCTATATAGCCTAACAGTCTTTTTTTTTCAAATATCTTAAATGTACAGACACAGCTCTGTTACAGCTTTATAATTGAATAGAAATAGATGAATATATAATTTTCATAATTTTAAGAACGGACAATGATAGATTTCACAACAATAAATTTCTATTCCATAATTTCAGGGTTCTGAAGGACCAGCAGGTACACAAGGAAGTCCCGGTCCCCCCGGAGGCAAAGGTGATGTCGGCCCGAAAGGCCCTCCAGGAGAAACAGGTCCAAACGGATCTCCTGGTCCTCCAGGGCCAGAGGGTCAGCGAGGCATACGAGGAGCACCTGGGACTACAGTTAGTACTCTTTATCATTTGATATTTAACTTTAACTAAAGAAGTTTATGCCAAAAAAAGAGGCAGACAAGCTAAAAGATGGACAGATGATATCAAGTTGATTGGAGGGACAACCTGGTCTAGAAAAGCTATCGATAGAGAAAAATGGAAGCAGCTGGAAGAGGCCTATGTGTCACTGGACACGCTGACCACTGAACTGGGAAACCCGATGTATTAGATTTAAGTTAAAACAATTTGCTACTGTATGTAAAATCATTGTTTAGTATCAGCAATAAAGGCTAATAATAAAAAAATAAAAAAGTTTAAAGTGTGCGTACATAGTTGGTAACTTACCAGCTATGTACGCACACTTTAAACTTTTAATATAGGTACTTACCTATATTACTTGAGTAATCTTCCATAATATAACATGTTAAACCATAATATAACATGTTAAAGTAATAAAGACCGGTCATCTTATGGTATCCATCCTAATTAATTTATTAAGTTTTTTTATGAGTAAAACGTATGCCATTACAAGGCTTCTTCTTTAAAATGTACTCGTAATAATTTGATCTATATTTTAGCACTTGAAATACTCAGCTACAATGCACTAGTAAGTTCAACATTTTTATTGAGTAAATCTCCTGTGGTGTAATTTTTATAAAAGTAATATAATTAAGACATTTTATGCTGTGTGTCATTTTGTATTAATTTTCTATTCTTTTCAGGGAGAAGTTGGGGCCCCTGGTATTATGGGACCGGCAGGTCCACCTGGAAAGCCTGGACTTACTGGCGCTCAAGGTATTAAGGGTGACAAAGGCAATCGCGGACCAAAAGGACACATTGGAGACACTGGAATAATGGGTTTGAAGGGTGACCAAGGCGAAATTGGCAAACAAGGACCTCAGGGTCCGGCAGGACCACCTGGTCCCAAAGGAGAAACGGTACTATTTTTTTCAGCTCTTGTATTTTTATACCTAATATTATAACCTTCTTTGGCATACTACTAACCTTACAAATTTTTAGGGTCCTGTTGGACCCATAGGTCTAAAAGGTGATACAGGACCTCCCGGTTTACCAGGCCCAGAAGGACAGCTTGGCCCTAAAGGGTCCCCTGGACCTGAAGGAAGACCAGGTCTACCAGGACCACCGGGAGCTCCTGGGCCTCCAGGGCCTCCAGCACAAACCCCAGAGATACCTTCAGAATTGTTTACATCATACAGAAGACAACGCCGAAGTGCAGGACTAGAATCTATGGAATCTGCAACAGAAGATAACCTAGAAGAAGGTAAATCTATTGGATTTGATTTGCTTGTCATATATTCTTATACTACGTGGGTGATACACAAGCATACGGCCCGCCTGATGGTAAACGGTTACAGTAGCTTATAGACGCTAGCAACGTCATACTTAATCATCGCAAACACGTTGTTCAACCCCAACGGAACGGAAGGGATAGGAACTGGAGAGAGGAAAGATAATAGAGGGGAGATCAGAAGGTAGACAGTAAGGATAATATGGAAGGGTTGAGACAGGGTTTTTGGATCTGTGGCGCCCTCACTTACCAAATAAAGCAAACAAAACTGTTTTTTTATTTCACGCTCATCTACTAGAGTGAGGTACTTCTCCGGTCGTGCCGTACCAGTCATGCTGAGAGAAATATTGCATTATGTTTTGTTTAATAGACGAAGATATAGAATGGGTAAAGGAAATCATGACAGGCGTACTTCAAGCTCGTGCAACTCTGGAGGCAGCTAAGCGGCCTCGAGGGACGAGGAACAATCCGGCTTTGTCCTGCAGAGATCTCAGGACTTCGCATGTCAATCTGACTGACGGTAACAAATTATTATTTTATCTACTTAGTATTTTTTCAGATTAATTAATTGAAAGAAGAACAATGTACAAGAGTCAGTCAGAGTAATCAATTCATGAGCATAGTAATATTAACTATCGCCACACATTGTATTCGTTAAAATATTGAAAGCTTCAACGTCAACAAGACTTTACATTATTAGGTATGTCGGGCAAAAAGATTATTCGTAGATATATTATGATTAAAAAGGTGCAATCAATTCTCTTTGGATGTAGGTAATGTTTGTATCTGGCTGGTTTTTATAGAATTACATACAAGCATATAATTTTAAAAAGAGAGAAATAAAGAGTATATCTTATCTTATCTTCTTGTTTAATGGCTCTTATTGTGGCATAAAGAGTATATACGATATCCCGCCATTTTCTCATGCTTTAGTTATTATTCTGAGTCTTTTTCTGTCCGCCAAAAGTGAAAACAAAGGTTGTACGCCTTGACTTACAAAAATGCCTAAGCCTTTTATACCTACATATAAGGTACCTGTCCTTGCTAAATAATTCAATTGTTATTCTTTTACTTCTGCAATTACCTGGTTTTTTACGAAACTGCCGCCCACGTATGACGTCGAGTTGCGGAAAAATAATCCCGCATTTACATTACGTTAACATACCCGGTTTTTTTAGGAGAATACTGGATAGACGCACGTGGTGGTATCGGCATCGGCCTCCCAATCCGAGTTTACTGCAAGGGACACAGCACTTGCGTATACCCAGACGAAAAAGAACCAGCTACATTTACTACAGCGCCTGGCCATAAGTTTTCTCAACTTGAAAATGGGTTTAAGGTCAGTGTTTTCTAACCAATAACATTTTATTGTAATTCGAAGGTAATTCGCTATATCACATTAGTTATCCTGACGTACAGTTTACATTATCGATATGCTGGTCCCGGTTTTTTTTTTCGCTTATGGTAGCAAACGAGTCACGCACCACCCGATAGTAAGTACTACTTTTGTCTCCATGAATCCTTAGTGCAGGGAGTTATCTTTAAAAAAATGGTATCTACCGCCCAACATACAAATAGTGTCAAGCCACTGCTCACCATTTCATTTCAGATAGGTAATTAATTAATAGACGGATTTCTCCCGCTATTACCAAAACGCATCGAGATGTTTCAAAGTCCGTCACATTACACAGAGGATAGCAACCCGTTCGGGTCCAACAGGCTTGTGAGCCTCAGGTGGTTATGTTCTCAGTCCGTCACAACACAGATTACCGCTACAAACGTCAGTGAGGGATCTAGCCCCCATTAAATAGCCTATGTCACTCAGTGGGCCTTTAATTGTTTATCTTCGCAAAATACTATCCTACACTTACAGTGGTTTTATAGACTGCTAACTGCCTCGGTGGTCTAGTGGTATTGTGTATGCGACTGTCGATCATGGGTTAACAAAAGCCAACAAAAAGTTATTGGGATTTTCCGTCAAGAAATTCTCAATAGCAGGCTGGAGTTAGGAAAATGGCGTGCCTCGGAAAGCACCTAAGCCTTTGATCCACACACATTCGTGTATACCACCTGCGTACATGGCCACCCTCCATAGACATTGGCCGCCGTGGCCGAAATTACCGTCCGAAGATCATTATTGTTCCGGATAAACCACATAATAAAAAGGAATAAATATCTGTCCAATGCCGATTTATGTACGATGGATAGACAAGACAAGGTAGAAATTTCAGATATTCTGAAGCAGTAAGATTTCGATTTTAACATCTATCTCTACTTATCGCTTCATTTCCAGCTAACGTATGACAGGGAAAGTAACGGTGCTATTCAATTAAAATTCCTGAGATTGCTATCGAATGGAGCAAGGCAGAACTTCACCTATGCATGTGTTAACACCAAGGCACCACAGAGGTAGGTACCTACTTCTCCATTTTATTATCCATGTTACCCAAAACACAGTTTTCTCTCTTTAATTAAATGAAATCCTTCGCAATGGTAAAATCGGTCAATTACACCACACTCGGCAAATACAGCAGCATAGGATTTTCAGTGTTCCGGGGGTGTTATAGTCCGGCTAAATTCACTTCCTCGCACGTACAGGTATCCGAAGTTCGGTTTCCGAACTGTTATAAAGCTGTAGCAGAACTGTGTCTGTAGGTTGAAGATATTTGAGAAAAAAAGGCCGTATTAGGCTAAGAATAATTACACCTATAAACTGAGTCCGCCTCCGTAAAGAGAGGCAACTCAAACCTAGCCATATTGGCTAAGTTTATTACTCGGCCCGTCAGTGCTCAAGGTCACAGAACAATTTATACCAAAGGCAGGTCGTCGTATCGAAAACTACTCCCGAAATTTGTATTAAAAATGACGGTTTGTGCAATGAACCGATGTCACAGTATATCGGAAAAGCACAAGAAAGATAGTAACATTACATTTCACGGGTAAGTAATGCGTTTAAACGTATATTTTTACGTAAAACATTTAGCAAAATGAAAAATAAATTTCAATAATTTGTTAAGTCCCAGTTTATGAAAATGTTGCTAACACGGGGAAATATTCTCCCACATTTTAATTAAAAAAGTGAAACACGTCTCAATTAGGCAATTAAAGACGCATTTTTTTTTCTTTTTGATTAAACTAAATTGATTAATAAGGAAGCTGAGACAAAAAAATGTGTGTGTATGTACACGCGTTAGAAGTTATACTTCTTATTATTCTTTATTTAAATATAAAAAAAAATGTTGACTATAGCTTACTTTAAGGTGTCTTACTTCAGGGTGTCGGTTTTACGTGACGGTGGCGCGCGCATCGTAAAAATTTACTCTCATCATTTTTCCCTAACGCGCCATAAGAAGTACAACTTCAAAAACAACAGGTTCGCGTACTTATAATAATAATATGTAATTTTATGTTTTGGTTTGGTTTTAGGTTTCCTTCTGATTATTTTTATTTCACTCTTTTTAGTGCATCATGCAGGCAATATTTGTGTGTTCTAGTAAATAGGTACGTTAGATTGTTTAGGATGTAAACAAAACGGGTCACTACCGAGTAGTTTCGGTAGACGAATTGCACTTATATTTCTATATGGGATCTATGGCCTTTGTCATCAATTCAGCAGTTAGAATTGATGAGTTCCAAATAAATAAAAGGTGTAATCTAATAATCACATTTGTTCTGTGATCACAACTATAAGTGTGAAATAGTTTCAACTTCCCTATTTTTAGGGAAAATTTCATGTATTGGCCACATTATTTTTTTCACTGTGTGCGTTTCTTCAAGCGTAAATACAAGTACCTTACTCACACATACATTATATTCTTGCCTCGCTTTTGACAGACCGCTTTGAAGGGAACTATCGTTCTAGGTGTAATTATTCTAAGGTAATTATTCTATTAGGCTTGACTGCACATATGGCGGAGTGTTGTAGGTTCGATTCCTACACATATATTCATATTCATATTATTTATTTGCATCCATAATGGTATAAGCTTAGATGGTAAACATACAGTTTATAATATAGTAAGTACATCATGGACCCTGGTAGGGCACAAAAGCAGCAAATATAGGTATAATTATTAAAATTTTACATTATTAGGTATAATTTTACTGTTATTTAGGTATTAATTATAGTTAATTATTAACCTTATTATAAAAATTATTAAGACATAAATAATTAAATAAATAAATAGTCACTTTAAATTATTAGTATTTCAATTATAAAACAGTCACATAATACACATATCATAACACATAATTTTACTGTTATTTAGGTATTAATTATAGTTAATTGTTAACCTTATTATAAAAATTATTAAGTCATAAATAGTTAAATAAATAAATAGTCACTTTAAATTATTAGTATTTCAATTATAAAACATTCACATAATACACATATCATCATTAGAATTGTTTGTATTTTTAATAATATTGTGTGTCTCTGAATATACCTAATGTCAATGTCTGCGAGTGAATATATTGTACTTTTTACCTTTATTAAACTATATTGTATTATCATTTAAATATTCATTTATTGTGTAGTATGCCTTTTCATATAAAGGCAGCTATAAGCAGAAACACAGGACAGCTCTTGGTGTGATCTTGAAATGGTTGTTCTGAGTCTGGGTGTACTTTGTGTCTGTGAAATTGTATGTTTGTAAAATCCCCCGCGATACAAGGAATATTCCTTCGTACGGTCTTTAAAAAAAAAGTTTATGTGTATCTGAACCGAAAACATTTATTTTAGAATTTTTGTCTGTTTTCCGGTTTGATTGTTCGTACATGACACAAGAACTACTGGACGGAGTTAGGGTGATGATGAAAAGACTACATAAAGTTTTCCTTGAAATAAAAATAGGAAATTAGAAAATGTAGTGTTTATGGTATACGTTCATATGGTTCATTGAGCTCTCTAATAAGGTATACGTTTTTATTGCATTGACATTAGTGACATTATTTTATACTATTTCTGGTATAGATACCTATATAATTTTGATACTTTAGGTGACAAAATCTAAAATGAGATTGCTTTATTACCATAAGATTTACATAACACTATCCTTTTAGGTTTTATCTCACATCAATCTGTATATCTTATTTATTATTTATTTTTATCTTATTTATTATTCATAGTAGGTATCTTATTTATTATTCATTTTTCAGATCAGACATTCCCGCTGAATTGACCAGATTGCATACTCTCAAACTATTTGGCCATAATTCTGCTGAGTTCAAAGAGCCTCAGTTACTATTGGACGATTGCAAGGTACGTATATAGGTATTCAGGGCTGGATTTAAACTTAATGCCGCTCCTGGGCACCGGAAAAAATTAGCCCCAATACTGGAACTTTACTTAAACTTATAGTTTATATATTTTATTTTTCATCAACATTTATTTAAATTCATTGATTGATTAAAGTTTTGAAAAATACAAAAATTAATTCCGAAATATTTTCAACTTTCCAAAAAAAATACTAATTAAATTTCTTTAATTCCAGAAAATAGAAATATCAATTAGTATTTTAAATCTCCAAGGAAATAAATTGATTAAATCAGGATGAGGAAATTGGTATGACCGAATAGGTCAGTACAATAGCTCAGTGGCTTAGAACACTTCCCCGGATTGAAAAAGACGCGGGTTCGATTCCCGCTCGTACTAAAAATCTCTTTTTCCTTATTCACAAATAATTTGTATTAAAAAGTAGCGGAGCATGTCAAATGCTAAAAAATATAGATAATCATTTTGATTATTAATTTTTACCAAAAGTGCCTAAATTATAATTCACGAATAATAAATAGATAAATTGAATTTCTTGAATTATCAATTAAACAGAAAATTATTAATTAATAGAATTAACTAATTATATTGAGCAATCTTGATAAGACCAAAAAAAATTTTTTCACTCAAAATTTTGCCGCCTTACAACATTTGCCGCCCTGGGCACTTGCCCCGACTGCCCCTAGAGTAAATCCACCGCTGTAGGTATTGCATACCTACTTAGTTTTCACATAGAGTTAATTGACATCCTATAGAAAATATATTATTACTCTAAAAACTATTAAGGTGTTATGATAAAGTATTTTTCCACGAAAATGAAAATGAGATTAGGTACTAAACCTTACCAGACTTTTGTTAGAATATTTTATATTTAGGTAACCTTTTTTCTTATGTTAACTTTGCTCATATAAACGTTGGTGACGGACTATATACAAGTGTCACCACCCCATCTTTTCCCACGGGCGTCGTACGAGGCGGTTAAGTGAAGTAAGCAATTATCACCTATTGTATGACTGGTGGTAGGGCTGGGTACCAAGTGGGAGTACTCACTTGCTATCGGGCCCGGTTGGTACCACCATCTCCCGTGTGACCAGCCATGAAGCACATTGGTGTGTTTTGGTTGTGGAAGGAGATAGCCGTTTATTCTTTCATTTCATGTCTGTAAAATGAAATGATAACCAGCGGCTTCTCAATACTCTCGGTATAGTTGAGCCCATGAGCGACGGTTGCCATTTGCCGTTGGGTGGACCGTGGCTCGTCTGTCACTATACACAATAAAAAATAATGTTTACCTACTAATTTACTTCTATGACCTGCAGGAAGGAACAGGAAAAATAGTACTAGAGATAAAAACATCACGAACTGATCGTCTTCCAATAAGCGACTTCCAGCCTCTGAGCTTCGCGGACGCTGAACACGAATTTACATTTTCCCTCGGTCCTGTCTGCTTCACATGACATTTGTAATTAATACTAGCATAATCATAATGTATTTGTAAATAAGGATAAATATAACGTTATGTACTTAAATTGCCTTTGTAAATACTGTAAATAAACGTTGTGACAATTAGCTTGTTCAAGATTATTTAATTTTGATTCTCTATTTTATCTAGGAAGTAGCTTGTATTGTACATTGTTACATTATAAGTCGCTCAGATACACATCGCCACATAATTATACAAGATTTCTAACAACACTGAGCTGATTTAAATGACAGGTAGATTGGAGAGAATAATTTATGATTTATTTATTCTGTAGGCAGAATCAACTATTTTTTGGGATATAGAAATAAAGACGTAACAAAATTTTATATACTTAAAGTACAGATAAATAATTTATCTATATTATTAAAAATATAATTATTATAATCTGGATAAACATATAAAAAAAGTGTGTGCGTGTACCTTTACGCGCGATTGAAGTAAAACTTCTTTGGCGTTGATGGAAAAAAAACTGCAATTTAAAATATTTTTTTTAAAACTGTTGAATTTTTATTCACTTTGCTATTCACAATTGATCCGTTTGAAAATTCGGAAATAAATAATCCCAATTGATTATGATATTTGCCACTAGCTGGCGTATAAGTCAAGAAGCGTGGAGTATATGACATATACTTACGACCAATCCAAATTATTATTTTTAAATAGCGGAAACTACACAGACAAGTATAGTAAGCGTTACTTCCGTCAGAAAAAAAATCTAAGTTACTCCATAGTCGCGCCTAGTTTTACTTCAAAAAAAATTTTTTAACGCCATAAGTTCCCACGCGGGCGAAAGCTTGTATCTAAATATGAAAACGATAAATAATGTCTAATGGCAAATATAGTAGTAGATATTGAGTTCGATTCCCAATCCAAGGTTACGGCAAAAACTTTACTTTTCAAGATTTTTTGAGATTATGTACATATAATCTCGAAAAAACTTAAAAAGTCATATCATCGTCCTGAGAAATCTTCTCGACGGCTTATGAAGTCTACCAACCCGCACTGGGTCAGCGTGGTCTGAAACCCTCCTCCTCCTCCATCTCCAACTCCCTTCTGAGAAGAGACCCCCCATAGTGGGACAGCTATGGGTTAAAAAAGAAGAAAATAAAGAAGCTCGTAGTAATAAAATATTAATGCAAAATTCTTCCAAACTTCGAGACTCACCTACCTAAACCAAATGGTGTATTGAAGGAAGGTGGAGTCAAGGAGTCTCCGAAACCGGCGAGAGATTTATACAAGAATAGAGCCTTTTGGAACTCTGTTCTCCCTGCCTAACCCGCAAGGGAAATGGCGTGATGATAAGTAAGTAAAATAAGTAAAATAAATATACAAAAACTAGACGGTTATTTAAGGCATTTATTTATTATAACAATTATGTCCATACGAGATTGTGATTCAGTACAAATTTAATACGACGTATATTTAACCTAAAAGCATCTATCACCTATTTATAACAACTAGATACATGTAGTTAAAACGGAAATCATAGGCGCTATTTGAACTCTAATATCCAGTTTAAATTCCCATAAATACTGTACTGCCGATAGTTACCAAATAAATACAGATCACGTATGAGAATTCCTCACATATAATCGATAAGTACAAGTAAATTGGGAGGGGACGATAACGGTAATAAAAAAATAAAAATCGTGTAAACACGATTTGAATTTTTTTGCCTGCCAGAGCAGCACTAGGATCGTGTACCAGGGTACACGATTCTAGTGCCAGATACCCTAGTGCAGTTGGGCATCTAACTAATCCAGGGAGCCACTTAAACACAGACACAAAAATTTATCAAAATCGGTCCAGCCGTTTCAGAATTTTTCTATATTTCGTTTAGCGACCATTGAGATTATCATTCGTACATCATAAAAATAACTGAACAAACTGTAAATAGTGTGAACTTTCTTTATATACACATCTAACCTCTAACATATTTTCCGTTGGCGATCAATTCATTATTTTATACTGTAAATAAATAATATGCATAAAACATTATAATTAATTATGTAGGTGGTACCTTAAATATTCACGTAACTTTTAACACGATGTGGAGTGAGTCGTGGCCGTGTGGGGCCGGCTTTAGAATTGTCCCACCCCTCTCTACCCACGGGAGTCGTAAGAGCCGACTGAGGGAATACCGGGGGAGTGGGCAGTAGCACTCCCTCGAGTATTAACAACATCCACTGCGATCGCCAACCTGCCTGCCAAGCGTAGCGATTACGGCATTATCCCCCATGACGGGACCGCTCGTTGTGGCGTTCTCTTGGGGAGTCCTATGTCCAGCAGTGGACGTTGAAAGGCTGATGGATGGATGGATGAAGTGAGGCTTGCTCTCCCGTAACACAAAGGGTGACGTAATCACCATCAAGCAGCGCTTTTCACTATGGATAGCTAAGGGGTCGTCCATTAATCACATGAAGCTCGAAACGGGAGGAGGTGGTTCGACAAAAATCACGAAATATTCTGAATTTAGAAGATAGCTTGTACTGCAAAAAATACACGTGATTGTGGGTAGGAGAGGGCGGTTTTAGTCTTAAACTACCACAAGGGAGGTGGGGATGGCTAAAAAAAAATGCTAAAAAAATCACGTGATTTAGACTATCACTAATCTACATTTCTTGCGCTACGTTTTTACATTTTTTTTTATTATTAATGCAATAACCGATATTATATACGCCAACGAACCCATTAGGGAATACATCAGATTGAAACCTATTGTCATCTTATATTAAATAAGTTAAAGTTATTTCGAAGGAACTAAAAACCACGGAATTAAAAGAGTAATGTACAATATCCTTGGTACAGAAACACAAATTTCATATTATGTAACGTGTAGAAGTTACAGCTAGTAGTTAGTGTCTATAGCCGTTATAGTAAATAAGAGTTGCCTACTTCGCAATAAAAATTATACAATATTTTTATAGAATTACACGGTTGATAAACAAGGTGTGGCTTGTAACTTCACTTTGTGAACATTGAATTATTGATAGAATACTTATTTACACTAATCATCTAAAACTAATCTGATATAAAAAATCAGTAGTCAGGTATGTCTGTAAATTGAAGGTATGTTTATTAAAAAAGGGAAATGGCTTATGCCCTAGGCCCTGGTAAGGTGTTTCTCAATCTATATATATTATATAAATCACCAATGTACACTGTATGCAATATTTCAAGTCATAGACTCCAGGTCAACCATAGAGGAGTGGGCAGTCCTTTTCATAGATTAGTTTAGCAAAGTACATATTAAACAGTAAGATCACTGTGCAAATTTGCCAGCATTATTATTATTTAATCATAAGAGACATTTCAGAGTACATTATTAAGAAAAATAATTTACAACTTTGGCCATAGCTAAACGTAAACTATTTACCAAACAATATTATATTAACATTTATGACAAATAACAGTGGAACAGAGTTGCAATAGATATAAACTTACATATAAAAAAAGACATCAGTTCTGAAGTAGTGGGGAGAAGTGGTATATAAGGTCCATCCATCCATCCATCAGCCTTTTAACGTCCACTGCTGGACATAGGCCTCCCCAAGAATGGGGGATAGTGCCGTAATCGCCACGCTTTGCAGGCGGGTTGGAGATGTAGTTAATACTCGAAGGAGTGCTGCTGCCCACTCCCTCGGTATTCCCTCAGTCGGCTCTTACGATTCCCATGGGTGGAGACGGGTGGGACAATTCTAAAACCGGCCCCACACGGCAATATATAAGGTATCCGCGACTATATGGTCCTCAAATTTTGTTTCCAGGCAGTCCTGAAGATGCCTCGTCACAGGCGAAACGCATATCCAATTCGAGCGTTCGTTAGTTGCAGATTATTACAAGTTCTGCTTTGGGGACCCTGTTACATCGTATCAGAGATCGCAATTTTGGTGGGCTCCTTTTCAATGTGCTTGCTTTTTACTTTTGCTGTCATCCCCCAAGGAATGCGGCTTCGAATTGGTAAGATAGCTGGGGGAGCGTACGTTTTACCAATGTGGGTGTATGATGGGCTCTAACAATGGACTTCCGCGAAGTGTCGCTTCATTCCAACAATTGCTTACGCATTATTGTAAAAGAATATATCGAAACTCAAACGCCCGATTTATATCTATCCATAATTTATTTATCGTAATAATTACTATCATTCTCATTTGGAGATCAGGGCGCACTGTCCTTGGTTAGCATAATATAATTATCATTCAAAATAATGAATTTATGGCTCCGTGTCCATTAGTGGAGTATTCGAGTGATCATCTTCAACAACTATACTACTTTTTGGTGAAGTTTCTTCTAACAAACCGCAGTGTTTAACGGCTGGTTCGTTTATTACATGACCATTATGTATTTCATTATTTTCAACAATTTCTTCAACTAATATACCTTTGTTAATGTTGTTGTCAGATATCTGGCCAGCTAAGCTGTCAGTTCTATTGGTGATTCCAATAAATGTTTCATCTATTGAGATGAGATCCCGTACGTTAAAACAAGTTCCACCAGCAGGCTCATCTTGACTATTTTCCTCTTCTGTAGATGCAAGCAGAACGTTTTCAACTGGACCATCGCATTCATCATTATTAGTATGAATAGGTGCCTGAACAACCTTAACAATACTTGTAGCAGTTACAACACGCATTGATGCAGGGTCTGCTTCTGAATTGTGCTGTATATTCTCTATATTTGATTGTTCTATATATTCCTCCCTTTCATTTTCAGAATAGCTTGAATTTTCAATACTTATAACATCAGCATTTGTGTCCATTCTGTTGTCTTCGCTTGTTTCTATTTGACTTCCAGAATCAGAGGAGCACACTGTTGAACTTGGATCCTCATATTTAAAGGGCAGTTTCTGTAGAAGATGATGCTTATCTATATCTGATTGCAAATCACTGTCAGATTCTACAACATAGCTATCATCACTAAGTGTTACAGCAACAGTTGGAGAATTCATTTCGTTAGTCATAGATTGGTCAGCATTATCTTTACTATCATTTTGACTATCTTCTAATATTTGAATTTCCATATCTGTATTCACAGGCACATTCATTTCTGTTGTAGCAGCCTCTTTGGCAGTTTCAACATTAGCATCAGTTTCAGGTTCCATGACAGTATCTGTTCTTGAAACAACTTTATTTTCAACAGAGCCGTTTTGAGAAACATTGCTTTCAATTATTGTAGTTTCATTTTCGTGTTTCTGGTCTTCATTGGGTGTCGGAGGTTCTTTTTCTTCACAAGTCTTTGTAGATTGCTCTTGTAATAATAATTCGGGTCCTTCTTTTGTGTTTTCGGCATTATCTAATATTATATCCGCATCTTCTTCTTCACTTTCTACTGGCGATTCTTCAGCTTCCTTATCACCGATTTCTTCAGCTTCTAATTTTAATTGATTTTGTCTGTCTGCATATCTGAAATAAAACAAAAACGTAATATTGAAATAATCACTTTTATAGTAACATTACAGGTAAATAATACAATATTGACAAAGTGTGTGTTGACAATGTTAACTTAAGTAAATATGAAACACAAGTTTATGAAACTTTAAGAATGGAATTGGGCCAGCGTGGAGGTATGGCCTAATCTCTCTCATCACTGAGAGAGCGAAAGAGCATACCGCAGCCGTAAAGAATAGTCAGCCCGGCAAGTCAGCGATTGCGGAGCATCTACTGGAATCCGGTACAAATCACTGGATCACGATTCACGACCCTAAAATCCTCTCCACGGAACGCCATTTCTACCCAAGGCTGGTCCGTGAGGCGATAGAAATCAAAAAGTACCGAAATTTCAATCGAGGAGATGGTTTTAGGTTGTCATCATCGTGGAACCCCGTAGTGGCCAAGTGTCCGCGTCGCGATTTGTGTTTCAGAAAAACGGTCGACACCGTTAGTGTTGTGTGTAGGGACCTTAATACTTTGCGGTCAGAAAGTGAGGGTAGTTGAAGATACTCTCACACAATATAACCGACGAACACCTGCTCTCACCAGTCTACTCGTGACCACGGCTGGTGCAACTCAGCCGAAACGTCGAGGTTAGTCAAAATAATAGTATTTTGATAAGTTTAATGCGCTTATAGACCCGTTAAATGTGTTATAATAATCTCTCTCACTCTAATTGGAGACCTGTACCAACCTTGACCTGCCCAATAGTGGGACAGAACAAGGCTTGAAAAAAAAAATAGTTTATAATGATAAACTCACCATTTTATGGGCTGAAATTATAAAGCTATGGTTGTCGGCGATAAAAAAAAATAGGTATCTATTCTATGTAGCTGTCTAGTACTATGTGGACCACAAGTTTGAAGTTTTCGACACTGACAGATTAACATTTCCTTTCATCAGTCGAAGGAATGCGCAACTCATTAGAAAACCTCAATTTTGTCGAAAACGGGCTAAGTACTGACACTGTATGATTTCTCAGCTTGGAACTATGGATTACTTTAGGATGAAATATAAAAGAGCATGTTTGTAAACCATTACATACACTTTTCACAGTATTGTTTATCATACTATAAGCAATCACCTAATTATATCTTACCTACTAATGAAAATATACCTAATCTATACTATTATAAAGCTGTAACAGAGCTGTATCTGTACATTTAAGATATTTGAGAAAAAAATACTGTATTAGGCTATACACGTGTCTAAACACAAAGCAATTCTTTTTAGATTTCTTGTCTGTTTGTCTGTTTGTTCGTTCGCGTATCACGCAAAAACTACTCAACGGATTTTGATGAAACTTTTTTTATTTGATAGCTTTAAAACTGGTATATATTTTATCCCGCTACTATATAGGGAAAGGCAAAAAATATATATAATAATAAAAATAAAGCATATAATAATACACCTATAAACCAATATGGAATAATCACTTGTACCTAATTGCCAAGCTTGAAGCTAATAATCTATATCGCAGAATACTCACTTGTTAAAGATTTCGACCTCCTTATTTGTTGCAATCTTTTTATTTTCACTTAGTTTTTGTTTTAATTCGCTGCTTTTCTCTGCAGGATCGATATCGACTGTAATTCTCGAAGCTGCCAATCTCCATTCATTTTCTTGCCGCCGTCGTTGCAGTTTTTTACCACATCTTACGAATAGGTCACGAGCTGTGACAGATTAATAACAATTTATACAAAAAGCAATTATCTATACGTTTTCAAGGTTCTTTACTACAAATACTACTAAATCTTTCATCAAGAAAAAGTAATAGTGTAAAACTATGTCGTCATCATTGCACGACTTTTTGTGAAAGCTATAGAAACCCTTATCCTTACTAAATATTTTGAATGCGAAAGTGAGTTTGTTTATTCGTTTGTTACGTTTTCACGCTATTATTACTGAACCAATCATCATGCAATTTTACACACATAATTATGGCCTGAAGCCCAGAAAAGGACATAGGCTACTCTCCATTCAAAATGAATAGTCAAAATGAATAGTTCCCGTGTCATAGCGATAATTAATATCCCGTACAGCAATGTTATATGAGTATTCTGAAGTCTACGCAGACGGATCGCCGGTAGAATCTGATAGTATATACCAAATTCAGGCCAGATTTCATTACAGATATAGAGTCGCGCCACACGTTAAGCTTCGTATGTATAGCATATGAAATTTTTACTTTATTGCCAAAATGGTAGACGGGTAAACGGCCTGATGGTAAGTGGTAATCACCGCTCATGGACTTTGGCAACACCAGGCGCACAGCCAAGCCGTCAGCAACTGCGTTTAAAGAAGGATATGTCGTAGCGCTGAAGAAACACTGCAGCAGGAAGTTAATTTCAGATCCTACATGTGCGCGGTAGAAAAGAGTGCGTGAAACGAACAGTCTTAGACGGGATCGTTTCCATATGGTGTCGATGAATCCTACTACGACATTTCTTGGTACGGTGGTAAAAAGGGGATATTGATATCACCTCAAACATTTCCTAAGAACATATTGACAAAGCTTATTGGATACTATATATTCGTAATAAACTATGTTGCATTAGTAAACTCTGGGTTTGTTGTCTTCAGGTGAAGGTTTCCATTCTTTAACCTTTAATTTTGTACTAAATGGAAAAATATATTTTGTACTAAAAAGAAAAATATTAAATTTGTACTAAATGGAAAAAATATTAAATTGTGTATCAAAATCTCACCTGCTTCCATAATATCAGCCTCATTGAAGCCTAACCTGTCTTCCTCATTAGCTTCTCTCACACAACGTAGAACATCATGGAAGTCAGGGAAGGGCAGTGGTGTACCTATTGGTACTTTTTTATTAATCCACTTTTCAAGCCTCTTAGCAGGCCCTGATGGTTGTCCTGGCGCAGGGTCTATTTGAATACGAGGCTCCGATGGCATCTTCGTATTAGAAAGTTGACAGAACTTAGAGTATACCCGCACCATACGCTCCTTATATCTAAAATGAAGCAGTTATTTTATAACTAATAAATATTTAATGACTATTAAACTTACGATCACCACTGATCTGGTTTTGTAATACATTATGTGCACACCTACCTACATATCGCACGCAAGGTAGGTAAATGAGATAGTCAACGCAAAATAGCAAAGTACAGGCGGCTGAGTGGTTTAAATACCGACCTTTTTTTTGGTAAGGAGGGAAAAAATATACCTAACCGCACACCCCGACGTTCGGGGCAACGGCAAGGCAGTGTAGGGCCCTCACTCACTAAATAAACCCGCCGTGTGCCGTCTCTCCGCCTGTATTGGCGGACCACTGGAACTATGTTACATAATATTACATCACTGGTTTAAATACCGACTTATAATGCCAAGTATTGTGGGTTTGATTCCCACCCAAGACACTTCTTTACGTGATCCACGAATGGATGTTCTAAGTTTCGGTGTATAAATTGTACTTTGTGTCCGTCATATTGTAAGTCCCGGACGATACAGGGATTATATCCCAGGACTGGGTGTTATGTTATCATTTATTAATATTTTAATTTTTTTGATCTTTTGCCCACATTAATATTATAACCACCTTCTTTGCCGCTGCGACGCGGCGCGACAACAATGAAGCAATGCGAGTGAGCGTCTTGCGTATTTTTCCTTGATTATTAGATACTAACTCGATGATTTCTCGAGTGATTATAATGCACAACAAACATGAACTCTCTGATGTTTATCAGTAACATCGCTCACACATACACCGGTTTACACATCTAATTATTATTCTACAGACTTCTCCAGCATGAATGGGCTGGCTCGATCGGGGAAGTACCACCCTCTCATAAAAAATCAGCGGGATACCCCTCCCAATCCTCTCCTTATTATCCCTTTAGTTGGAGATGGCGACGCGCGAGCCACGATTCTGGTGTTGCTAGCGTCTATAGGCTACGGTAACCGCTTACCATCAGGTGAGCCGTATGCTTGTTTGCCACCCACGTCGTATTAAAAAAAGAACAATCTAAGTTTTAGTTGCTAATTGTTTTAGTTAATAGCTCAAAATAATCACACCAGCGCTGCCGCTTCAATGTCGTAGATACACCGAACTGGCAAACAGCACCTTCACAGAGCCCGTTGTTTCCACATTCATTAAACTCGCCCCATTATGACTCTCTCATAAGACATAGGTCATTCACTCACTGAATTCGAAAACGTTACCTTTCAGTTAACAAATAAACAGACTCATCTTCATCATCAAAATCAACTTCTTCTTCTTCTAGTTTTTGAATAGCTCTATGCAGTTTCTTTATAGTCTTCTCTAGCTTGCGTATCTGTCTTTGGCGTTTAGAATCATATTGACTTTCATCCCCATAACTACGAGCTGTCTCTGAAAATAAATCAAAAATACGTTAACATAGAGTTAGTACAGGAGCTTTTGAAGCTTCAGAAATTACAAGTTAAACAATGTAGGTATGTAAATTGGAATTACCAATAAGACTAGTAATAATATTGCAGAAAAAAAATCACAGAAACGGTAACGCTTAAAAAATCAAATGAGCTCGGATATGTTTCCATGGTGCTTTTATCACGGGCGCTGAACGAAAGCGCTCGACATAAATATATTTGCAATCACGGATAAATAAAATTGCTATAACGGTGTGCACCATATATATCGGAGATAAAATATTACACAATTAACTTTATTCAGATAACACAAACAAATTAGAAATATACCAGGCGCATTTATATTTTCAATAATATTGTGCGTGGGCTTTAGAATTGGGTCAAATAATATCTCACGGGAAATGTATTATTTTTTTTAGAGACAGTAAGTAGCCTATGTCGTTTCTGGACTATATGTAGGTATCCTAAATTTCACAACGATCGGTTGAATAGTGACGGCGTGAAAGCCTAACAAACAAACGAATAAATACGCACTTTCGCATTTATAATTCTAGCTTATTTTATTATTTGTATACCTACGTTTGATATCCCTACATTAATTATTTTATAATTTCTGTGGTTAAATTTAGGCTCTTCAGAATTATTTATTGTAACATTCGCATGACACACGTCTCCTAAACAAATGAGCCCTCCAATATAATTGTTACCTAACCACCCATACGTTAGAAAAGGCTCCAAACGAATTTTCGAACGCACAAGAGGTGCCCTTTACCTATATTGTCTATTTTTTTGGTTGATAGCCGTGTGTACTCACCACTTCTTCCTATAAAGTTCTCGTCATCACTGATACCGACAACTCTAGTTACATAAAATACGTGATAGCCCTTATTAAATCCCTTTCACTAAGAGAGGTGCCCGACAGACCACACAATCTATTTTACTACAAATCAAAATAACACGTTTCTCTGTGAAATCCAAAATAGAAAGATGACATTTGGCGACCATAGGAGTCCACTAAGTTGATCAAGCGCCTGTTTAGTGCCCATCGCAATTTGACCCAGTGTTACACTTAAGGCGCCTCACCTCATAATGTGTCATTATTTTAAACACAAAGTGTATTTTTCACTTTGTGTTTAATGTATGTTGCTAAGCATGTCAAATGCTAAAAATATATATAAAAATTTATAAATATTTATAGGGTTTGCGTCATTATTAGGTAAAATCTTGATTGTAAAATTAAGTTTACCTGGTCGGTATAATGTATGAAAATACTTCCGACAGATGGTGCAGGCGTCACCCAAAGACGTTAAGTATGAATGTGTTAACGAAATTAGCAGTCAGGAGCAAGGGTCACGATGGCTGAATTGGCAAAGCATCTGGACGGTATCCAGGAGATGCAGGTTCAAATCCTGCTCGTGACTGTTATTTTCGATTTCACATTTTTCACTTTGTGTTTAATGTATAGTGCTAAGCATGTCAAATGCTAAAAATATATATAAAATATCTAAATGTATAGGTATAAGGACCATATTTGGAGAAACTACTTCTTGTCTGTAGCATCTTTCTGGAGTTAAGCTGTTTTCATACTCTTGTCTAAGGACATGAGTATGAAAACACAATCAGACAGGGTCGTATTTTAATAGAACCTACTTAAATAATTCGATATACAGATAGTCAATTTGGTACCGCTAAAGGGACTGCAACACCGCCCGTTTCAATCCAAAGGAATACTTTCTCATAATCTACAAACCCAGGACACAGAGGACGAATAATTATAGCTAGACAAAAAAAAACACGCCAATATCTGTAATCTGTGTACCTACCTTGTGCATGCCACCTGATGCTTGTAACTGATGTAAACATATTACATTTTCTCCTTCATTTGTTTAACAAGTCTCTTCTTCGTTTTTAAATTTTTATTTTTCAGGGCCCTGAAGGAACCGCTGATGTATACATTGCTAAAGGATAATTATTTAAGCTATACTATCTAGATGAACTAATGTTTTATTATTAAGTCCATGGTTTTATCGATATTTTTTTTTCTCGCTGTCGATGAGGTATTGTCGTTACTCGGGGAGGTAGGAAGTAAGTATCGGCGGACTTAAAGAGAACCATTACATTTACATCCTACCTCAGAAAGCTGTATTGCGACTTAGCTATGCCTCTACTAACGGAAATGGGGTAGGGGAGAGCAGGTAGGATTCGTACAATTTTTACTCTGAGCCTTATAGAAGAGAAACTATTACATGTTTTAAAATAACTACAATCCTGCTATACAGATACCATAACATATCTGGATTTAATAGCCAGAAAGTACAATTTAAATATATAAATTAGATTAGCAAAGTTAGGGCAACTTTTCTAAAAAAAGAGAATCGTACGAAACCACCCCACACACGGGCTCGGGGGCGGGTAGCTTCGTACATAGTGTGAGGCGCATTCGTACAGTCCAAAAAATGCCATAAGTGTATAAAGTAATTTACTGAGAACAAAGTTAACATATATGCAGCCTTCATGTAGTGAACTAACTATAGTTGTGTTTAAAGTAGCTTAGCTTTAACATAAAACATTTTGAATATTATGGTTTTTAACACGCTTTTATTAGCGTCATACGTATGTTAGTGTGTATATAACGGCATCTTTGAACGTGATTTTCAACCACTTCAAAACGTCGGGATAATTTGAAACTTTGCACACGATGACAATGCAATATGTTTATCCGTTTTTAGGGTTCCGTAGCCAATAAAGAACCCTTAATGTTTGGCCATGTCCGTCCGTCCGATAAAGTTTATTATCACAGCTTAGTAGGTTTTATTTATTTTAAATAACAGTACTTTTGATACTATTTTGAGACTAAAAAGAAGACAATAAATTATAGTTTAATAAACTAAAATAACACGCTTTAAATAGCTATTTATTTTATTTTTTTTGAACCAAAAAGTAGTAAATAATATTACAATCAAATAATGGTTGTAAAAAAGCGTCTGGTATTTGAAATCAAATGTTACAAATTCTTATATATATATATATATATATATATATATATATACTTATATAGTAAAAAACACCCCACGCTTTTTTTAAATAATTATTTATTGTAATCTTATTTACTACTTTTTAGTTCAACTAGCTATTTAAAGCATGTTATTTTAGTTTTTTAAACTAAAATTTATTCAAAAGGAACTAATGAACAAAAGCCAGTTTTCGTGTCATAATAACTAACAATTATTGCGTTTAAAATACTTATAACTATTTAAACATAAAAAGCAATACTTTTATATAATTTATTATCTTTTTAATTAAGAAACTTTGCCAAGCGACTCTCAAGTGGTTTGTTTGATGCCATACTTTGGTGCGGATTTCTTTCGTCGCATCGTGGCGTCTTCATCTACCTCCTTTTGACCGTGACCCCTTTTTTACTTATATTGGCGCCGTAACAATATTAGTTATTCTTCGTGATCAATCTTATTGTAACCACACAATTTGAACTGGGGAGGATTTGTATAGTACGAATCTGACCCATTTATAACTGCACGAAGGTACACGAAAAATCAACAAATTAATTTGAAATAAAAATAACCATTATAGTTAGGCTAAAATTACTTTATAGATATTAAATCAATAGTTTAAAGTATAAATTATAATAAATTAATTATATAATTTAAGCATTACTTATACCTGCTAAGCGTGTCCAAACTTGAATATAAAAAATATTTACACAGCGCGAAAACACATATCTACTTACTCCCTCGAAGCCACCGGTCGTACGGTCTCCTCGTCCCGCGGGTACCTGGTATATGTGAGCGGGAGTCACGCATACAAACGCGAACAAGTCAATGTATTTGTATAGTGTAGATATCTCTACTGTAGGAATGCTCCCAGTGTGCGGATCCTACCTGCTCTCCCCTACTACTTAAGGTGGGTTGCTGGCTCATCTGTCAGCATTGAAATGCGAATAACCTGCAGCCTGATATAATAACAATCCCTACTATAATAGGTACTAAAATATATACAACATTATAAATGTGAAAGTGGGTTTCTTTGTTTGTTACACTTTGACGCCGTAACTTCTTGACCGATCCTGATGAAATTTTGCATAAGCTCAGAGGAGATACTTTTTATCCCGAAATTCGGATTTCCTGGAGGATAGCTATTTTAGCATAGGTATAATTGGTAGAGTGACATACTTAGATACATTACTGGTCCTACTCTTAAGTCCTCATATTAAAAGTAAGTTTGTTTATTTGTTAGAGTTTCATGTCAGAACTACTTACAATTTTTTATATAGTCCTCAGTACAAAAAAGGACGTACATAGTCAGTATTTTTGTATAAAGATTATTATCGTGCTGTACACAATTTGATATTTATAATTAAAACTAAATGCAATTTTATTACATTAGCTAAATGTAAATTTTTTTATAATAATCGATACAAGAAAATAAAATTGAAGTGTCTTATTAAATGCACATGAGAGTATATCGTTAGTGGAAAGGACAAAATGCTAAAGCGCCAAAATTACATATTTGGACAACGAGGCTGACTTTTTTTTAGATTTTTTTCTTTCTGATTTGAATTGGTTTATCGAAAAATATTATTTATATACATTCCCTATAGATAACAAAATATACAAAAGATTTTGTCTGTCTCTCTTTTTTTCCCTAGCTGATGCTATAAGGAGTAACCCGGGCTACTTTTATTTTGGAAAAATAATTACGTAGCAGCTAGTTAATGATATATTTTGAAAATATGATTTTTGATGTATAAATCTTTGTTACATTTAAATTATTATTTTTCAAATGTGAATTACATTTAAATTATTATTTTTCAACCTGATTGATGAAATATTTGAATATACATAAAGTTTAAATTTTGAACATACCTAAACATAAGGTTGTACTTGTTAATTCTGCAAAGTCTCTAAGTCTTATAATGTTGTGTTTAAAGCCTTTTCGCATAGGCGACAAATACATATTTATCAAATCGAAGGTTAGCATATTAGACCAATCAATAAAACAAACTTTCAGTTTATAAATTACAAACATACTTATGTATTTATAGGTAAATTTTAATTAAGATGTAGAAAAAATATTTGAGGAAAAAGAATATCTGTGCAATAGCAGGATTTGAACCTGCGTCTATTCTATAAGGTGGGAGAGCTCTGAATGAACTTCCCGACTACATATCCCACATCTCATGTGTTATTAACAATCACGCCATCTATCGAATTTTGTACCTCAATCACGCAAAAACGGCAGAACAGAATTGGATGATAATTAGCACTAAATAAATCTGAGCTTCTACACAGACGAACTCGTGAGCAGGAGCTAGTTATCAATATAACATACATATATAAAGTCCTATAACACTCAGGAAAAATGTGGCATACTATTGTGAAAAATCGAAACCTAAGCTTACATATAAGTACATAGGTAGATACTTTCAATACAAAATAAGGATTCTATAATTAGTATAAATTAGTAGCAATGTACCAAGTCATTAATGGTATTATATTTTTAAAGAAACACACTCAGTTTATAAATAAGTGACATGTGTTTAAAAAAGTGCAATACCTTGAAACAAAATTACAGATACTTGTCTGACAATAATGGGTTGTTTCAAGTATTACATAAGCAGAATTAGGAGATTAGCCCCTCAGGTTAATATTTTTCTTAGTTTTGTTGACAAAGAATATGAGAATAATTCCTAAATCTTACTAAAAAAAGTTATTGACAGCACCACTCATTCTCCTGGTGTTGCTCTAAGAAGCAATAGACTAAGATAAATGCTTTTGATCAACTTTATAGTTTATTAATTATTTTTAATAAATATCTCTATATACATATATTGCACAGCTTCATCAGCGCTTCTCTCCTGAATGTAATGGGGAATCTTCACAGTAAGCAGTGGGTCAGCTGTCCATCTGGCTTCCGGCAATACCAAATCCATGAGCTTATCTGCCACCTTTAGCCAATAAAAAATGGCATGTAAGAAAATTATACAGAGTACCTATGCTTAATGTTTTTGTTAATATTTTGCATATATAACTAGAAAGATCCTCCTTTGGGTCAAAAATTTCCTGTGTTCAGGTAGGGATGTGGGACTCCATGAAAGTTTGCTTGTGTAATACTTGAACCCCCTTAACAATGTCAAGGCGAAAGTGTTAACAATTCCAATACCCATGCTATCATTACAATGGACTACTTACCTTCAGTCTTAGGTACTTCAACCACAGGTTGTGACTTGGCTAACTTCCTTTGCATGTTTAATTCATCAACAATATCTTTTATGTAAAGATACATCTTGTCAGGACTGGCCTTCATTGATAAAATTTTACTCGAGACCATGTCAGTGAATTCTTCAGATTCTGTATACTCTTTTGGCACTTGCCTGTAATAACCCTTAATTTTTTTCTCGACAATCTTTTTCATATCGTCTGAATTTTCTAATTGAAAACAAAGCTCTATAAAACTTTGATAAACAGGATGAAATTCAGTAAGGTCACTTGTGTTGTTCTCATTGCTAGATTTAACATTCAAATCTAATTCCACAGCTTTTGTATTGTCATTTAATTTAGTTTCATCAACACCTTCTAAAGTAGTGCTTACTCCCTCAACTTTTTCACTAAGGTCACAATCATTGCTTAATGCAACTTCACTTAAATCTATTTCAATTTCAATGGTTTTATTGGATTCTGTATCTTTCGGATACTCTAATTTCTTTTTACTATGTTGTTCCTTATTGGTTGTATCATCATCTTCCTTTTCACTGCCACTTGAAACTTTTTTCATGTCAACAACTGCCTTCACAGGGCTATCCTCTATTATAATAGCTAATTCTGAACTAACTTCATTTATCTTCTTGATTACTTTTGGTTTTACAGGACTATCTTCAATTGTAATTTCTGTTATTTTGGTTGTATCAGGCTCTTTATTATTTTCATTCTCTAGAGAAGAAATTTTATTCTCATCTTCGGGTCGAATATACCATTGTGGGGAGTTAGACTTTTCTGTAGATGGTTCATCATCATCCAATTCTACAGTTAACACTTCCTTTGCAGCATTACTGTCCGGACAAGGTTGTTTATTCTCAATATTCAACTTTAGTATACTTAGTTTTCCTGGCATAGTTCTCTTTATTGTAATTCCAGATGGTATATTAATATGGCTCTTGGTTTTGATTTGTGTTGGAGCATTAACTATCTTTGTGTAAGCAGCTTTATTGTTACATTGTAAATTAATTTGGCTCTTGTTTTTTATTTGTGTTGCAGCTTTAACTATTTGTGAGTACCCTGCTTTATTGTTACATGGTAAATTAATATGACTCTTTTTGATTTGTATTGGAGCCTTAACTATTTGTGTGAACCCAACTTTTTTGTTACACGGTTGAATAATTGGCCCTTTTATTTGTTCAGAGTAAGGATTATAAGCTATTCTGGGTTTTAGTCCTAGTAAAGGAGTTTTGCCATTTAATTTGTTTTTTACTTGAATTTGTGGTTTAGTGTTACAACCTTTCTGAATAATCATCCCTGTCTTTATAAGTGGTTTTCGTATTGAAGTAGGATTACAATTAGCTGGCTTAATAGTTACTTCGTGAAGTTTTTTCGGGATGCATACCTTAGCATCGAATGTCGGTTTGCTCTGAAACAAATAAAATTGCAGTGTAATGAACGATATAAATTATGAAGGATAGATAAAACTTTGATATATTTGAAACAAAAGCTTTAACTGACCCTTTTCGGTGCCGGTTCTGTCTCTTCCTCTGAAGACCCCAGTTCGATCACATCTTCACATGACATGTTGTGTTTATAATTAGTTACGACTACACTTATGAAATATATGTTCCTTCGCAATTACGTTACAATTGGGAGATCACATTGTTAAATATTTTGAACATCCATATTACAAATAAAAATACTGTACAAAGTGTACAATTTCACTGATGAAATTAAAATTTACAGTAAGAGACACTGAGACACAGAATAGCTAGATTCTCTTGAGTAATATTGTTCTGTGGCTAGATTAGAGATACTACCACAAAGTACGATACTACGTATCAAAGAGTAAAGTACCTAAGTAAGCTGGTGCGGCAGTGGTAACAAAAGTGACCACGCCATCTGTACCCGTAGACTAGCTAATGGTAACAAAAGTTACCATGCATCATTTCTTCGCACGGTTCAAATATATTTTTTGTTACTGTTTACGTATTCGATTATTACCATAGAGAAAAAACACTATCTCCATAATAGATAACGTAAGCTCAGTATAACACATCGCGAATACTACATAGTGCCAACATTCGAAAGAAAATAAATGAAATATTACCCTGTAGCACGAGCTCACTTTTTCCGGTGGCACGCGACGCGAGTGGTCGTATCCAAAAATAAATTAACGTGTATTGGCGGTATGTACCATTATCATATTTTTTATTTAGTTATTTGAACATATTATTTAGAGTGTGAGCAATTAATCTTAAGGTGAGAGTCAATTAATTTCATGGAAATGTGTTTTTTAAGTTTACTACCAACAATTTTTGTGCCTAATGGCGGTAGATTGCATTTAGTTACACATTAATTATTACAATTTAGTAGTGTAATCACATTAAAATAATGGTATACAATGATTATCTACTATTGTGTGTACAATAAAGTTCCTTTAAATATAATATACTACAAGATTCATAATTTTCTTACAATTTACGACTCAAACGATGGGCCATCTTGTGAAAGTTATGTGGCGTTCGTGAACTAAGGGCACGGTCCCATCTAAAACTTGTGACCATTGATATATAAATGTTAGAAATATATTTTTTATATGGACTTTAATCGAAATCTTACTTTACTTCTTACTCATGTTGAATGGTCGCTCATATTTGTGTGGTTGGAGCTGTAAATATTAATTTCAATTTTGTTGAAATCTTTCTTCTTCCTAGTGTTGGTGTGGATATTTGCATCTCAGTGAAACGGCTCAACTGATTTGAATGAAATTTCACACATAGATAGATTAAAGTGTAGAGTAGCACATGGGCTACATTCAAAATTTGCCATCTCAACTGTACCAATTAATCACGCCAGAACGGCTGAACAGATTTATATGAAATTTGGTATAGAGATAGATTTATAATATGGAATATCACATGGGTTACTTAATATCTCGTCAAAATATGTTTATGGCTAATGTGGGATAGATCACCATAACTACTCTACCACTCATCATAAAATTTATAGCACAGGGATGATTTTATTTTAGATCATGGACAAAAGTATAAGAGGACGCGGCCGTGGTCGTGCTTGTGCTCGTGGTTGCAGTCATGGTGGGGCCAGCTCCTCACGCATGCTGCCTTTCTCGTAAGTATGGATTATTTTTTTAGCACCTATTTTAGTTATTTACAAGAGAAGCTATCACTTCCAAGTAAGGAATGAAAATTTTGTATATCATGTAACTATAGAAATGTTGTTTGCCGTGACACAACAATTCGGAAGCCGGCCCCACGGCTTCTGAATTGTCCCACCCCTTTCTAACGACGGGAGTCGTAAGAGCCGACTGAGGGAATACCGGGAGAGTGGGCAGCAGCACTCCCTCGAGTATTAACAACACCCACTGCGATCGTCAACCCGCCTGCCAAGCGTGGCGATTACGGCACTATCCCCCATTTCTCGGGGAGGCCTATGTCCAGCAGTGGACGTTGATAGGCTGATGGATAGATGGATGGATAGGAATGTAAAGTCTGCCAACCAGCACTGGGCTAGCATGGTGAACTACAGCTCAATGTATGGCATGGTAATAAATTGCTCAATATATTTAAGTACTGGGCCAGCATGGTCATCGGCCCACATCCCTCTCTTACTGACAGAAGACCGGTGCTCAATGGTAGGACAGTAATAAATAAGACAATATAATGTTTATACATATTTATATTTTCTGTATTTAGTGACACGCCTGGGACTTCATCAGGTGAAGGCACTGGGCATCAGCCGGAGAAAGCGATAGATCTGGGTCATGGTTTATTGGGGATTTGTAGCGTTTTCTTGGCTGTCTAATCTGCTCCATATTAATCAAAACAGAAATTGCGTTTTCAACAGAATTTAAATAATATTTAGTTAATTGTTGGGCCAGACCCTTATATTTCTTGACTTTTTACGAGTGATCTAATCGAAATGCTAAAATCTTCGTTCCTGTTTACCAGAAAAACGTGGGTTTGGTACCATTTGAAAGCTATTTTTATGTAGTTTATTGCAGGATATTTATTTTTTTTAAATTTAATTATGTTTGTTAACCAAAAAACCTTGTGAAACTTAAAGTTAATTGTTATGGATGAGGTACTCTGATGGTTTGTACTCATATTTTACAGTATTGGTTTATTCAATTATAATTGTAATTATTACAAAATTTTAAGGATGAAACAAGCTTTTAGGTATAATAAATATTTTTATTTCACATCTTGTTATTGTACAGAAATAAATTGTTAAACATCAGCGGCGAAAACCGCGCGACTAACAAATATCATTGGTTTCTAAGAAAGGATGTATATGTATATTTTAATACTATTGTACATGGTTTTATTTTTTTTCTTATTGTAAATTGTATCCATCAAGTGATCTGAAACAAAATAATAATATGTAATCGCTCTATTTTTGAAATAAAAATATATTTCTAACCTTAAGTCTTTTTTTTCGAAATTGTAATTTTGGCCCTTGTTAATACATAAATAGACATATGAATATGTATGTTTTAGGCACCATTCGTAGCGCATATTCAACTAGGTCAAAGTAACAATAACAAAATACTGCATTCTTAGTATTTGAATTGGTAAATGTTATATTTCATTTCATATCTGTGAAATTAATTGCAGAGCAGCGGCTTGACAATACTCTCGGTATAGTCGAGTCCATGGGCAACAGTTACCATTTACCATCAGATGGACTGTGGCTCGTCTGCCACTAAATGTAATAAAAAAAATGCATACTTTGTTGATGGATAATGACCAGAACGGAGTCTGAAAGCAATTTTTAAATATTGCCTGTTAATTATGACATCTCCGGACCAGGGGCTACGAAAGCGAGCACTGTATGGTTTTATACTAAATGCCCTTTTCTCTTGATATTAAATCGAAATATTCCTGCCATATATCCCAGAATTTCCTTTTGTATCTAGGGATTACTTAGCTGTAATGAGGAAATATTTCATAGTATGTCCCACTCGGAGATGCTGATTTAGCAAGTTGGTCTACCTTTGCGTTACCCCTAATTCCGATGTATCCTGGGATCCATTGCAGTCCCAAAGACACTCCCCTCGATTTCAAGTCGTAGATCTTTTTCAATACTTCATAGGCTATCGGTAAAACTTCCACTATTTTTATGAAAAGGATTATAAAATAAATGCAGCTCCTAGACCATTGGTAATCTTTGACCTATCAATAAATATTGTGTGCCAACCATAATATTTTCTTGAAACGTCCGTGTGGTGACGTACTAAGAATACAACCAATGTCACCATCCCATCCTTTCCGGGACGAATTTAGTGAAATTCAAATAAAGTTTGTTTACCTGAAATATTTTTATAGATTTTGTACGGAAACCTTCTTTTTAATCACTGTAATTATAGGAACAATATGTAATTATTATTATTATAATTATTTATTATTATAATCAGGCGTGAAAGTCTGCTTTTAAATAAATTTGTTTGAGACACGGCATTTTTTCAAACATAAAACACGGCAACTAATTTTCCTTTTAATGGCATCCCTGGTAGTCATGGTAATTAAATTGTATGGCAAACTATTTGAAAGTTCGCCAGCTGAAAAACCTGCACGTCATATGAGGCAGGAAGATACGATACTTGTCTCAATTTTCTTAGCGTATTTCGTATATGCCCGTCTCACTTCTACACTTCCTAATGTATCGTGGCTACATCTATAGGTTATATATCTAAGCTCTGTCTAGTTCTTAGTCTGAGGACTAAACATATCTAGACCATAGATTTAGGATGAACTCCATAGATCGGCTATAAGAGTAAAAGAGATCCACCAAAGCTAATTGTACTGCTTACATAAAGGATAGTAATAGATATGACATACGCGTACACCCATAAGGGACAGATATAAAGTACATGCAAAAACAGTATGTCAGGTTATGATAAATTTTCCCCATTAATAATTATTAACTACTAAATACGCAGTTAATATTGACTAATGTGCCGTTACACATATACACACATAGATCAAGCACTCGTGGCCATCACGCATATATTTATCGTGGGTTAGAATCAAACCCACGATCTCCAGTTTCGCAGTCAGGGTCACTAAGCACTAAACCGCCAGGCCGGTTGAGGAATGAGTGAATTATATACAAATAAACACATTTCATTTGCGTTACAATAACTTCGACCATAACTTGACCACTGCTTGCTGCCAAGCGTGGTCTAGTGCCACGCTTGACGGCGAAAGTGTAAGTGGAAACGCTATGCGGATATATGGCGGATATGGAGGAAGGAGGTATTTTGCCCTCTTCTCTCCTCCCCCATAGGTGAGATCAGCGAATAGTGGCGGAGTCTTTTAATATTAAAACATATAATGTGGCAGGACTAGGGTAATATAGTAAGGTAAAACAATTTATAAGTTGTTTATTATCCTTTATTAACCATCTATTTTTCATCCTAATAATTTCGCCATAGCACAATTTACTGAGGTGTTACAAAACTTCAAGTCCATATTCACTGACCATTATTTATTTACATCTTTACTAGGGATAGTGTTTGTTTGACCCCTCAGGAAATTTCCAGCTACTGTTTAAACAAGTGAGCATGAATACTAAAACTTCTCTGGCCACAGGTAGCACATCATCTTCTACGCGCTGGTCCTCAATATCTTCTGCAATGTAGTTCTAAAATACATATAACATAATTTAATTAAAAATATAATTTTGTGATATAGTTGAATATTCCATCCATCCATCGATCCATCAGCCTTTCAACGTCCACTGCTGGACATAGGTCTCCCCAAGAGAACGCCACAACGAGCGGTCCCGTCATGGGGGATAATGCTGTAATCGCCACGCTTGGCAGGCGGGTTGGCGATCGCAGTGGATGTTGTTAATACTCGAGGGAGTGCTGCTGCCCACTCCCCCTCAGTCATATACCCTCAGTCGGCTCTTACGACTCTCATGGGTCTACCCATGGGCATCGTGGGACAATTCTAAAGCCAGCCCCACACGGCCAGATGATCATTACTAATATTATAAATGCGAAAGTAGTTTACTTATTTGTTTGTTAAAAACTTGCCTAGTGCTGGCTGGAAGGATTCACAAGCCATCAAGAATGTCTCTTAGGTTTACAGGCTCACAAAAATCACTCCACCACCTATACCGGGAGTATTGGCAAGCCGCAGCTCACCATTTCATTTCAGATATGAAATGAAAAAATTAAAAAATTAACGGCTATCTCCTGCTACGACCAAAACACACTGATGTGCTACATGTTCGACACGTGAGATGGTGGT